>OZ022334.1:20215469-20835886 GCA_963989225.1 Dromius quadrimaculatus
CCACGGAAAGCTTAGAAGCCCAGGTTCAGCGGTTGATCGAAGAAGTTAAGGATCTCAAGAATTCAAGACAACTTCGGTGCTGGAACTGTGGAGAACTAGGTCATCCAAAAAGTCGATGCAAGAAACCCTTGAAGACGTTGCCCAAAAATAACTCCAAGCAGGAAAACTAAATCGGGTCGATGTGCCGGGGCAAATATCGATCCAACCTAAACCTGCCCCACAAAATATTGCATCAATCGCTTCGCTACGTCATCAGTTTGATAGCTTATTTGTGGATGGATACATAGACGACAAGCCATGTAGTATTTTGTTGGACACAGGCGCAACGAAGACCATAGTGAGACCCGATTTACTGCGTCCGAACAAATCGTGCATGAGGACAAAATGGCGACTTCGAACAGCTACAGGTGACTCAGCTACCACACATGGAGAAGTTGACGTCGTCATCATGATTGGAGGAACAAAAATTGGACACCGTATCTTGGTAGCTGACATAGAAGAAGACTGTATCCTTGGGATGGATATAATGAGAAGATACGGATTCAACCTCGATATGAAAAACGGCGTGATTAAAATCAATAATGAAGAGGTCGTCCTGCATTATCAAGAAGATTCTTCAGCATGCTTAATGCTGGCAGAAGACCTTGCGATTCCTGAGCGATGCGAAGAAATTGTACCAGCTACAGTAGGTGGTGAGATTCGAGAAGGGAGTGTCGCAATGCTGGAACCAAACGATAATGTTCAGCAGGGGATTTTGGTTGCTAAGGCCCTCATAAGTTCAGGAGAAATAGTACCGGTAAGAATAATAAACGTTAATTATTATGCAGTAAAACTGAAAGCCGGTACTATTTTAGGACGCCTCGCAAGAGTGTCCACTATAAAAACCACCGGACAAGACGTAAAGATAAGACCCAACTGCGACAAACTTTCGAGAGAACTATGTAGTTCAGTATTATCCAAAGGACAAGAATTAAACAATCGGCAACGTGCACAAGCAGAAGATCTGATACGCCGATTCCAAGAGGTGTTTGAAACCAGTGAGGGGCGAAAAGGAAGAACAAATATTGTCCATCACAAAATTGACACCGGGGATGCACGACCAATTCGACAAGCACCACGACGACTCCCGATTGCGAAGAGAGAAGACGCTGAAGCCATCATCCGAGATATGGAGCAGGACGGCATCATTGAACCCTCGAGCAGTCCATGGGCCTCTCCGGTGGTACTTGTGAAGAAGAAAGACGGGTCTACACGATTTTGTGTCGACTATCGCCAGCTGAATAACGTTACCAAGAAGGACAGTTATCCTCTGCCCAGGATTGATGACACTTTAGATACCCTGGCCGGGTCAAAGATCTTCTCGACCCTAGATCTCAAGAGTGGATACTGGCAAGTAGCGATGGATGAGAAAGACCGAGAAAAAACTGCATTTACCATCGGCAGTGGATTGTGGCAATTTACAGTCATGCCATTCGGCCTATGTAATGCTCCTGCTACTTTCGAGCGACTGATGGAGACCGTACTCAAAGGACTATCATGGAAAACTTGCTTGGTGTACCTGGACGATATAATTGTGATGGGCAAATCATTTGAAGACCATTTGAAAAATCTGGAGCAGGTATTTGAACACTTAAAGAAGGCTGGTTTGAAACTTAGTCCAACGAAATGCCACTTATTTCAAAAACGGGTAAACTATTTGGGACATGTGGTCTCCGAAGAAGGCGTAGCAGTTGATACAGAGGAAATTAAGACAATTCAAGAATGACCAGTACCTGTGGATAAACATCAGCTACGTAGTTTCCTCGGACTTTGTACTTATTACAGAAGATTTGTTTGTGGATTCGCCAATATCGCAAAACCATTAACCAGACTGACAGAAGAAAATCGTAGATATAGCTGGGATGAAAACTGCCAAGTCGCCTTCGAGCAACTGAAGCAACTCTTAGTTCAAGCACCGATACTGAGTTACCCGAAGACAGAAGGACGTTTTATTTTGGACACGGATGCCAGCGATGTCGGAATTGGGGGAGTCTTGTCCCAATTGCAGGATGGTCAAGAAAAAGTCATCGGATACTTCAGTAAGGTTTTATCGAAGCCAGAAAGAAACTACTGCGTCACAAGACGGGAATTACTAGCAGTAGTCAAGTCCATCGAGCATTTTTACAAATATTTGTACGGCAGAAAGTTCCTGTTAAGAACTGACCACGCTGCTCTAAAATGGTTACTCAAGTTCAAGAATCCTGAGGGTCAGGTCGCTCGTTGGATCGAGAGACTTCAAGAATACGACTTCGACATTGAACATCGAGCCGGTACAGCGCATAAGAATGCTGATGCCCTATCAAGACGACCATGTCCCAAAGATTGTCAGCATTGTTCTAAGGCTGAAGCAAAAGCATTCCGGACAACTGTCATTGACGATGCTTGGCAACCACAAGAGATAGAAAAGGACATAAATGGCGACTCAGAGTTGAAAATTATTCAAGAATGGAAGAAGAAAGGAACAAGACCGACATGGCAAGAGGGGGCACCATACTCCCCGACGGTCAAATCATACTGGGCGCAATGGGATTCCATAATCCTGGATGAGGGCGTCTTGAAGCGTGTCCTGAAAGATCCAAATGAAACCAAGAGTAAGGAACAGCTGATTGTTCCTAGAGGTCGGGTTCCAGAGGTCTTGAGACATCTCCATGATGGAGTGAGTGGAGGACACCTTGGGGTAACGAAGACTCTGCAGAGAGTTCGTGAGCGGTTTTATTGGCTAAACTGCAAAGAAGACGTTAGGGAATGGTGCAGGAAATGCACTACGTGCGCTTCAAGCAACGGACCGCAGAAACGACCAAGAGCTCCGATGCGACAGTATAATGTCGGTAGTCCATTCGAGAGGATAGCCATCGACGTAGCAGGGCCATTTCCCGAATCAGACGTAGGAAATAAATACATTGTTGTCGTCATGGACTACTTTAGTAAATGGGCGGAAGCGTATGCCCTTCCTAATCAAGAGGCCGCTACTATTGCAGACGTCCTAGTGAAGAACTGGATCTGTCGTTTTGGCGTACCCTTGGAACTTCATTCTGACCAGGGAAGAAACTTTGAATCTACACTTTTCCAAGGAATATGCGAAGTACTGAATATTCGTAAAACCAGAACTACTGCATTACATCCGCAGTCTGATGGAATGGTGGAACGGATGAATAAGACCATCAACAGACACCTGGCCAAAGTTGTCTCTAGTCACCAGAGAGACTGGGACAAATATCTCCATCTGTTCCTTTTGGCCTACCGCTCATCCGTACACGAAACAACCGGACAGACTCCAGCAAGAATTATCTTTGGACGGGAACTTCGGCTACCATGCGACCTAAAGTTCGGCTGCAAACCTGGAGAAGACCTGGCTGGTGAAGACTATGTCATTAATTTAAGGCGTCAGATGGACGATATCCACTCTCGAGCCCGTATAAACATCCAGAATGCCAGCGACCGGATGAAAGAGGCCTATGACGTCAAGGCACAAGACGGGGGCTTTCAACCAGGAGACTCGGTGTGGCTTTATAACCCAGGGCGGCGACGTGGCCTGTCTCCAAAATTACAGACATCTTGGGAAGGGCCTTACGAAGTCATCAGAAGAATTAACGACATAATCTACGAAATCAGCCGCAACCCCAAGAGCAAATCAAGAGTGGTGCACTTCAATCGGCTAGCACCATATGCAGGAGACAATAATGAAGATCCCAACGACGCACGTGCTCGTAAAATCCACGCGCAGGAAGATTCATTTGAGGAGTTCATGAAGACTTTTTCAAGTGGACGTCGGGCCCGATTCGGAATAACTACCGAAGTGCAGCAGGATCTATTCAGAGTCCCGGCCGACTACTCCTTGGCCCATTGTGTATCAGGAGATTTGGAGATGTCCCGAGGAATAGAAGCAGTTTTCAAGAAGAAGTTTGGCAGACCAGAACACCAGAAGCCTACAGTAGGGAAGACCATCTGTCTGCGGGACAATACGACAACCAAGGAACGCTATATTTACCACATGGTAACGAAAGATAAATTCCATCATAAACCAACCTACCGTTTCATGTGGGAAACGCTGCAAGACATGCGAGGCCATTTAATGCAGAACGACATCCTGAAACTTGCAATACCAAAATTGGGCTGCGGTCTGGATGGATTAGATTGGAAGATCGTTCGAAATATGATAGAGGTAACATTCCAGAACAGCGGAATCCAAATATTGGTCTGCTGTTTCCACCCAGCAGGCCGGATCGAACCAAAAACTGTCGACTGCTACTTCTACCAAACTACTGGTTGCACCAAGGGCGGCGAGTGTCGATTTCGGCATAGACATGAAGATGTGTTTCGGGACGAAACATTCTTAAGAAGAGGGCAGTGTGACGTGCGGGAGTGAGAGGGGAGCTCGTGAATACGACGCAGTATGGGGAGGAGCTTCTTGTCGCCTCTTACGCCGCGCTACGTCGCAGCGCATCACCTCTCCCAATGGAGGCCCCTAGCAATTCTTGGAAATGGAAAGAGTCGCGAAAATCGAAAATTCGAGAAGGACGGTGTTTCGCTATATAAGGCCAGCCAACGACGTGTGGGACAGTCAGTAATAAGAGTATTAGTGTGAAATAAATAATGAAGTAACAAGTACAGTGAACAGTGCATATAAATAGTGAAAAATAAATATCTGTGACTTTGATTAAATTAGAATTAAGTGATTAATATATAAATATACTGTTTTTAGTGACATAAGAAGAATTAAAGATTTTATTTCATTTAGATTATTAAATAGTGACTTTTATTTATTTACAGAGTGATTCATCAAGCAATAAACATTACAATTCGTACTCAATATATCTCACACTTTTAGATAATGATATTTCTATTGTTTTGTCGAATTTATACGTAATAAACTGCGGTTGCACTTTAATAAATTCGTATGTCTTTATGACGACGCGAGAATGCAATAAAATTTATCACCAGTATACCTTATCAAGAATTTATATTGAGCAATCGGTAAAAACAGTAAATCAAGCGAAGAGAGGCATTCTCTTTCATACGGTTTCTAAAATAGATTGGGATTTCAAAAAGAATACTTCGGAATAAGCGATTAAGCGATGAAAACTCCAATAATAATAATAATTCCTGATCCTAGAGCTTTCAGAAATATAAGAGCTGCATGTCCTGTGATCCGGTCATTTAAATATTAAGTTTTAAGATAAACTATTTCAGAATTACATAAGGACAAAAATTACCCATGTTTTTTCTATATATCATATTGAGAAATCAATTGAGGGAAATTCTACACTGTAACGTGAACAGGAACACTACATATGTCAAAAGCAAGCGGCAACAACAACTGTCCAAAGTTTCAACTTGGTCGGATGAACGATTCGCCAACAATTAGCTATTTAACTCAATTAGATAAACGATATGTTAATTGTACTATATTAGAGATCTGTAAAAAAGTACCATCAACAAAGGTACATTGTTTGAGCTTATTTAGATGAACGATGCGCTAACAAACAAATACAACTCGTTATGCCACTCATATTCATCCATAATACTGTGCCAGAAATTTTGACACTAGTACCAACAACAACTGTAGAGAGTATAAACTCAATTGAATCACTTGTTTCAGAGATTAGTCCAGAGAGACAAACAAACAAGTTACGCATGTACATGTCCGCTAAGATAACGCAAAGCCATGTCTTTCCTTGTAGTATGCTTTTTATGCATCGATTTATTCGACTCCCTGTACGGACATCACAAATATATGTGGATGATAGATAAATCTCACCATTTTCTAACGTCACCCCTTCCCTGCTTTTATCTCCTATATATTCGCTTAGCATTTTCAGAATAGTGGGTTTTCGTTAATATTCAGAATAATGTGTGTAACTCCTATACTCCACGTGTCTGTACCATCTAGGATATTATATAAATAAGCGGTTTTGGTTGTCAATGCACTCAGCTTCGTATTTACAGATATCTTGCTAGACAAGACGTTCAAGTTTAAAGTTATGCGTTATGTATATCTTCTCTGCATTTCCAGCAACTACAGGCGACTTTTCCAGAGATAAAATTATATCTGGAATTACTCAAAGAATTAACTCACGTCAGATATGCAGCGCTACATATCTGCATCCGCATGTTTACTTCTTTGGAGATGTGATTAATTGAGGCTCCGGCCAGTAAAGTATGATAAATTTAAGCGTAAGTGAACACATATTTTGTAAGTTTTTTTGCTGTTCTTCACTTAAATCATCATCCTATCAAAATATGTCCAATATATTTTCATTTTATAAAATGTTTCCTAATACAAGCATGATGAATGGAATTGATTGTTCTCGTATAAAACTTAATTTTGATTACAAAATTTCAAGAGGCTATTCTAAAAACGTGAATGGAAAATTTGAAGGCCATCGTTCGACATTGAATCATATAAAATATGATGAACTTCCCCAAAAGTCAATAAAATCCCAGTGTTTTTTTTGCTTGTATCCTTTATTAACCTCATATCGTAATATACTGTATTATTGATTCATATTTCTCGCGAAAATTCCAGACGTCTACATATTAAATTGCTTAGAATCTAAGTTCAACGACTGATCCTACATTCCTATAATCCAATGTCTACAGTCAACTCACAGCATTTTCCAATTTTGATGCGTAAACATTCAAAACGGAAGTGGGGTAGGGAAGTGGCTCATTACGTGAAAATTTTGGGAGCAATAATCTTCTTACGGTGCTAGCAATTCATCGAATCGTGAAAAACTTTGAAAGTGAATTTACTGTACACGATAAAAACAATATAGCGACGGCATGCAAGATATCAAGACAAAATTACTGCTGTGGGAGCCATAGAACGACGATAAAGGATTTTCTTTGGCCCCAATTATATGTCACTCTTCTGTTGAATCCATTGATTTATTAAAAGAGAAGTTTTCTGAAACATTGATCTCTCGTGTTGCGATGCTTGGCCTCTAGAAACTGTGATTTGATACCATTAGATTATTTTTCATGGGTTTACATTTAGTCATCGATCTTTGCGAATATACTACAGGGAATAGAATGATTCAAAACCAACAAATAGGTCTGCATTTGTACAATTGATGCGGATTTATTCCACAAAGTGAAAGAAAATTAGTTTCATGGAGCTTATTCCTGCATTCGTAGTCTCAGAAAACATTTGAATGATGTGTTATCTGAAATATAAATTATATCAATGGAACATCCAATTAGAAAAAATCACGTGAGGGTCGCACTTAGCATATCAGCTTATTCTCACAATTCTTATAATGTAATCAGTATGCTTTAAGGTTCCTAAGAAGATAAGAATGGATGAAATATATTCCCCTGAGATTATCAATACCTATGAAATCCGATTAAATATTCACTTAATTCAAAAGTCTATTCGCAAAAACATATCTCAGGATCCAACAGTTATCATTCTTGTAAAGGGTTCAAATAGGATTCAGGATGCTTCAATGAGCTCTTTGCAATTTCTATATCCATTAAATCTGAACTTCAGCCTATAGCAAAAATTAAAAAATTCAGAAATATTTTGGAAGGCTTCTGATAGCTTATCTCTAAAGTATTTGAATTGAGTAGGGGTGAATTGAAGTACAAACCAAACGTGATTCTCAACTTATTCATAGTTTCAGAATCTTAATGAAAGCTATGAATTAGTTTTCAGAATGAAAAAATTGAAGTCATACATATACTGCAATCCATGCAAAATTAGCAGCAGTCCAAAGCTAGTTTTTTTTGAATAAATTTCAAGACACTGCTACGCTTGCACAAGTTTTTCATGAAACTATACAGAAAATGAACCGTTCCCTTGGGATTTCAATCCGGAATTCTTTTTTTCGTATCACAAAAATTACGCCACATGGCTTACGATAAGAAATGCTAAGCTCAATCCTGAATAGAATTTATTATAAATGTGAATCGACATTCTGCATTTTTCATCATATTTCTGATGCCCAATCTCCTCAACGTTTGGCAAGTTTTGAAGCTCCTATAAAACTCGGACTTCTGTTTAAAAACTTTCTATGGGTAATTTTGGTTTAACGAGTTACGGAAATACATTGAAAAATCAATGTTGGAAAAAGGGGTTATTATTTTCTGTAAAGAAAGTGAATGCGAAAGTCAAGCCTATATTATTAATGAACGAGTCTCTATATTCTAATTGAAGTAATATGTCAATGTCAACATTGATTCATTCTTCTCTCATCAAGCTTCAAAAGCGAACGAAAAAGCTCATTATATATATCAACCCATGAGAAAAAAAAATACAGAATCATTCAATTATATTTCGTGAATGCTAGTTCGCTGCGATTCAATTCGAACAATATTTTGAGGAAGGTAAATTACATTATGATTGTGGTATTATTGGAGTAAAAAGCTGATTTTACTATTCGACTTTTTACATTCAAGCTACTGTGTTTTAATATCAAGTGCCACCATTGGGATCTCTAGAACAATAAGAACTAGGATTTCAGTTGGATTGAAGCTATTTTTGCACCGAGAAATAGATTGATCTTCATCGATTTTTTTGCTCTCAAATGAATTATGAATAAATGGATTATGAAACAATGTTTTGATGATGAGACTAGCTTAATAGACAGTGATGTAAGTATAGGAGGGTTCATCAACAAGTTCCCAAATATTTGAACGATTCTCTCTTTAGTAGTAACTAACATAATCTAAAAACTAGACATTATATATTCTAAATGAATTACAACAATCACTTAAATTCTAAAAATCAACTAATCACAAGAGGGAAAATATTAGAGGCGTGGCTTACAGAACCAAGCATTGTAGCCTGGAATGCAAATTTAATGGTAAATTAGCTTAAGGAACTGGAAGAATTCACAACTAGAACTCGAGCAAATGTTGTGTTGATCTAGGAAACATTTCTAGACAATACAACAAGCGCACCTATGTTCAGGAACTACGTCTTGTACAGAAGCGATGATGACAGAGGTGGTGAAACAGCAGTTAATTTAAAAAGAGCTCCTATGTGATCCTCAAATCCCTTACATTTTGTTCATCAAACAATGTTTCAAATAAAGGAGCAGTTTATGATTGAATCAAGCAATTTGAATAAGACAGCGGTAGTGTTAGGTACAACCACCGAGAAGAAAAATTTTAGTCTTCTATAATATAATTCTGTCGGAAAAAATAGAAGTCCAAGTACATAAGGTTGCTGGAAAAAATGGCATTTGCGACAAATAAGTACAATCAATTCAAATCGACCGATTATCTCTCTGCCCATTGTACGAAGGTACTCAACTTCAAGGAGTTGACGTAAATCAAACATTTTGAACAAAATTCAGACAGATTCAGAAAAAGTTTCCATTGCTGGATTGTACCCGGAACTTAAACTTGAATTCATCAGCATAATTCTTAAAATTAAACTCATACAGAATAATAATTAAATATGACCATTCCGTTGAACAAATTATGACTATCGTTGATTGGGATACCGAATAAATAGTTTTGGTCTACTTTCTGATGAAACAAAACACAATCAAAGCTTTATATCAAAAAGATAGATTCGAAAAAATATCGAGCAAGTTCCATGGAAGAGTTCTTTATAGCAATTAAGGTATTGTACCTTTTCCTATTTCCAAGGTGGCAGTAGGAAATTAAAAAAGGTAATGTTTCTTCACTATTTGGTAGCAAAAACTCAATGTACTGCTGATTGACAGTAAATTTAAGTAATGGAATATCCTACCTTGAAAGTGAAGACCCATGCTAGCTATTAATAAGGGCACCAGAAATATTTTACCTGGAATATAGGAAATGGGCGCCACTCCCAGGAAATGATCGAAGGAGAAAAAGGTACTATTCTGGGAGACAATAGCGACAGCAAAAAAGAAATAAAGCATAGACGTCGAAATCAATTATAAATAAAATTATCACTAATTTAAAGCAAAGAATTCCAAAAATTATAATTCAAAAAACTTGTAACTAACGAAAATGATTGAAGCTATTATACAAAAAAAAAATCTCACTGCAACAGCCAAAAGGGAACTGGAGAGCACGTCACAGACGTTCAAAATTACGTTACAAAATCTAGCTAAATATCCTCTTCAGGCGGAACTCAAGACTAGTATCGGCAGAGAAGATAGATGTCGAATTGGTAGCCACAAAAACTACGTCAGACAAGAACGTTCCCTGAATTAAGTAAAGTTGATCTTGCGTCTTATAGGGCTTTGATGAATACCCAACGGTCCTTGAAGGTGTTAAGGTTGGCCGTGCGCTTTATCGTCAAATTCGGGAGATATTAATGTTCTTCTTAAATTCGTAGACGTGTTGATGTTTTTCTTAATTTGAAGTTGGTCAAAAACTAGTCTCAAGTGGCCACTGGTCCCTTAGATTCCTAGCAGTTTACACTGAAAACAAACAACCCAACCAGTATCCAATTCAACTGAAACAGGAGGTTTCTATAAAAAAATTGGAGAGCTCTCTTTAAACGTGAAGCGTTAAACTTGAATGAATAAATTTAGATTCAAATCGAAAAACGGATAAACTGTAAATTTAGTGAAAGTTAAATAAAATAATCAGTAAGTTATTTATTTGTCTGATTTTAAATAGTGCACTAAAAATTTCACAAAGCAAAATTAAAAACTACGCTGAGCATTAAAGAGAAGAAAAACAAAGAAAATACAAAGTCTAGCAGGACAAGAAAAAGGATTTATTAGCGACGAGTCGATAAATTTACGAACGTGGTTCGTTACTAAAAAAATTGGATCAATCTTCACAAACTCGTAGGATTTTCCAGCCTAAAAACGGGAACTAAAGCCCACAACAAAATATTTCGAGCTTTGGAAACAAAAAACTACAAAAACAACGTGAGAAACTAGACCTAGAGTTGTTGAATGACAAATCCGCAACGCGTTGGATCCAAAATATAGTTAAATTATGTATTATCAACCACTTTCACTAATCATTCATACATCATGCATACTTAGGTGAGGAAAGGTAAAGAGAGGAACGAAGGTAGCCACAAATCTTGTAGGTTTTATTACTTCGAGTGTATATATAAAAAAAAAAATCGCGTATCACCGAATCGATATCCGCCTGATCGCGTTTGGTAGTAGAAAAAAATATTTAAAACAGAAATACAAAAAACCGGTAAATTACAAAAAAGAATGTCTACTCTTGTGGACGGAATAGTATGGTAAACTAGGGCAGGTAGCAACTAAAACATGTGTACGAAACACTATCAATAGTAATGATTATCAAAACTAATCTGAATATAAAACATCAGAAATAGTTAAACGCATCTTCCCGAGGAAGGACAACAAACAATAAGAACCTCCCAAAAAGGAAAAGACCAGCTCCTTCGACCGGAACGGCTATTGCCTACGCTATTGTAAAATTTAGAAAAGATAAATTCAGAACAAAAATATCAATTTGGTATAAAAGTTTCAAGGTGGTAAAAAGGTGCTGAACACAAAAAACTAACAAATAATTAAGGATGAGAGAGATAAATTTGGAAAACAAAAGGTTAACCACGCGGGTCGCCTCAAACGAAATCACTAGAGAAAATAATACTAAATAACTTGAACAAAAATAATAAACAAAATACTTACAAAATCATAACACTGATTCTAATCAAATAAAATAATCACCAAATCTAGAACAACAAGAAAATCACAAGACTGCTCGAAAACAACCCGTCTGCAACAACGGCTCGGACCAAAGAGGAAGAACAAGACGCGCAAGCTCCCTAAGTTAGCGCTTCAATCAAGTGTCATACGCACGTACTATTTTACAAAATTAGTGCGAATCTGTTACAAAGATGGCGACATGGGTATGCAACGGGAAAACAATTGTACAAAAAAAGGACGTCAGACGAAATTTTTGTAACAGTATCAAGGGTGATTAAAGGACAATAACGCCTGAGGACAACAGTGTACTTTTCGAGGACCTCTGGCCCAAAGTATATACGTTGACCGTGGGCATTATCATCCGTTCAACTCCCGTGGTACCTTCATTGTTTAATGTCCTACTTATCAAAAATTTCAGCAATGTATGTTCTGTCATTGTGATTTCTGTCAGAGAAATTACTCCAGTTACTTGCTGTAACTAGGGAACGTGATATTCTTGTTTGTTATTTCTCAAAATAATGCCCTTGGGTATTATTTATTACATAATTATCCTGGAATCAGTATTGTTATGACAACAATAATAAACTAGTCAGACATTAACATCATAATAATGCTCCTTCACATTTCGCTCTAGTAACAAAGAAAATTTTAAAGAACTACAACGAACTCACATCAGTATTGACTACATATCTATAGTTGATTTACCATGGGAGCTGAATATCAGAATTTATCACAGAGACTTGATAGAGGTCGAATCAAGTATGACAATATGCTTCTGCACATTCTGTTCGAGGTATGAAGAGAAGACCGTCCCGAAAGCTTTTTTAACGTACACAAACTGTATGGATTACTCCCGATTTTAACACGCACATTTTGTACGGATTATCTTTACTTCCATAGATCTACAAGATAGATTTGATAATGAATAACTGAACAATTGAAAGATTTATTCTGATGGTTGAAATTCAAATTTTGTGTATCAGTGGTTGAACCGAGCTACATGTAAACCGTATACCGTACACTTACAGAAATCCAATGCAATGACTTATAATGTTGATTTTTTGATAGTGTTCATTCAGATATTCTGTTTATACTTCTATTTTACTACAATTTTTATGATTTCTCCTTCCTTTCGCAATTTTTTATCAGTTCTGTTCTTCCACATTTCAAATTCACAACAAAAGCTATAAAACTCTTCCTACCTTTCGTTTGGATCTTGCAAATCGCTGATCCCTCGAGTTCTCCGCTTCTCCAGGAATGCGTTTACACCACACGACGACGGCGATGCTCGTGTAAGTGTAGATCAACACTATGAGAGGAATGACAAATTGGAGTATCATGAGTGCCATGCTGTAGTCGTCATTCTGTTCCTTACTAGGCCATTCCTCTGTGCATACGTATCTGAAAGTGAAATGAAAGACTTGATTGTAAAGGTTGAAAGCATTGAAATTAATTTATGCAGGGTGGTTTCAGTAGCTTGAATAGTAATTTACAAGGGCTTTGTTGCAATAATTAGGGGATGAAATGTTTGAGAGTAAACAACACCGCAAGATGTTTGATTTGGGGGATCATTCCTTGATTGATGTCGAGGTTCCACTTGGAACTGTTTGAATCATATCTCCCTCTCAGCAACGAAGAATAATCTCTATATATACTTCAAAGTTGAATCAATTAATCAAGAAAGGTGCCAGATAGTCTCAACATGGAAATTTTCAATAATTAATATTATTAAAATAAAGAACTTTGAAATGGAAGATTTTATTGTAGAAAATGCTACAAAGTTAAATTTTCTTGATTATTTTCACCATCCAAATTTCGACCAATAGAATTGCACGATTCGACGTCACGTGGTACAACCAACACGGTTTTCAAGTGGAAATTTTTTGGAAATTTTGTCTGTTGGTCATACATATATACAAAACAAAGAATATTCAGCCGCGTTAATTCAGCATCTGTCAAACTGACAGACAGATTGAATGTGAAAATGAGCAGATTCAGAGTCGAGTCTCTGGAATATATTGATGAATGTGGATGGGAAAAATAATCTCCCGAGTACCATTCGTGATTAAATTTAACCTGGCAAAATTTTTAGATTGTTACGAGAGCTTGCTACCAATTTATTCCGTGATATTGATCAAAAATCACTCGCTTGACAGCTCGTGATTTTTCTGTCAATATCACTCAATAAATTGCTAAGCAACAAGCTCTCGTAACAATCTAAAAATTTTTCCGGTAAAATTTAACCACCTATGATATTATATATGATTATTTGTTATGACTTGAATTTGCATTCCAGTAATGGCATGCCTCTTTATTTGTTTATGTGTTCGTATAGAATCATGCATATCTTAGTCAATTTTGATAACTTTGTTTTCAGATTTCACAACTATCATAATAAAACCCTATTGATTCTAATGATAATTCGTGGAATATATAATGTCATATGGATAATAGATTTTAGCATCAATATTTGTTATGATTAATTAATCCAAATATATTCCACGTTCATAGGGTGATGGAGGTGAAATGAGTAGTCTCTTGCAATGTGTGAATTATTTAGTTTTTATTATACACAAATTAGATATCCGTATCCTTTGGAAAACTCCAAAATTGGATAGAAAATAGGATTTATAAATTTGGTAGCATCACCTAAATGTGGAATTCCCTCCGCGATAATTGTGTTGACAGAGCCTCATAAAGAAACAACCGTGGTATGAAATTAAAATCTATTCTTAAAGTAGAGCATTTCAAACATGAAATTCAAAATGTAAACACATTCTTTTCCATTAATATATCACAGCTATTTTCACAGTTTGTTTATCTAAGGCTTATTTTATAATTAAATATAGATCCACTTTGAATTCATACAAACTGTTGAAAACTGATAGCTCGTGTTTTTGACATAGTTATGCAGTTTATAAATCACATCTGAATATCAAAACATGACACAGTCCTACGCAAAAAACATGTGATTTGGGAGTTTATGTGGCAATATAGCAATATAAAATCATTCAACATTCATACGAATTAATTTTGAGATAGTTCAACCGAATGAATCAAAATTTTAGATATTCATTCTATTGGTGCAACATCACAAATATCCAATAAAATGATTACTACGTTTCAAACACAATTTACTTAAACCAATTAAATGTGATAAATGATATTATAAGATTATTCTAGAATTCAAATTTTGGGTCTGAAGCCCAATAAAAAAAAAATTAAATGAAGGAATCAACAATTAATATTTAATTTCTATGTATGATGTCACATATATATTTGTTGGTTGAGAACGTATGCTTCCAAATTCCATACACTATCACTTCATTTTGATAAATAAACGAAAAAGTTGTTTTCCAATGACAGTAGTTACTTGCATTTCTTTCATGATGTGACCTGGCGAATTTCTTATAAAATTTCAACCAGCGTTTCTCCTACCTCTTCACTAAAATATTTCTCAACTAACCCCGGGAACGTCACTTCACTAATCATCACAATCTATTTTCTTGCGGGAAATGTTCAAACCTCAGAAACATCATAATACAGGATTGAAAATAATCTATTTGGTCAAAATTCAGAATAACATATGTGAAGGTATGGATTTGAGGAATCACTTCCAGTTACTCTCTTATTCATTCTTCATGAATATGTGAGAGACTAGTACAACGTCCGTCATCAGGTAAGCATTTGAATAACCAAACCAAAGAAACTTTGATCTACGATCCTTTGTTCTACGTCAAAATTTGAATAGCCGAAAAATAAATTGGAATCCTTGAATAAGATGCCTTTGTTCACTACCCTATGGAATCAGACTGTGGAGAGTCCATAAAAAAATAGTTCCGCAATGTATCATATTTTGATTTGATCCACTTCGAGCTATCAAAACGAGCAATCAAGCAAGTCAAAGCCAGGAAATATAGTCAACAATCCCCAAATTACTTCCAGTTCTATGTTCATTCAAGGCTTCTGCCATCATGAATAGCTATTAAGGCGCGTTAGCCTTGAAGCCATCAGCTACTCACCTCCTAGAGAGATAATAATCAATCAGATTCCACTACATCAAACAATTCATTTCAATAAAAACGACTTTTGACTTTAAATTCTGTATATTTATTTGAAACTTTGACGTTTTGATCCTTTCACTAAGGATCTTCTTCAAAAAACAATGATACAAGATAAAAAAGGCAAGTAACTAGATGCTAAAAATATACAGAATACTAGATGTGATAACAAGACATGAAATGCCGTGTATTTTGTGACTTGAGATGTGTGCGGAGATGTACCAAGTAGGACGTATTCCTCTGTTTGGGGTTTTCATGTGGTTTTCCTCAAGCCACGGAGGAATGCCAGAGGATTTTATTTTTTTTGCTTCGGTGAGATATCCTCGTTATCACATCCAGTATTCTGTATATTTGTAGTATCTAGTTACTTGCCTTGTTTCATTTTGTATCATTGTATTGTGAGTGTAGTGTTACTCTGAGTAGTCGTTTATTTTTTTGCTGTGTTAAAATTTTACTTTTAGCTGGTTTAAAATTTGCTTATAATCATATATCTTACGTTAAAGTGTGAAGTTCATAGTAGGTGCAAAATAATTTATTTCTCACTCCGGTATTGTGCTGATTAGGGCAGTTATTCACAATTCTAGTGCATCTCGTGGTCATATTTTTATCGCAATTGTTCTTTTTCATTAATTATCAATCTTTCACCTGTTCGCCAGCAACTATCGGTTACTGACCTCAGGTTCGTCAGATAAATCATCATGGGTCCAATGTGCAACATTTGCAAATCCAAGGTAAATAGAAAAAATCCAAATGTGACGTGTGCTGGCTCCTGCCAAATGAGCTATCACATCAGTTGTCTAGAAATTCCAGAGCCGGACTTGAATGCGCTAACTAACAGTAAACACTTATGTTGGATTTGCGACACTTGTAAGCTCACATCTTCTCGTTCTCCTTCACTTCCTGATCGTGAAACGAGTTCTTATGACATCATTGCAGCCTTAAATGAGTTGAAACGATCTATCGAATTTTATGGAAACAAGATTGATGACTTTGAGTCAAAATTCAATAAATTCTCAGAAAAGATCAATTTTATAGAACCAATGAAAATTGAAATTATATCGTTGAAGACTAGAATTGAAGATTTAGAGCAAAGAACACGATTTAATAATGTCGAAATAGTCGGATTACCTGAAAAGCCTAACGAAAATCTTGTTCAGATAGTATGCAACATTGGTAACACTGTAGGCAGTCCTATTACCGTAAGCGATCTAGATGCTATACACAGAGTCTCGTCAATTAACTTTCAAAATAAACCAAAAAATACAATAGTACGATTTGTTTCTCGGCTTAAAAAAGACAATTTCCTGGCCTCGTTTCGTCAACACAAAAGTTTATCAGCTGATCAATTGAACTTTGCAGAAAAAAATAGAATTTATATAAATGACCACCTCAGTCCAACAAATAAGTTGTTGCTGAAGAAAACCAAGGAATGTGCACGAGAGAAAAATTATAAATATGTATGGGTCCGCAACTCCAAAATTTTTGTTAGAAAACAGGATAATTCACCAATAATATATATACACACAGGTATTGATATTGCCAAAATAAATTGAGCATTAATACTATATGCTAAATAATTACGGATTACTTAATTTTTTTTTGTTATTATGGTAACTGTTTATTATCAGAATGTGCGTGGTATAAAAACTAAATTAATAAATGTGTTTAATGAGATTTCTGCATGTGATTACGATATAATCTGCTTTACAGAATCTTGGTTGAATGAATCTGTAAGAGACAGTGAAATATGTGACTTAAACAAATATTCAGTGTTTAGGCGAGATCGTGCTGATCCTGTGAAAAAAGAAGGAGGTGGTGTTCTTATTCTAGTTTCTACTAAATATTATTCCCGACTACATCTGGAATGGAATTCTCCGGCTGATGATATCTGGGTGTCTGTGACTAGTTCTCAACAAATTAGGCTGTATATATGTTGTGTATATATCCCCCCCAAAAGTGCGTACGATATTTATTCCAGTCACTTCGATAAAATCAGTGAAGTTTCATTTCATTGCTCTAATAATAATATCCTGATTGTGGGTGACTATAATCTGCCCGAAATAAGTTGGTTACAGACACAAGGTACAAATTTGACACCTTTTTATACGAGGAGACTTGATACTCATTTAGATTTAATAAATACAACATCTCTGTGCAATCTATATCAATATAATGGTGTCAAAAATCATTTGGACTCAATTTTGGATTTAGTTTGGTGTACTTTCACTGTAAATGTTACTAATTGTGATCATCTGAGTAAATTGGATAAGTACCATCCTGCCTTGGAAATTAATTTTTCACTCAACAATTTTAAACCCCTTTGTCACGATGAAATTACATGTTACAATTTCAAAAAATGTAATTACGAAGAGCTCATCTATAAGCTGTCTGCTGTCAATTGGGAAAGTAAACTTTCAAATGAAGACGTTAATAAAGACGTAGAATTATTTTACAACATTCTTTACAACCTTTTGGACACCTATTGTCCTGTGTTATATAAAAAGAAAAACAACTATCCGATATGGTTTTCTAGATCTGTGATAAAATTGATTAAAGAAAAAAACAAATTTCATAAAAAATGGAAAACATACCATGATAAAAATGCTTATATCTTATTTTCGTCTCTTCGTAAGAAAATGAAATCAAAAATAAGTGATGATTTCAAATATTATACAGACCGCATTCAAAATGATCTCAACAATAACGTGAAAAGCTTTTGAAGTCATATTAAAAAATTAGGTAAAAATAATAGTGTACCCAATTCTATGTTCTATGGCAATAATACTGCTAATAACGGTCATGATATAAGTAACCTCTTTGCTGAATTTTTTAAATCTGTGTACACTGCCAGCAACACTCAAACAAACCCAATAAGCGCTGATTCTGATTCCGCTGTGAATTACAGCTTAAATTTAAGTCATATTAGTCTACAATTCAGCGATGTTCTCGATTGTTTAACTAATCTGGATATTAACAAGGGCTGCGGTCCTGATAGAATCCACCCTTCATTCATTGAAACATGCTCTCACTACCTAGTTTATCCTCTTCTGCTCATTTTCAATAAATCTTTGCAGACAAGTATTTTTCCCGAAATTTGGAAATTATCATATATAGTTCCAATTTATAAATCAGGAGATAGAAGCAATGTTACAAACTATCGACCAATTTCTATACTACCTATCTTCGGAAAACTTTTTGAATGTATCATTACTAAAAAAATTAGCTTCAATCTACATAATTTGATTATCCCTCAACAAACTGGATTTTGTCCAAAGAAATCTGTGCTAAATAATCTGGTTCCATTTACGGAATTTATAAGTCGTCACATGGATGAGAGAATACAGGTCGACACAATATATACCGACTTTAGTAAAGCATTCGATCGAGTGAATATCCATAGACTATTACAGAAATTATTGTCATATGGCATTCACGGTTCCCTATTAAGATGGATTGAATCCTACATCACCAATCGGTCTCAGCTAGTTAACTGCAATGGTTTCAAATCTAGAATAATAAATGTAACATCGGGGGTTCCCCAAGGTTCTCACTTGGGACCAATATTTTTTCTCCTCTACATTAATTCTATTTCTAACTGTTTCAAATATTCGAATTTTTTACTATTCGCGGATGATTTGAAATTTTATAGACCTATCGAATCATTGGATGATTGCTATTATTTTCAAGAAGATTTAGAACGACTTCATAACTATTGTGTTGATAACGATTTGGTTTTAAATTTGGATAAATGTCATATTCTCAGCTTTACCAGGAATAAAAATATAATAATTTATTCTTATAACTTACAAGGAGCTGTTTTAACACGAAAAACATCTACTCGGGACTTAGGCCTAATTTTGGACTCTAAATTATTACTTAATGAACAATATGACTCCATGGTGAAAAAATCTTACAGAACTCTAGGATTTGTCTTTCGAATGTCTCAATGTTATGATAGAAAAGAGTCTCTTTTGTTACTATATAATGCATACGTTCGCCCTATTGTTGAGTATTCGTCGCAAATTCGGAATCCAATGTACAACAAAAATATCTCACTTATTGAATCAATTCAAAAAAAATTTTTTTCCTTATTAAAGTATGAATTTAAATTGGGAGATTCATCTTCCTTTGACTTACTCGAAGATTTCAACATGTTGACTCTAGAACGAAGAAGAACTAATGCTGACATGATATTTTTATTCAAACTATTCAATAATATGATTGATAATTATGATATTATAGATAAATTCGAATTTCACGTTCCATGTGTTAATACTCGAAATAATACTTTGTTTTATCTGAATAAAACTAATTCCAATAATTTCAAGAATTCTGTAGTGAATAGATTGATGTCTACTTATAATAATAACTTTCAGCACTTGGATCTTTTTAGTCTGAGCTACAATCAACTTAAAACGGCTTTAATTAAGAATTGATTATGTTATTTTATTTTAAAACGGCTTTAATTAAGAATTAATTATATATAAGTTGTTGCATCTGACACTGCACTTATCATTTTATGTATTAATTTTATTGTTAAATTGTGGAAGCCTATTATCGGGAAACTGTTGGCTCCCCGAATGTATAAATGAATAAATAAATAAATAAATAAATAAATAAATTGTTTTCTGAAGAAGATCCTTGGTCAAAGGATCGAAACGTCAAAGTTTCAAATAAATATACAGAATTAAAAGTTGAAAGTCGTTTTTATTGAATGAAATTCAGAAAAATGTATAGATTATTGATTCATTCTAAGATCATCATTTAATTAATAAATAGATCCAAGAGTAATTAAGGTCGTTGTATCCATCATTATATGTATTCAAATGTTTTATTATAATAATAATTACAAGAACTCAAATGTTCTGTATTCTTGTACCTGTCTGAATTTATTTAAAGACTGAGTCTTGATGATAAGTTTCCAATCTCCTTATTCTCCTTCTATTTAGTTCTACAACCTTATACGGGCTTGAGATTTTTCACAATACGCTTTCAAATGGTTCTGCAGACAGTTATGTGTTTCCAGTCACATATGCCTATGGTCTCTAAGGCCCCCTACACCCGGAGCCACTGGAAAGGAACTGACTAGTGACCAGTCATCAAGTAACTCGCATGTCGGGTCGTCTAGTGATTTGAACGATCAACAACTCAGCCTTTTGCTCATGGTGGAACTGGTAAAACATCCAATTCATATAATCTCTTCAATTACGAATGACTCTTTTTGGATATACAATAGAATGCTACAAATTTGGGCCGTCTACACACAGAGCTACTGAAAAGAAACTTTACTGGCTGGCAACTTGGATCACTAACCAGTTACTGACTTATTAGTGACCAGGGTCCACTCCACACACAAAGCTACTTATTGTCGATCAAAACCTGTAGTTCACTCAGTTTCATCATGAATTCATAACTGTCAACTAGTGTTGCTTTGTCAACTTCAGAAGACAATTCCAGCGATGATAAAACCATCATGAAGTATTATTATATCATAAGGAGAAGAGCAAACAGAATATAATTCTGGGTTCACCCATACCTTAAGATAAATTTTCGCCGCCGTTTATTCATTGCGGCAATGGAACTTGAAGTTTCAGGTACTGAGTTCATAGCATTCTATAGAATGTCCAAATGCAGTTATTTGCAATTGGTGAGATTATATAAAATTGGACGTTTTTCCACTTCCGCCACAAGGAAAATGTTGAGTTGTTGCTCGTTCATCCTATCGAATCAATTGGGAACTGGAGATCAAAATCACCAGGCAACTTGACATGCGAGTCACTTGATGAGTGATTACAAACTGGTCTCCGTGAATCAGTGACGAGTCCGCTATCAGTAGCGTCGTGTGTGGCGTTCCATTGAATTATACACGAAATGACTTAGAGTGAACTATTTAGTGATTCGCGTCACTAATCAATTCCTTTTCAGTGGCTTCGTGTGCATAGGGCCTTAGCATTTGAAACTTCAAGTTACTCCGCCGCAGCGAATAAACGGCGGTGAAAATTTCTCTCAAGATAGGGATGAACTCAGAGCTATCTTCAGTTCGTTATTCTCTTTCTAATATAACAATACGACATGCTGATTTTATCGTCGCTGGAATTGTCTTTTCTTAAGTTGACAAAGCAATATTCATTGATAGTTATGCATCCATGACGGAACTGAACAAACTACAGGTTTAAATCAGCGATAAATAGATTTGTGTGTGAAGCTTGGTCACTAAGTTACAAACCAGTTTAGTTCTCTCTCAGTAGTTCCGTATGTAGACGGCCTAAGTCTTCAGTCACGTCTATCCAACTCGTTCAGTTCTCCAATATCTTGTTAATCGATAACATCTTCAATATTCTGTAGTAATCTATGTGCCACACATGTCCGAGCCATCTAACTCGACCAGATTTCATTCCTGAAATTGTTCACCGAGCCCATATTGTATTTCCTGTGTCATTTCTTATTTTTTTATTGAGCCGAGGAGCCTTGCTGATAACTTTCTTCATTCGATGCTATCCAGGAATCTACCAAAGGAATATAATTGTTTTGTACCACATCAGCTTCAGTCTTCAATCTATTTTCTGTTAATACTATTGGTACTGTCCACAACCCAAATACTTGAAATTTCCGGCTGCCTCAAAATTGTGGTTATTCAATTATTTGTATTGTACGACATTTGGTATGTTTTTCGGAGCTAGCAATTTCTAGAATTGGATAACAAAGGAGATTTATGAATTTTGGTAGCGGCATGTGAATCTGATATTCGCTCAGCGATAATTCTGCAAAAAGAAATAACTGCGGTGCATGTGCTCATATAGAGCTACGATTTAAGCAAATATTTACTCCGTCCTCTCTTTGTTTATGATCCTTCCTTTCCAAATAATTCTTCCAGCTGTCCTATTCTCCCAACTACGTTGATATCGTCTGCGTACGCAAAAAGTTGACGCAGCTATTGTTTCCTGCTTTAATCCTAGTTTTTCTGGAACTTTTTCTAATAGAATATCAAACAATATGATTGAAAGTGAATCGTCTTTTTTCGAACCTCTTTTTATTGCAAAGAATTCTGGCTCTACAATATAAGGTCGCGAATTGATGTTTCTTTTAAAACTGAATTGGCAATTCATCACTTCTCTTGCTCATTTCCACAAGACTTATGTCTCATCTGCTAGTTAATACTTCATAGCTTATATTCAGCAGGATCATGTTATTATAATTTACATTCTATTCTGTTTTATTTTTTGTAAATTGAGTCCATTTTTACTAAGAGCGGTTTTCGGAAGCTCTTCTTCCTCTCGTTTGTCACATATGAGATTATGTTAGCTGTTATAAAGACTTTCTTCCATATTTGATTAGCTTCGCAGGAATTGCGCCCATGCCTGCAGACTTGTTATTTTCAAGCTTATTTATTGCTTGAATCATCAACTTGTAGTTTCTTGAGGAATATCTAAGAAGCATAAAAAAGCTTTTAGGAATACAAAGACATAAAATATAATTAAAGTTAAAATCGTATCCAGTATAATTGTATTCGATAGATGAGTCGTCGGAATTTGGATAAAATCAGGATCAGTAAACTAAATTACATCTCTTGTGCAAACGTTTCGATTTATTTTAAATCTTCATCAGTGCCTAATAATACAACAAAAATACATTACAATGCAATGCATGATATAGATAACCTGTAGTTACATACCAAAGATGATAAAATTTATTGAATTTTGAAATGATAAGTTACTTCCATTACAGTTTTTCATAGAAAGCATGTTGATGTTCACAGTACAAGTATGCAACTGATCATGTCAAAAAGTCAACATCCGTGACAGCTGTGATGCAGCATTTCTTCTTCTTTTTTCAGTATTGTGTACATTGGCGCTACTTATAAATTTAACTTGTAGGCAATTCTGCATTGTGAAAAAAACAATTTCTGTTGTATTGTTGCCATGTTGTTCTCCCTCTTCCTTCAGTAGGACATTGGTTTTGAATGTGTTTCTTGTCCATAATATCGTGCTTGAGTCCTTTGAACAACCGTAATGTTAAAATATTCCGAAAAATTAATATTAAAAGTTAAAATCGTATCCAGTATAATTGTATTCGATAGATGAGTCGTCGGAATTTGGATAAAATCAGGATCAGTTAACTAAATTACATCTCTTGTGCAAACGTTTCGATTTATTTTAAATCTTCATCAGTGCCTAATAATACAACAAAAATACATTACAATGCAATGCATGATATAGATAACCTGTAGTTACATACCAAAGATGATAAAATTTATTGAATTTTGAAATGATAAGTTACTTCCATTACAGTTTTTCATAGAAAGCATGTTGATGTTCACAGTACAAGTATGCAACTGATCATGTCAAAAAGTCAACATCCGTGACAGCTGTGATGCAGCATTTCTTCTTCTTTTTTCAGTATTGTGTACATTGGCGCTACTTATAAATTTAACTTGTAGGCAATTCTGCATTGTGAAAAAAACAATTTCTGTTGTATTGTTGCCATGTTGTTCTCCCTCTTCCTTCAGTAGGACATTGGTTTTGAATGTGTTTCTTGTCCATAATATCGTGCTTGAGTCCTTTGAACAACCGTAATGTTAAAATATTCCGAAAAATTAATATTAAAAGTTAAAATCGTATCCAGTATAATTGTATTCGATAGATGAGTCGTCGGAATTTGGATAAAATCAGGATCAGTAAACTAAATTACATCTCTTGTGCAAACGTTTCGATTTATTTTAAATCTTCATCAGTGCCTAATAATACAACAAAAATACATTACAATGCAATGCATGATATAGATAACCTGTAGTTACATACCAAAGATGATAAAATTTATTGAATTTTGAAATGATAAGTTACTTCCATTACAGTTTTTCATAGAAAGCATGTTGATGTTCACAGTACAAGTATGCAACTGATCATGTCAAAAAGTCAACATCCGTGTCAGCTGTGATGCATCATTTCTTCTTCTTTTTTCAGTATTGTGTACATTGGCGCTACTTATAAATTTAACTTGTAGGCAATTCTGCATTGTGAAAAAAACAATTTCTGTTGTATTGTTGCCATGTTGTTCTCCCTCTTCCTTCAGTAGGACTTTGGTTTTGAATGTGTTTCTTGTCCATAATATCGTGCTTGAGTCCTTTGAACAACCGTAATGTTAAAATATTCCGAAAAATTAATATTAAAAGTTAAAATCGTATCCAGTATAATTGTATTCGATAGATGAGTCGTCGGAATTTGGATAAAATCAGGATCAGTAAACTAAATTACACCTCTTGTGCAAACGTTTCGATTTATTTTAAATCTTCATCAGTGCCTAATAATACAACAAAAATACATTACAATGCAATGCATGATATAGATAACCTGTAGTTACATACCAAAGATGATAAAATTTATTGAATTTTGAAATGATAAGTTACTTCCATTACAGTTTTTCATAGAAAGCATGTTGATGTTCACAGTACAAGTATGCAACTGATCATGTCAAAAAGTCAACATCCGTGACAGCTGTGATGCAGCATTTCTTCTTCTTTTTTCAGTATTGTGTACATTGGCGCTACTTATAAATTTAACTTGTAGGCAATTCTGCATTGTAAAAAAAACAATTTCTGTTGTATTGTTGCCATGTTGTTCTCCCTCTTCCTTCAGTACTTCAGTAATCTGTCAATGTGTGTGCCTGAATCACGCTCACCGCACATCCAAATGTTAGATCCAAGCTGAATTAATGTTATCCCCTTGACTGAAATGTGGTTTTAGGCTTTGCTAATTTGTCTCTTTGTGCTATTCTCTTCAACTGTTGTTTGCGAATTCTACATATGGAATGAAAGCACTTAAGGAATTGAATATATTCAGTGATGTGAATAATAAGAGATGTGTGTCTTTTGTAGTCCATCATGTGGAATAAAATCTAGAGCTATGCCAGGTGTTCCACACATTGAATGATTTCTCCATTAATGATTTTGTGCGAATTAAAAACTACTACAGTACTTGATTATTCAAAGATTTCGATTTCAATATAACATCCTGTGAATCATTCAAAAGTGAAAAAAGCTACCGATCAAGTCTGGATTTTCATAAATATTGGAATATTGTGAGGTACTGCTCGACGTATGAGATTTTCAACAGGAATCAAATCATGTTTTCACAAAAGTCAATCTATACTCGATTGAAAATGCTATTCTATTTTCAATTTGTTATTTAAGAAAGATTGTTAACGTTATATCGTGAGAAATATTTAATTCTTTTCAAACCCAATTTATTTCTTTCAGAAATATAACATAAATCTCTAGCAGAATAATACGAGGCTCAGTCAGTGGCACTACGTACATGTGATCTATAAATCTGATTCTGAATACAGAAGGGATTTCATTCCAGCGTTATATGTAAGCATTTCCCGAGCAATATGAAATTACCCGAGTGCAGTAGCCCACTTCTTCAAGTTTTGATGGTGATTGACTCAATTCAAGAACATATCATTTACTGCAACAAATTTCCATTCCATCTTATATACGTTAAAACCAATTGAGAATGAGAATGACTCCAGCAGCAGATTGACTTCTACAATATGTCATTTCAATGTCAGTTCACAGAAAATCCTATAATTAATGTTTAATAAGATCATAAAGGGTTGTAGACAATCTACAAGCTACGATACTGTATAATGTCACGTACCGCATCATTATCTAGTTCTCAATGTCGCTGCGCAGCTAATATTTTAATTAATCTCTGTTCTCTGCATTCTGGATTGACAGCCTCAATTTAGCACTCAAACAAAGATTTATTCGCACTTCATCCCTCGTGATTCATGAACGAATCTTTGATACATTCGAATGAGGAATGAAAAATTCATGGTTGAATATAGAATTTGGCAAGTTATGTGTTTATTTCCATGAGATGTTGAGAAGACTAGTAAGAATCAAAGTCAATCATCATCATCTATGAATTATTTATAGACATATGCCAAATAAATTGTATACTTCATCTTACTATTTTTGTGATATTTATACAAACATCACTTGACGTGTGATAGTTATTGTTTCACACAGTCTTCTTGCTGACAATTTTTTCATTCGTACCCTGCGATATTTCTGACAGATATCAAATATTAGTATACGTTTCGGAAAAATTATCATCCTGAGATGTTGAATCAGGAACTTGAATATTCAATCCTTTGAAGCAGTAAAATAAGATTAGTATCACAGAGCAAATCTCTATTTTGAACTTCATATTAACTAAAGTCGAATGTAAACTACATGCTTGGCGTCATCACATCAAAATACTGTCTCTATATGAATCGAATATGTCCAATGTAATTAAAGTATCATTTTCATGGAGTGTTGTAAGTGTAGCAAGTGTGATGTGCGTCGTGTGCAATTCCAGCACTTAAAGTCAATATGTCATTTCATTTGACCACCTGTTTTATTGATTATATCAATAAGAAGTTGTCTCCGACTCTTGATCCTCTTATACCTTCAACCAGTTAGCAAAAAAGCATGTGTATTATAACCATCTAAACATATATTTACGCTCATCACTGATTCACTGACTCTGTAACGCTCTAAGATAGATAAAGAGATATAACTCAGTTACAGCAATAAATTGTTAGAGCAGTCTATGGCTCAGATGTAGAGCGTTGGACTACGACTCGATAGGTGCCAAGTCCAAATCGCATTTGAATGCAAAAATCTTTGATATTTTTTTTCTTCTATACAGGTAGCCATTTCATCAATATTATTTTCCCAAATCATCATCATTTACATTCAAGGCATTTTATGTTATGTGCTAAACATATCTTATATTTTCATATGAATCTGCAATATTTCGTGTGATGATGGAGGTACTTGGCAACAGTACTGTCACTTCAAATAATTGTTGTGATAATACAATTTTCAAATTGATTTCTAAATTCAAATAATTGTGAATTATGAATTTTAACTGTTATTAGTTTGAACTTTTTTGAATTCATACTACACCTTGAACGTTTTATTGTGGAACAAACACGATCGGATTCACAGGATAAGATAATATTGGAAAATTTACATTTCTTGCATTTCTGTTGATGTTTGAAATTGAATAATATGTACCACAGATTGTAGTTCATTTGTATCATTCTGTATGTGACTTGATCTGCGCGTGAATTATTGTATGCTTTATAATGGTCTTTCCAAATCGGTTTGTATGAATTTTTCTTATCAAGTTATAATGAGTGAGGACGAAGATCCTGCTTCCTGCTTGGCTGAAAAATCGATAGAAGAGGTGGCGGGCAAATCCTCCTAACATATAATTACGCTCAACACTTATTCACTGACTCCGTAACGCTTTGAGATAGGTATAGAGATATAACTCAGTTACAGCAACAAATTATTACAGCAATTTTTGGCTCAGTGGTAGAGCGTTGGACTATTGTTCAACCGGTACGAAGTTCGAATCGCATCCGGGACAAGTGAAAATTTTTAAATTATTTTTTATTCATACACATAACATTTTCTTCAACATTACTTACCTGAAGCATCATCATTTACATTCAAGGTATTTTATTTTAGTTATTTTGTGCTAAGCATATCTTCCATTTGACTGATGACCCATCACTTTTCAACGGGCGCCTAAGGCGCTTTGCATACCACTTCTTGATTCTATTGATCGATTCCTCGGTCACGATAGCTAAGACACCATTGAAGTGGTATGGTATCCTCAAAACCACAACTCATAACTTTTGATATCATACAATTTTTTCGAATAACTCTAAAATAAGCGATCTTTATCATAGTCACTTGATCTTTTTTTCTGTGGATGGTGATACAAACTATGGAGACTATAGAGGACAATCTCGTATTTTTTCTAACGGAGGTGATAAGCGAGAAGCGAGATAGAATAACTTATGTCAAGGTGAACAATTACTGTTCCATATAAGGCCTTATGAAAATGTGTTATATGAGTTGCAAAACCCTCTACTCTTAATGTTCGGGGCTTTCGTCTTTATCAAACAGTAATGTTTCAGATTAATTGAATATATTTAATCTTACAGTATACAGGATATTAACGTTAGGATAAGTATGTAATGGGTGTGGAGGTTAGCACCGATAAATCACGAGAAGCAGTAAAAAACTCAAATTACACACCGTGCAGAATTATTTTAATGATGTACGAGCATAGAAACGATATCTCGAGTAGCAAACTTGAAACGGAAAATTAAAGAGTAGCTGAGTTTCCGTTTGATATAATATCCTGAGAATACAAAATTGCAAGCATTTTTTTGCTGATATTCTATTTGGGCTGAGTTCTCGAGAACTTTGGTAATTGGATTAAAAACACATAAGTTGATTCTCTTTGGAAGACATTACATATTATTTAAACTGAATCATCTGATACAGCAGACAATTGTTCCTCAACAAAATTGAACACTATGTCAAAGAACTATTTCAATTATTCTAAATAAGTTCCGCTAACCTTAAGAGAGTTATTATCAGTTGGGAGTTCCCGGCAGTCAAATCTCCATTTTACAACACAAGATACAAGGCTGAATTCAAGCTTTATCTAAGTGAACTCAATATTGCAAGGAGATAGTCCAAGAAGTCCCAACTATTGTATTCGCTCACTTTGATAGTTGGTGTAGGCGATTTGCAAGTGAAATTAGAGCAACAGAAATCAATTCTACTCCGGACAAATCTTCTCACAGCTTCCAGTAAAACAGCTGCAATAATTATTATTAAACCATTGAATAAGTGCTTCATCTTCCATCGATTTGTTATATAGAAGCTCCTGGCAAAATTTTCAAATAGGTATGCCAAGGGCTGCCCCTATCCTCATTACAGGGTGTCCGAGGTCATTAAAAAGAACAATTGAATCGTTTCCAGAATTTTCAATAATGATAGGAGCTAGTTTCGCTATTGAAATTGGTATCCATAATCTTAACTGGGATATTAAAAGTAAACCTTCCAGGATTCAAAAATATATCAGTACTTAAATATTATACAATATCATACTGTTATTTTTAATATGTGGAAATCACAAACAATATTTAACATATCCTTCAAAAAGTATCTATAATAATATGAATTATGAGTTCTTGAAGATTCTTCGAGCTCAAAATGAGAAAAGTTCATCAAGTACTTTACATTCTAATAGTGTCTTGCACTCGATGAGAAAAATAATATCTTCCAAATTACCAACAACACAATGAATTTGTGTTTCGCCTTTTTTTCTAAGCTCTCAAAAAGATTATTTCAACATGACAAATAATTCTACTTCGTAGTAATTCATAGAATAACCGACTTTTTCTTTTGTAGCTGAAACATATTGAGAGACCTCCTTGTTCCACCCTAGAAAATTTTATGTATAATATAATTTTTTATGCACTGATTTATTGAAAAAAAGTTCCTGAAAATTTTCCATTGTATTGGATATAGGTCTGAAAACTTCCCTCATATATTCCAATGAATACGAACTAAGAGTTTGAAAGAATTCAGCGATAGAAAAAGGTGAAAAAGTAAACCGCGAATAATCAATCTTAGTACTGGAAGAAGTTTTTACAAGATTTCCTACAAGAATGAGAATTAGCAAAACGAATTTATGGTATTCTTGAGTAAAATAGCTAAAATACTCACAGGCATTCTTCGGTAGAATTCGTTGATATCTTATAAATAGCTTCATTAATCTTTAGTTCAATATAAATTATTTTCGTGAAGACTCTAATAACATCGGAATTCTGACCGTAAAATTAGGTCCATCAAATATTTCCCCCATCACTATTATATTAAGTGAAATTTGGTGTTCATACATAACTGAAGGCAACCTATTCCAACACGAATTGAATATCTGAATATTAGACGCGTATGGAGAAAATAAAGAAATAATAATCCTATAGCCACAATAGTAATAGAATAAAGTATGTTTTGACACAGGTTAGATATTTGACAAGTTTTAAAAATACCAAAGATCAGATTGAGTCCAAGAAGTTAAGATTATGATTTCACTTGCATGCAACTAATCAGATATCCACCTCATATGAATTATTAGTAGATAAATTTCCTGGAACAGGTTGAAAAAACCGAGCTGTCCAAGAAGTGTTTGTTGGTCCAATAGAGCCGTTTCGAATTTATCAATCAGTTCGACAGAACCATTCATTGAGTACTATGTCTACCATAACAGAAATAAAATATACCTAGAAATTTATATCCGCAATTCTTTTATGTATAGCATTTTAGTGGATGTTGTCCACATTCGATCAAAAACTTATAGTGCAAATTCAAATATATATATATATATATATATATATATATATATATATATATATATATATATATATATATATATATATATATATATATAAAAGCTTGTGCACATCGCTTCTCTCAATAACAACTTATGGTTCAATAAACATACTTTTTCTGGGAAATATTGAAGCTTATAGTCTTCATAAGCTCAGAAGAAACATAACTAACTTTACTTATGTGTAAAAGCTCAGTAACACCGGTAACTTAAAGAAAATATCATCCTAAACGTAAACAGCATACACTTTCCACTTTTTCCTTCATATCCTATTCAGATTTTGTCTGATTTAAATGATGAAGTGAATAGATTCTGCATACATTGTCAAGATTATTATGTGGAATGGCTTCTCTTTTACGACACCCAACGTAATTCATAAGTCCAATAAAGTATGGCTGATCGGTTCCAATTAATGTTTGTTGTAATGGTTCTTCTTATTATTCGATATATGCATGCACTGCAACAGTAATTGCAATCACCCTACATTCAATCGGAGCTCAATTAACGAGATTAATCCAAGGAAGATTTAAACTGAGACCTCAAAGTTTCCCTAGTATTAGAGATGTAATAAGTAATACAAACACAAAAGTATGTATTAAATTCTAAGAAAGATTTGTTTTGATTTGTTTGAAGTTGAAGAATAAGCAATCTTCTAGTAAAAAACAGAAATCCCAGTTAACAAGCTCATAAGAGTGGAGTAAAGAATGTTTTGATTATTTCAATAATTCTGTGAAACTTAAAGCAACAGAAGAGAAGTTGTTTTTTTCTCATATTCGTCTGTGTGGTTTTTTGTAGATGATTAAGCATTTTATATTCATAAATTCCAAAGCTCACTATGATTCTAATCCTGGTAGTCTTTAAGTCTTGATGACCATAAGATAAAAGAATAGAATAATTAATAACTCAATTTTCAATTGGATGTTGAATGAGGTTTATGTTAGTCTCATTCATTAATTTGAAGTCGATGAATATTGATTTATTCACAACACTCTTAGTATAAGAATCAGCAATTATATAATATTTTGAACATTTGAAAAGATTTATATCCCTCAACTAAAAAAATAATTTAGTGCTGATCAAATTGCATCAATAACATTCCAATAGGATTTGTTGATCCAATAGGTTTCAAATTTCGGAGTATCATTAAGATAAGTGAAACATTTTATAAGTAGCTTGAGAGAAATGAGGCGTGAGACATGAAATGATTGAAAAGCAGCTTATATCATCGCACATAAAATCAAGTTCAAGAGACGACAAAAAATAGGAAATTCATGTGTCATCACACACGGCTGAAGCAAATACTTCTCATAACAAATCTATCAAGTGATGCAGGAAAACGAAGAGAAGAGAACATTGATCTTGTGAAGATGAAAATAAGGGGAATGACAGTACGAACCTTAATTTGTGGATAGTGCTTGCTGAAATACTCAACACAAATAATAATCTCGTCGGCACAAACAAACTTGACAGTGACCGCTATTGTGTCCAATAGCCCACTATAGTCGGAATAAATTAAAGAGAGCAACTGGATTCTCATGCTCATGATCAGGTCATTCTTGCCAATGATACAATAATACGCAATGAAGCAATCGTATATTGTTTGGCTAGGGACGAAACAAGATGATTTCAGCCAAGGGTGAGTGTTGCCCGAGCGAAGCGAGGGTTGGCATCACTCTTGGCTGAAATCGTGTTTTGTCTTGTGCCACACACTGTATTTTTCATAATACCAGCATTGAAACTTTCCATATTATAAATTTGTCATAACAAAGTAAATATTTCTCTTCTGATTTTGCAGGTAACAAGTCGAGAGTATCTGCTTGTGCTTTATCAATAAGATGTTGTGGTGTTCTTGAAATTATCGTATTGATTCTTTTTTTCTTAAAACTGATTTTTAATTTAATTTACCGTTACGAATACAACAACTGTCAAATTAACTGAGGTTATATGATTTTCCTTTAGAGATTGACAATGAACAAATGCGACTCTGCCAAAAATAAAACGATGTAAGAAACTGATTCAGCGGGCAGAAACAGGCTTGTTTCTGCCCGACTACACTCGCATTTGTCTGTAATTGTTCTGCTTCGACTGACAAAACAAGCGTGGAAACGCGTTGTTCAAATGCAGATATTATGAAAAAAATATTTTCGGTCAATCCATCTTACGCATGCGCATACGTTGTAAATTTTCCACAATTATAGACCGGAAGATAGTAACAGAAAATTACAGGTCATTTGTTAATAGTATGGTGACCCTTCAAAGTCGAATCAGGTAAATTGATTGAAGAAAAATAATGGTCGTAGCGCTGGTCGTCCGGGCGATCAAATTATGAGTCTGAACGACTTGTTACACAAAGATATTTGCACTTTCTGGAGTTCGTCAAGTTCTGGTGAGGCTTACATCTTGCCATACCAGAAAAGTTTTTTCTCTCAAAAATATTTGTCACAGCCAGTTTTTCAACTTATTATTGTTGAGTAAGCTTTCACAAAAATCACTATGCCATACTGTTCAGACAGTTCCAAATAACCGCCATATTGTCGCAAAGAGGCAGATTTATTTGATAATGCAAAACGACCATCATTTCTTTTCCATCAATTATCTAATTCGATCCCTAAAGGGTAACGAATGACTTGGAGTTTTCTGTCAATCTCTCCAGGTCTATTACGCTGATTGCAGCAATGGGGACAACTCCATGGCTGGCGCAGATACAATGCGCGTTACGATTTATTTGTTTTAAGAATCTTTTTATTATCAGAATAAAAGTATCCTTATCGGTAATATAGGATATAAGCTATTATTCATCAAGTTTCATTGGAGTCCGTCACGTACATTCCGCATGATGCGCATACATCATAAAAATTTTCTTTAGATTCATTGTATTACAAATATTTGAATGCGAAAAAAAAAAAGAACTACATCTAGGTGGTGCACAAGAATGTAACGAAGGAAAACGTAGCTTTACAAATGCGTGATACACGCTTTCTCTCCTTAACGTTTTGCTCTTTGCGTATAATATGTCCAGAGTCACATAAGAAATATTCTCCTCATTGATTTTGTAACTGCATAATTTGAGTACATGAAAATTCTTGATGAAGTACTCAAGATTTTTTCGAAGTTTTCCAAGCTGTTAGCCGCATCCAAACAGCATTATTCAATTATGTTGTGGATTGTAAATTTATTAAATCGAAATGGAATTGAATTCATTATAATCCAAATGACTGATAATAATATCAAATTTTAATATTAATAATAATTTTGGTAGATTTTTCCCATGATATACCAATCTCTATTTTAAATTATCAAATATTTTATATTATCAAAATTATGAATTGTAATATTAATTACCTACCCATATGAATTTTATTGAGAGAATTTGCTGACTTCTATGTCATCATCCTAATTGGTTGAGTACATAAATATCACAATATAAAATCAAATTTTCTGAACGTTGAAATTATTTGCGACAAATATCTTGAATGCCACGCTTCAATATTTGATTGAAAGAATTGATATGTCATAGATGAAAAAATCATCGTAATGCTTTAAATATAAATGTTGGTGTAGCAAGAATAATTGCTCCTTACCGACGTTGAGGAATTTGAATAAAAGTCTGTTTGGAATTTCTTTTTGTCAGATATTGTTCCACTTTAACATAAGGGCTTTGAAGTGTTAGGAATAGGCCAGCAAGTTTTACCGACAAAGGTTAACGTTTCAGGTGTCTCTCACCGATTCTGTTCTTGTAATGTCTTATTCTCTTTCAAAATGGAACACGTGGTTATTTTATTATACGCATATCACCCCTTGGAGCTATAATAAAAAAGAAAGACGTGTCTGAAAGCAAATATCGGAGATAGTTATGTGGAGATATCTTGATGCCGTTGCGGTAATAGACGTAAAACTGCTTTCCAGCAGTGAGGTTATTTTTATAAATATCTTGAATGGAAGTGATAAATTAAATTTCAATCCAATTTTCAATCAATTGCATTGCAATCTATATGCGGGTATTGGGATCCACTCGCTTAAAACAAGAGAGTTACAAGAAAAACTGACTTGATTAGAGATATTATGTACAGTTTTGTTTGTGAGTCCTCGATCTCCGTTGTAATGAAACTTTAATATAGTTAGAAGAATAACTTTCCGAGAGTCTTAATACTCTATGTTGTACACAGAAATATTTAATTTTATCCAGAATATTTTATATTTTCTTTGATGGAAGAAAGAAAGATTTATATTTTATGCGTAAGAAAATGCCATTGGACGGTATGACAGAATTTTATGAATGAATCTTTTTATTGTAGTCTATCATGTTGTCTTCAGTCTTTATACCTCTAAAGAGAAAAGGTAATTCTTACTTTGATAGACCGCTCCTAATCCTCTTGGCCATGATTTGGTGGTAATTCTGAATTATATTTGTATATAGGATAATACTCTTAGTTCTCTAACTATTGAAAACTGTTATCACAGTCACTAGCCGCTAGATTAAATTATTGAACGATGAATAGATAGCCTTCCAGGAAAACAGGATTTCGGGGGATCTGTTAAGAATATGTGGAGTGTGAAATCATATTAAATCTACAAGCTATTGATTGACGTTTAGTTTGACAGGATAAAACAGACCAAACAGTACGTTTGAACAAAGAGTAATCAACAGACCTGTATAATGTAACTGAACTCTAGTGAATCAGGAGCTTAATGACATCATTGAACCAAAAGCTCTTTTGCTAGAATACCTAATCATTGATACTGGAATCTGACAATTGAAAATGATATTCGTTTGAACAGAAAATTGCAAACACTCACACACCGGATGTGCACTCATTCGTCCATGATAAATTTCATTTATATACATTCCTTCTGATATATAGATTTCATTTGATATTCCTTACATTCTCAAACTTCACCAGAAATATACCTCGCAATTGTAAGGGTCTCCCACTTACAATACATTTTTTTGGTAGATTGGATTCTTTGCTGAACTGTGAGGATATTATATTTTGTAGTTATCTGCTCTGTTGTAATACTTCTGAAAGGGGAGAATGATTTGCACAGGAACTTTGAATAATTTGCACGTTTGACAAATAATAAAATGTATTTAGAAATAATAAAGAATATAAAGATGAAGTTACCAAACTCCGATTGATCACCGGCTTTCAAACTACATTTATGAATATCTTACAAACTTCTAACTTCTCAACACACGCACTAACTAACTTATCACTAACTACATTATCACTAACTAACTACCAATCTTCTCTTCACTAACTATCTACATCTTCCTTGACTTACTATGACTTGACTAACTCATAACTTGACTCATAACTTGACTAACTCATAACTTGACTCATAACTTGACTAACTTATAACTGACTCATAACTTGACTAACTCATAACTGAATTCTTAATTCCCTATTGACTTCTATATATAAACTCCAAAATGCCAATATAACAATATTCGTTATTGACGTTAAAAGTATTTACAAATAATTCATACACCTCTATTGCTTGCTTGCAAGAAAGCACATTCCTCAATTTCGTCACAGTTCAGCAAACTGTGAATTTGCTGACTCTTACACAATACTACATTCCTTCTGAATCTATTTATTATGTATTCAGTTCGTTCTCGTGTCTCAACAAGTACAGGGCAATAATCATATTTCCACAGCAATCACAACGTATCTGCTCGCTTTTACTGCCCGACTGTATCTTCAACACATCAACACATGCACTAAAAGTGCATTATGAACAGCCTAGTGCATTGTTCGGGATATGCACACATACAAGCGTCTCTGACACATTCAAAATTCTAAAACCAGTAGGTACTGTCTTCTTTCACCTCCCATATTGTAATATTCTTAGGGTTTGCAATGAAACACAAACACTATTACTTGAAAATAATCAGAAATAAAAGTTTATTGACTAAGCAAAGTACACTAATAACTATGACAATAAATATTTTACAGCTAATAAGAACTTACCACTTATGCCGCACCAAATTTATTTTGACTTTTGACTTATTTATCCTCCAATCGTTTGATCTACTCTGACCTCCAATGAACGACGACGGTATATAATATAGACCTTTGTTCACCTGCAGTGGTCTGGAAGTGTTCTACCTCAATTCGAGAGGTTTTGTTACAATACGTTAATCATACTATCTGACGACATTACACAAACAAAATCTACTTGTTTATATTCTTCAGTTTCTCGCCATTTACTAAATGGTTGCTATCAATCACTGTTCCACCGTTTTCAAGCACCAAACCACCACATTTATCATTTCAAAACTGAGTTCACATCCCCTCCATCTTCATATATTCTGCACACATGGTAATTACTCCCAAAATAACTTTTGTTTCCAAATTTTATCGTGACTCAAATTGCTTATCATTCTTTTATTGGGAAAAAATGGTAGCAACAAATATTAGAACTGTGATACGTTGCAAAATTATTCGTAGCTGAGTTCATAGCTCGTATTGCAATAGCCAACCTCCTGTTACTCATATCGAATACTTCCTCTATGCACAATAGAATACAAGATTTAAATCATTTTACTTTTAATTAAAAGTACTTATTCAAAAAAGTCTCTGACACATTCTAATTTGAAAACAGAAAAACATGAGAACGAAATTTCGACATGACATCGCTTTGTTCTGGGTACTTTTAGAAAAAGTTTGCGACAAAATTACCTTGTCTGTCATCGCCTGTTCCCGACAAAGTATAATAATCGCAATATTTTTATATTTTAAAGCTCGAAATTATAACTGAATGTCAAGAATTTATTTTCACGTTGCTAATAGCGAACGTTATTCACCAGCTCCGTCCGTAATTGTCAGTACTAAAATATAATCTTTCAAGGGACTAGAAGGAATAAGTATACCATTAGCCTCATATTACGTTTAACCATCACAACCCTCCCTATATATTGACGGTTTGAAATCTAACCTGTCCGGAGAATGTATCCATTACGCAAGAAAGCGTATTTTTTTACTTCCAGGAATATTCTTGTTAGTTGAATAGGTGCAAAATGGTTTGAGCTCTCTCATATTGAATGAGTAATTTTTAATGCCTTTATACTGAAATATCATATAAGTATTGAGCGGACATGCTATTCAGAAAACAACATAATACGCAATTGAACTTACCACTAATTTGTGAGCTCTCTGCTTTGTTATTTACGGAATATTTGAGAGAAAAAAAACAATTTGGTAGTCCGTTTCACTCACTATCATAAAACACAACTGCGAGCCTCTTGGTCGTGAAATGAAGCTTATACCAGTAAAATTACCATCGAAACGACCATTTCTTAGAGAACTCCTGATTCTTTGTGTTCTAAGAGCTAAAGAAAATGCTGAAAAAGCATCATCATCATATGTGTAATGCTAGGGTTAGAGCTTCTAAGAAGAGTTCTACTTGTAAAAGTAATATAAACAATAATAAAAGCGGTATTAAGATGGAACTTCATTCTTCCTCTGAAATATAGAATTTTTTCTACTGGCTCAACATATGATTGTGGTTTTCAACAGAATATAACGTGTGAACCATTTCGAAAGATTCTAACATAATTGAATAACTATTTATGTATTCAAAATTAAGTTTGAAACCCTCTCTCTCAAATCGTTTATATCCGGGTGCGCTCGTTTGTCATCGCCACTCAAATGAACAAAACTATTTATTCATTGAATTGTTATTGAAAAATTGTGTAATGAATTTTTGGAATTCTCAATTGTGTTCGGTTCGATGTGATTGTTCAAACATTCAAAATAGTAATTTTGAGAATAAATAGTGTAAGTGATCAAAAATTTCAATTGGAACTTGAAAATTGTTAATATTAGGGAGTGTAACATAAAAATGCTAGGTATGTACGTTGTTTTTTAATAATAAAAAATGGAGATGATAAACTGTATGTTATTTTGATCATAATGCCGATGAATGTCGAATAATGAAAATTGAAATTATTAATGAGTAATAAATTCCAGGTGAAACCCTGTTGTGCCTAACTTTCGATTTCACCTATAATAATAATAATAATAATAGATTTATGCGTTGAAGAAGAGAAATCCATACAAATAGACTGATAACAATTATATCATGTTGATAAGTTATATACAAAGGTACATCATAATTGACTTTTTATGTAAACAAGCTTGTGCATTATACATTGAGGATAAGAGATCTCATTTTTAGGGCTGCATTTAAGTAATTGAATATGTCCCACATTTTTTCTCTGGTTAGTTCCGCAAAAATTATGTTGATATCTTATTTGTTGCTGCAACGAATGTGTTTTGCGAGGGAGTGATTTCGAGTGCATGGGATTATATATAGGACATTTAAAAAAGAAATGATTCATAGTGTTCATCTCGAAAAGATTGCAAATACTGCATATCTCATCATCTTTAAATTCATGCCACAGACCATCTTGATAAATATAAAAGAAGTTGCTATTAGTAATCCTAAGTTGACTGTATAGTTTAAGGACTTTGAAGGACACATCTAGAGAGAGATAATTTTGTGTTGTACTGAAGTTTCTATAATCTGGGTCATGGGAGGACTGTAGAATTCCTTTCGTGTCACTTTCGTGAATTAATTCGTTGTAGGCTTTACTTATATTCTCGGTTTCGACCTTTAGAGCGGCGCAACTTTGATTTCTCCAGACTTATACGCAAAATTAGCTTTAACTAGACTGCTTCGAGACTTCTTACCCAAATGAATTTATTTTGTCTGTCATCTGGGGTACCTGAGGTTGGTTTTTTTGTTTAATGTCAATAATTTGTCATAGCATCTCTTAACATATCTTTCTTCTGGCATAAGTGAAATTTTGTACCAATAGCGCAATGTTTTTTCAATCAATGTTACTTTCAAACTGATCGTTCCTGTCTTCCTGCGTATTAAGTACCCTGGAGTAGTTTTCTACCAACCAAGTATAATTTTTAAATAAAAGTCATTTCTTTTCCGATGCTCTTGTAAGAGTCAGCAAATTCACAGTTTGCTGAACTCTGACGAAATTGAGGAATGTGCTTTTCTTGCAAGCAAACAATAGAGGTATATGAACTATTTGTAAATACGATTGACGTCAATACGAATATTGTTATATTGGCATTTTGGAGTTTATATATAGAAGTCAATAGGGAATTGAGAAGTTAGTTATGGGTGAGTCGAGCTATGAGTCAAGTTATGGGTCAAGTAATAGTAAGTCAAGGAAGATGTAGATAGTTAGTGAAGAGAAGATGGGTATTCAGCTAGTGATAATGTAGTTTGTGATAAGTTAGTTAGTGCGTGTGTTGAGAAGTTAGAAGTTTGTAAGATATTCTTGAATATAATTTGAAAGCCGGGGATCAATTTGAGTTTGGTAACTTCATCTTTATATTCTTTATTCTTTTTAAATACATTTTATTATTTGTTGAACGTGCAAATTATTCCAAGTTCCTGTTGCAAGTCATTCCCCCCTTTCAGTAGTATTCCATCAGAGCAGATAATTACAAAATAAAATATCCTCACAGTTCAGCAAAGAACTCAATCTACCAAATATGAATTTATTGTAAATAAGAAACCCTTACAATTGGTGGCAGCGGTTGCGGGTATTTTGCTGAATATAGATAGACAAAAATTAATTTTTTTGATTTTCTTGTGGGGATACATTTTTTTTTTGTCTTTTTTCTTACTTTTTTTGTACATGCCCCTCCGCATATCACTAGACATGCCTAGAGTTGCTGATGAAAGTAAAGTAGTCAATTCAAATACTTATATGAATTAAAATTTCAAAGATGATTTTTTCAAAATTGATATTTGCCGTATTACTCTGGAGCCATTCACAATAAAATAATAAATATTCCATAGTTGTTATATCAAACATTTAGTTCGAGAATTATCAAAATGAAAGACCGGACGCGAGAATTCGAGTATATTTTAATTAATAGTCCGCATAATAGTGGTGCTGTGGAATTTCTCAGGAACCTTGTGATAGAGGATCCAGCCTTCTTTGAATTAAGTACTTATTTTCAAAATGTAAATAAAACCGTTGATGAGTTCAAAACACGACTCTGGTTGAGTGACCCAGTATATAATGATCCATTCAATTACAATTTGGAAGACTTGGAGTGAAAAGAGTTTCTCATGAACACTTAATTAGTAACAGGCTTTAGACCACAGATAAGAAGTAAAGTATTGACAGAAATAAAAATAGAAGATTCATGTTTGATAGAACACCAGTACGAGATATGTGAATTTGCTAAATTCATTGAAAGTAATGAATGTGAACAGAATCAGAATAATAGAAATTATCCAAATATAATTAATAAGATTAGTTGTAATGATGGTGAAAATGTCGATGATGAAGATAGATATGACGAAGAAAATTACGTATTACCGAATGAAGGATATTATTTAGAGTTAAGCTTAGAAGTACGAAAAAAGTCAAAAGATACGAGTGAAGAAGACATGGATATGGAAGACAGTGAAATGATAGAATCAGAATTAGTAGATAGTGACCAAGAGGAAATAGGTCAGTTTAAGGTAGATTTTTGGAGAAAGATATTTTCAAAGATGGATATAAAAGGTAGTAAAACGGATGATTCAGAATTAGAGGATAATGACCAAGAGGAAATAGGTCAGTTTACGGAAGATATTGAGAGAAATATGTTTTTGAAGATGGAGATTAAAGAAGAAGAAATGATGGATTCAGAGTTAGAAGAGAGCGACCAAGTGAAAATACAGCAGTTTACGGCAGACATAGAGAGGAAGATATTTGTGAATGAAACAGAAACAAAAAGTCTAGAGCAAGAAGAAAATGAAAAGGAAGTTGCGGCAGAACTGAAGAAGGTAATGATAGATTCAATTACTTTTGGAAATTTTCAAGACGGGGAAACTGAAGAATTGATTTTGATGGCACAGGATGATGCCACAGACAAAGCGAAGGTCATAGACACAAGTTTCACTGAAAGTAACGTTCTCGAAGAGGATGCTGCAATTTTTGAGAATATCTTATGAGATTCCTTGATTTTTGTAGAACAGGAGAAAATGATTCCAGAGTTTTCATCGATGCAGTTGATGGAAGTATCAGATCCGGTAAGCATGAGTGTACATAACCCAATTGTATTTTATAGCAAGTGCATAGCCGAGGATGAAGGTTTCGCAACAGGATTCGTTCAAAACGAGGTGATCAGTCAGACATGGAAATCTCATAGGATCAGATACAGAGCCTACGACAAGAGGACCTTTTACAGTGTAATTTTCAGAAAACTCGACCTTTGGCAAGAGGATACAAGCTATACATAACAGTTAGAGGTAATTCATTGTTACAAAAGTTGATCAGATTTGTAATAGGTTTCACTTTATTCGATTCTGGAAATAGTGATATCTGTTATCCTAAAGTCAATTTTGTCATCCGATTGAATTTGAATGGTTTTATAAAATGCAGAAAACGGAGATAACTCAAATTTACGTCATGATGTCGAATAGAATCAACTTAGAAATTATCATTCCTGTCTTTTCGTACATATTTTCCTATTTATTCTTGTTTTAAATAATTTTCATTGCAATTTCTCTCATTGTTTCAAGATTAGAAAAAAAAAAAAAATTCAAATTATTTTATTTACGACTAACAGCTATAAAACAAAAATATGAATTTTTTCAACAGTAGATTCAAATAAGTAATTTTGCTACGTTTGGTATTATGAGATGGTTAAGGATGCAATTGAAGTTTAATCTAGATTTGTTTACACGGATTCCAGGTAGTAACTTTGTCATATACTCAGGAATTTGGCTCTCCTGTCCGTTGGTAGCCAACTTGTGCTTTAGAATTGCGGTCATTTTCAGCTGCAAATCCAAATCCCAAGTATTTTGTAAATAGTAAATTAAAATAGTTTTGGTTTACCGGATGCCAGGGCATATGTAATTGATATGATCCCCAGGAAGTTGCTTCTCCTGTCCACTAGGTAGGCAACCAGAGCTTCAGTTTGAAGACTCTATTTTGTAAATCATAAGGATTAAGATTAGAAAGAATCTGAGAATGAAGTGTATTCAGCGAACATAATTTCAATAAGCTGTAGGATTTCAGGCAAATAAGGGATTTATGAGATTTTTATTTTTCCAAGACTTTATGATAAATTGTTTGTCGGTAATTTTATATCAGTTATTGATGGAGTTGAGACTAAGAGTTTCAATTGGAAAGACCGATTATGTAAGATGATTTGTAAAGTGTTGAAAGAGTTTCTGAGATTTTCTTCAAGATGGGTATGGAAATACAAGCAAATTGAAATTGAGGTAGTTTAAGTCCGAACTAAATCTCTGGTGGGTAATTAAGAAATCAAATTTTGAATAAATGATCAAGGTTAAGTGAAGTTAATAGCAATTATATGAGATCTATGGCCAAAATCTCATTTAATGAAAAATGATGTCAAGATTATTTTATGTAGTATTATGTAGTGACTTTTAGAGCTATTATTTTTAAGATTGTACTGCAGGATAGGTCCACTTGTTTCAGTGTACCAAGACTACTCACCTGCTGTTGAGACAAGAGTTGAGTAAGAATGGCCATGACGGAGGTGAGAAGAAAGAAAATTTGAAAATATCAATGAAGGAGGGAAGAACAAATTTACAAGAAGTTCGGCCACTGAAGGTTCAATCACGACGATTCCAACAAAATGGGTTAAATCAAAACAATCTGATGGCGATTACAAAACTGCTGTCTACACGAACAAAAATTCATGTGATAAAGATCAAAATCCAATTCTACGTCAAGCAGCAGATGGTCATCGAAAACATCGCATTCTAAACAACAATCATCAGCAAAAAAATCACACGACGAAAACTGATACCCAAGAAAGCAGAGCCAGCAATTATTCATGGAACCCAGTGCCTAACATCGAACACTTATGAATGTGCAGTGAATTTCCTTCACAAAACTATTACACGAACCTCCCGAGAACATCATCATTGAAATGAGTGGCCGTGTAGAGACATTAAGTGTAATAATTAGGTCAAGGTTGAAGAAATGCCCATATAACAATAGTAATTTCCAAATTTTTTCTAAATTGTGCTCTAGGGAAAGCAAATTTCTAAGAAGGGGAAGATTGTAAGAGTCAGCAAATTCACAGTTTGCTGAACTCCGACGAAATTGAGGAATGTGCTTTTCTTGCAAGCAAACAATAGAGGTATATGAACTATTTGTGAATACGATTGACGTCAATAACAAATATTGTTATATTGGTATTTTGGAGTTTATATATAGAAGTCAATAGGGAATTAAGAAGTTAGTTATGGGTGAGTCGAGCTATGAGTCAAGTTATGGGTCAAGTAATAGTTAGTCAAGGAAGATGTAGATAGTTAGTGAAGAGAAGATGGGTAGTTAGTTAGTGATAATGTAGTTAGTGATGAGTTAGTTAGTGCGTGTGTTGAGAAGTTAGAAGTTTGTAAGATATTCATAAATGTAATTTGAAAGCCGGGGATCAATCTGAGTTTGGTAACTTTTTCTTTATATTCTTTATTCTTTTTAAATACATTCTATTATTTGTTACACGTGCAAATTATTCCAAGTTCCTGTTGCAAGTCATTCCCCCCTTTCAGTAGTATTCCATCAGAGATAAGTACAAAATATAATATCCTCACAGTTCAGCAAAGAACCCAATCTACCAAATATAAATTTATTGTAAGTGGGAGACCCTTACACTCTCATGATGAAAGATGCCCCATACTTCTGCACCGTATAAAATAGTGAGTACTAAACTGCATTGTATAGTTTTACGTTTATTTGCAAACAGAACATTTGAGCTGTTAAATTTGTATTTACCAATAGCGCCTGTGGATCTTCTGCCCGCACTCAATTTTTCTGCGGTATTTGCAATAAATCAGCTTGATGCGGTTTTTGTTATACCTAAGTAGATACTCGTATTTATTTGTGAATTTTATCTCTTTGTTTTGGCAAAAATCTTTACTGTGCCGTCCAGGTGGCCTGCTTCTATGAAAATTTAGAATGTTAGTTTTATCTGAGTTTATTGTTAGTTGATGGAGATTGCAAAATTTATGATTGTTGATGAAATATCCTGAAAGATTTTTGTTTCTAATGAAGTTCTCTAAATCAGTTATGTAAAGGGCAAAAAGTAATGGGCTGGTACATTCTCCTCTTTTGAGAGTTCATTGTCCACAGATATTAGGATCTTTCCTCCATCATACATATTACACAGTAATCAGGTAATCTTTCCACTTATACCAAGTTGAAAAATTTTGATCTCGAGTAAGAAATGTGGAACAGTGTCGAATGCCCTCTGAAAATCTATAAAAATAGCATAGGTATCTTTTTTGTTTGAAAGAATTAAACTTTGAATAATAGAGTCAAGAACGAAAATATTATTTATACAAGATATCTCTTTCCTAAGCCCTGCTTGTGCTTTGAGTAAAATGCCTTTACTCTCAACCCAAGTTTGCAGTGTTTCGTTTATTATAAATGTGGACAGTTCAGTGATAGAATTGATGAGATCTATTCCTCTGTAATTATTTACATTCAGACGATCACCTTTTTTATGAATTAGTGTCAATTTTATGGTCTTCAGTTCTTGAGGTAGGTCTTCATTAGTGAGAAAGCTATTCAATAAGTTTTTTATTCACCTTTACGCGGGATATTATGTCAAGTTGAATTTATATGAACTTTTTGCTTAATCTATTGTGTTCTTGTAGATGAAAATGTCTTCTATTGACCAGCGCTACTTGATGAAGGATGAAAAATTGCAACTGTTCTAAAATATTTGAAGAAAACTGAAGTAAGAAGAATCAGGAGCTGTTATTAATAGTAAATCTGATCTTTGATAGGGTAAGTAGCAAGTATGGACGATTTGCGGGGCTATTTTTGCAGCAAACTCAATTTCAATATTCAAAAATCGCGCTTTTACGAAACAATAGCACCGCAACAGTTCTCATGTGTGTGTCTCCTGTGTTGGCTCTCAATAATGCCGAGTTACGACTGCGTTCACTGCCAGTGAGTTCGACATTCAATGCATCCGAGCCGTTCGATTTTGCTGCTGCTTGTACTCTTTATTGCTTGTGCTTGCAGTCGTCGCCTCTACATCTGCAGTGTGGGAGCGGCGACAAATGTTGCATTGTAGAACGAGCAGTATTACATATGACCCGCAGAGCTCTGTTCGTCGCTCATGCAGATTAGTCGTTCCGCCAAACTGCCGGGACTCTACAAAGTATGCGGAGCATTCGAGTTCTTCATGTGTGGTCCCATATGCGGAACACCGAAACTTTGCCGTATTATGTTGTTGGATAGCGATTTTTTTGTTAAGTTATGATTACGCCCTAGTCGATTGCTCTTACTGCTGCCCGCTCCTATTACTGCTCATGTTTACTGCCGCGGTTCTGATGCCAATCCTGCATTAGTAACTCCTCGCGTCTGCTGTTTATCGGGCTTGCTGCCGCCCGCTTCTGCTTCGGCCACGTCTTTACTGTTGCCCGCGTTTGCATCTGCAGTGCAGACACTGAGAACAATACACACGGGCCTTAGAAAGAACGTGCAGTAGTTTGTAGGATCTGCTGTAGGACAAGTTGTCGCTCATGCTGCATTGTCGTCCATAACCGCTACATTCGCAAATATCGAAAAATTAACTATCGGCACTGGATAAAATTGGGGAAAAATGAGACTGGCTTACTATTTTTCACAAGACACATCACTGCAAGAGTCTGTCGCTCCGAAAATTACTTGAAAATCTACCATACAATTCGATTCGAGGACAATTATGACTGAAAAAAATTTGGAGACATCTTCGATACTGTCGAGACAAAATGGGTAAGTTATATAAGCTCTTTTGTCAGATAGTGGATTTACTGTTTTAAACAATTTATTCTCTTCTCGTTAGATTTGACTGCTGTCGCCCACATACGTCAACCAAAGTTCACCGCTCGCCCGCAAGAGACTACCACTCGCATACTAAGTTTTCCGCTTGTCTGCATAGTTTACCGCTCGCACAGGCGAATTTCTCAACTAAAGACAAGTAGGTCGATGTAAAAAAGATAACAACTTGATATATTATATTTCCCTACTAGTTGGTGAAATTATATTCATTTCACGTTATATTCAGTGAAATGGCTTGCATATTACATTCTAGGATATAAAGTATCTTGTATTTTAAGTATTTATGAGTTGACATATATTTTACGCTTAAGTGTGCAAGGTGACATGTAAATTACATTGAATCCGTAAAGTTACATGTATTTTATGTTGTATTTACGTTGTATCCACTAAGATGACTTGTATTTCACATTATATATAGTAAAATGATTTGCATCTCACGTTTTAGGCTGTGACGGGACTAATATTTCACGTAGTTTGTAAGGTGACATGTATTATATTCTTTAATTTGTAAAGTGGTATGTAAGTAACGTTTATGTTATAAGGCGACATGTGAATTACGTGTAGTGATGCCATGTAATTTATGTCTCAGTCTGTAAGATGTAACGTAATTTAGGTATTTAGCTAGTAAAATGCGGTTGGGATTGAAAAATCTTTGAAAGGAATAAAAAACAACTACGAAAAATGTGGAGGGGGTGGGGCATGACTTTTATTGTGAAATTGTGGGGTATTTGGGCTATATCCTCTTCCAGGCCTAACTTGGGTCCAGGCATCGATGTTTTCCCTCAAAACTGTTTTCTAAGGAGTGATAAATAGGTATTTTTTTTAATAACAAATGGTGATATTAGTGCTATTAAAAGCAGTATTCAGAGGCGAGAGACTTCAAAAGATAGTAGCAAATATTCAGATATTACTTGGATATATTTGATAGCGGTAATTCTTATCACAAATAGTGATATTGGTGCAACAGAGAGCGAAGTTTGAGCAAATGTTCAAAAGATAAAAGCAAGTATCTATTTCATATTTGGGAATTTTCTAGAAGGGTAAAATTGTAATAGGAAGTGTTGAAAATAGGTTTTCAAACTAAATTCAAGTGAATATATATTTTGGAAGTGAATTCAAAGACTGAAATATTTACGAGCATAACAAATAATAAAAATCAGTGCCTAGTTGGCGCTCTGAAATAATTTTAAAATGTTCTGTGGCTTTGCATAGTGAAATAATGAAGTGACATTTGATTTTAAAATCAAGTTTTCGTGTTCAATTCGCGTATAATATTTGACATTATTCAAATGAACTTACACCACTTTAAATCTCTATAGAATTATTTCTTATTTTATAATTATCCAAGTTGATTTTTTCTTCGTTTGGAAATTTCCGCGTGCTTCCCTTTGTAATCTCGCGCCCCTGGGCACGTGCCTAGTTTGCCTAAGAGATAATCTACCACTGATTTCGTGGAATGTATTTTTATCGGCCTAATCTTTATTGGCTTACCCTAAGAAATACATGAAAAGTGTCGTATGTTTATAAAATCAAAAATTTACACCTTCACGTTCTAGAATGATTAATAAGTAAAAAGTATTGGAAAAATTGCTCTGCCTTGTATCAATTACGCTACTTGATCATCGCTTCCCCCTCCCTACACCCTGGAAATCTGGGATATGTGCCTGGCTTCTAATGTTGATATAAAGAATCAAATGTTGCCCCTCTCCCCAATAATATTGCTGGAATTTCGCCACTGCGAACAGGTCTATGAACTTTATTGAGTTATAAGCACAAAAGCTCGATATTACGTTCTATTGTCGAGCTTAGTGTCGTAATTGAGGCCTGTTATATCATTAAACGATAATTCAACTGATATGATTAATTAATTATAGCTCCATCCGCCGCATTCAATTATTTTATTAGTATTTCTGTCTCCATTATCTCATTTGCGCGTATAAATTGTTCCCAGATTGAACGATACAAGACAATACAATACAATTGCTCCCAGAATCTTCTTGGATTTGTCTTGTGCAACATATGTAATTGCTTTCGAGATTTCAAGATGTTTTTTGATCCCTGGCGACAAAATGACACTTAAAATAAGTAAAGAATTGGACGTGAAATGAATTGGATTACGCGGGTAGAAAAAAAAACACTGCAGTAAAAACAGGAGGAAGTAAGTAAGAATAATAGCATGGTAGAACAAAGTACACGGGCCCGTGTTTAAGGTGATTTGTTGAGAATAATGAAAAAGCTTCCAAGGAAGAGATGATAAATATGGAAGAGGTGCAAGAATTGATAGTGAAAGGTATTCTCATTTGAAACACTTTAAGTGATAAATTAATAGATTGATTCTGAAAAATAGATAATTCTTTTCTCACGTACTCTGTAATTAATTTAATCTAATTTTATCATTTTTATCTTTCATTACTTCTCACCCGAGAATCTTGTGGTTTTGATTGTATTAGGTATATATGTACAGCATGTCTGTCTTTTTAAGGATGCACAATTACGCAATTGCACTTATATATCTTTGGGATGCTGGAGGTGATTACAGAAGTACAAATGACATATAACCGCTATTGGAATGATATTTTTGCATGTTGTATGTAATATTCAAGAACAAATCAAGTATAAAATTGATTATAATGGGGTTCAGAACGAAAGATTATTTGCGTATGGTGTGGCATATGGAACCAATGTTAAGTGAGTTTCTCGAAGAAAATATGCGTGAGAGAGATTGAGAGTGACGATTGTATGTATTCGCATAACTGCTAATTGCTATATCCGCCTTGAGAAATTTTTAAACATTTCAGAGCACCATATGAGTCTGAATCAAATTGCTCTTATCTTGCATCTTTAGTAGTCAACTGGAGATTATTGCGTCTATTCTGTAACCACGTGAAACTCATAGTATCGTTAGAATCACATAAAATTCTACTTTTAATCATCGTTGGTTGAACCACAGTATTAAAGAGATATTACATTGACACTGCTGGCTAACGATTATTATCTATCAATTCTCTCCCGCAGTATATGTAATCAGTTTTAGATAGATCGATATATGAGAACCATAACTTGCCTAAAATCTTGAACATGTGTAATTAAAGATAATTTGTATTTACCACCAACAAAAATAGCGGTGTGGTGGTTGAAAGTTATCAAAAAGCTGAAATTCAAATTCCAAAATGAGTAATGTTGATTACTGTGCCAGGGAAATTCAAAAAAACTGGAGCGCCTATGTCTCTCTTATTTTTGTAAGATGAATTGAACATCGCAGAGTATATGGCTACAATCCGCTTAGCTCCTGGCTCCTAGGCTTGTTTTAAGATAATCTTGCTTCAAAATTGAATATACTTCTTCCGGCAAATTATGATTCAGGCTTGCGCTATCTCCAACGGCTATTAATCGTGTTGCTAATTCAAGTAATTATCAGGCAGATTTATTCACACCCTTTTTTCTGAGCTACGGCTCGCAACCCTCGCAGAAGCTGTCAACTACATAGTGGAATCTGATTTTGTGCTGTCTAGAGCAGCTTCTAGTCAGATTTCACTGTGTTACTCAATTTACCTTGAGGTTATCGTCAATGATTGCGATCGTATCAATAATGGCTGCAGTAGTAAACTCAATCAACGAAGGGTACTAAGATTGGCCATAAATGTATCAGGACCAGTCGACCATTGATTTGACCAAAATAATCCAGATTAATCCTACTATTCCAGATTATAAAGATCTACGACTACAAAAAAAGTCATTTTGTGTAGCTATATACAGTTAAAGTGAATACTTCTTATAAGGAATTAATCAAAAGAAACAGAAGAACAAGAGAAAGAGAACTTTGATGAAGTGAGTATTCGTCACTAGTAAATGAATCAGCATTTATAGACGGTTCATTGGCAAGCAAATTTCTTATATAATAACATCGACACAATGATACTATATAATCCTCATGCGATACTAAATATAAAAAAAAAAAATTAAAACGTTGATCCTGATATATTGCAATAGACGATGCATGAAAATGTCACAAGGAAACCTGTTTCTATTCTACTTAAACGATATGCGTAACATGACTTACGCTTTTCTTTCTACGTCCCTCTCCCACAGTTATGTTAGAAGCTTTGTGCTTTGCATTCAACATGTCTAGAGTCAAAAATGATTTATTTTCGAGCGAGTCAAATATGATTCGCAGTTAGGAATGAGAATGTAGAAATTAATCTAAGTACTTGTTCGACAGTTCTCTTCATATTAACAGGATATATCGAGTAATAATTGGAACTTATGCTCTAAAATATTTTTTTTGTGGAATAAGAAAACTATTTCTGAAATCTGATTTTGACTAACCTGTCACACTGTTTATGCCATTCGGAGGGTTGCGTGAGCCTACTCACTATCGTAATCGGCAGAGCTGTGATGAGAGCGAACAGCCAAACCACGAAGATGATTGCAGCTGCATACCTCTTGGTCATCCGCGGTCTCAGTGGCCACATGATGGCCATGTACCGGTCAATACTTATCGCAACTAACGTGTAAGCACTAACAAACACCGACACTGCTTGGGAGTAATTAACAATTGTACATAAAATCGATCCAAATGGCCAATAATACAGAATAAATAGAGGCATGAAAGTAAACGGCACGCAAAACACTGCCATGAGCAAATCTCCCACTGCTAGATTCGTGATGAAAAAGTTTGTCACTGTCTGCATTTTTGGTGTGGATGTAACGATGAAACAAACAGCCCCGTTGCCCAAAACGGCGATGATAAGCACTGGGCAATACATTGCGTATACGGTAGCATGGAAATAGACCGATGACATCGAACTGTTGGGAGTGATGTATCCAGAACCGCATTCTGTTAAGTTGATGTAGTCGTAAGGAAAGCAGTCAGAGCTATTTGCATAGTTAGAGGAGCTTGAGTCGGTACAGTTCTCAAATGATGACATCTTGATGTACGCTGCAACAGAAAGAAACAAAGTTTACTAACAGTCATGGGAATGTGGGCAGAAAGATTAAATAAAAACCTGGAACGCGAACTTTCAATGTTACTATTCCTTTAAGCTCCCCACAATTTCTATCTCAATTATTTGATGGTTAAACTAGTAGTGTACGTTGTTGCATTGTATATGAAGAAGAGAACTGTTTGTTCATATTTTCTACAAAAAATATTTATATTGGAAGCCTCTTATAATCCATTCTCACAATTAGTCTAAATCGATAGTCGTATCTCAACTAAATTTTAACCACTGCTAACTACCATGACGCAAATTGTATTACTGAGAATAAATTGATGTTTAAGAGCAGAGCGAATGTAACAAACGGAGCTCTTTTTGAATGGTTTTATTTAGCTTCGCTTCCTACGAAATTTGCACACAATATTATGATAATTTCAATTTGGTAACAGGGGTCTTATAATAGAGTCAGAAGGTGGACAGGGTAACTCTTCGACGGTCACAAGTAACCCTCACGAGTTTGAACACATTTGGTTGGTTTTGACAAGTATTTTCTATAAAATACACTCGGTGACAAGAATCTGATAATACCGTCAAGAGGTAAACAGTGAGACTCTTCAACGGTTACTCGTAGCCTCTTCGGGAAGGGCTTTGTACTGAACAGCATGATTGTGAGAGAGTGACCGATAAAAGACTGTGCAAAAAATATCTAATGAGAAAGTTGGAGAGGATGAGAAGTTTGCGCGATGATTTGAGCTGAAAATCAAACTAAAAATAGGTGCAAAAACTTTTAAGTTAGAAGGTTTTAATTCGAATCATTAGCTGTACCAAAAATTAGGGAATAATTATGATACAAACCTGAACCCTCTTGAGATTTTGACGTCTAATGTGGAGTCATGCAATACTAGCAGTACTGTCTTCTCGTCTTAGATGGCATGGGCCACTTTGTGTCGCAGCGTCAGTGGGATATATAATAATCTAAGACTTTTAACAGACTAAGATAAAAGCGTGAGACACATCTGTGATATTTCCTTTGTTGGGCCTAGAAACACATTCTTCTGAAAAAATCGATCTTAGTCAATAATTCAGTCATTTAACAGGTCTCTATGAGCCCAACGTTTTTTATTACTTATTCCGCTAACGCAGCGACACAAAATGCTCCTTGGCATCCGAACAAGCAGGCAACACTGCTAGTATCACACGATTTCTCACTAGATATTGGAATCTTGAGAAAGTCCAGGTTTGTCTCCTAATAATTTAAAATAAAACCATTGAAACTGGAAGTTTTTGACCTATTTTCATCATTTAATCACTTGTCGCATCTCAATCAAGTTATGCACACTATCAACTGTCATATTGTAGATGATTTCGACCACTTGACAATCAGAATTATTCGATGAGAATATGTTTGACTCAAATTTCAAACAAATTCAATCAATAAACAAGCGATTTCAAGCGAATAACTCAAATCTGGTGGTTTCAATGTGTCATTCTGTCAAAAAAAAAAATCCTAAAAAGTCTGCAAAATTGTTGTCAACAACATATTTAAAATCTTCACCTGATACAAATCTTCTCCCCCAGAAATTATCAATTCAATATAATGAAACATATTTTGATTATAGATCCCTGAATGCTCATGTTATTCTTCTTTCAGGGCTGTTTAATACAATGCATTGAATGCTGCATTTTCCTCTGCATTTCGATGATGCCTTTTGATGCAAAAAAAAAATCCTTTTCTGTGTACAATTCGATCCATTTTCTTTTGCATCAAAATGCAGCGAAAATGCATCTAGAAATGCAACATTTATACATCGCGTTGAAAGGGAAAGGCTCAAGGATCAAATCAATCAAAAATGCATAATTTCGAAGAGAAATTGAAAATAGTCTTCATCAAAAAAACATTTCGGATGGAAAAGTGTCATTCATCATCAGCAATCAGAATAACGGCAACACTTTAAGTAACGATTTTGGTACTATGGGTAAAGGTTATTAGAAACAACCTACATTTACTGGCATAACTATATAACCTCAGTTGATTCAAGTTATTACTCTGTGTAATACTCAACTGTGACGTCCCCGCTTGGAACGTCAGAAATATGTAACGTACTTTTGGGCCTGTCGCTAACTTTTACTCAATGCTCGGGCGCCATTTACTTAACGGAGCGACAGCCTGTTGTACGTGCCAAGATAGCTCTGTGGAGGTATGATGTCCAGGTTTCTGAAATCTTGCTGAAAAAGGAGAACGGGGTACACGCAACAAAAGAGTAACAGTTTTCACCAAAATAAAATATTTCTATTTAATATAGTTGAAAATAAACATCAAGATAATACAAAAATAACACCAATAATATTTTCTATTGTTAAACCATCTCAACAATGTCAAATAGTGTCAACAAAATCATTGTAACAATCAAGTGATTGATCGCTTGTCTAAATAATCGACTATTTGACTGAATCTACTAACTGATACTGACTGACTACTGACTGTACCGACTGATTCAGTTTACCGACTGATTACTGACTGTACTGACTGATTCAGTACACCGACTGACTGCTGACTGTACTGACTGATTCAGTATACCGACTGACTACTGACTGTACTGATTGACGGGGTTTACTGACTGACGGAGTGTACTGACTGACTGAGTACACTGACTGACTGAGTATACTGACTGACTACTGACTGTACTGACTGATTCAGTATACCGACTGACTACTGACTGTACTGACTGACGGGGTATACTGACTGACGGGGTATACTGACTGACGGATTGTACTGACTGACTGAGTACACTGACTGACTACTGACTGTACTGACTGTACTGACTGACGGAGTACACTAACTGACTGAGTATACCAACTGACTGAGTATACTAACTGACTGAGTATGCTGACTGACGGAGTATACTGACTAACGGAGTATACTGACTGACGGAGTATACTTACTGACGAAGTATACAGACTGACGGATACTTTTACGTACTTCACAACGCAGATCCACTGAAACAGAAGTGAAGGACGATGACTCGGAAGACGCGAGTCGGAACACTAGGAAGTAGCTCGGAAGACGCGAGCTGGATAACAGGACGTTAACTCGGAAGACGCGAGTCGGCACTAGGGTGTAGCTCGGAAGACGCGAGCTGGATACTAGGACGGAGACTTGGAAGACGCAAGTCGGAACTAGGGTGTAGCTCGGAAGACGCGAGCTGGATACTAGGACGGAGACTTGGAAGACGCAAGTCGGGCACTAGGTATCGGTTTGCTTACCCTTAGTCTGACGAACGCCGCTGGCTGCTAACTCGGAGGCTATCCACTAGCCTTGAGAGCTGGTGGACTGTAGGAAGACGCTACAGCCCAGCTCTGGGGAGCTCAACTGTAGGAAGGCGCTACAGTTCAACTGACTTCTCTTCGAAATCGGAGGCTTTATATACTGCCTATCCATTAAATATTCAATTTTTCAGTCTCAACTTGCTGCATACCGATTTTGAATCAAAAATAAAAATGTAAAAGTTTACTTGTGGCGGTCTCGAACTCTGAACGCTGGCGCACCAAGCGAGCACGCTAACCGCTAGACCAACAGTACATGTACAGAAATTGTTGTAAATTACGGAGTGACTCAGCAACATCGTCACACAACATATGTCCATGGCACTAGAACTGTGACATGAAAAACTACTGTCTCAATTGCAGATGATGGATGATAATTTTCATCGGGAACATTTTTTAATTTAAGACTGTCTGTTTTTTTTTTCTTGTAACCAGCATTTCTGATCAATATTCAAACTTTTCCTATGGGAGCATAATTAAAAAACAAAGTTGCCGATTGCCATACTCGGGATGTATAGGGTAAGTGAAGTGAAGCCATTATTTTTTTTTTCTCTTGAAGATCGTGTCCCGATGATATGTATTGAAAGAGGAATAGTCGGAATTGGGACGAGCAATGATCCAAAATTAAACCAATTCGAATGCCACTGACGTTTCGATATATTTCATATCATTTTCAAAGCGTGAAGCACTCCAATAATCTCCTATTTGTAGTCAACATGTGACAATTTATTGTATTCTGCTAGCATAATTTAAACATAATTTTTTAAGGATTGTCTTAATTATTGGAGTGCTTCACGCTTTGAAAATGATATAAAATACATCGAAACGTCAGTGGCATTCGAATTGGTTCAATTTTGAATCATTGCTCGTCCGAATTCCGACTATTCCTCTTGAAATTATCTTTATTGTTTTCAATTTCACGCGCCTTGTGAACCTTTCTATTTCTGTTCGATATAATTTGGACGTATTTCTTTTAGGATCAGATTCAAGTACTGAACTTCGCTTTTAAACATTTTAACACGAAGTGTACACCCTCTTGGATATTCTCAATCGATCGTCACAATCTTCGAAAAGAAGTCTATCAGCTAGAAAGGCATCAAAATTCTTCTGAAAAAGCTTTTCTATTTCAAAATTCGTGCCTTGAGTGGCCGTTCAAATTTTTGATAATCTTTGATTAACTCCCTTCTACATCTAAATTTTTTATAATACAATTTATTCTGAAATAGATAACTGCAGCTTACCAATAATAAATGGATTAAGAACTATTGGCTCTTTTTGATTTCAGTTTAGTGCTCTGCTTCGTTCCACAAATTTTTCACTGCTAAATAGTTCTTGAAACCAACGCCAGATTTTGTCTGTAAACATTCAGACGTCATAATAATATTGTTCCCTAGCTAACTCCAAATAGTCCTGGTGCATAGTTACTAATGCAATGTTACAGCATAATCTATCGAAGAGCTGGAGGATCAATTGTTATTGTTCAAGAGTACGTGGTATGCAAATCTTCGTCACCCAAGCCCCACATAATTAAAGACAATTTCAAAAGTACACATATTGACAAATATGAACCATATACTTTCATACGTCACATACATCACATGAATTATTTAAAGTGAGACATCTACTGTTCGTATCTGTCTGTGAATCATAAATTGATCATAAGCCCTTTCAAACGTTGAATGAATGAAGTTTAACTGCAGGTCGAGTTGATGGAAGATTGAGAGGCTATTCTGTTATTGAAGGGTTGTGGTACGTACGCGTGATTTTCAGATTTTCCATGCAATCAGCTCTGAGAGACTTCAATGGTGGGAATATCGCGTGAGCATTTATGATGAGACCTTGTCTATCATGTCTGTCTATGAGACACAATCAATTTTTCTAAGAAGAACTGAATTTATCGATATTTCTATGCACTGAAAACTACCATTTCCTATTAGATGATGTGTCATTTAAGAAATATCAAAATAATGTGGATGAAAGTATATATCCCCCTCATATCATTGAAATTGTTTATTCATTATGCTCAGGGCCTCACTTTTCAATATAAAATTCTATAGAATATAAAAGGAAACAGCAATGTCTCTTACTGCTCTAGTCTTAGAGGAGTTCGTGATTCTGAATTGAATTTGAAAAACTTTTTATGCTCTTTTTTTACGGATGTGTCTCAATTACTTCTAACTCAAATGAAGGCTAGATAAAATAGTCGATTTCCACTGTATTGATCATTATCATTCCCTGGGTAAGCTTTATTTGAACAACAGTCCTTTGTTTTATTGAACAATAATTTGAATGAGTCCGATTATTCAGCTGCTCCAAATTTCCCACAGGAACAAATACACCATCGACAAAAAAATGTAATACAAGGCATTGAATATCCACAACTGAAAATGAATAGTTCTATAACTTTTCATAATCTGCGGATATACAGTGGAATTTTTAGAATGAATACATAGAATCACACATTCATAGTGAACATATGAATCGTCCAATTAATAGCCCAAAGTTCATTGTTCAATAATTATAATATAAAGTCTCGCAGACCATTTCATTGAGAGCGGACATGATTTGAATTTTTCAGTTATAGCTTGGACATTTTGTTGAACAATAATAGTTATTTACATAATTAGTTATAAAAAGTGCCATATTGTTTGACGAAACGTAATATTTGCCAAAACGAGCGAAGCGAGTTTTGCAAATTACGTGATTCAAACAATATGGCTTTTCACAACGTATTCTGTACAAAATTTTATCTAATTTCGTCAGAATAATTTTAACTATATTTTTCAATGAGAGCATCTCTCACGTCACATCACCAAATTCAGATGACTGTGATTCATGACCATCTATTGTTACTACAGAAACAAGAGTGCACTGAAATAAACAGATATCAAATTTTCACAAAACGTCAAAATAATTTCTTTAAATGTGCTCAAGCAGTAATATCCTGAGTGATATAGTACTCTTTGATATCAAAGACTCTGCCAAAGCTGCATACTGTGAATAAAAAATCTTTCTTTTGATTATACGCAGATAAGTATAATTGATTAGCTCTGAAACATGGCCAGTTACGTAAAGTCATTACGTAACTACTTTATGCTACTTCACGCAACTGTTGCATTGCAGTTATGAAAAATGGGACGTTGCATAACGTCAGGAATTGATGTAAAGTTTGAATTTTCATAACGGAATTAGATAAATATATTTTATTGGGTATTCAGTTTATATTTAATAATAAAATGAGATCTGGAAAGTTTTTTTCTTCATTTTGTTGAACAGTTAAACATTATTATCTTTCCAACTATATCTATTACTGTCAAACAGAAATTTTAGTGGTAGTGATAGTAATTTCAATTGAATTCCCAACAACTTGAAGTGGTAAATTGGATGTGATGGTAAGTGGTGAGGTCTTGCAACTTGAATAATAAAATCTTACCACTCAAATGGTAAACGATTCTACTTGCAGTTGTAAAACAAACAAAACATCAAGGGCAGCCAACTTTTGTATACCTAAGATATACTTTTCATCTTGAAAATGTGTTGCAATCGACTTTTAATTTCGGTTTTTACCACTTGAGTTTTACTGCTTGAGATTAGCTATTCAAGTGGAAGACCTCACCATTTATACATGTAATCACTTGAGTAATGCAATTAAATTTTTTCAGTGTTGTTATTTTTTATGTAATAAATGAAATTTTTTGTACAAATTTTGTGCTCTCCATATTTATAATAAATTTCACTATCCTTCCATGAGGAATCGATTGATATTTGATTCAAACAGTAAAATTCCTCCAAAATAAAATTGACACAAACTCTCTTCCTACGTATTATGTCAGTTGTCCTCAATCGTTCAGCTTCTACCCTATTTCATTTGAATTTTGAATGAAGCGATATTTCTTAAAATCTCAATTTGTATATCTGTATATAAACAAAACGAAATGAGCAAAAAGTAATTTGGAATTCATATGAAACGTGCAAATACTCTTCCACTAGAAGTGTATGAAAAATGTGTATATCTTCTAAGAATAACGAAATAATGTCATGGGAGCATAAATCTTCGTATGAATAAAAGATTGGTTACATTCATATTTTAATTATTACATATATGAATTTATCTCCTCATAATACTCGTACGGGTATTGAAAATGTCTCATATACACAGTTGAAAAAAAGGGTACTATGCTTTTCCCTTTCAAAAAAGTATACAGATTTTTGCTAAAAAGATAGTATTTTTTTCACGTTTGGAAATGTAAATGACAGTACCCTTCTGAGGGTACATAGATTTTTAGAGCAAAAATTCATTTTAAAAGAGTAGAACGGAAATTTCACATCTTTAAAATTGATATTCACTCATTTAAGGTGATTTTTTGCTCAAAATTTCATTAGAATAACATAAGTACTATTATGAGAGGTAATTTTTACTACGAGTTCGTTCAATTTTTGCTTTCTAATTAGTAAAGTGAAATATCTTTTGCTCTTACTATAGTAAATTCTCTATGTTCTACTCTAAAAAGGGTAAATTGTGCTCCTCTTGGATAATAATTGATTACCATCGAAGCTTGCAAATGCAGTGTTCTGTATGATCCATGAAGTCTGATTAAATAGCTAGTTGGTGATATACGTACAAACGATCCAGTAGTAGGTCATCGATATTATAAAATGGATATTTTAGTTGCACTATATAATAATAAAAAACATTATATAGAAATCATACAGATTGGAGATACGTTAAGGTATGAAGATCTAGTACAATCGGGTAAGTAACTTTAATCATCATTTTTATTAATGGGCTATGAATATTTATTTGGTTATGCCTAATAAAATGTACCAGTCACAGTTCCTTAGAATAATTTACAATTTCAACATTTTCATGTTTTTTCCAGTAATAGCACAATTAAATGTGCAAAATTTCATAGAACTTGCCGACAAAGAGGGAAATCAATAAGAATGTAACATTTTTATACAACTATATCAACATGATAGTAATTTTTATGTTCAACTAACTACCACTGATGTAAATATTTTAGATTTAGGTAAGTATTATGTTTGATGAATCATGCGTCTTAGTTATTATATATATTACTCAATTCTCTCCTCATTCCTACGACATCCTCAAAGATCGATGAGACCTCAGAAAATCAAAGTACTGTTTCCATCACATCGATAAGCAAAAAATAATTTATTTCCTATGGAGGGTGTAATTGAACCTGTGTTATGAAATAGAATTAAAATATACTATAGCACGTACCTACTGGTACACGACGTAATTTGTAAATATATGTAGTATATTGTAAATTTCATTACTTTCTTCAGCTGAAGATGTTTGATAATTGATTCAATACCTTTCAATAATGAAATGCGTTATGATCTGATTAAATTGTCTTATTTCCAATTTAGCTTCTATATTTTTTCAGCTTTTGTCTCTTGTACTATATTTTGCTAGTATACCATTAAAATTTGCACTAAAAATGATATCTCTTACTACTGTCTGCACAATTGTTACCATAGTTATTATTCACCAAATAGATTTATTAGGAGGTGGATATCTTGAGCCTCAATGTAATAAAAATTTGCTTCAATAATATTGAATTTGATGCTCTTATCATTTCTATTATTTGCACTATAATTAAAGCAATTTTCAAAGTTTAAATGGTAAAAATTGTGAATTTGAAGTAGTAAAATTCTACTCAAATAAACGCAATATTTTGTTCCAAAGAAAAGCAAATATTTACTACAATACGAGCAATGACTAAATGCCCAAAAAGAAGCAAAGTAGAAATTTACTTTTTAAAAAGCACTTTAAAAAGTACTCTTTTAGCATTACTCTTTTGAAGGAGTAAGGTTTAACCTTGAACTTATATGAACCGTTTTAAGAGCAAAAAAAGTACTCTTTTTTTCAAATATATATATTTGGAATACTTTAAGAGATTTGTTATTTATATTAGTATATATTTCTAAGGCTTCTAGCAAAAATATAAATAATATTTGTTATAGTTGTCACAAGATGAAATATTTATTTGTATATCTCTTGTGAATAGATTCACATTACTGCTTGATAAAGGATCGTTGACAAGAAAGGTGCATCTTTTTCAAGGGAAGAAATCTCCTAAAATGATTATGTAATTATTTCAAATTCTCCTTTCAAATGTTAGCCTCATGGATTCCGTATCCCTGCTGACAGCTAATGACTGTATTTGATGGAGCTGTCATAAGCATTTTAAAACTATTTTTTGGATTGTTGCTTCAAGACATAATTAAAAAAGTGTCGTAAACGCTTGTTTTTAAGATACGTTGTGCTTATAAACTGGAATAATATCTATCGAATTCAGCAAATTCTCACGATAACTAAACAGATGACGGTAATCTCATGATTCAATTCAATCTTTATGTGAATGGGATGAAGCTATTGGTATGTACGATTGGCTTCTCTTGAACTAATATTTGTTTTGCGCATGAACCAAGGTATCAGTTACTGATTAAGTTGTACTAAAGGAAAAAGTAGTTATAACATGAATTTCCTGGAGAGCGTCGATTGAGAATAGTAATTTATATAACAGGAGTGTCGAGCTGAGTATTATGAAATTTGGTCAAGTATTGTTCTTTGGATGTCATAATGCTTGTTCACACTCGTGTTGCATATAAGATTGTTTTCTACGGCCCTTAATTTGGCAAGGAAGCTCAGAACATAAATGGATATCTAAATTCAACAAATAACCAAACACATGAAACAATGAACTCACAGAAAAGTTCAGGCTACGAAAATCAGTTGCTATTATGGACATATCAGTATGAAAACAAGTATTTCCTTCAGTTACATACGTGTAGACAGCAGCTTATTTACAAAAATATCTTCCTGCTCATGTGAGTCCATCTTGTTCATTGAGCATTAAGCCGATTCACAAATCAACAAAAACTTGATTCCTATTTAATAGAGACATGATTTGTTCAAAATTATTGTGAAAATATTTTAAGAACAGGTGCCTCGACATCACGCGTTCGAAAGTTTGGACTTGCGAGAATTTTGATGTGACTTCGACACAAAAGAAAATGAATATTAGAGGTACGTACTCTGATCAAGAGAAAATATTGATTCTTATTTTCTCCAGTGCTATCTGCTCCGGTTTCCCGTGGAATTATTCCTTCAAGAAAAGTGCAGTCTCGCACATCATTGACGTGAAAGCTTTTCAGTAATTTCAGTGTTTTCTTCTTTGTTTTGATTCTGGAAGAATACATCTCAATATTTTTCATTGAAGAATATATAATTTCCGAGCTAAATACTTCACAATGTATTCTTTTTAATAACAGAAAGACGCAAATCGTGGGAAGAAACATGCTTCACAAATATCAGGCATGCAGCTAGCATTAATAAAGGTACTGCTAATTTGAAGGGGAAGATGTTCAGAGGAGAGTAGAGAGTATTAGAAAGAAATTGATGATAGAATCAATGATATTGTAGAGGCTATCAATACTATTCTAAATATTGATGAATTTAGAGAATAGGAATGAAACCATAACTGTTTGCACTAGTCTGAAAAGGAGTGTACCTGAAGCGAATGGATTCCCCGTAATGTACAAAACATTTGTTACATTCAAAACCAATTTGACGTCTCAAAAAAAATACGTGATTGCTCTTAATCTCAGGGAGATCGTAGGTTGAGTGAGGCGTCATGAAACTAGGCTTCGGGCATACCCGGGGCGCCACGATATTGTCTTTTTGTCCGCAGGGCACACAACAACGAAAGTACCTGCAATAAAAGGTATTGGGTCGGACAAGGGGTAACGGAACGGAACGGTGTGACCATACGATGGCCTTCAGCATTAACCAAGTGGTCGAGCTAGTAATTCACTTACCAAGTATTGCGCCTTCAAACAGAGCCAAGGGTAGCTAAATGCTCTGAAAGAGAACAGGTAAGGTTCCTCTTTCCACGAACAAATAAAACAATCTACAATTTAATTTAAACAAATTAAATGACTTTAATAGCAAAAAAAGAATAATAAAGGTTGAATAAAATATTAATAATGAGCTGAATCTAAATTTACCAACAAACAAAATGAATAACTAATTAATAAGCAAATGAATTTGATATTAAATACAAAAAAAAAAACAAGTACTAGCTGAAGGCTAAAACGCAAACAACGCACCTTGGCGGACAGCGCGCAATCCCAAAAAAACAACAACAAAAGAAAACGGTGCCTATACGTCTAGCTCTACACTCGCCAAAGCTCACAAGAAACGTAATAAGGGGCTTAGCTCAATCGATTGCGCTTCACAAATTCGACGTATAGCAACTACTAGCAACTGCGCCACAACTACTGTGCCCAAGGGGCGTTTTACAGTACCGTAAAAGAGTAAACAAGAAAATATATACTGTGCTCCTAGCTGCCCTAGGAGCACCACAAATGATCAAAATAACAAAAAAAAGGGACGGTGCACTTAGCTGTCACCACTGGGCCTCTGGAAAAATGGCTTGACATCGACTGGCCTTGGTGAAGGCGTCGGACCAAAGTCGGTCAAGGGATGGCGTCAAGTTTAAGGGTCCTGGGATGGTCTTCAGAATCCAGGAGTCGGTACTCGCGTCGCTGCGTGCCTGGCGGGCGACTAGGATCTCGCCTTGATGGACTTGGCGGTTTTCGCAACACGAGGTCGCGGCCGTAAGCTTGAGAAAAAATCCCCACAATGGGCTGCTCGATCGCGGACTGGTTCCACGACACTTCACGCGACCGGAGCAAACGCTGATTCATTTTTAATCCCGCAAATGCGGCTTTGAACATTCAAAATATTAAATAAAATCGGCGCAACAAAAACTTTATGGCGCGACCTTCTCTCGCACTTTTCATCTTTTTCCGCCCAATCAAGAAAAAACCTTTTTTACTTAACTTCCTGTGATACTATTGGTTTCAGCTAATTGAGAGTAATGAAGAGAGAAGAAGGAATGGCGGGAAAAAGGATTATTAGGGTTAAGGAATTTTATTGTGAGTGTTATTTTATTCTAACGTTTCCATACTATGTGCTGTGTGTTGTTAAATATGATTTGAATGTAATTTTAACTTTAAAATAAAAATGCGTTTAATCATTTGACAATATCTGAATTCGCGCTGTCTGCTAGTGACCCCTACGGCAACTATTTCAACTAAAATTCAAAAATTCTTGGACTTGTCCGAAAGACAACTCAATTAAAATTATTTATCGATCTGTCAAACTACAATAACAAATGCTTTGTAAGTAAATCTGATTCTATTTGAAATAACAATTATCAATATTTCCAAATTGTAGCTAAATGAATGGATAGAAGTCTAGGATTTGGAAAATGGAAAAATAGGAACAAGGTGCGAAATTGGAACGTAACACATGTTATGAATGTTGAATTCCATTCAATTTTGAAACAAATCACAAGACAATTCTCGCGAACATATATTCATTCAAAAACGATGCGAATAGAAGCAATATTGAATCCAAAAAAATTCTTTGTTATAACCATAGCTCCTACAGTCATTTGTTCGCACAAAAAACAATTTCATATTCTTTGACTGCTATAAATAATTTTCATATATAATATCATAAGTGGTTGAATTTTATCGGAAAAATTTTTAGATTGTTACGAGAGCTTGTTGCTTAGCAATTTATTGAGTGATATTGACAGAAAAATCACGAGCTGTCAAGCGAGAGATTTTTGATCAATATCACGGAATAAATTGGTAGCAAGCTCTGGTAACAATCTAAAAATTTAGCCAGGTTAAATTTAATCACGAATGGTATCCGGAAGATTATTTTTCCCATCCAAATTCATCAATATATTCCAGAGACTCGACTCTGAATCTGCCCATTTTCACATTCAATCTGTCTGTCAGTTTGACAGATGCTGAATGAACGCGGCTGAATATTCTTTGTTTTGTATATATAACCAACAGATAAAATTTCCAAAAAATTTCCACTTGAAAACCGTGTAGGTTGTACCACGTGACGTCAAATGGTGCAATTCTATTGGTCGAAATTTGAATGAATACTCAAAATTCAATTTATAACTCATGCGAAGTTTGAATTTGCATTGAATCCCGTGACTTTCTACTTTCGATTTAATCTTCATCTGATAAATGATTTGTGCTAAATAGCTTTTACTAGAGCTCTGTACTTCGTCATTTACGAAAATTGAACGTAGTATTTAATGATACAAACACGAGATTCATGTTCTTTGCTTGTAATTTAGACTAGCCTATTTTATAATCAAGTAATTCATGGTTCAGTTCAAAATAATCAATCACCACTGGAATAAAATGAATAATAGTTAATCATGTGGGGTATACCACAATTTTTTCCTTTAAATATTTGTTCGAAGTGATAGTTTTGGAGTTTGCTAGATTTACAAGAGCTCAATATTTTTCTCGATAATATTTTTCTTGAATTTCATCATTCTCCAGAATAAGTGTCGCCCCCTGAGTGCAAGTTATATGACTGCTGCTGTGATTAGAATGAAAAGTACACTACTTCGAAGCACTAGTTACGTATAATATTTTCTGTTTTCAAATTGAAATTAGAACATAATAAAGCGAGCTGCAATAACATTGCACTGATACCAAGCACGACTATATAATATGCAATGGCGGTTTATTGGTGATCAAGCTGGCGAAAAGCTCACTTTCAAATATGTTTCAAATTAATTTTTTGGCCAGTTTCATCGTTGTTTCAGATTAGAGTGTCGCAGTCGCTTGCATATTTTAGAGTGGCAGCTGTCATTGTCAAAGTGCAACTGTAATTGTCAAAGTGATCGCTGTCACTGGCAAAGTGATAGCTGTCATTTTTAAAGTGACAGCTGTCATTGTCAAAGTGACAGCTGTCATTGTTGGAGTGGCAGATGTCGGTTATATTTCAGCCCTTACATGAAATTAGTATTCTCGAAAATAAAGAGTCCTTTTCTAGATTTTTGGGATCTTTAATTTATTGAAACATACAGTTTCGACATTCGATCGCCGAAAGTGTAATTTAAAGATGGTATCGCGGATCTCAATGATTATTTATTCTTGATATTCACTAAGCTCATCTCCCCAAATACTTTGAATTGATATCAAAGTAGACATTGTTACAGTTCATTTTTTTTATTATCAATTCAGGATATAAATTTAAATAAAAATACTGGTAGGCAACCCTATCTACTCGAAGGTAATTGTTTCTACTAGGTCAATGCATCGCGCGCACTTCATAATTAAATTATTTTTTTGTTGAGCCGTCTGAATCTTGTAAGAAAAAGTTAAAAATTGGACATTAATAGTTTGGCAGTTAAATTGAGTGGTTGTTATTTTGCACCAGTGTTATTTGCAGCAAGTATTTGAATTTTGAGTAGTACTACGTTAAATTGGGAGTTTGGGGCAAAATTCTTGAGCAGGAAATATTTTCCACGGGCATACCCGGAGTCTTACCACCAATTACTGTTTTCAAATTGAACTTCAAGTCGTACACCATCTAAGGTATGATAACTATTCTGATCTTTCAAATTGGTAAATTTTGCAGTTTCAAGCAAAAATTTCTTACAAAATTCACGTGAAAACAAAAACTATATGATTTCTCACTTCCTGTTCCTTGCACGCATGCTTCAGTGGCGTGCATAAAATGTGTTGACCAGTAGATTAATAATTACCTTTCAGGCTTTCAAAATTGGGCTTCATTGATGCCGATTTTATTGATACCATCATTACTGTCAAATTGAGTCGAATGAGATATTGAGGGTGGAAATAGCGGAGAAATTTGGAAGGTTGGAGAGTGTGCCGAATCGTTCGAACGCCGCCAGTCTAGTATCCGCCATTTTACAGCATCCACCAGAATCAGCACCTACAACGCCATCTACTTCCGTCAACCGCAGATGAGCCAATCAATGATATTTCCATTTTGATTTTATTATTAAGTAATGTCTCGTGATTACGCATCAGTCTATTTTTATTCTACTCTAACTTCAGCAATATGGTTAAGCTCAACGGTTAAGCAACTTTTGTAAATAGCTCACGCGAGTGATTTAATTTTCGTTAAGTAGTATTAGGGGTTAGGGCAATCTAGCGCCTAGGGTTGCAATAGTAAATATTTAGTATTCTGCGCCTGCATAGTCCCCATTGATCGATCAACGGATCCGCCATGCATTAGCTCTGTTGCGCTTTTATTCACTTATCTATCAGTAGTAGGCCGTCCTCGACGTTAAAACGTATCTCGCTCCTTAACGACGTTAACTTCTCATTTAATTTTGCTCACGCTTGATCGTGAGATCCTCGCTTGAGTTATCCTATGTGACGGATATAAACATTATACTATCATGTTTTATAATAACAATTATTATGGTAGAACGAAGTGTCAAGCTGTCAGCGATATTCGCACATGAAATCAAATTGCGAAATGTTGAGCGATACTGCGGTTATACATTTTTTTAATCAATTTATTAAAGGTGCATTTAACTTAGTTTAGTCTACTTATATTATCTTGGGACACCTAGTTACCGTCCCTTTCCGCTCAGCTTGTTGACCAGCTTTAGTTGAACTTAGTTTTGGTCGACTGGCGCCCTTATTATTTTTTTGTTTGCTCTCCTGCTTGGAGGTACTAGCCCTCACTCACGATCCGTTTTTGGTGCTCCGACCCTCCTCCACTGCAGTTAGCTGGAGTTCAACCGTTCTTGCGCGGGACAACCCCAAAAGGGGGTAGCAACATCGTTTAAATAATTTGTAGAAGAAACAATTGACAATCGTTAGAATATCCTCTTTGACATTTCTACTAAAACTGTCCTCGCAAGAGCTTCAATTTAATACAAAAAACGAACGTTTGCATGTGATATCCAAATATGAGCGATAATAATAATAATTTTACGGCATAGTTCTCATTATTCTTTTGCTCCAGAAAAAATTAACAAATTTTATAATAATTCAAGTTTAATAATAACAAATAAACCGCCGATAGTTCTAGAGGATATTTGAGGTGAATGTTGTGCTAAATTATAGATCAATTTTAGTTACTTCATATTCTATGATTGATACTACCGTTTATAAAATAAACGCAAAAAACGAAGAAGCTCCATCAATAAAGTTTTGATACCACTGTTTGAAAAAAGCTCACCTACGAATTTTAACCTTGCTTTCCAAAGAAAAACTAAAATATAGAGTTTCAGTCGAAAATTCAGACGCACTCTCAAGTTATCGTGCCTCCAGGCAGATCGACAGACAGACCGAATTTTCTTTAAATCATGTTTTCCGGGTTCAGTAGAGTCTAAAACGTAAAGATTCATCAAAATCTCGAACTGTCGAAAAATCACGATTACAATACTCCCTTTATTATATAGGTCGAGGGAGTGAGAAGGGATATCAATTACGCCTTCTACCCAATGTAGGTGCGGCAGACACTTATAGGGCACATTGGTAAATTGCGTATTTCCTTAGCTGTAGGTGCGGATCGGCTGTCAAGCCACGAAGCTGGGAATGATTGAGAAATAAAAAAAAACTATTTTATACATTCAATTACAACGGACGCATATATTGAATCAAATTCGAGCTTAAAAATGAATAAATAATTGCATGATATATGTTCACATTCGATTGAAATTATGAGTGGAAAGTTTCATGTATTCATAGTTTCTTTGTATGAAAATGCACAAAATTAGCAAGTCTTCTATAATTATGAAAAATAAATGGATACAATTTTTCGAGAAAGTCTCATTGAGCGGAAGATGTCTGTTTTTTTTTTTTTAATTTGTTCTCTAACCCATTATGTTAGATGAGTCCAAGTCAATTTTCCACACTCAACTGATTTTTCTTTCTCCTCCCCTACATTAATATGAAATACGCTTTCCGCTTAAATTAAATAACCCAGAAAAACATAAAAACCATATTTAACTCCTGGAGGTCTAATGAAGTTGTCCAAGACCAACTACTTGTACTGAATTCACAAAGAGTTTAATTTTCAACCTAATCCTCAAAGTTCCTACTATCACAAATAAATCTTCAGGAGTGTGAAAATATTTTTCATCAGCTAAAAAGATAACGTCGCAAAATTAATTCATCAGAGAATTGAAGAAACTATTGTTATATATTCCAGTAATTGAAAAAATTAAATTCATTGTTTTGATATGTTGATTCCACAATGGGAAAATGTATTATAATCAATTCCAAAAAACTTTGCATAATTAACAGGTTATTCCGTAATTTCTATCGTAGTAGGATAATCTGTGGAAATCTTTACTGTAACAGGCCAGTCAGCTTCGAAACAAAACATATTCGTTCGACAATGAGTAAATAATAATTTGCATATAAATAATACTGTCCACTATCACGAAAACTGAAATCATATCAATTATTATCATAGAACATGGAAATTATTCGCGTGCTCTCTCTCCCATTCACGAATTAATACACTATTGTTGTATGTAATTCCCTGTTGAATCTAATAAGAATGAGTAGTCAATTTTGTAGTATCAATAAATTATAGACATCATTGATTCTTTTTCTGGTTAAATATTCTCTCATTCTAATTTATTATCAGCTTCCCATCTCCTTAATGTTGAATAAATAAAAGGATCTTTTTTGATCTCATGTCTTCAGTTGCCTTGCACCTCGACATACAATCTTGAACCACTATTACAAATAAAGGAGATAAACTATTGTATGCAACTCAAAAACTATCCAAGAAAATTTGTAACATTAATTTTGAACAACAGAATAGAAAATTAGTCCGAACCAAAATATGTGGAATTTATCTAACGAATATTTAATGATACTATAAATATTATTTTGTGTAATAAATTTTTACATCTATATCAACAAATAAACATCATATTACTGACCATAAAATCCTACATCGGCATTCAAAACTTTTCCTGCACTGTCCAAACTTCACAGTAATTTCACGCGAATTGCGCTCTTTCGAATTTCGCTCGACAGGTGGTCGGTCTGTCACTTCCGCCGGATGTTTCGGCACCGAAGTCAGCGAGCGACTAGAACTTTATTTTGCGCTCGGCGTCGACAAGGTTTAGTCCGACGCTGTGGACGCAGGCGTCGGCAAAATTGTCAGACTCCTAGTTGGGGTTAGAGGATATAGGTTGTAACATCATGGAGTATTGTGAGAATAGGATGGGGAAGGATGCAAGATTAAGGAATAAGTTTGGGGTTGCACTTGATGGGAAGACAGTATTAATGATAAAATTGTTGCTAATTCTTTGCTAATGGATCTATTTTTCTATTTCTTGCAGCACTTTTGGCGCAAGCTGACATTTAGTTTATTTTCAGCAGATTTGTCCGTGGGTATCAGTATATTTCATATTTCTTGTTCCTAAACTCAGTTAGCATATCAAGTTGAAGTATCTTGTCTTCGTCCCAAATTTGAGTCAATCTATTGAAAAATATGTTCCAAACTAGAATCTATGAAGTTTAGTCCAAACGATATGTTTAGGAAATATCCTGATTTGTACCTAACCTGATACGACTCGACCAAGAATTATTCAAAACTAATCCTACCAGATACGGCTTAATTCACCTGCTTGACTCGACCAATTCAACTCAACACGATCCGATTTGAGTGACCTGACCAGACTAAGCCAACTGGCTGAAACGGCCTAACTGACCCGTCTTATCCGATCCAGCTGCCTCAACTTACTCGATTGGTTCCAGCAGACAATTGGTCCAATTGATGTTATCCAATTTGGTCCGATCCGCTTGTTCTGGTCTGACTTGATGATTCCAACCAAACTCTTAGCTTAAATCGATGTGACCTGACTGCTTTAGACCGAACCAGACTGATCTGAGTCTCTCAATCCGATCCAATTTTATTCGACCCACTAACTCAACCGGATCTGACACTAATCAGTTTGGAAAATCCGACATGACCCAAAACAAAAACCGACAGGGGACCGTTTCGGTTCAGGTCAGTTACTAGTTTATTTCTATTTCGGGGTATACAAGCTTAACTTCACAGTTAAGATCGAACTCTTGCGTCTAATAAGGAGATAAAATAATTAATCAATTATTCTCACAGGGTTTGTTGAATTTTTTCGATTGTCTGGAGTTGTTATCTATAAAGAGAACAGCATAGAGAAACTTGCCAATTTGCTTAAATTTGCAATTAGATGTATGAAGACTTATCTGCCACCATGGTGTCGAGAAACGAAAAAACAGAATTAATCTTTTTTGCTTCAAAGAATGAATTTCTCCAAGAAAGCTAGTACACAAAAATTGACAAATACAAATTCAACTCGTGTATCAAGAATAACTGTCTACGGAAAAAAAATCTTATAATTCCTTCAAATTAGGCTTTTACAACTCTCCAGCAATCGATCTCAAACAGTGTGATCACACATAAGCACTAAAGATACGAAGTGCGAGAATATATTTGATCAATATATAGCACAACGTGTTGTAACATTTTTTCTCCAACACTATTTTGGAATTTGCATATTCCATAACCAAAAATTATGTTGGAACGAATAAAAATGTGTGGAATAGAGTAGTGTTAGTATGTACTTTGATCATATGCATACTAGCTAGTTTGTGGCGACGGCCAATTTACAGATTCCAGAAGCTAGCGCTACGTTAAGACATTACTCACTTTTCTTAAGGCCTTTAGTGCTGATTTTGAGGTATGTTCCAGAGAATATTATCAAAAATTGATAATCAGCACTGCTAGACACTTCCCATCGGTGGTAATTTTTGCAAGATTCTACAAAGTTCACGAAGAATAACGTGATCTTGCTTATGGTTTGAGTGCTTATTTTTATATATGACTCTCAGGGTACAATTCCAATACTTTTTGTTAATAGCTAGATTAATCGTTGGGCTAAACATCCCTCAGACACTGACACATCTAAAATATCGCTGTGAGTAAAAGCGCAAGATCACTACTTGTAGGCTTGATAGTAAGTGAAGTATCTATGGGCATCCAACTCTTCCTTGGTCTGGCTATTTATAAAAAGTGTTGAAATTGCTCACTGAGTATTATATGTAAAAATTAGGACCCAGGCTATAAGTAAGATAACGATAGTTTTTTGCGAGCTTCAAATCGCTTAGCAGGAATAACTGTCGATGAGAAGTGTCTGGCAGTGTTGATTATCAATTTTCAACAATATTCCCTAGAACATACATAAAAATCAGCACTCAGACTTCACTCAGTATTGTCTTGATGTACCTATAACACCTCGTATCTATGAATTGGCCGTCGGCACAAACTAGTAAATATGTGTATGATCAAAGTACCGACTTACACTATTCTAATCTACAAATTTTGTTTCTTCAGAAAATAAGTAAGGTCTGGCGGGTCTGGGATCTTGCACTATAAACAGCATACAGAATCATTTTAAACTACATTTTGAAATGTCATTGGTTCCAATATGATTTTCAGTTATGAAATATGCAAATATAAAACGGTGATGTAGAAAGTATAGTCTACAACATGCTTGGAATGGCGTATTTCATACTCGCGAACCGTAATCCTCACCTCGGCTCGGTTTACAAACTTCTCGCTTGTTTAAAATATAGGCCATTCCAATACTCTCTGTAGAATACACTATTAAAGGAGGCTATAAAAAAAATAAACTACTTCTGAATTTGTTGCTAACTCTACCTTCAGAACATCCTAACTAAGTTTTATCAAGAGTGATAAAAATAGTCCCAGAGCCGGACTGGGAAGCTGTGAGGTTAGATTCCAAAAATATATAAACTTTATCAAAACAAATATACAGGACGTTACGTAAAATGAATTTAAATGAAACAAGAAATTAGGACGCCATGCAATTGTTGATTTCCGTCCTCAGGTACACAATTGCGAAAGTATTTGTAAAAGAAGACGGATGGTAGAATATCAGATTTTAGGACAATTAGATTTGTCGGCGTTGATCGAGATGCCACAGAACATAAAATAAAACAGTTAATAATTCACTTTCTGAAATTATAAGTGGTAGATACTTTTTTTTGACAGGAGAAATGATAATCAATTTTACCAAAGTAGTAGATATTTAATTAGGTTCACTCAGAAGGAATACCAAAAATCACAAAAAAAGGTAAATACCGTCAAGTTGGAAGATTATTATGACAGCAAAGCAAATTTGAATAAAATTAATTCAGAATATACCAGAAAATGACGGCGATTCGCGTCCTTGACGCAGACTTCAACAAGTCTCAACTGAAACAGTATGAACAAAATGCTTATAAGCATACTCCAAAAAAGTACAAAAAAAAATGAAAATTAGGCCCGAGATCGATCGACCTGATTTACGGCAGGACGTGGCGTTTATGAAGTAGAAACAAGAAAAAATAAAGGTGACAACGAGTGTCCACCACAAAATTATACAATTATACGAGGTGCCTATTAAGCAAATTAGCACAAAAACGGCTAAACTTCAAATATTCTAATTCATCCGTCCGCTTGACATCTGGATCTGGTCAGGAAATCCAGGTTGGAGGTCAGGTACTTCTACAGTACTGTGCTTTGGTTTAGATGACGTTGAATCGCGGATAGTAGCGATCAAATATGGAATGACCACTCACAATTCCAACTTATTCCCAATATGTGGGCTGCTCCGCCGAATAAAACAAATGGTCAAACTGTCCTCAAATATTTGACTGAACTCAAATTAGGCCAAATCCAGTCGATTTGACCTAATTGAAATAGGAACCATTTCTCATTGAGAACAAGAAGAAAAGTCCTAGCAGACGCCAAAAACAGCTAACATTTAAAAAAAACTGTAATGTCACTGGCTGCAGCGCGCGTTTTGCAACAGCGACAAATATGAACAAAATCTTGAACTATGAGTAGATTGATAAAAATAAATAATGAACACGGCTCTAATATGATAAAAAAAGACTAAGCTTGGAGAAAAGGAGTAAAACTTGAGATTTGAAATATGAATTGAATTGACTGAATATGAACCCAAAACTAAAAGTAAGTAACTGAAGTGAATGAAATTGAAACCGAAATCAACCTAAATTATATTTTAAAATCTAATTCAAACAAAATACTGACCAAAAGCCAAATTGGCTTGATACTTCAATTTTTGAATAAAGTTGATATCATCAAGAAAGTATACGTATTAGAAATACATGCTTGTTCACACTCCCAACTTAGTAACTTTCTCACTTTTTATAACCGCTTACAGATAAATAAATTCTGTTGAAATGTCCATTTGACTGTTTGCCCTCTTTCTTCTTTGTCAAAAGCTTCTCATTAGATATTCATTTTCATTTCAAATCTGACACAACTGATTCATTCCAATTCTTCCAATAATTTTTTTTCCTGATAAGTACTACATTCTTCATACACCAGTTTATTTAATATTGGATCATTCCCTCTCAGTGGGCTAAATTCGGTTAAGATATGACCAATTCATCTTTACTTGTAGCATTTTCTTCTGACCTGATCGAGCTCAACCTAATACCGTTCCTGACAAGAACTCGGAACGTTCCATGTGCAAACGTTGAGTCTAGTGTCCTGGTTTCGAAATCTGATGGCAGGCGTGAAGTTTAAAGTTGACCTGAATTTTTGTATTAATAGTAATTGTATTTCTGTGACCTATTTCAATTCAAACAGTCAACACATCTCTTCATATTCACTATTTGATGACTGGAGGCATCAGTCCCAAAATCTTCAGCTTTCTACCAGGCTATTCTTCACACGTACACCTTTTTATCTCCACCCAAAACCTGGTTTCAGTCATGTAGCGCCAGTTAATACACCTTTGACTATTTCGTATAACAAATCTCGGGTGAAGAAGATTAGTTTCAATGAATTATTCAATAACAGTAGCAGATTATTGCTTGTTTCATTACTGATGCAATATGATTTCTGACACAATTTTGTTCATATTCCTATTTTGCAAATAAAATTTTTGTCCACTATAATAACGAAGCATCTTTTAAAGAAGCAGATAGACAGAAAACAATTTAGAATGTTAACAGAGTGCTTTTCGTTTGATGTAGCAAAGGACAAACGACTCTGTCAGCAGAAAAAGCATAACAAATAAGCAGAATGTTGTTTTGAGATATTAATCGGATTCATACAAAAATAGAAGTATACTCACTTACTGGTTGAAAATTAATCTTACTTAGAAGTGGACAATTCAATGTTTTGTACATGTTTACATGGAATCAATATGTGAAGCGGAAAGTTAAATCAACTGATTGCAACAATAATTCAATTGGATTGTGACACAGATATGTCTGGACTTACTTGTGTTTTTGTTTTAACTGACATTTAAGGAATTCATCAAACTGGCTAATTTTTTTACCCTTAGGATGTAAGATTTCATTCTGACTATTTATATATTTTCTACGAATTTCCTACAGAGTACACTTAATTACGTGTCACCCTACAAATTCTATATTTGCTATCGTCTCACGCTCTTGTTAAACAGAGTCCTATTTTTGACAGAGCGTATCTATTTATCTACTCAAAATTCAAATTAGAGAAAAGTTTGCTGAAAGAATACCAATCCTACACTAATCTGAAGAGCTCCAAAAGCTCGTTCATAATTTCGGACATTCAAGTAGATGTTTCGTAGATATTTACCGCTAAAGAATATTTTCGAAGATTAATGTGTACGTGCAAATGTATATCATGCGGAATATATTTACATAATAATGTAGATGATGTTATTACGAGACCGCAGATTATGTAAATCTTGGAAATGGAATTTGATTGGTTCCTTGTTCAATATAAATAAATATTGGAAGATGCGTGCCCAGTATTATAAAGGACAAATAAATTTACTTCTAAAGTTAATAAAATTTATTCTGTTAAATGACAGTCGTTTTTTTGACAGCAATGCTTTTACTGTCATAAAGAGTAATAATTCGATTAGAATTTGTTAAATAAAATGAATTTACTTTGGAAATAAATTTACTTCGTCCTTTATAATACTGGGCAGCGGTCGATCAGAATTTATTCCATTACAGACAACACACAGTTTCTGAAGTAAGGGTTCTTGTATGAAAGGAAAAATAGGAAATACAGAAGAAAATTATCATATTCGTACTCAGCAACTTCAAATTTATAGTAAAAATTACAGATATAAGTCGTCCTTGTATGATATCATTCGATGATAGAGCCTATCAAGCATCAATAAGCATAACCCTTGTCCTTAATTTTAAATTTTAAATTTTATGAACTTTGAGACTCTTTTCTTGTCTAACAGCAACAGATAGATGGACATAACAAGTTTTCTCTTGGGACCTGCTAATTTGTCTCACCCTGCTGAGCTTTTAAAGTACTCAATTTGTACTCAGAAAGCAGGAAAACAATTCAATCCAGAGCAACTTTCTTTCTCCAAATTCATAAAAGATTTTTTTCAAGAAACAGAATTATCTTGTCAGGAGAATGACTTATAGTAGTAATCTATGCAACGAGTATTTCAAGACACAAAAATTTTTGTCCAAATTACTTAATTCACTTTTATATATTGGGAATTATTGAACTCTCAGCTGACATCAAGAAGCTTAATTGTCCTATCAACCCTATTCACTCTTTCAGCAGGGTGGAGTGCGTTGAATCAATGTTCAAATCACATTTGTAGCACACATTCTGGAACTAACCACTGACCTGTAATCAATTATCGCAGATGAGATATTTAGGAACTCTAGACATGAGGAACACATCGTCCTCTACGTGCTTGATGACAAATCAAGCGATAGCAGTACGGAGCGAAAATGTTAACACAAACTTACTGTAGTAGTCGGAAACAACTGAAATGTGTCTGAATCCATTTGAGATAGGTGGAAATGACCCAGAGTTCAGGCTGACCATCTAAAATGGTCGAAAAAGACGTGACTCCATTAGTCCTGTTATTTATTTTTCTTCACCTTGTGAACCGAACATAGAAATTAACATCGCGTTATATTTTCAGCCAGTATTATTGCCATAGAAGCTTTTTATGTCTTGCTTATTTCAGGGTGATCCGATTTGAATAAGACATATGACCTCTTGCCTCTGTTCATCATCCATGATCTCAGGTAAGACCTCTTTCACATGTTTGTACAATTCATCGTTGTCAATGCGCCAAGCCGATTATTCCTGAGCTTTTGGATGACGTAGTCTTTTATTCCCAGGTACCAATGATCTTCTTCTACCTACGTGTATGCAAGTGAATTGTAAGACATGTCTAATTAAGTACGCGACAGACGATCGACAGCAACATGCACCTTTCCCTCACGATGTACAATTTAAAGTATTCAGCAACTTGAATGATCCAAAGGCTTCTTGAAGTTGTTGAAGCATATCAAACGTAGTGATCTGTCACAACAGTAGACCGTATTCTCTTATCTTTACCAACGCCAAAATGACGACCAAATATTCTCTTTCTGCCTTTGAACAATTCCTTTAATTTTTATCGAGGGTACGATTTAATGGATATGGAACATGTTCACTGTCTCCAAACTCTTGTGACAGAACCGCACCAATTCCAAAACCGCTAGCATGAACAGCCAAGAAGAATTCAAATGAGTGAGTATGAGATCTGTCACGAAATACTCCTACAGCCTCTGGAAGGAAACTTGACTAGGCTTAACAAATAACCTGACAAGTGCTACATTCACAGAAAAAATTGATAAAGATAACAAAGCGCAACTGTCAGTAATATCTAATTGGATGAAAAAAGTTTATTAGTCTTGAGGCCAAATTCAGAGATATGACTCACACTCACCTCAACCTTAACTCAACCTAGACTTAGTTCTAACTCACTTGAGTGTGAGCTGTGCCAACACTCACTTCTTCCTTAATTCCGTATTCAGTGAAGTGAATGAAAGAGTCACTCATGAAAGTCAATTTCTGAGATGATACGTCATAAAATAATGACGTCACTCCGGAACATTTGCGCATAGATGTCATTTAATTGACGTTTGAAATGGGATTGATTTATACTGACAGATTCAAAATCAATTCATACAGAGAATTTGAATGAATATAAAAAAGAATATAAATTTTTTCTTCATGAGAATATAAACAAATAGATATTAGCTTCGATATTAATATATGTGCGAAATGTTATTGGAAGGAATTTTAAAGTTATAAGAGCGAAGAATGAATACTACTCGATAATACAACAAATGTAGAATGTAAGAGAATGAACTGAATATATACTACAGAAAATCATGCTCTGTAGCATCCCAAGAATATCTAAAATGATACTTGAGATAATGCTGTGTGAATATATTTTTCGAAGTGACTAATGATCCGGCTACCGGAAGAATGACATATTTTCATTCGTCCGGTTATTTTTTTTTGCGTGCATAACAATAGCCTATATTTTATCCGTCATTTAGTTAAATGTTTGTGGGGATAGTTAATCGTGATACAATTAATCCTCTAAAGTCGTTTCTGGTATATTTGATAGAATTTAATCCATGTTTTTAGAACTTATCTGAATACAAGCAAAGGTAAATTGATAGAATGAATTCATTTACCTGATTTTCAATTTTTCAGAAAGGTCGATCTGTCATATTTCTGTTTATATTCAAATCAGGCGGCGGAAACTCTTATGGGAGGCTCTGTGTCAATGTTTGAGCTTACAATCAGAGGCGATAGATGACAGCACTATGAACTGAAATAATTTTTTTCATTGTGCGCATGGCAACTTGGGCGAAGTTCGAATAGACATTGTTGTGTTGACAGAGTTCTACACACGTCATATTTTGGATTTATAGTTTCTTGTTGTTCTTTTATTGTTTTAAGTGTGAAATATGACGGCTAGTTTTAAGGTAAGTTTGACTTAATTTTAATTGAAATTGCAGATATTTTATTCTTCCAATATTATTACAGGGTCAAAAATTGTACAAGCGAGCTGCCCCACTAACCACTAATTTTATGCCTCGGGAACAAAAACCGAGGCTCTTCAATCTGTCATTAAATGACGGTAGACGGCATAAGTGGCTACGACGATTGAACCGGAAAGATTTGTCTTGCAAAAGCTTTTCACAGCTGACAGGGTCCACGAGCTACGCAGTTTGTGGACTGCATTTCTACGATGATCAGTTCAGGAGCTTCGATAAAAAATGTTTAACTTGAATGCTCTTCCAAACGACATCCGAGTGCAAGGTAGTGTACAAAGCTTCAAATTCATAAAATTTGTCATAATAATGCATGAAACTTGTGATTCGGTACTCTCATGTTATTCATTTTATTGTTATTCTCAAGTAGAAATCGTTGCTCCGATGGACACACCGATACCAATCGTTGCGCCGATGGACACACCGATACCAATCGTCGCAGCTAAAGCAACGACTTTGACACTCTTGTCAGATATGGAAGTTACCCCTGAAAGTACTAGTACAACTACAATCAAGTCAGATATGAAAGATGCCGCTGTAACTACTACTCCGAAGAAAGGTATAGACGTCAGTCTACTTGGAAAATATATATTTCTCAGGCGATCATAACCAAAAACGTGTTTCTACCGCCTCTTTTACGGCCGTGAAGTTTTACTTAATGGTAGAATTCTTTCGTGATGATCGCCTAAAAACGTTGTATGCACCTCGGCCTAAAGTTCTTTTTTGGTCTCACAATAGATTCAACCAAAAAAGATTGCCTTTACGGCCTTGATACACTAATTACTATTTTCAAGTGAAAATTATTACTATTGCTAGTGCTATTGAAGTGATCTGTCGTTGTTTATTTCAGTTTGTTTGCGTGACTTGGGTGTCACAAGATAAGTCATCCTTTCCGCGCGAAAGAACCTGGATACAACAATTTGAATGGGTAGAAGCTGTTCTGAAACGACGTCATGGTATCCTAAGAAAAAGACTCTTTTCTGAACCCAAAACTTCTATTGACACAATTTAAGCCATCAAAGACCCTGAAGATGTTCATTCTTTCCCAGCTCCGAAATTTCTAAAAAAACGAACACCTCCAGTTTCCCCGTTGAATAGTCAAGAAAAAGTCTCCACATATATGCAGCAAGTGCTTATCTCTGAATTATTGTTCCATCACCAATAGCACTTCTGCCAGTTGAATTTATTATTCTTCATCTCCGGAATATGAATTAAGACTTATCCAGCGCAACTTATAAAAATGTTCTATTATTTGTGACTGCTTCTATGTTAATGTGTCTATATTTCTTTAAATTTTATGTTCAAAAATCTTCTACTATGAAAGAAGTACTCTTTGTATTAACTGAATGAAAAAACCGTTCTAACTTTTCCACTAACGGAATAGATTTTCTTAGCTCTATATTAAATTTATTTGAAGATGCCAAATTATACCTATAATATATTCCATTTTGTATTCCATATATGTAAATATTGTAAGCAGAATAATACAATTACAAAAAAAAGTAGGTGCCATTCTCAAATCAAGTTCATATATTCCTGAATAATGAATGCTATTATTATTGCATATTTTGCTAACAATATAAGAGTAGAAACAATTATTTTTATCATAGAACTGAGCAATAAAATTTTTTCTGTATCCATATCTCAATCATTTATTTACTTACTTAAATAAATCTTAAACTTCTACTAAATGCTGAGTAATACTGAATTTTCAACTTCCTGAATATAGTTTTAAAAATTTAATTTTGAAAACTATATTCAGGGAGTTGAAAATTCAGTTATACTCAGTATTTAGTAGAAGTTTGTGATAATTTTCGATCATTCAAGAGATTCAAACTTCCCGCGCAGCTCATATTAGTTCGATCAAAAATATGAAATGGAGCTGCTAATCGTGTATCAAGCTATAACATTGCTGATTCCTATCTTCTTACTTCAGTATCGTTGATTCAAATAATCATGTAATTCAATGTAATTCATCAATTCAGTCCAATAAAAACTTCAATTCATGTGAACAGCTATATTTTACTATGAAAGCAGAGAAAATTGTTGTAAAAGAGTACTTTGAAAAAAAAACTTCCAAAAATTGATTGATAAATACTCAAAATTGAAAAAAAGCATAGGTTGTGATTATTGTTATGTATGGTATCATTTGGAATGTTCAGGACTTATGGACTTATGGATGTGTGATAAATGTGAATTTCAATATATAACGTGATTGAAGCAAATATAATTTTAAGACATTTGGCATTGTTTTCATGAATTCTGAATTAGAGGTAATTTTGAATTTCTATAATAAATGAATCATGATGTTCAAATATTTTCCAATTATATTTTATTCACTTTGGATACTTCAAAGTGTATATAGCTAGTATAATAGTATCAAAGCATGATTTAAAAGAATTTTGCAAAGATATAATGTAACCTTCGAGGGTATACTGTTTTTATTAATGCAGAATTGGACAGTTGATAATACATTTTTCTAGCCGGATAAGTAAAAATATATTATTCATCCGGTTACCGGAAATATTTGAAAAAATATTTTCGTCCGGTCGCCGAATAGATTCAGCCTATATGCTTTGTCAGTAGCGTCGTGCGCGGCGCAAAAGTCGTCCTGGCGGCGCACAGTGGGTCTAAATCCTGAAAAACTGGCCAAAACTTCAAAAAATCTAAATTTGATTCGGAGAATTTCGATTGATTAGGCATATAAAGGGATGATTGTTTGATCAAATCGCAAAAAAGGAAAGGCCCACTCTTATTTCTGGGTTTGTATGCTTAGGTTGAAGTTAGCTTATGTCAATAGAGCATGCGTCGCGCAAAAAAATAGAGAAAATCACGTTTTGATATTTATCAAAAACTTGAGAGAAAAGCGTTTGAGCTCAATTCTATGTCATGGAGATGACACCTGCAGGTATGTATAAGATCTTTTTACTCTGAAACAACCTGAATTCATTTCTTATCCCATTGAAATAAACATAATTTGATATTGTTACAAAAATGATTTAATTTTAGAAACTTTCATATTCAACTGGATGAAAAGTTTTATATTCCACCATATCCCGCGGAAATTCGAGTTGATGGTTTTAGTTTATTCTATTGACTTTCGAAATTCACAGAAGTTAGCTGCCAATAGGTGCCTATCGTGCTGTCGTGGCTCTTATCCGCATTAGTGTGTTGCTCGACTGTTTCGTCGAGCGACACATATATGCGAAAATAAATATCATAAAATCATGAAAGGTATTTATCGGCAACCAATTCTCAAGAATGTCGTAATGTTAAATGTTCTAAGTCTTCATATGTTGATAGATATAATGAACAAAATCTTTGTATCAGTGTAAATTTTCTCCTGTGTGGTGGCATATTGAATCTGCCATTTTGTTTATAGTATTTTCTATCTTGGTTTCGTAATAAGTGACCTCAAAAATCCCGATTTATCAATTTTTGTTCGAATCTAACTTTATTTGAGGTTTTGACCAGCCTTTCGAGATTTGGTCCCACTGTGCGGCGACACTTAGCATCTATTCACTAATATATTTAAAATCGTGACAATCAACAAATTTTGACGTACTCACGTAATTTGCAAAACTGGCTTTCAGAATTAGCAGAAAGTTTGTCACAATGACAGTAGTACTTCGATGCAGGTCTCAAGAAGTTGATTTATCTATATTTAGGTCCAAAAGTTTGAGCAAAGGGAAAAAATTGGTACAAAGTTTTCATGTCAGCGACGAAGAAGAAATTAAAAATAACAAAGAAGATAGTGAAATTACGGGAGTTACTTTGTGCGAAACACTTGGCACATTTAGTGATAGAACAAATCTGAATTTGTATAATTTATTGGTCGAGATATGTGTAAATTATTTTAAGTGTAAACATAGTTTTCTACTTGACATGATAATACGTACGGTCAGGTGTACTTCTTGTATGTTCTATTTAATTATTGTCTGAAAATTGAATCGATTGTAGTGTAGATGATATTGTTTTATTAAATGAAATATACTACATCGATAAACAATATTAATTTTAGATAACTTCATCTGATTCTCGAGTTTTTTTTATGAATTGAAAATAATCTGTGTGACTATCATAAAAACTTCTTGATTTGGTGTATTTTGAGTTCTTCATTAGAGAATCAGCATCATTCATGCCTGATGATTCAATATTTGCTTGCCAGATACGAGTTATCCAAAAACATCATTCATTTAAATAAGTGAAAATTCATAAATAAGGATTCATTCATGATATTTTGTCTTCAATTATGATAATATTGTTGAAATATAATTTCAATAATTCAATATTGATACTGTACAAACATTAAACAATTTAAAAAACTCCAACTGCTTATTTCTGAAGTTCGCTAATATAATAATAAGTGTGTTTTTTACATGATTGCTGTAAAAATTTATTAATACAGGTAGATTTAGGTCGAAAAGTTGTTAATATTAGTTGCAACTGCAAACATGCAGCTGCAGTTTGCATATAAATTAATACAGAAAGTATCTGCTTCAAGACTGACCAGTCAATGATTTGGAATCGTCCAGCACAGTTGAATGAATATCATAAGAATGCAAGGATTGATAGTATGCACTATTGCATAAAAGCAAACTGAGAAGATAACTTTCTCACAGTTTCTTATGCCCATTCGCGATTCGGAAATAAATGAAATTTCAGTTCACCATTGCGCAGTTGTGTGTGCGAACACTCAGACACACAGTAAATTAAGCCTTGTCCCGATGATCTCCACTTTTTCAAAGGATTTTCCATATTTATTTACCTCAAAAACTCAGACTAGCTTCATGCTCTTTTATATTTGTTTTGACAGCTCTAGTCAGTATGAGTAAAGAGCTTATAACTCCTACCGCATGGAGTCGCGTTCGTCGCTACTGACATAGCGTATATTTTTTGTTGCTTGAAATTATCAAGATAAATACTATTGTACGAGAATTTCACTTCAATAATAAATTGATTGAGTACAATGATTAGGCCTTTGATTACAATAATGCTATTCCCGATAATTCTAGATCCAGAATACAATAGTAGATTCCTTGATTATAGAAAGCAAGTACAAAAATTCAGTTTTAAGTCTAGTATAATGAATGTTAGTGATCGCGTGCGCGGTGATCGTATATGCTATCGCTCAAAAACTGGATTTCGATTCAATACTATTCTTGATATCAAAACCACAGGCACGTAAACTCAATCCGATACCAGTCAGCTATGTTTTCCAGAAGTGCAAGCTTAGCGAGCTAGTCTATAAACATTGTAATAGGAAAAAAACATCGTTTTGGTTTTACTGACAATATTCCATTCTATTTGTGTGATATTTACACCGTCTCTTCAAGAAACCTTCCAACACAAAAGTTTCTCCAGACTTCTTCTTGATAAGTCCTTCCCTGGATCATACCGTTATTTGATTGTAGAAAAAGATCAATATTAAAATATTACAGTAGAACAGTAATTTTCATGTCTCCGTAAAACTTCGCTTGAAACCATATTCATAAGAAAATATCAACTGACCAACATAAAACTAGTTAAAAACGCGTTTATATTAATTTGAGAGAAGTTTAAGGGTCCTGCTCATCACACTGAGATCTTACTCAACTCACACTTGATTGTCACTCACTTCTAACCAGCGATATTGAAGTAACTTCTAACTCAAATTCGAATAGTCAATAGTCTTTGGATTCGTTGTGACATTCAATCTGTCAGATTGAGTGAAAGGTGAGTGGGAGGTGAGTATGAGTCACGTCTCTGAATTTGCACCATTGAACATATACTATTCAATTTTATGAATACGAACTCCTCTCACACCTAAAGATGGTCCAGGTGGCAGAATGTCCGTATTTTAATATCTAAATCAACGTTACTGTCAGTATCAAGTATTATTTTCTGTGTTATTAATCTTGAGTATGAGGCAATATTGAATTGACAATGAAAATATTAATTTCGAAAATTAGTCATAAAGTTTTTAGTAGGCAATAGAAGAAGAATATAAGAAAGAAATGAGCTATTTGATTGAATGAAACAGAAATTTAATCTTAGAAAAGAGGAGTCTGCTTTTGCGCTTCAAGTTCAAGACGCAAAATGGTGTTTTGGATTACAATTATATTTGAATGTTGCATCCTATTATATTTCTTATCTATATTCTAGCTTGACTATTGTTGAGTTCGATTGAATGATAAAAAATTAATTAGAAATTAAGTCAATCAAGGCCAAATGCGTATGTCACTCATTCAATTAGTGTGCAATAGCCTCAAAGTTAGCTTGTTTACTGAGACGTCACTTTGAATTATACCACAAAAGAAAAGGATGTCATTCCATGACGCCAACATATTTCTTCAAGAAGAACTCATTCAAAAAAATTAAAGTATGAATAAAATATATCAAGACAAATCCCACAAGTATACAAAATACTTCATTTCATTCTTAGTTAAAATATAATATCGCTATAAGAACAATATCCTCATATTATTCAATTGATTTAGCTTCTTTAATGAGGTAGTTTGATGTTACCAATCAAATAGTGGTCTATGAACACTACATCATGAGAATCCTAAAAAACTTTTCCGGCAAATGGATCTATTTTGACTTTTTCAGGTGCACTTTCTCCGCAGCTTAAATCCGTTGTTTGGACTGCTGTTTTGTTTCTGGCGTTTAATGATGGATCCAAGATTTATTTATAGTGATGAAATGTCGAAGAAACTCAGTAGGATTGCGTTTTCATGAGTCTAGATACTTTTGGGAAATGTTCAAAGAGATGCGTTTTTGATCGACTGTAAACAGACGCAGCACCCAGCGAGCAGTCAGCTACCGCATACCCAAAACACCACGTAAAATGTGGTGGATGCGGTGTATCGATATGTTTACAGTCTTGGCAATTTCTCGAACTTTCAGTCGACGATTATCGAGTATGGAGTTGTGGAATTTTGCGACGATTGAGTCGGTCACGACGATTTTTAGCGTCCCGTGCGTTCTTCATCCTTAATTGCACAAAAAATTCAGCCATCCTCTTTTCAACTATTGAAAATGAAATAGCAATTTCTTCTTATGTAGAATCTTACTCATTTTTACCTACTTGTACTAAGTACAAGGAAGTATTGTGAAAGCGACAAAATTCACTTATCAAGATTTTGATGGAGATATCCGTTTTGAGCATCTTTGAATCCATTTTGACTATTTTCGGCTTGATGTCGGTACGTATGTGCGTTCGTTCGTCCATTCGTAACCCGCAAATCTCAAAACTGGTTGAACGTATTATGTTTAAATTTTGTATTTGAGACTGATATAGGGTCTGGTTGTGCACCTTGCATTATGTTTCCAATCGTCTGTACCGGAAGTGCACTTTACTTGGAACTTTTTTCGAATTTTTCTTATAAATCCAAAATGACCAACCGTAGGATGTTGAAATTCAGTATTTGAACTTGATGTTATATCAGAATGGTCATCTGCTATTTTTGTATCAATCGGCTGAGTCGGAAGTGCAGTTTATAAGTATAACAGACATTTAGAATTTTCCGTATAAAACAATCAGTTGAACTGGAATGATAAGGTAGGCAATGATTATCTGTTGTCAATTTCTGATTTTGTTTGACATTGTAAGTACATGTCAAAATATTATTAAAATTTTATTGATTATAATTTGAAGTCACGTGATGTTCACGTCAGAGTTTTATTCTCTGTTGGTATTAGGCCTGTGAAAATGTAGTTTCCAATCTCTGCTCTCAATTTTCATCTATTTCACAAGACAGATGAAAATCGTTCACTTTTTGTCACTGCTATAACAAATCTACCAAGCACACAAGTCTGAAACTTTGGACAGCACCCTCTGAGGCTCTCTACTTAATTGGTATAATAGCATTATGGCCATTTTGGGTGACTACCCTGGTATTACTTGCAGTAGGCAAGCACGATTTGCAATCTCCAATGTTTCGATGACACCGAGCTCTGGATTCCTAGCAAAAATAGCAATTTTATTTTATCCACGTTGCCGAAAACTTCTGGCAACATGAGACTCGGCACCTTTGGTTCTTTGAATTCGTCAGATTTCTGGCTACAATTTTTGTATAGGACTTTTTCGTCTAATAGAAAAATGTAACTGATCTATAATTCCAACCCCTTTGAGGCCACGGTGCGAGGGATTGTGGCAAAATGGAACTCGACACCGTAAGTTTTTCTTGTTTCACCCATGAAAATACACGTTCCACTGCAATTCCCAAATGTCTAAGATAAAAAGGATGTTTGTGCCTTCAATTCCCATGAGGCATAATTAATATTAATTGCTTCTGGCAGAATTGAAAATGGCATCGTTGACTCTCAAGTATAATGTTTCTACGACGAATCATTAGAATACGTAAGAATCGTCCAACGATTCAAGGTGGCATTTCTGAGCAGGTTCTTGGACTAGTAGGTATTAATGCATATTGAACAACGGAAGCACTCGGACAAAATATCAATAGGTGCAATGCATGTAGTGACGAATATTCTTTGTCAGTATGTCCTATCGCAACTCTATTAGATTTCATATCATCTCTGATTCGAGTTGTTATCCTCATAGTCTGCTGAATACTGAAACTATTAATATGTTCTCATATTTTTCAATATGTTATGAGCTCAAAATACGATAATGCTCAATCAATATGCAAATTTGATTCCTCACATTTTGAATGCGACAATATTTATTACACTCGCCACGAGACGAAAGATTCTGCTTGCGTACATGAATTTGAAAATATATTCCTCAACAAAAATCAAAGCCGGCGTGTCCTGATAAATTATTCGGTAGATAAAAATTCAAACAATTGTAATTTGCTTTTGTGACTGTTGTAAATATAAATAATCAATGGTATTCTCGCATATATTGACAGTTTTTATCAAAATGTTGTTGATCAGTTTTCAGATAGCATAGAATCAATACAAATTTCTATTGAGAGTTGGATAAAACACATTCACTAATTAAGAGAATTGAATGAGCTCATATTCAGGATAATTCCTTTTTCAAAATTTTGTCGAGTTTTCGACTCAGTTCAAGCCTTCACCAAACTCATGTTTAATCTGTAAATAAATAGAGACACTTTTTTTAATACTCGAATGAAGTTATGTGTGAATAGCGTGCGTAGCAAACGTTTCCTCTAGAATTTTATTCGAAAATGATTTCATAATGAAGAAAAAGTAGACTTTAGAAAATCTTCCAGTTTTCTGTGACATATTTTTCCAGTAAATAACAAAAGAGTCTAAATGAACGTGTTCGTATTTTTTCTGAATTGTGCTGTGAATTCGTAACAATATGAGTTTATACGCTGCCCACGTTTATTATGCCACGTTAAGTTTCCGTACGATTGTGATATTAGGGCGCACTGGATTTAATTATAATCCTACTAAGAAATTCACTGTCCATTAGTAACAGTGATAACATTGTCGGATTTATATGAATAGAATTATCACAGACATCCTTGCTGAGTAAGAGCAAATCATTTGGTGTTAAATAGAAACAATAATATGCCGAAATTGATAGATAGATCTATCAAGAATATATCGCCTAAATTTGAATTTATTTGAATATAATCCAACTTTTCGCTCTAGTGCGGAATAAATCTATAAGTAAGACAAAATCTTTTCGAACGATTCACACCAATTCCATTGTACTTTCCGGTTACACATATCTCAGCATTTATTTCTGTCGATAACTTCAGACTAAAATGTTCATAATGGGCTAGTTTCCGGTCCGGATGAACATTCGTCTCTTACGATTTTCTCGAGTAAGCTCTTCCTTTGGAAACATAGATGTTAAAGATTAGTAAAAGAAAGAATTCTGTCAATAGGAGTATTTGTATGTATCTACTGACGCAAGAATTTTGAAATAAAACATAGAAATGTAAGGATAATAGCAAAAGGAATTGTTCTAGTACTTTCTGTGAAATAGATTCCTTCCTTTTTTACCATAGAATTTACTATTGAAAGACAGCAGTTAGAGCTCGCATTGAACATTTTCAGAAGTTCAAATAAAAATCCTCGCTTAGCGATCAAATCAGAAAATTTTACAATTCATAATTTCAATGCTCAATTCTATAATAATTGGGCCAAGTTTCGCAGGGTGAGAAAATCAATGAATTCATGAGCTGTTTGTCGGTCGTCCCTTATCAACAATATCCAGATATGAAGTTTTCACAATTCGGGACAATGGGCAATTTCGTAATAATCTAGTTACATCATTCATGTGTAATGATTATGTTACTCTTGTTGACGAGCGATGTAGTTGGCGTGCGCAGCCGACGTAACTCATCAAAGTGTCCAGCATTTCTTCAAGTCTGTTATTTCGGCTGCATTTTGATGAATAGCACTGCTGTAGATTTATATTTCTGCATGCCATTTATCAATTTCATTTTGTTGTACTGCTAGCTTTCAAGTCCGATCATCTGAGGCTTAGTTAGATTGTACTGAAGAGTTCAAATAATGAGGAAACACGTGTCTACAGTTGCCGCCCAATAAAGTTAAACCGATTTCTCAATTCGTATTTTTGTGAAACATTTAGATTAGAATTTCTAATAATTTTAAAATTATTCTTTGAATGTGCACAGCTCTTAAGATTCTTTTATGATAACAATTAACATGAATTGGGTCGTTTCGAAGATGTACTTGAAAACTCTTAAAGTGCCCCATGAGGAGTAAATTCAATTTGTCTGAATTCTTATCTAAAAATGGATAGTAATTCAAAGTTCAGTTCTCCTCAAAAACAGACACAAAGAGCAGAGTTATTGGAAGAAAATAATCCAGAGACACCGTTATAGAACTTGAATCTATTTCAAATTCTTTGTGCTGCTCTCGTTTTCTGAAACAAATGAGTTTAAAACAGATGATCATGCTTAAAAAATTTTGTATAGGCGAACGCAATTTATTGGTTCATGCTGTTTACGACAAAGTGATGTATTATTATACACAAAATTCTTCTTCTGGTTGTTGTTCAGAAACTAACTACAATTTTGTAGTAATAATGACTTCTAGAAGGCATACCTATGATTTATTTTCAATTTTCCTGGTCCAGAAAAAACAATCTGGAGATTTATGACTCTTGTGAGTTTACAATGAATAAATAAATCATTTTTGAACTGTTTGTTCAAGTCTAGAATTGAATTTAAACTGAAGATTCTGTCAGAAATTGGAAAATATTGCTAATATATTCAGCTAGAGACCAGGAAACCTTTTTTTATTATAGAGTGAAAAAGAAATTGATGTGAGTTCAATTTATACCAGAGACGGACTATCTGAGTGATAACCACTGCGATTCAATATTAATAACAATAATTTAACATTAAAAGAAATTTAGAAAATGCTGTGAAGATTAATAGCCCGCACGTTTCCCAGCAGTCAAAATTTATCAAAGATAATTTCGGAGATCTGAGGTAGCTAACAAATATCTTAGTATCCTTATATGTGGAGTATCATTCAAACGGTCTAAATTGAAGGATCCTAAAATATATTTTCTAGCATTATACGCTCTGTTATTCCCGAAACATGGTGATATTCTGTAACTTGAGTATTATTGTTGCATAGATAATGATGAACATCTATTGTTGATAATCAATTCGTCGCAATTTTGTTACTTCTGATGTCAATTATTCTTTCAATAATTTATTTGTGAATTCCACCCACTTTGAGCAATAAAGGATGAGTAAGTCAGTAAAATGCTCAGTGACCAAACCAATATTTGATACACAAGTTAGACGAAAAACTATTATTTGAAAGACCATTTCTACAACTGAATTGACTCAGAAAAAATGTGCGTAAGCAAATCCGGAACTTGCCAAATTCAATTAAATTCAAAAGCAAGACTCCAAGCAATGGAAAATAGAACTTTGTATTCAATACTGTAGTCTGATACTGTCTTATTAAAAAAAAATCGAAACCTGATTATTTCAAAAAATTATAAGCTTGGGAGTCATTTTTTATGCAAAGCAATGGAATAAAGCTGGTAAATGTCATGCAGGGATATGAATCTGCAGCAGTGTCATCTATTTTTGTGGGACAATCAAGTTTTGATTTATTCAAATTTATCGAATTCTGTTTGACGACATTTTTCAAAGGTCACTTTACAGTGCTCCGTATTTCTTCAAAGCAGTCATTTTGGCTACATTAAAGTAGATGGCATTGCTGCAGATTTATATCTCTGCATGCCATTTATCAACTTCATCTTTATTGCCTCTCGATTCATCAGACCATGTAAGGCTTGCTAGACTATATTGAACAGTTCGAATAAAGACGAAACTTGTGTCTACAGTTGCTTCTTTATTCAGGATCATGGTGTGGAAACCAGCTCCTGAATTTATAATTATTTTGCCAAGTATAAATGAAAATGTGAGCTTCATTTATGTGATTCAATGAGATATTTGAGATGTATTCACGTTCATACTAACAGATCAAATATGACAGGAAATATTATGTGATTGACATTTGGAATCGTTATTCAACCAGGAAAACTGAGGCTATTCCAATCTGAATCCAATAAACAAACTTTTACTTCCAGTCATACTAAGCAATAAAAATTTATTTTTCATCCTAGCAAGACCTTGATAGAATCAAATATTTACAAATTGCAAGACTAATATTACAAATCCTTCTCAATGAAAATTATGCCCATAGTGTGATGAATATTTATCAAGTGATACGGGAAAATTAGATTAAATGAACATAAACATATCATCACAAAATTTATTCTCGATGAATCAACACATTTCTTTTTACCGCAGCTAGTACTGAGAGATAAAATTGTTAGACGCAGCAACACACGAGTAAATGGTATAAGTTGCATGCTATTTTAGAATTCTATACGTTGTACTTGCTCAGAGCATGGATTAAATAGACTAGCAGGAAAATAAGATTACAGTCTCCTTTGATAAATAAATTTATTAAATGTGGAAAACAAAAATTTGTTGGAGGTCTTTTAAGAGTGGAAATATAATACCTTCGGAATCAGGGCTTATTAGATGGAGAACACAGTTGAATATTATCGACTGTCAATAGTGCCTTTTTCAAGCCTCTGCTGATAATATGTTAGAGCTAATGGAAAAATCGAATCTCTTTGGAGAGTTTCATGTAATACCGGACACTGTCAACAATACAATGAACTTGTCTGCCAATTTCAATATACATGCGTGCATGAAAAGTTTCTCATGTTAGTTTTCACCACGGAGGAGAATAATAGAGGAGCGGACACTAAGATGTAATGCGGCAAATGTGAGAGAGATAGCGAGAGCGGGCCTAGTTTTGCATGCTTCATATACAGAAACGAGATTATATTTGAATTTTTTTCAGTAGAAAACAATAGCCGGATGAATTCAATATTCTTATTGAATACTTCATTATTTAATAAATGTAAGGCAAGAGTGGAACAAAATAAGCATATCTATTTATAAAAATCTGCAATGAAAAGGTGCATTATTATGAAACATGTTTTATAAACGTTTCTTTGGATAAGAATTTTCTAATTATTATGAATAACAGACACATAAACAATTTCATGAATATTTCATTTTACAATGGATGTAATAAAATTGAGAAAATATACACAAATAATTTCTTATATACCAGAAGAAAATATTAACAAAAAACTTGACAAAAATCTTCTGAATTGCGTACATCCGTGATATTTATAGGAAAATTCCGTTAATTTTTATATTCCTCTTTGAAAAACAAGTATTTTGTCTCCAGCATCTCATTGATAAAAATTTGTTTCTCTTTGATGGATATATCGTTTCCATACAAGGAAAACTTGGTGGAAACAACATAATACTTATCATTTTCGAAAATGTTATTGAACGACCAATATTCATTGGAAACTTCAACTTTTCTGTACCATATATCATCAGAAGTTGACTGAAAATCTGAATAAAATTCATTATTATCAGAATCACATTGGAAACAAATTTTCAAATGAAAAAAATTCTCACCCAAGTCCTCTGAATCCAAGTGTTGCTTTGGATTTGAATTTATTTCTAGCGTTTATTTCTCTACTAATAAAAATAAAAAATAACATGAAAATACTAAATAAATCGAACCTAGCCATTTAATTCCATATGAATATGGGCCCGCCTCAACCTATCTCTCAGTTACTTTCTCTCTTTAACAATATTACATTTTTGGCTTTACTGTTGCAACACAGTTGAGATAGGAAATTGCATAGACGTGGTTTTCACATATCATAAGGACTGGTTTGTAAATTTCTCTGTTATCCAATTTCAATATTTCAATCGACTCACATAAGATAATTTGGAAGTGTTATCGATCATAATTGTCTTATTTACCGATAATAAATTATGATCAAGTTACAAAATAGCACCAATTTATTGGAAAGGTATCAAAAATACCTGCCCTCGATCATATCTGAAAGTACAGAAGCCTTAATTACGAAATGCACAAAAAAATATAGTATGTCCAGTAATACCCCTGAAAGTGAAGTAAGTTTCTTTTGCATGTCTTTAGAAGTACCTATAAATTTTTATTCGGTATTTTGATTATTGGATTAACCGATCATCACATGGATTATCAGGGAAGTAGTAATGATGTGTTATGATTTGCAGTGAATAATCATGAAAACTTTCAGATACTTTAAGAGTGAGATATGGAGATGCATTAAGCGGAACAACAAAAAAAAATAAAACATAGGTGGGTGACAATTTGAATTTTTACGCATCTGACTCTTCCCGTTCTTATCGATTAGTTTTGGAAGGAATTTGGCTTTTCTGTCTCTTTAGCCAGTTCGCTACTGTAAACATGGTTTAAACGAGGACACAAAAATAATGGAAACCTGCGTGGATGATGAATGGCTTGGAAATAAATGTAATAAAATGTTGAACATCTTTGTCTCGGCGGTAAATAAAAGGGTGTTATGCAAATACTTTCAAACTAAATTCACAACAATGGCTTGTGTTCTATGAACAGTTTTATTTTGGAGCGAAGCTCTAATCTCTCAACAATAAAATTTTGTTACAAATACAGATTTTGAATCCTTCTCCAATATTTTTGATAATATTCAACAAACATAAGCTTGTATGATCAATGATCATTCTGATTTATCCCTTAAAGTATAAAATCCAATTTTTACTATCAAAATAAGTTTCGCATAGCATTTGAGAATCACGTTCTCAGATTAGAGGAATAGCAGATATAACTCAATTTTTGGGAACGGAATTTCCGGCCTTAGTTATGCCACCCCTTGTCAGCTCTTGAATTCATTCCAATTTCCAGAACTCTCTTCATAATACATATTTTTCACTAAAACTTCTTGTGATTTGTGATGCAGCTTATCCAAGTAGTTATTAATATTGAAAACAAAGTTCTATTACATATCTCCAAGAAATCTTTAATAACCGATTGTTGACATAGTAATACTGATTTCAGGGTAATTATGTAGCAAATAATATCCGAGGGCATTATTTTGAGAAATAACAAACAAGAATATCATGTTACCTAGTTACAGTAAGTAACTAGAGTAATTTCTCTGACAGAAATCACAATGACAGGACATATATTGCTAAATATTTTGATTGAAATAGTACAGTAGTCGGACATTAAACATTGAAGGTGCACAAGAGTTGGACGGACAATAATGCCTACGGTCAACATACACACCTCGAGCCAAAGGCCTTCGGAAAGTACACCGTTGAACTCAGGCATTATTGTCGTTTTAATACCCTTGATACCTTGATTACTATTTTTAATTGTAATGATTTTATGGCCGTCTGATACTAAGCATTGAATGTAGCCTTTCACTCTTTACATTTGAACGCAGGATAAAATGCAGCATTGCATGTTTCGTGTCAAACATTGATACAAGAATAGATCAGGTCCCACATTTTTACTTTTTATACATAATTACTTGTAAAAAGTAAAAGTAAGTATCGTGGAACCGATAAAATTCACATTTCGAGATTTTGATGGAGATATGCGCTTTGCGCATCCTTGAATCCATTTTAACTATTTTCGGCTTGATGTCGGTACGTATATATGTATGTATGTATGTATGTATGAACGTTCGTGAATCGCTAATCTCAAAACCCATCGAACGGATTATGTTGACATTTCGTATTTAGGACTGACCTAAGGTATAGTTGGGCATCTCGTATTATAGTTGCAATCGTCTGTACCGGAAGTGCACTTTAATTGAAACATTCCAGATGACCAATAAACATCCATCGTCAGCATTTCGCACTCCATACTTCAGAAAGTGAAGGGTATTTTTTTTTTAAATGTAGTTCTTTTCAACTTTGATCATATGCCAGTGGCACGAATTTTTGTCTGAACATTTTACTATTGTCGCACTTTCTGATAATGGATGGCAGTTGATCTGCTGAATCATTCTTTGAATGAAAAATGTTCTGGAGTTTATTTGACAACATACTTTGTTTGACTGATCCATATAAACCGGGCACTCGAGACAGATAAAATGGTACAATTTTGCACAGGCTGCCATTTGTAGGATGGATACTTACAGCTGTATGGAATATTTGCGTTTAAAAATCTTTGCTAGTTGTTAATGCATATTGAAAAATGAATTTGAATAAGCAACAAAAAATATAGCTTCTTTGAACAACTTTTTACAGTCTGCATCTTTTTTTAAACGCAAGGCAAGCCTGCAAAAATGCAAAATCAACTGAAATATTATTGTGAAAAAGTTGTACCGAGTTACACAATGAATTTTGCAAGTTTACCTAAATATGCTTCATTCTTGGACTCATGTAGAACGTATGCCAATAAGCTTTCAGTTGATTTTGCAAACTTGCCTTACGTTCGAAGAAATAGCAGACTGTGAAAAATTACTCTAAGGAGCAAATTTTTGTTGTTGATTGAAAAAAAAATCAATATGCATAAACACCTAGCAGGCATTTCTGAATACAAATGTCTTAAGTTGTCAGCTTCAAGTATCTATCCTATAAATGGTAGCCAATCAAAATTGTTCCTTTTTTTCTGGCACGACCGCCCATAACAACTTTGATATCTACATATCTTCACTGTGAGTCCCAGCACGCACAATTTATTTTTCAATTGAATTTTCGCATATATTTTAACACTCAAGTTTGTCTAACTATACTTTTCACTCCGAGAGTAGTGAATTGTACTGTAGTTGTATTATTTAGCCCAACAGATTATTGTAACATTTATATAGGTTGGAATCGATCTGTGAGGTATTCCTAATGATCATTAATTCATTGTTTATTGGCTTTAAATAGATAGAACGGAATATTTGTATTTGTATTAACCAGACACCGTGAATTTCAAAATATCAAATCTTAGCCTAGAGGTCCCTAGATTCATCTTTCAGCAATTTGGCTGTGTATCAACATCATAATGAATAAATATCGTTGCCCTAATGTCAGTCCCAAACAAATATGAAATATAAGATATATATTGCTTAATTACGTAGTTAATTATTTACTATATGTACGTTGAATTTATTGACACCAAATGAAAGCCGGAAAATTCAAATGGATATAAGATTTCCAGTCAGTGTTTCATATTTCATTCACATAATCTCGAAGTTAAAAACTGGATTTTGAGTTATCTATACTCCAGTAGTAGGTAATGAATATTTCACACAGCGATTACTAAGAACACAATTTAGTGCTTCAGTGATGAATATGAACATTTGTGTTTGAGTACACATAATATCAACATGATTTGTTATATGTCAGTGAAACTCAGTACACAAGCTTAAAATAGGGAGTAGTACCACTTTTGTTCTGCAGAATTTTGCACGAAAAGCAATCAATTTTAGATGATGGAATAAGCTCTGAATTATTTCTGGCACTATTCAAATTGTTGATTTTGCAATTTTATCTATACTTCATCATGGAATTTCAATGAAAAGCAAAAATTAGGTTCAATGAGCATAATTTAGGACGACCTAATGTATTGAATATCAACAAAAGTACCAGTCAGATACAATAATCAATTCCATATAAAATAAAGTTTGAAATTGAATAATCCATCACAGACTGATGGCAAATAATTATGCCCATCGTAATTCAACAGTTTGTCCAACGTCAAAAGATATCCAGAAAGATATTTTGAATTATTCAGCTATAGCGACAATGTGCACTGTCTTATGGAGTCTATGAAAAAATATATCCTGTTGATATTATATTTTTTTGTATACTTGATGGAAAATATTAGATTTGATATGTAGAAACCAGTAAAGAAAAGTGCCAGCTTACACTCTACGGATCAACAACAGAAAATAACAAATAAAAACGCACTGTGACACGCGCCAAGATGACAGTTTTAATCTAATCAAGAAAAAATTACAGGTCAAACATACATATGAGAAAACAAAAATTCTCTTGATTTCGCCGAAAACAAATGCAAAGTCGCTTCTCAAGCTGCGTCCAGAATTTCGCGAAAATCTTCAGCTTCTGACTTTTCTGACAGATGAACTTCTAATATTGTTTATTTGTTACTATGCTTCTGCTTGACAGTTGTCAAAACCGTTACTACGTTTTTGCAAGAACATAACCTTAATTAGTATTCCCGTAGAACATTCTTTCTATTCTTGGCGTCCTCCACTCAAGTCGAACTCAAGTTTTTCCATCAAGTATACAAAAAAATAGCATGTTCAACACATGAGAAAAGCGACATCACTTTGCTCGTGTAAATTCAATTCACTCGCTCGTTGCTTTCGCTCATGAATTGACATACTGACACTCCCCAGTAAATTCTCACTTTTCTCTACTTGTCAAACAATCTACTATTGATTTGACCCGCTAAGAGTTATCGAGAATAGCAATCAAGTAAGGTGAATCCAGGAAACATGAAGAAATATTTTCAAAGTGATTTCAATGAAATCTTGGCTAGTGCTGTTTCGAACATCTATCAGCCTAGAGGATGATTGTGTTATGCCTGTATTACACGATACAATTTATTGGTCAATAATTCTCAAAATTTGACCTTCAATTTATTGTTGTGTTTAATATGTCCAAAATTTCCATAATTTTTTCTTGATCAATAATTGACCAAGTTATTTTCGGAATAGAACTGGCTCTATTTTTCACCAATATTTTGGGGTATTCTAGGGAGATTTTTTCGTTGCCAACATTACTCATATTAGTTATTTTGCGTCAAATGGAACACGCGTTTCAAACTTGACTTAACCTAAAGAAAGACAAACATTGCAAGCATAATCTTATTGTTGACAAAGTAATAATATAATTTAATATACGGTTGCCTTCAGTATATTGATTTTTTGTCATCTCTACTATCACACTTTCTCTCTAACCATACTTTTTGAAGTTACGTCAAAAATTATAAGTTGGTGGTTCTGATTTTTCTTGACGAAAACTTGTATGGTATAAAGCCCGCCTCACACGACGCTTGTCTCATTGATGGTTCTTCTGTTTAAAGTTGTGCTGGCTACCTGGCTTGTTTCTATGATAGAAAATGACAGTCACTGCTGGTTTTTGTACATGGTTTCCGTGATAGAACCTGTGCTATTTTTCATGCTTGTTTGTCTGATGGATTCAAACGGTGTCCAATACGCTATGTCTGTAGCGTTGTGCGCGGCGCGAGCGCCGTCCTGGTGACGACACTTGGCTTTTATTTACTAATATATTTAAAATCGTGACAATCAACAAATTTTGACGTATTCATGTAATTTGCAAAACTGGCACTTAATAATAGCAGAAAGTTTGTTACAATGACAGTAGTATTTCGATGCGGGTCTCAAGAAGTTGATTTATCCAAAAGTTTGAACAAAGACAAAAAATTGGTACAGAGTTTTTATGTCAGCGACGAAGAAGGAATTAAAAATAACGAAGAAGATGGTAAAATTTCGGGAATTACTTTGAACGAAACGCCTGGCACAATTAGTGATGGAACAAACCCGAATTTGTATAACGTATTGATCGAGATATGTGTAAATTATTATAAGTGTAAACTTAGTTTTCTACTTGACATGATAATATGTACGTTCGGGTGTTCTTTTTGTATATTTTGTTAAATAATTGTCTGAATATTGAATCGATAAACAATATTGATATTTTTCGTGATTTTACATAGCTTCGTCGGATATTTAAGAGTCATTTTTATAAATTGAAAATGATCTGTATGACGTATTATAAAAACTTCTTGATTTAATGTGTTTCGAACTCTTCATTAGGAAATCAGCATCATTTATGCCTGATGATTTAATATTTGCTTGCCAGATACGAGTTATCTGAAAGCATTATTCATTTGAATGAGTGAAAATTCATTAAAAAGGATTCATTCATGATATTTAATCTTCAATTCGTAATCAATGATAATATTGTTGAAATATAATATTAATAATTCAATATTGATACTGTACAAACATCATATGTACAATTTGAAAAACACTAATTGCTTATCTCTAAAGTTCGCTAATATAATAATAAGTCTGTGTTTTTTACATGATGGCTGTAAAAATTCATTAATACAGGTAAATTTAGGTCGAAAAATTGTTAATACTAGTTGCAATTGCAAACATGCAGCTGCAGTTTGCATATAAATTAATACAGAAAGTATCTGCTTCAAGACTGACCAGACAATGATTTGGAATCGACCAGCATAGTTGGATAAATATCATAAGAGTGCAAGGATTGATAGTATGTACTATTGCATAAAAGCAAACTGAGAAGATAACCTTTCCACAGTTTCTCAAGCCCATTCGCGATTTGGAGATAAATAAAATATCACTTCTCCATTGCGCAATTGTGTGTGCGAACACTCAGGAACACAACAAATTAAACCTTGTCCTGATGATTTCCATTTTTTCGAAGGATTTTCCATATTCATTTGCCTCAAAAATTTAGTTTAGCTTTAGACTCTTTTATATTTGTTTTGACATCTCCAGGCAGTATAAGTAAAGAGCTTATGACTTCTACCGCATGGAGTCGCGTTCGTCGCTACTGACATAGCGTATAGACAGCTAGTTTCTAATCACGTGAGTATAAAATGTGACGTTGACATTTAATTTCAAAAAAATGTCACATTTACTCATCATTATTTTTCAAGAAAAAAGTCCTAGGTGCAATAAATTTCTAGTGAATTGACGCAGCTACATTTCATTCTGAATAATAACAAAGATCTGCTAATCCAATCTAGCATTGTGTGAAGCCAATATCGCATAGTACCTATCACAATGTCCAGCGGCGCAACCAGCTAGGAACCCATCAGCGTAACCAAGCAAGAAATCCGGCAGCAAAAAAAGCATCGTGTGACGTAGGCTTAATATGGTACAAAATATTTTCAAACTCGACAATAAGTTGTTGAAAACTTGACACAAAACTTGGTCAATTTATTGGCCAATAAATTATATCTTGTAATACAGGCATTAGCAATGGGGTTTTTGAATAAGAATGAGTATACGAGTTACTCCTGATTTCCTAATTATTTAGGGCATATTCTATTACGTCAAATAATTCTTTTTATGATATTTTTATCGGTTCCGAGACTTCCATTTTGTTCCTGTCATGTTTGTATTGATTTATTAGTGCCAATTATTGATTATTCATATTCTGTGCTGGCCCATGTAAGATTCCAAGCTATGAAAGATTGAATAATGAATTTGCGGTATCAACCGCTGGCGCTTGATATACTCCGTTGAAAATTTGTGGAATATAGAAACTGCTCTCGATTGTTCTCAATTTTTGCGATTGATAAAATAAAGAACAAATGTTCAACTGATTTGGACCCATCGACAAGTACTTGTTGAGTTAATAACAAAAAATAACCTTTTTGAATTATCAAAAGAAAAAAACATTGTAACACTCAGTGCATTTGTGTAATTGAATGTTCAAATTGAAGAATAAAGATCTTTGAAATATATTGTCAATTATAATGATGAATATCGGCGTTAATTAGTTTGAACCCAGTTTGTACTTTGCGTTCCAACTATCTGTATGTAAATCGAAGGGTGATTTGGCAATTGAAAGTAGAGATTCAATTAAACGCAGGCGGACAATAAAATCGACGGAACTTAGTCTATACTCCAGAGTAATTTTCACCAGGAATATCTTCAAATGATCAAATGCGATACAAGTATTTGAATCTTTGCAAAGTAGATAGACATGATTTTTGGTAAGAAATAATTAAATAAATAAAACGTAACTCAAAGCTCGAACTTTTGAGTTTTTTAGCAAACCAGTTTTTCAAATAAGATCCGAATATTACAAAAATAGAGGAAAATTTCTGTCGACCAAATTGTTTGTCGGTGTTTAGTTAAACCTTCAGGCTAATTGAAAATTTCAATATATCAACAAAAATTTGTTTATTCATAGGAAACAAACTCACTTAATATATCATTTTTTTTTCTATCGTATATAAATATGAATAAAATCAATAATGGATAGAATGGTTGAAGCTGACTGGACTAATAAATATTGGATTTCAGTCAAATCATTTAATCTTCTCTTTTCTACTCTACAGTTTCGGCTAAATGTTAGCCATTTTCAGAAACGAAATTAATTATTTTGTTTAGACATGTATTTTATATCTAGCGAAATAACTCTTTTTGCTCCTGAAGATGGTTAAGGTGTGACTGAAACTGTGGAGTAGAAAAGAAAAGATTGGATAATTTGACTGCATTCCCCCATTTTTCATACTCAATATCATTAATGTTCCAAAATCCGAGCTAACAAATTATAATTGTTGGAATATATTTATGACAAAAAACAAATGAATACCCAATTCAACAATCAGTATTTATCATAGAATAGGAAATTCTTGAAACTAATCCTTGAATGATTTGACACAACAGTAACAACATACATTTTTGTTTGTTATTATCAAAATTTCAATTACCTATTATAAAATTCGTTATATTTTTCTGAACTAGAAAAATAATGGGAATCATAATATAGAGTTAGAATTATTATCACTCATATTTGGACATCGCATGCAAACGTACGTCAACTGATTCTTTTATTCTTTTAAATAATCAATTTGGCTCGAGGAAATAAGTTTAGTAGATGTCAAAAATAAATAATTGAGTAGTGGAATTCACGTTACCATCTTCAAATTACACTTCCGGCGATCAAATATCGAAACTGTATGTTCCAATGAATTGAAGATCCCGAAAATCTAGGAATGAATTCTTTATCTTCGTAAATACTTATTTTATGTAAAGACTAAACAAATAACCGCTATTTGTCATTTTAACAATGACAGCTGTCACTTCAACTATGACAGTTGTCACTTTGACGATGACAGCTTTCACTTTAAAATATGCAATTAATTGATCCGACACTATAAATTTCTGAAACAGTGATGGAACTGGCCATGAAATTTATGCTCGGGGAAGTACCTACTGTGTGGCCACAGCGGCTTTTCATAGTATTATTGCGAAAGTAAGAATCGTGTGTCATACAACCTGAAAAAAAATATAAAATATCAAGTAATTCAATAAGAATGTTAAATTGACCGCTTCAGAATTATTGAATCACTTTTTGCTTCCAAAATATTTGATTGATTCAGGGGTCTTTTTTTCCCAGTAATTATGGAGCTGGTAATACTGATTTTCATTAAAAAAACAATTAGATTCTCATGCCTGATTTACACGATCAAATTTATTGATGAAGGTATTCATGGAATTGTCCTTGAATTTCTTCGTGAATTTATAGTCAAGCAAAAAAATGTTGGTTCGTTTTTACACACATGAAGATTTCCATCAATCTATTGTGAAGAATTTAATAGTACCAACCTGAATATCAGATGTCAAATAAATGGCCATAATTAATAAGTTATAACGTCACACCTTAGAATCAAACAAACTTAACCAGAAAAAAGGATGGAGGTAAACAAAGACAATGCTAAATTCAAAGGTTGACAACGACAAAATGTGAAGAAAAAACCCTAGAACTCCCTAGAAAGTTGTCGAAAAGTAGAACACGTTCTAGTTCGTCAATGAATTCATGGATTTCCTCGTGAAAAAAATATTCACAAATTGTCTCATATTACACGATCCAATAAATTCAAAATAAAACTTCGTGAATTTATTGATGAAGGAATTGAATAGTGTAAAACAGGCCTTAGATCTATCCAGGGACAATAGAAGATCTTCGAGGAGATATAGTTTCACAAAAAATTAGATGAGTGATCGAGCGACAAACATACATATACCGATATAATTAAAAATCAACATCAAGATACTGCAGATTCACAATAAAAATATCTTCTCATGAGCTTGAAGAAGTTTCACATAAATACCATACGTAAAAACGAATGGATGTCACAATAATCGAATTAAAAACAGATAGAAGATATTTTCATGGTAATCACTGGAATTTTTTTCTTGCTTGATGAAGTGAGCTGAATGGTCAAAGAACATTAAATTGAAAATATTTCTTTCAAAAATGTTTTGCAGAAAATGACAAACGAAACAGGACGAGCAATATTAAAAAGAAACTTGTCATACAAGGCTATTGGAATATTCGCTACCCTGTGCGGCCCTTTGCCGATATTCTAACTCATGCCAATATAATCCAAGTTCCATATGCATTACCGTTCACGCTATATTAACTATGTTTGAAGTGGAATTTGTTATAGCAAAACGTATTATTACTAAATCAATATTTGATACGTCTGTTTATTATACAAATAGTTACAAACTCACCTTCAGATTCTTCATAGATTATTAATTTCCACTATAACTTCACATTTTACACGACAAAATCTTCTAACATATTTATCTGCTGATATTTTCGTGAAATCTTGTTTGGTTCAGCATATTCAAGTGTTGCAATGAACAGCGTCGTCACCTGGTCCCTATACCCCCTCCAAAAGCCTCACACATGCGGTATATTGATGCAAAATTATCTACACACGAAAATCAGTTTGCATATTGACTATTATTATTATATTGGTATTTGCATAAGATATTTGTCAAAGATTAAGATTATGGTAATTTGTGTTCAGTCATTTTTTGTTTATGAAATTAGATACGCAGACTATTCTGGAAGCAAATATAAATACTTCACTTTGTGCAGTTGAACGCAATCACCAACCAAATATGACAGAGTAATAATTTTCTTGCTCAATATCAGTCTATTTCAATTTTTAATGTGAGAATATTTTGACTTGCAGGTGGGAGAAATCTTACGTACTGGAGTAGACTGCCAAATTTTATCGACAAACATGGAGCTGATTCATTGGTAAGTTTTTTATAATCCCATTATTTTTATTTCATATTGTAAGAACGACAACACCTCTGTGCATTCATATTTCTCCAGGAATTATGTATCTTTTATTGTCCGATTCGTTGCGTGGTAAAGACTGAGTGCAGTTCAAGGAATTTATGATATAACCAGTAAATGAAAGAATAAATTTGGAGTCTTGTTGTATAGGCTACGTGCATGAAGTCTACTAGCGCCTCTAGCGGGCAATGGAGAACGATTGAACTCCTAATTCATAATTGTTTCATACCTATAGTTTTTTAAATGTACTAATATTCATTTAATTCAGCTGTGTACGTATAATATTACTTGCATAGCATAAAAGATACGTTGAAATTATCCATTTTGAGTATTTTCTTCTTCAATTATAACGTACCTATTGGAGAAAACGTCTTAATTCGTCCAAATTGACAGAATAACCTTAAATCATGACGCCGATGATCTTGCAGATCAGGTTTCTATGTATCGAAACACTGTATCCCTTCTACCGAAGAAGCATTGAAGAAAAGTGTGAAATTAGTTTCGCCATATTAAACATGTTGAAGAATATGTTGCTGACAATATTAACAACAAAATTATTGCGAAGTGCATCCGACAAACTTCTATCACTGAAAAACCTTACAAAATAGAGATAGAGATTAATTCATGAGTCCCAAATCGATGATGAATTTTTCTAATTTCACAATTGAATTACGAACATCTTTGTTATATAGATTGATAATGAAAGACAGATAATACTCTATTTACCGCTTTGATCCACTTCACTCAATTTTTTTATGTTTTAACTGGGTACATGAAATCTATGAAACTATATTTCACTTGAATCATCCCTAATAGTCCGTGAGACAGCGCACAAATTTTTTGTTGATTACCGCTCACTTGAAACTTTGTGAGTGGCTTCATTGTGATGAGTCCGACAACTTTTTCATTTGGTAAAATTCTAGATTTGGGGGCGTTTACCCGCGAGGGCTAATTGATTGAAAGAATATTACCGTAATACTGATCTTTACACTAATCGAAAGATTTTTTGGTAATAAAATGGAGCAAAAATATTGTCCGACATGAATATTGAGGCTACCGGTGAGTCCGCTTGTCATGAGTACCAACATACTTACCATTAGTACCAACATACTTATGACAAGTGCGGCTCTTTTTTTCAGCTGGCATCTGTGAAATTGCAATGAACCTGAAGACAATTTAGTTTGCAAGAAATGTACTGACAATTATTTGTAAAAATACCTGAATAGAACTCACTTCACTTGACATAAAGATGTGGATATGTCTAATAGATCGAATGGTTGATCTCAAAGATGTTATTCGGGAAATTCAACTTGCGAAACATGCAACAATAGAATTGCAGAGATAAGCTGAGATTCCAATGTGTAACGAAAGCACAAATATCCTTCCAGTTTGAATGAATAAGTGACATGACTAAGACCATCTAAAATATCAAGATACTCATTTTAATTTTATTATTTCCTCAACAGCTGCCAAATTCAACAATTGAATTATCAACTTTAAAGAATTCTAACTGGATATTCAGATGGCTTACAGGAAGAAGCTACTGAGAAAAATTGTTATAATTGATGAGTTCTATTATTGGTAAAGTTGAAGACAATCATTTTTGTTACTCCTTGTAAGTTGTATGCCAACAATGTAATACATTTTTTGATGAAGAATAAATAAAAATCAATCACGCCTTTTACCCGGAACGAGTGTGGCAGACACTCATAGTGCAGTTGACACATTGATTGATATTTCCTGAGCCATAGAGTATTTTACTTAGAGTAATGTATTTTTGATCCTTCTGAATAGTAAAATAAACGTTACAATTATTATGAATATTCGATGGGTATAGTTGACTTTTTTTCACACTTCTACAAGGATTTAAATAATAATTATATATGAAATACAGAAATTATGAAGAAATGCACAGTATTCACTGTGATAAATATGCTAGAAAGAAATATGTTTCATTGGGTATATAGGTTCTGTATAAATTAATTAGAAACACAACGTTTCGACTGCAAAGTGCTGCCTTAATCAAGTGTAAAGAAATATAAGAATAAATAAACGAAATTGTCAAGACAACAAAAATAAAAGTACAGATAGTAACTAGATTAGTTTAAAATATAATAATTCCTAGGATTGTAGAGCTCTGCCTATGGTTGATGATTCAATATCCACATGTCTTCAGGAGATAATAACGACGGTCTAAATAGGGAAATTGTCAACTCCTTGTGGTTCTAGGTCAATCTGTTTCTACTCTTTTTGGTTTGGCGCATAACTGAACCATCCACAGATTTTCAGGAGGTGGTGATGAAGTAATTCTTGCAAGTAGATTCGTAGATAAGAATAACTTGAAATTATGGACAAATTATTGGCAGCCATGATCGATTAAGTTCATATCCGGTATACAAATTCAAATTATTCGGTATTTTTTTATTCCAATTGCTTCTCTTATAAGCCTCTTGAACCAATTGTTCTCTTTAGCCAGAAGCTTCGAATTCTTGAAGTCAATGTCATGTAATTCTTGAATAGCTGCTCAGCCACAGCAGATTTTTCTGGATGGTTCAATCTTATATGACGAGAATGCTCTTTAAATCTTATTTCTATAGTCCTCTTGGTCTGTCCAATATATACTTTGCCACATTGACAAGAAATTTTGTACATACCTGGATACTGTAGAGAAAATCTCTCTCTTACATTACCAATAAGATTTCGAATTTTTAAACTGGAAGTGTATGAAGTTTTAATGTCATATTTATGTAAAAGCCTTCCAATTTCATCCGTTATATTAGCTACGTAAGGCAACGTAGCAGGTATTCTCTTATTATTTGGATCTTGAACAGGTGGCGTAGAATTCTTCTGTCTAAGTGCTTTCTTAATCTGTGTTCTATTATAACCATTCTTCAAGAGAACATCATCCAAAAATTGGATTCCATCAGATAGTTTACTTGTATGACATAATTAAGAGGTTCTCTGATATAAAGTTTTATAAGTACAAAATTTTTGAAAAAAATGGTGATTTGATGACTCATGTAAATATTGATTTGTATGGGCCGGCTTACTATATACAGAATGGATAAGTTTACCATTATCTTGTTTCTCCAGGTAAACGTCCAGAAAAAGAGGACAGTTATTTTCCTCAATACTGAATTCAATGTTCCTATGTTGCAGGTCTAGATGATTCAAGAAAACATTCAATTCATCTCTACCATGAGACCAAACAGCAAAGACATCATCAACGTAACGTAGCCAGACAGTAGGTTTCTTCATAGCGGTGTTTAAAGCTTTTTGTTCAAAATTCTCCATGTAAAAATTAGCGATAGAAGGAGGAATAGGGGAACCTATGGCGACACCATCAATTTGCTTGTAGGAATTACCATTAAAGAAAAGAGAAACAAGAAGTCAAACAATGTTAAAAAAGCTTGACAATATCAGATGAGAAATGATCTTCTAATAATTTCAGAGTATCGATGAAAGGTAATTTCGTGAATAAAGATGAAACGTCAGAACTGACAAGTAAATCATTATCTTTCAATGTCATTTCACTGATCAAATCCACAAAATGTCAGAAATCCTTGACATATGATGAAGTATGACCAATCATCGGCTTCAACAAACCATTCAAATATTTGGCTAATCCATATGTTGTTGAGCCTATTGAATTGACAATAGGTCTTAGAGGAACATCCTTTTTATGAGTTTTCGGAAGACCATAAAACTTGGAAATGACAGGATCTTGGGGAATAAGCTCTTTCTGAATATCTTGAGGTAAAGAAGATTCTTTCAAAAGTTTGGTTGCTTGATATTTTGAAGAGTTGAGTGAATTACTATTAACTTAAAGGTAGGCAGCATCATCTAGTAAGTCATTTGCTATTTATATGTAATCATCTTTATTCATGATGACTGTAGCATTGCCCTTATCAGCTGGTAAAACAACAATATCCTTATTATTTCCTAATTCCCTTAGACACTGAAGTTCACTTCTTGATAATTATTAATATTTTTTGTTATCTTCTGATAACTGCAACTGGCAATCTCAACTGAAAATTTGAATTCCTCAAATCATAGTATAACCAAAATTATCTGTATTCATAAAAGTATAGGTAGAAGTATATAATCTTAACAAATAATTTGTTCATTTGATCTTTTTGAAACAATCCAAAATATAGAGGTGTTAACTGAAAAAAATTGTGATATTCATGAATTTTATTGATTGACTGGTAAAATAATAATACAAATAATGTACGCGGGTGCACCAAGTATTTTATGGCACTCTTATTACTAAGATACTATTGCACTGTTACATACTGCTTCAACGCAGTCGATTTCAAATAATAATTGACGCATTTCCTACTGTACTATTTTGATGACATTCGACAGAGACACGTGAGCTCCGTGAGAGTGCAATATAATCTAATATCGATCTGAATCTAATACGGCGGATGCCCCAATATGGCGAATTGTCTTTTTGTTCATAACTTCCTTGAAATGAGTATCAAATAAAAAGGTTTGATGAATTAAATTCGTTGAACTATGTAACATAATTTGAGTCCAATACAATGGTCTCCTAATATGGCGGAATACCTCTTCTTCTTCACAACTATCAAATAAGGAAGTTCGATGAATGAAATACGTTAAACTAAACTCAACATGGCGAACGCGTTACGATGGCGGATCATCTCTATTCGCCGCTTTCTTGGGTATCAAATGAGAATGCGTGGCAAATAATATATCCTTAAATATGTGACATTATAATCCAACATGACATGCACCATGAAATGATGAATCACATGTTTCCTCACAATTCTCTTGACATAATTATCAAATAGAAAAATTTGACATATAATGTACGATGAAATATGTGACGTCATTCTAAACTCAATATAGCGGACACTCCCAAAATGCCTTTTACTTTACAACCGCTTAATAAGGGTACCTATTGAATGAGAAAGTTTGACGAGTAAAATACAAATAAAGTATTCTATTCTATACGCAAAAGTCCTAAATAATGTTTCTTGTATATTGCTATTGATAAATTGATGATGCATTAAACGAGAAAGATAATTTTCAAATGTCCAGCGCTTGAACACACACTTTCTTATAATAGTTAAATATTAAAGAGATGAATATGTTTCATTGGGATAAGTTCTGTAATTTATTAGAAACACAACGTTGTGTTTCTAATAAATTACAGAACTTATCCCAATAAAACATATTTATTTAAAAATGAGTTCTGAAAAGTTTTTTCCTTCATTAAAGAGATGCATAAATGCATGAATTTGAGTTCGTCAATCGCAAAGACAATCATCAATTATGACAGCAATAAATTCTCTATACCTAAAGTACATAATTAAATATCATGAGCCACTCAAATAAGATTTCTGCAGCAAAACATTCAATATAAACACAAAATATTCAATTTGCAAACTAAACTAATCTAGTTATGATTTGTACTTTTATTTTTATTTTTGTTGTCTTGACAATTTTGTTCATTTATATTTATATTTCTTTTCACTTGAAAAAGGCAGCACTTTGCTGTTGAAACGTTGTGTTTCTAATAAATTACAGAACTTATACCCAATAAAACATATTTATTTAAATTACAATCATTTGTCCCTCATCATAAAAGATTTCTATAAGAGACCATGTAACATTTTATCTGAATTTATTAATATTTCAGCTGAATAAAAGCTAGGAACAAACAATCATTGCAAATGATATTTATATATTAATATTTTATTCAGATAAAACAACTAGTCAATTCAATAACAACTTAGCCAGACTGAAGAGAAAGTCAGGAAAATTTACTTATTCACACACCATTTAGAAAAAGAACCGTGAATATAGGTGATTTTCAGAATAACAGTTGGTGCTAAAACATTCCTACAAGTAACAAATTAATGTCAAAGCAATGTTAGCCGAAGTGTCCATTGCACGCTATTCAAATTGGCAATTTTAATTCCAACAACCGAAATTTGTAAACCAACTGTACAGAGTTCAACAAAACAGTGGATCATATTGGAGGTAGAATCATTCATTTCCAAATAAACTTGTGTCCAACAATCATATTATTTAGGTAATTCAACGTCTCTAAGTGAATTGGTCAATATTCATATATAAAAAGGAGCCACTTCCAGGATTAACATTTCCAAAAATAGGAGTTTACCGCCTGCAAACGAAACAGATAGCGAGCTGGGCTCACGATGTGCACATCACCCATTTGAATATCTAAAAAAATAACTCCAATTTGACGTGCAACTGCAACTTCCATACACATTTTCGGGAACCAAATTTGTTATCTGTCTTGTTTGCGTGGCGATGTGCACATCATAAACGTCTTCAACTTCCTCCTACCGTTTAATAGATAAATAAGAAATATCAACAAAATTGATAATATCGACAACATCAACTAATACCAATGGAATTGATATCACTGCTAATGATAATACATCTTCATAGCCTTATTACAAAAACAATATTTGAAGTTTCCAAAGAATTTCATTTGAAGGAGAGCTAATATTTATATTGTCAAAATCAATATTATTTTCTATGTTATCGTTATCATCAATATAATCGATATCATCGATATTATTTATCCTTCCAATCTACAGATTAGTTATTATTTCTATCAGATATTTTGTGGAAGTAAATTTGATTTTAGGCATAATACATCCCTCGTTTTTGTGTTTAATATTGAGAGATAAACCGATAGCACTAATAGAAAAAAATGCATGCGAAGTTTAATCAGTTAATATATTTGTTTGGCTTTCTCTGTATACATAATCCCAACTTCCAATGAAGTTCACAAGAATTAAAATTAAATATGGCAGACATCTTTCTCACATATCACACACTTCAATATAATATTTTGCACTGGTTTAGTTAATGAGAGTATCAACAAATAGTCCATATATTTCAAATTATGTAGTTCATATCACAATTAGCTTGTAATAAATTAAATAGTAACCCCAAAAAATCTATTTTTACTTCAATCCAAAAACAGACCGCCTTATTCGTTTTGCCCGGTACACACACACGCAGCAAGAGGGCATCCGGAAGTTGTCAGTATGTACTTCTCCGGAAGAGGCCAGGGATAGAAGCTTCCGAAAGATGAATTTTTATTTGCACTCTGTCTCGTAAGAGAGAGGGAAATTATCACTCATAGCGCACTTAGAGTCTGCTTTCCTGAAAAAGAAATTATTATCTATTTACCACAGGAAATGTAAAGAGAAACTATTACTATTTGCTATTGGTATTGCACTTTTTGAAACAATAATATAAAAACCTTATGAGTAACTTGAACTACGAAAATCCAAAAGTATCAGTACTAACCATTCAAATTACTTCAGGAAATTGTATAAGATCAGTTTCTGATCCTGTTTTTGTATATTGTGGGGATTAAATCTATGTTCATTTTATAAGAGCAATTTTCATTTTTCTTTGTTGTGCCTGAAACCTTCGATTAATTTTTAGGACGTCTACACGATTTCATATATGACTGCTCATATCAGCAATTATATTTTACTTCATGCAAGTAAACAATGTGTTCTATATATAATCTCTACTTTAGTGTCCGCTGCGGTCAGGCAACATGGAAGGGACAAAATCAGGTCTACGCAAGATTGAGAAAGGTCATGCAGACAATAACAACAAAGATCGATCAGAACTTTCACAATTTTATCAGCTGTTAATTTCCATTTTCACAAGAGGCACACTCTGTCTCTGCAAATGATCTAAACATGGTTACAAAATAATAATTTTGAATCTGTCCATTAGCTCATTATAAAATGAATTATGTGAAATAAATGTTTATACAATGAGTCAAGCCTTCTCCTCAAGATGAGATTCACATGAAATATTCAAATTGCAATAATTATTTCACAAATATCCCTTTTTAAGCACGCTACTTTCGCTTCATTCGCATCCCTAATCATATTCATAAAAGCTTGTTTATTCTTCCAGCTCGGAAACTTCTAATCGATAAATTAAATAGAATGCTTTCCATAATGGGTTCATATACTCGTTGTCAAGAGAGCGTACATTTAGTAAACAGTAAAAAAATGTGTGAAAGCAAGAAAAAGAGACAACTGGTTGTTGTTGTGTTGCAGATTGCCAATCCTGAGTGTCAAAGGATAAAATAATCATTTTGAAAGCTTTAAATTGTAGCAGAGCTATGTAGAAGAATTCTTTTTTTTAACATTTGTAAATCAGCCGCTCCGTTATAACCCTTCGAAATACTTTTTCGGAATTATTTTCATAAATGCTAATTTAAATATCCTAAAGAACAGCTGAGAAAAATACTCTCAATAATATTAAAATCTGCTTAGTTTCAAACGGCAGTAGTATTCAAACGTGTTTATGAAAATATTACGCTTTGAACCGCTAGACAGCGCGCGAGTCACGGTTAAATAGCTGTGTCGGTAGCCTATTATTACTGCATGCTCGATAATAACGATATATTCTCACTGATTGTTAACACTTTATGTCCCAATATGATAAAAAATAGTATATTGTGTGGCTAGGGACGAAAAAAGACGATTCAGCTGAAATCGTGTTTTGTCCCGTGCCACAGACTGTATTTTTCATAATACCTGCATTGAAACTTTCCATATTACAAATTTGACATAAAAAGTAAATATTTTTCTTCTGATTTTGCAGGTTACAAGTCTAGAGTAGCTGCTTGTGCTTTATCAAGAAGATGTTGTGGTGTACTTGAAATTATCGTATCAATACTTTTTTTTCTTGGAACTGATTCTCTTTCCAATTCAATTTACAGTTACGAATACAACTGTCAAATTAACTGAGGTTATATGATTTTCATTTAAAGATTGACAATGAACAATTGCGACTCTGCCAGGGAAAAAATGATGTGAGAAACCAATTCAGCGGGCAGAAACAAGCTTGTTTCTCTCCTAGGGTAGAAACAGGCTTGTTTTTGCCCGGCTAAACTTGCATTTGTCTGAAATTGTCTTGTTTCGACTGACAAAACAGGCGTTGGAATGCGTTGTTTCGTGCAGGTATTATGAAAAGATATTTCTGAGCTCGTTGGTTTTTCATATTCCAAAAAAATATGGAAGCGCACAAAGAGAAAAGTATTGGAAATTATATTAAATAAATTGGAAAAGTGGGATAGTAGTATATTATATAACGAGGGACTTAAGTGCATGATTTAATACTGAGGGTGGAGTTGATTGCACCAGACGGAGTCGAGGGCAATATTCACCTGAGTGATTGAAGGCACTTAAGTCATGTGTTATCTACGCTATTTTTCGCACTACCGTATTATATTGAATCACAATAGTCTAAGAGAAGAATAATTATTCTTATAATTTTGACAATAACAAACTTGATTCAAAAGTGTTGACTAAATTCACCATAGTAACAAGGCTGACTACAACAGTTGTTAAATAAATACACTTGCTGTCAAAAAGATGATTGAGAAATTTGATATTGATACGGTTGCGGAAGGGGTAACTGTAAAATTATTTTCCCAAAAATCTATAAAATTTACGAACAACAATACGATGCATTTTCAAAATTGTGTCAATTGCGATTATGCTAATATAAATCATCAATAATAAAGATTTAAATAATAGTGAAAAAAATCAATTTGACATTCAGTTAAGTACTTTGATTATTTAGTTGTCATAATTTGTTTATTTTACTTTAGTTTCTTGGGATTATTGATCATTTTAGATCCCTCGGGCCTAAACTCAAACCTAAGTCCCTAAAATGAGGGATTAAATTCGTCTTTTATTCCCGGGAGTGCGGAAAGTTTCAATATTATCTGAAATTTTTGGAATTCACAAACCTAGTCAAGTGAAATATAAATGATGAATATTCTCAGTTCAATTTTTCTAATGTGCATTGCATCAGTACTTTTTGCAATTAACCTCCAACTTGAGGAGTGATACATGATTTTCAAACAATAATAAAGTAGAATAATTATACTAATTAATAAAAACACCCACTGGGAAATAATTAGAACAAGATTTTAACCGCAAAAGTGGAAAATGTAAAGATTGTTATAATTATCCAATTGAAATAGAACAAACAATTATCACATAAATCAGGTTGCAAATCATACGCAGATTATTTATTATGAATATTCATTTATTATATCACAAGTAGTTGAAGTATTATCGATTATTTTTGTGGTGCTATCACGGATGTTTATTGTGCTTGCGTTTGAATACCACGAGTGTGCAGCACGAGTGGTATTCACAAGCACAATAAACATGAGTGATTGCACCACAAAAATAGTCTATAATACTTCAACTACAAATGGTATATGGAGGACTATTCTAGGAGTCAAACCATTTTTTCAAATTAGTTTTTTATGAATCTAGTGACAACTCACTTAATTTTCATAGAAATGGGTAAACAAACTTTTGTCAAGCTGAAAAATTAGAATTTCTTGCATTCTCTTTGACGAATAATAGAGGAATATATTGCGTGTTGATATGGAATCTAGTTAAGAAAGATTTGGTGATAGATCAGAAGATAAAATTGATGAAGATATTCAGAAAAATATTCCATTAAATACGAAGAGAGTACAAATTGGAGATATCCACATCTGACCACTAGTGTAATACCCGATGGTATTTCTACACGTTCAAATACCCACTGATATGCACCGTTTCTATGGCGATTAACCTTGTTATAAATACTACGAATGGAATAGTCACTATTATTCAGAATTCAATGATATCGTATTATTATTCTTAAACTGGTTAATGGATTGATGTATAAGTGTAAATTGAATATGAGAGAGAAGTAGGGGTAGAGAGATTCGTGAAGTAAAATATAATTGAGTGAAGGATGGTTTTGGAGCATTTCACTTTTTTATGTTCAAACAATAATATTCCTCTACAGCTAACTCTACCACCATATAAACGTGTGGTTAAGCTTTGTAACCTGAATCCAGATTTTTTGTGAATTCCTGTTGGCACCACTGTTAACTTATCTGAATCCAAATGTCATTTGTGCTCTGCGCTTCCTTGCTCAATGATTGCTACAATATAAAAGTTGGGGGTCGTAAAAAAAATCTTTAATGCAGCACGTTTGTAGACAAACTTCATGAAATTAGAACAAAAATTTTTGGGACTTGATAAGCCTTGTTTGTTAGCTTCTAATTGGTTAATAAGTAATCTCTTTTAAAATGCCACATTTCATTTAAATTTGTTTGTATTCATTGTGGAAGTACTTAAATAATTATTTCAAGGTAAACTACATCATATATTTTCCAATTGAAAAAGTCATCCTTATCGCATCTAAGTTTATTTGTGATAGGTGCTAGTATATGCGGAACAACACCTCTAGATTATAATTATTGACTAGTTTCTATATCTGATTGTATTTTGATTTATTGATCGCTTTTCGCAACAATAAAATAAAAATTGCTGGATAAACCAGAAGTGCACGCCATTCCTCATATTTATACTTCTCAGAACTCATTTTTTAAATTAATATGAAACGGTCTGCTCCCGTATAATCCTAACTAGCATTCAACTTGCGCTTGTATCTTTTTACAGTCGCTGATCACGAAAAATAAATATAGATCCGTCCTAACAGTTAATAAATCGATAAGAAAAAAATTTACCATGGATCTGATTGTAATACTTATGGCATATCTCCACTCTGATTCCTTGTACATATTTATCATCGTTTACAATATATTTCCACTCTTCATCCATGTTCATAGCGACAGAAGGTTGAATAAGTCTTTCAGAGGCTGCACACATGGGTGTTTCATCCCTCTCGGCCACCCCAATTCTAGTGCTAATAATTAATTCATCTGATCCAAAAAATCCCCTGTATATTCCAGCATTTTCTTCCAATTTATTATGGATGTAGTCGGCTGGATAATAATCAACTGATTCACAGAATCTTGACGTCAATGGACAATTTTTCAAAATAGTTGACATATCAGGAACATAGAGGTTATTTCTGGTGATTATTATTGGTTTGGAAACTGGCTTTTCAGGGAGAGTCGTAGTACGAGCAATATTCTCAAAGCCAGGGAAGACAAAGTCTGAGTTTTGGTCGTTGTACATCGTGTCGCTCACTGATCCTGAAACAAAATCATTCTCTATTATGCTAGGGCCATATTCACGTTAACGTTTAATGCCTATTATTGCAATAGATATCGCGTCAAATATAACGCTATAAGTTATGCGTGAAGTTGAGTGGCCACACTAGCATTCAAAGATAAATGTTATCATAAATGTCACTAAATTAGCCGTCAAAGCACTGCACTATGAACAAGATTTCTTTTGAAACACTTCTAAGAATGCGATGGCTATTTTATTGCACCATTCCATTGTATAACTTTGATGATACCATTATTCCAATGAAAAACCTATTGAATTCAAATTCGCACATTTAAAATTCACAATGACAGTTGACAGACACAAACGCTAGTGTAGCCACATTATTGCAATAAATAACGCGCTTGATCACTTTGATGTGTCGAATCGGACCGCCAACCGATCTATCGCTTAGCGCCGCAAGTCATTATCAACGCCGTGAATAGATTATCAACGGTAATATACCGATAGAGAGGTGTATTATCGATATACCGAAGAATTTCACGAATATACTTTTTGTCTTTTGGGTAATTTTTTACGAGACAAATTTGGGGATTCATATTCTGATAATACCCGAGAGCTTCAGCTCGAGAGATATTATCGTTGATTATAAATCTCCAAATTTGCCGAGTAAAAAATTACCCAAGACAAAAAGTATTTGAGTTAAATTCAAGGTATATGCGATAATATACCGAATCTTGAGGTGTATTTGCAAGGATCATTTCACAAACCATAAAATTCATCAATTGTTATATTTTCTATTATTTTTCAAAAAGCTACTGTGGTATATCGACTTAGGAGAAAATATTATCGCGATGTACCTCGTTACCATGGAAAATCCCTTAATTTTATTGGTTGTTGCTAAGGTGTGTGATATAATCAACGGTAATATACCGATAGAGAGGTGTATTATCGATATACCGAAGAATTTCACGAATATACTTTTTGTCTTTTGGGTAATTTTGTACGAGACAAATCTGGGGATTCATAATCTGATAATACCCGAGAGCTTTAGCTCGAGGGATATTATCGTTGATTAAAAATCTCCAAATTTGCCGAGTAAAAAATTATCCAAGACAAAAAGTATTTGAGTTAAATTCAAGGTATATGCGATAATATACCGAATCTTGAGGTGTATTTGCAAGGATTATTTCACAAACCATAAAATTTATTGATTGTTATATTTTTCATTATTTTTTTAAAAGCTACTGTGGTATATCGAGTTAGGAGAAAGTATTATCGCAATATACCTCGTTACCATGCAAAATCACTTGATTTCATTGGTTGTTGCTAAGGTGTGTGATATAATCACGCTAAGACGTGGCTAAACCTGCCTTCAATGTCAAATAACACTTTAATTAATGGCGTTATCCGTAAGTGTGGCCCCAGCATTATACAAAATTATAAATAAATGTATACAATGGAATCTAATAATCAAATAATGGAATTACAATTGTGTAATGGGAGCCCGCACAATAAACTCTCACAAAATTGAAATTTCTTTCATAAGATGCAAACAGGAAAATGAAGATTACAAAATATCATTAGAAAATATGAAGGAAATGGTTTTGAAGAAAGTTAGTCAGATTTGATAGCACTACAATATTCTTTGAAGTCATGTTCATAAGATACAAACAACAATTTCTTATGGATAGAGACGAACCTAATTTGGGATTGATAATATGTGGTACAGCATTTTTCTCTATTGTTGACGCTAAAAAGAAGCCTCACTTTCACCTTCTGAAACTGCTTCATAATATCGTAATGAAGTTGAGACAAAACATGTTTTCCATCAAGCATTGAAACTTCAATACTTGATATATATTATGATGCAGACTGTGAAGTTCAGAACAAAGCATTAACCGGAAATTCAATTTACTCCTACATAATCTCATTGTAGCGTCTAGTGAATAAAATTAAAAACAAAGGCTGGTACCACAAGCTCTGTTTTTGTTTATACTAGCAGTGTTATTTTAAGAAGAGTTTCGAGGCAATATGAATATTTCGAGCTATTTTAAAGGAAAATATTAAAATAAATTTTGTAGACATATATGTTTTCCGTAATTTGTATCTGAAAATAATTTTCTGAAGTATTTGGGCAAATTCTAATTGCGTTTAAACACATCTTGACACAACGCTCTTAGTAGCGCCAAAAACAGAGCTCGTGGTACCAGTCAAATAATCTCTATTAACCAAATAAGCTCCGCAGTGCTCTGAGCGAAGTTTCACAAATTGATTTTGATAATATTCCTAATCTTTGTCTCGCGGATTCTCCGGAATGAGAAAAGAATTAGTATCATGGCTATATATATGATTCTATTTTCAGCACATTTTTGCAAAAAAAAAACTTAGTTCTCAGCAACTACAGCACTTACAGACTTGAAACTGATAATAAATGAAAGCTGCTGTTTTGTAGGCTCGCACAAACTGCTTGATTTTCATAATTCATAAACACATCATTTGGTAGAAAATTAAATAAAAATCACACTCAATAAAATTACAGGGCTTTCACAAAAGAGAATGACGTCAACTATCCCGGTAGTGTCATTGTAAGAATAAAAATATATGGAAAAGCGGTATTAAATGGAATAATATATCTCCATCTGTTCAACAAAAATTCAAACTGTAACTGAAAAGAACTGAAAAAGGTGACGATTCTCAAAACTCTGTAATGACTGGCTATGTGGCTATGTGAAGGTTCTGAGGTCTATTTAGTAATTTAAATATGTTATCCTGGTTTTTATTGACCTCTTGATCTATAAGCTCTCAAGGAAATCGATGATTCTATTAATCTTGCGTATGTATATGATTACAAAGTTTTTGGTGACATCAAAATCATGCCCGCTTTCAATTATGCCTGTATTACACGATACAATCCATTGACCAAGTTTTCAATAATTTATTGTCGAGCTCAAAAATATTTTGTACCATATTACACGATACAAGTTTTCGTCAAGAAAAATCAGAACTACCAACTTATAATTTTTTAAGTAACTTCAAAAAGTGTGGTTGGAGAGAAAATGTGATAGTGGAGATGACAAAAAATTAAAAAAGTAAAGGCAACTGTATATGAAATTATATTGATACTTTGTCAACACACACAAACATGACACCAACGGGCTTTTTAACGCCGTTCTCTTTGGTGAAGTTCCTGTAATCCCATTGTATGAGGCACCATTTTATAATTATTTGATTTTGTTCAAAATTCTATCTGCTTGTATGTATGTTTCACGTTGTTATTCCCTTTCTTTGTTGTCTCTCTGGTATTCTGAGGATGATCACCCAGTGATCGAAACCGGTAGCTTGATTAAAACTAGAGAACAGTATGATTAGGAATTTCTGATTTTTTTCTATCAAAAAAGTACCTGCCAAATTCCTGATATCTGTCACTATCAAATTTCCCTATTCTCTATTTTAAAGAGTAAACTTATTCAGTATAACATAATCACTACAGTTTATTTCTAGAAGTAGAACTTATGTAGGAGACAGAAAGCGAGGATGTGATGAGAATATCGAAATCTATTTTGCGAGACATGGTATTCCCAAAACATTAAGAGATGATAACGGTAGATAGTTCACTTGTGAGAAACTGCGAGAACTTGCACAGCAATACAGATTTAAATGGAAGTCCAGTAGTCCAATATACGCTCAATCAAACGGCTTAGCGAAAAGCGCTGTAAAAACGACGAAAAAGATTTCGAAAAAATGTTTACCTCGGACATTTGGCGTATCGAAATGTACCACTGGAATGCGGAGCATCTCTCAGCCAATTATTAATGGGGAGGATAGTAAGAGAAAACATTCCGGCTCAATTCAATTCAAAACTACGACCAAAGATACCAAATCATGAACATGTGCGAATACAAAAAAAATATTAAAGCTCAAGAAGCCCAAAAAAGATTTAATGACAGAAGATGTCATGTAAAATCAGGATGAGAACTCTTGAAGAACAAAAGAGTATTGATTATAGATAAACAAAAAGAGGGAAAGGTGAGAAAGCAAGCAGGTGTTCGATCATACCTAGTCAGATGAAGGAGACATTCAGAGAAATAGATATCACTTACAGTCATCACCAAAAAGCAACAGGTCAAAAAACAGAAGTGGGGTATTGCACACCGCAACAGAAAGAGAAAAAAATCAAAAGAAGAAACCAAAATATATGCAAGATTTTGTTACAAATTAGTCAACACACAGACTGATATGTAATGTAGTAAAGATATATATATGCTAAATGGAATTTAGTGAGTAAACATCTACTCTCTAATAAAGAAGAGAGGATGTGACAGAAATAAGAAGGAATATATTTTGTTTGTTAGTTGACAAAACTGGAGGTGGAGGTTATGCTAGGTTTATGAATAAAAGAAAGGCTGATCAATAAATGTCATTGAAAATAGCTGTGTGTTTTATCACTAAATAATCAAAAAATAATATCAAAATATCCAAACAACACACTTCACATTTGGTTCTGATTGTTGCACACGTTCTGTCGTAAGTATACAAATAATTATTTTTGATTGTGTTATAACTTCAAATTTAGTGTTGAATGATTTCAATTCCCCTGGTTTTTTTTTCTTTTATTCATGTCATAGCAATATACGATGTCTGCGATTGAATTATAAACAGTATCCTTCAAGTAATTCAGGAATCCTTTGATATCAATACCCGCACCGTTGATGCGATAAATTGCGATTCTACTTTTGAAGCTTGTAAAAATCTCAACTATATTTTGTTTTAATGGCTTCACCAATAAATATGTTTTCGAGATCTTAGGTGATCGCCATATTTCTCCAGAGACAGAAAATTTATATTATATTTTCCACACTTCGATAATGAATTTGAATTTGGATCTCTCCTAATTGTAAACTCACTTTCTGCTAGCTTTCACCTCTTTATCAAAGGTTCTTCACCGTCATGGTTATTCTCTATGAATTGTTCAATATTAGTGAACTGTAGACCGCAAATATTGCACAGTTGAACATCTGAATGATTTTTGTTGATATGTCTTGAAAAACTCGCGGCGAGTAAATTCCGATCTACAAATTTCACACTTGTATTGTTCATTGGATTCATCACAAAATATCAAGTGCCGTTTCAAATCATCTTCGTCCGCTAATCTTTCCCCAAACTTCATAAAAACATTTTTTTTTAATCTGCACTCCACGAACTCTTGCAATATAATGACCGAGTATTTATGTGGGGAAAATTGTTAATTCTGCTGCTTAATATAACAAATTTGTCCGCTAATAGGATGCATAATTTACCACAAACATATGGCCATATCCGGAAGCGATCAATATTTTGCTGATCTTGGAATTGAATTTTATTCTTGATAACTTTGATCCATCCTACCGTATTCTTCAAGCTATAACTGTGAAATCGGGAGTATGGTAGGCTGGGCATGCTTTCCTTCTATGAATTTTAGCAAAAATCACATTGAAAATAATTGCAAGAAACAATGTATAAGTTTTTTGAATCTAGAAAGTGAATTGGAGAATATGTCTAAATCAGTTACAACAACTGCGATCTTATTGTAGCTAACACACATTTGCGTAACAGGGGATTGCAATTCGTAGCTTGTCCTTGAAGTGGAGTAGAAAAAATTAACTTGTTCCTGGAACGTGGATTAGAAACATTTATTCCCATGTATGATAGAATTCTGGATAATATTTTTAATGAGTTTATAAAGATATACATAGGACTGCATTTGCCTACAATTGTCCACAGACAGAACTCCGAATTCAATCAAACAAATACCATAGTTGATTCATTAGTTGGATATATCTTCTTCTATCTATCTATATGAATGAAAATCAATGTTTATATGTTTGCACCTTATGCGCTCCGAAACCATCAATCAGATGGCACAAGTTATGTCCAATATGATAATTACTTCCATATAATCACTTGAATAAGCATGTCATGTGAGATTCATATATTTAATGTATATTCTTCAATAAATCAACAAAAAAAGGGTAGAATAAGCTCAAAAGACATTCAGTGTAACTGCAAAGTCTTGACCAAAAAAAAAATCTCCTATTTTGATTGATTTCCAACAAGAAAAGATCTTGTCACAGTTTGACATGTTCTTATCATTTTCAGGTTATCAGGTCCTAATATAAAAGGTAGGCTCAAATACCTTGCAATCTGAATTTATCAATTCTGTGGCGTTACGAAGTACGCCGGGTCAGCTAGTATGATATATAATAAAGGTATCTGATAAATGTTCTTTGAATGGACTCAATCGCATGAATATGTCTGTTGTATAGGGGATACCAGATTTGATTTGGACCCAACAAATGAATGAATACAACGACTTTTAAGTTCTCAGATTATGGAATGAGCTTGTGTTTCTAATAATAAATTCAAAACTTCTTTGTGCATTTTTGAGTATGATATCAAAGTGAAATGCAAAATTCAATTTATCATTACAAAGCAAGCCCAAATCAGTGAACTGAGTCGCACGTTCTAAGTTGACATTATGCATATGATAATAATGCAGTATGGAGGATTTTTTTACAGTTTTTGACCGTATTTTGAATTCATTATAATTCAACAGAAGTTAAGAGGATGAAGACTAATGTAGCGATTCTGGAATTTTCTATAACGCTACAGAACTGTAAATTTGAGAGAAATTACAACAATTTTTGTTGACAAATACATTTTGCGTCATCTGACATAAAGGAATGATGTGATTTTGTTCAGATTTACAGTTCTGTAGTGTTATAGAAAATTCCAGAATCGCACCATAAACTGAAATATTATCAAACTCATTTTGAGGTTCACTGCAGTTAGCTACAGATTTTATTGTTCTCAAAACTTTTATGTCATCAGCATACGGCAGAATATTGGAGTGTTGGATCACATTGACAATATCATTGATAAAAAGAAGAGTTAGTAAGGGATTCAGATTAGAATTCTGTGGTACACCAGAGCTGGCAATATATTCATTTGGAGAATAGTTGTTGCAAAGTAGAAGGAGTCTACGATTCTGAAGATGAGAGGTTAAGAATTTCACAAGTCTCTTAGAGAAGTTGGAGTATGATCCAAGTTCACGCATTGAGACCTCGTGACTAATTCTGTCAAAAACCTCAGCAAAATCAGGGTAGATAACATCAATTTGAATTTTATCGTGCAGGAAGTCAAGTGCAAAGTCAGTGGAATTCATCAGATTTTTTCTTTTTCGAGTTAATGTAAGATCATAGTTGTTTCACTCAACATCTGAAATATACTTTTTAGAAGAATTAGCCATGCCCTCTTTTATTCTTGATCTAAGTGTTTCAAATTCGCATCTTCACAATGATAGACTGTACAATTAGAATTGAACGCCACAAGATCAAGTAATCTATTATCACAGTTTAAAATACGATCATATTATGAGGCCATGAAAAAGTTACAGAGAAACTCAAGTCTAGAAGAAATATTACTATAATGACCGTTGAAGTAGCAGTCATAAAGATTACAAATATTGAAATCTCCAAGTATTCAAAATTGATTGTTTCGCAGTTGATGACAAGATTCAAGACACTCATAAATATATTCGTGTTGCAAAAGGAAGATTCGTGGAGGACAATAAACAATAATGTTTTGAGAGAAGCGAGTATGAGATTAGTGAATACATATTATATCACTGTTCAAGTCAGGACTCGAATTTAGATTTATTAAGGTAGACTGAAATTTAGTATCGATAGAGTGAAAAACTTCTCCACCACGAGACTTATTATTGACAATAAAATCTCTGTCTTACGGAATACTGCTATAAATTTTCTACTTGAGAATGCAGAATGCGATTTTTCAAGCTGATTCGATGATGGCTTCGTAATAAGCTTTTTGTTCCTCCAATTTCCACTTTCTCAAAAGCTTTCGACCATTTTTGACAAGAAGATTCTCATCATCAATTAATTTATTGAATGATTCCAATATAATAGCGGTTGTATTTCAGGTATTGGTGCTCATGATAAAATTTGTCACTATTTATCATAAGTTTTGAACAGATGAGAGACAAAAGAAAATCAAACACAGGAATAACAGCACTGGTCACTCACAGAGCAGTGAAAATATATGTCTACTCGAAATTAATTAATATCGCGTAATCAATGATTTAGTATATACCATTTCTTTCTTCTCAGAGATGAACCAACTGCTGATGAATTTGAGAAAACTGTGGAGATTATAGAGCCTATATTTTCTGAAGCAAGGTAAAAATATTGGAAACTCTCAATATTCCTGATTTATTGTACCCAAATCATTTTCAATTCAATAAATAATTTTTACTGGTAATGATGCCGAAGAAATAGAAAAAGAAGATCGATAGATGATAGCACTGATTTTATTTGCAACAAAGGGAGAGAGAATTCCATGGACGCAGCGTGTTATTTACTGACGTATGCTGCATACGTCAGTAAATAATTCAATAGCAGCGAAAATCAAATCATATGCGTGTAGAGTTGGCGATGTAGACATGCTAAAAGCCGTAAACTTTCTGTAGCAAACTAAATAATAGCACTCAATTTGTTCTGGATCAAGTGACAAAGATACATGGTCGAATTTTGAATTATATTTTGCACGAGCTCATGAAATTGCTCCACAATTTTTCAAAGTCTCCTCTGTAAATGATGCTTTTTGAGGCAAAATACACGAATCTTCTTCAATTCATAATGAAACACACCTCAAAAGCTATATGAGTATGAAAATAGAGAGTAAACAATTATTAACTATGCTTGAAAATAGTTATTTATTGACATTTAATATAACCATATTACCTTAGATTTTATGTGTTACTGAAAGTGAAATATAATATTGTGAAGTATTGACAGTTATTGAAGACGATATATTAAACCAAAATAGATCAATATGAGACAGTATTCAATCGTTACATCAGATATTTCAGCAAAATCAGTGATTTGAACGTTGAGCCGAGCGAGAAATTTTTATTTCTATTTTTGCTGACAGACGGACGTTATCCCACTGAATCGATGACTGACTATTTTGTTTATGTTTGATGTAACACTAAGTTCCGTCACATAAGTTTTTAAGTGTAGTAATCGAATGGTACATTATTTATTATTTGTATATACATTGCGGCCGACTGACCAGCTCTGTCCTCAAATTTAGCTGACTGACTGTCTTAAGGTTGTTGAGAAGAAAATCAAAGTATATGAGAAATTTTTGAAATTTTTAAAGTATATTATTTGTATAATGAGGAAGATGCTGGCAAAATTTGAACTCAATCTTGTTTCTAGTTATCGAGATAAAAAATGTCAAAGTTGCTGTTCGGTGACATGTTATTACATTGCGTTAATGGACGCGACGTGTTTCACATTGATTTATACGTCATTATCTCGACTATCTGAAATGGCAGCATCACAAAAAATCGTCAAAATATTCACAAAGATCCTATGAACAAGTGTACTAAATTTCAAAGAAGTCTTGTTTCTAGTTTCTGAGAAAATTGAATTATTATTCAAAAAAATTGTACAAAAGCTACTAAGAATCTAGCAAGTCATCATACGCTTGGCAACGTCGCCGCATGAGATAAAATGGGAAGAGTGTGTGCGCTTGGAATAAACAAGAATTTTTATTTTTTTCCTGATCTATATACTAATAGGGAAGTATTGTTATCAAGATTTTTTGACAGTTCAAAATTTTGAAAAGACGATCTGTCTGTCTTTCTATCTAAAAGCGCAATAACTTGAGAACGCGTACGAATTTTCGAATGAAATTTTATAGCTTTTTATTAGAAAAATTTCAACCAAAACTTTAAATATTGAACTTCTTAGGTTTTTGCGTTTATATTATCGACGGTAGTATTTGTCATAGAATATGAAATAATCAAAATTGATGGATGAATAATTTGGCATAATATTTACCTGAAACATTTTCCACAATTAACAGCGATGAAACTGGCCATGAAAATCATGGTCAGGGAAGTACTGTACCAGTCACAGCAGATATTTTCCAAGTTTTAAGAAGTCAATTACTATAGATCTATTTTATGGAAATGGAATTATTCAATTTATTCATCAATAGAATTTCTTATGAAATATTTAAACTTGATAAATGCAATAATTTTAACATTTTTCCATCATTTAACATTTTTAAAGAAAATCAATCGTGTAGATTCTAATTAATCAGAATATCGTCAAGAAAATCATGAATAGCATCTATAATGTGTACATTTTTTGTTACACGAACTTTTCCTTCGATTTTACTTGACAGTAACGCAATAAGTCCTTGACGACCATTTTCCATATAAGTATCAACTAGATTATTGAATGTAATTGACGCTTCCGCCATTTTTCGTTTAATTTCCGTAGAAATTATATCTCCTTAAATATGGATTGTTAACTCTACCACGGAGGCGGACAGCCTAGTGGATACAGGAGATAGCTATGAAGGGCTGAAAAAGCTTACTTTCAGAGAGTTGTCGTCATCGATATCACGCTTGAAATTTTGTACAGTGAAAGATCTTGACATCAGTGAGTACAATTCAGAGGGGCAAACAGCTAAGTGGATACATGAAGCGTGGCAGACAGGGGTAAAGTAGGTGGAAATTTGGGCAAGAAATCGGGATCTTCAATACATCCGCCTTTTCTACCACATGATATTGGACATCCTAGGAACCTGAATCCGAGAAAGAGGACAGCTAGGATGATACGACGAGCTATGAAACAATGCATATCCAAGCGCGCCTAAGTTACTTGTGGACCACCGTATCTTGATAACCACTCGATCAATTTTGATGTTCAACATCTCATTCACTTTGTTCTCACTCACTGATGCAAAATTTATGGAGAGTATCGTTGATACATCGATAATTATCTATTTTATTCCAAACTCCTCGATTTTGATTTTCATCCTTAGATCAAAAAGATGCGAATAATAACAATAATTACTACTTGTTTGAACTTATATATTTTATTGTATTTCGTCTCTCGGCAAATAAAAGAATTGTTGTTTGACTAATTGTTATGTCAAATCATTATGGGAGAATTATACTTGAAAATATAATGTCTAGTGGACAGTAGGTAAGAGAAAATATCACCGAATAGAATTTAACAATGTTCTGTCTATATTTTTCACCATAGAATCAGATATGAACAGTATTATTGTTATTCCATAGTTTAGTTAATATTTATATAGTTCAAGGACCGTTTGACACGATGCAATGAATGCAGCATTTTGGTCTGCGTTTTGATCCTTCATTTTGATGTCAAGAAAAATATAGTTGGTCATACGTAAAATCAAAATGCAATGCACAAAATTTGAATAATTCACTATCCAACGCCCTATCTCAGATTAATATTTTCTACCAGAATGTCCAAGGCCTCTATATGAAAATTCATAAACTTTATTCGCTACTTCCATCGCTCAACTATGATATTATAGGTATTAGTGAATCTTGGTTGAATTCTAGCGTATTCGATTCTGAACTGAGTGATGGTTCATTTCATGTGTTCCGCTCTGACCGCAATTTCAAGCAGTGTGGTGCTACTCGTGGTGGTGATGTATTAACCCTGATAAACAACAAGTTTAATGCAACTTAAGTTGACCTCAAAGACTCTGCAATTCACTTACCAATTATTGTCGATATTTTATAGTTTGTTGTAAATTGATGTTTCACAGTATGCAGTTGTATGTATTCACTATCTATATTCCGCCTGCAATGTCTTTGAATAGATATGATGATATTTTAGATTTTTTCAGAATTTACCTTTCTTATGTAAAAACAATTTTATAGTTTCAGGTGATTTCAATATTTCTGAATTTGCTTTCGATAATTCCAACCGCAATGTTGTCTCGTGTAATAACTTTATATCCTTTATTGATTCCAAGCAGTACAATAATATTTTGAATACTAGCAATAAATTATTGGATTTGGTGATTTCAAACAATGATTGTGAAGTTAAGTATGAAGAATCTTTATTCAACATTAATTACGCTCATCATCCTTCACTTCATAACAATATGCATATACAGTCAAACATACATGATGACGATTTACATAAGTTTATACCTGTAAAATATGATTTCAGAAAAGCAAATTTTCCAAGATTATATGATCTTATTGCACAACACGATTGGAATATACTTGAACAATTCTGCGATGTGAACTCAGTGTGTGATTTTTTTCATTCTGTCATTTATTCTATGTTCGATGATTGTATTCCTATCAAGTTCGAACAGATGATTAAATCACCCCCTTGGTTCACATCTCAAATAAGAAATGATCTGAGAAAGAAATATGAGGTTTTCAAACTCCTTGAAAAATATCCCCATGTTGTTAGTTATTATGAGCAATACAGGCAGCTCCGTTCCAAAATTAAATAAGATATTAACAACGCTTATTCTTATGTTGAAAAATGTTTAGATTCTATTATAAATGAACCAAAAGAATTCTGGAATTATGTTAATTCTGAGAAAACTAAATCTACTTTTCCATCCACTATGGTTTTTGATGACGTTATTGACAATAAGTCTAAGGATATTGCTGAGGCTTTCGCGATTCATTTCTTTAACTCATATGTTTCTCCACATAAGGATCCTCTGCCTGATATTCCAATATTATCAAACTCACCCTTTACCCAAAACACTCTAACATGTGATGATATACAAATAGCTATGAAAAAAATTGAAAAATAATTCATCCTGCGGTCCAGATCTCATTCCAAGTATGATTATTAGAGATTGCTCATATCCTTTCTCTCTTGCACTTGCTCATATCTTTAACTTATCGATTAAAACTAATTCTGAAATCTGGAAACGTGCTCGTGTTGTGCCAATACATAAGGCTGGAGATACTAATAACATCAAAAATTATCGCTCAATTGCAATATTTTTGAAAGACTTCTGTACAAATATATAAACACTCAAGTCAAAGAGCAAATATGTTCTAATCAGCATGGTTTTATGACTAGACGACCAACTGTAACCAATTTATGTTCTTTCACCCATTTTGTCTCTTCATCCCTAGATAATAATGTGCAGGTTGATGCTATATTCAATGATTTTACTAAAGCTTTCGATCGAATTGATATCAATATCCTTCTTCACAAGCTCAGATCCTATTCCTTGTCTAATGATTTAATTTCTTTACTATCATCATTTCTCAGAAATAGAACTTTTTTGCACACTTTCTTGGTCACAACTCTTCTAGTTTCAATATTTCATCTGGAGTTTCCCAAGGCTCTATTTTGGGACCTTTGTTATTTCTTCTTTTCATTAATGACATACCACTGATTCTAGAGAGTAATTTCTTATTAATGAAGGAAAAAACTTTTCAGAACTCATTTTTAAATAAATATGTTTTATTGGGTATAAGTTCTGTAATTTATTGGAAACACAACGTTTCAACAACAAAGTGCTGCCTTTTTCAAGTGAAAAGAAATATAAATAAATTTATATATATTTCTTTTCACTTGAAAAAGGCAGCACTTTGCTGTTGAAACGTTGTGTATCTAATAAATTACAGAACTTATACCCAATAAAACATATTTATTTAATTTCTTATTGTTTGCAGACGACTTGAAGATATTTCGTGCTATTTTCACTCTGGAAGATTGTATGGCATTGCGAAATGATCTTAATCGCTTAGCCGAATGGTGTTCAGACAATAAACTTGTTCTAGATATTAGTGAATGCAAAGTGATATCATTCAGTCGCAAAAAATCAGAATTGAATTTTAATTATACAATTTCCAATGAAATTATAACAAGGTGTTATTCATTACTAGATCTTGGTGTTACTCTTGATGCCAAACTGACATTCATTGATCATGTACAGCACGTAACATCATCAGCTCTAAAAATGTTTGGATTCAGTCAATGGAATTCATTTTTATTTTTCTATTCCTACTAGTTTCGACACCACTTGTGTCATCCTCAGGAACTATAAATAATGATACAGACGATTGATTTAAAAATAATTACAATTTGTTCAACTGTAAGCTACTTACATGAAAAATTTTGTTTGTAATAAAATCCAATGAAATCATTAATTAATAATAAAACATGAAAAGTGCATGTAGATAATATTCCACATGGAGTTATGGTGTGAAAATCTTAACATTTGTAAACATGAAATATTTTAAATGTAGTCAAAATTAAAATAAACTAGAAAATGTCTTCCGTTTTACGAAAACCGTTGGAACATCATTTTTGTACTAGTGGAAACCTGTATATCAGTTTTTTATATATAAAAAAAAAGAAGAACTAAGTACCCCAAGAGACCAATTAGAGTGCTGCAATGATATTTGAAGTATATGTAATCATGTCTTAGTTTTATTATATTTCAGTAAGTTATTGTAGATTTTACTCAAACTCATTGTGCCAGTTTTTACATTATTACTGTTTTTATCTGCATTGATGTGTAGCATCTCTAGTGTCAATCTCTTATTTAAGTTTTGTTTAAAATCCATTATTTCAGTTTCGTTGAAGTTAAACTTATGATTTAACTATTTTGCATGTCCCACTCTTAAAAAATAAAGATGATATCATAATTCTGGAAGCTGACAAAACTTATAAAACTGTTGCCATGTACAAACAAACATACATTGACAAAATAAATGATTTATTATCGGACAGTACTACTTACAGAATGATACAAGACGACCAAACTAAACGAATACAGAATAAGAATAATAAATTGATTAAAAATATGTATGATAAACAATACATCATTAAAAATGTGAAGAATAATCTTTCCACCAACAATGCAGTACCTCCTAGAATATATGGCCTCATCAAACTACATAAAGACAACTACCCTTCAAGACCTATAGTCAGTGGTATAAATTCACCAACTAACAATCTCGCAAAGTTTCTAGCAAATCTTTTAAAAGGCCTAGAAAATACTACGTATTTTGTAAGAAATTCATTCGAGTTTAAAGATGTCATCACGGGAATAAAACTTGATACAGAATACGTGCTAATTTCACTGGATGTCATCTCATTATATACAAATGTACCAGTGAATTTGGTGATCGCAGGGATGGAGAAAAATTGGGCAGCCATAGCACAAAGAACTAATATACCACTGCAAGAATTTTTAGAACTTATTAAATTCTGTATCAAAGAAAATTTCTTTCAATTTGATGATAAATACTACATTCAGTCGTTTGGTCTTGCAATGGGCTCCTTGTTATCTCCAGTATTAGTTAATATTGTTATGGATTGCTTACTAGAAGAGGTAATACAAAAATTACCGATTAAGCTTCCCTTCATTAAGAAATATGCGGATGATCTGATATTGGCTGTACCCGAAAACTAAATACAAAATACATTGGATACATTTAACAGTTACAATGAACACTTACAATTCACAGTAGAAGTAGAACAGAATAACTCCATACCGTTCCTAGACATTTCTATCATACGTGATGAAGAGGGCAACATAACCACATCATGGTACAGAAAACCAAGCGCATCAACAAGATATCTCAACTATTGCTCAAATCATCCAATGACTCACCGACTGAATACAGCTCGAAATTTAATCAACAGGGCATTAAAATTACCTTCCCAACAATATTATGGGGACATCTTGAATAAAATCAAATAGTTGCTACTGCTAAATAAATATTCTCGTGGATTAATTAACAGCTTAATTATTAAATGTCAAAATTCTAAAAACAACGCTAGACAAGTGGAGAAAGAAGATATCACCCACTGCTCATTAATTTACATAGATGGCGTTGCTGAAAAATTACGAGAGTTGTTTAAAAATAAATTGAAAATACGGATAGGTTTCAAGATTCAAGCAAACAAAAACTGTAGGGCAATTGTTCAGTAACTTAAAATCAAAAATAAATAAAAGCCTCCTATCAAATTCAATATATAAAATACCGTGTGATGATTGCAGTGCCACATATACAGGTCAAACAAAAAGATATTTATCTACGAGATTTAATGAGCATAGCAAAAATTGTCAGGGCAAAATAAATATGACGACAGCAAAATGTGCAATAGTGGGACATGCAAAAGAGTTAAATCATAAGTTTAACTTCAACGAAACTAAAATAATGGATTTTGAACAAAACCTAAATAAGGGATTGACACTAGAGATGCTTCACAACAATGCAGATAAAAACAATAATAATGTAAAAACTGACACAATGAGTTTGAGTAAAATCTACAATAACTTACTGAAATATAATAATAAATCATTTATTTCCTAGGGACACAATTACATGTATAGAAAACGTCAAAAAATATGCTAACATATAGAATACAAAGAGTACAGAAAAACAAAAGTGAAAATGGATAACAGTACTCCAGAAAACGGAAAAAAAATTTAAATGCCGCCAAAAAATTCATTTGAATCATAGAAATTATGTTGCAAAAGGTATAATTTCAAATTTTTTTTGAATTTGTTTGCGTTGTTTTCTGTCTTAATTCGATCTGGCAGGTCATTAAAGATTTCTAGACCTAATCTGGTTGGAGAATTCTTAACAACATTTATTCTAGACGTTGGAATATAGAAATTATTTTTTTTTCGAGTATCATATGGATGTAAATTTGAAATATTGGTGTACGATGTTTTACTTTTACGAATAAAAAGACAAATTTCATAAATAAAAATGCATGTCAGAGTCATGACATTGAGCTCTTGAAAAGAAGATCTACAGGAGGAACTGTAGGTTAGATTAGCCATACAGCGTATAACTCTCTTTTGAGCAACGAAATCATTTTTTGCGGAATTTGAAGAGCCCTATAAGCATATACCGTAGCGTAGGCGGAATTCAAAGCAGGCATAGTAGAACATTAGAAGTTGTTTAATATTTAAATAATTTTCAAGATGACGCATTTGATAACAAATAGAATTTAGATTAGCCACAAGTTTATCACAATAAGGCTTCCAGTTCATATTTTCGGTAATTAACATATCCAACAAGCATGCTGAAATATCGTTTTTTTTGGTCCTCTCCCCGAATATCAGATCAATATTTTGGTGACCAGGACGCATATGAAAATACAAAATTTTAGTCTTGTTTTCATTTAAAAAAAGTTTATTGTTGGAACACCATGAACTTAGAGATTGTATATTTTGATTACTTTTTCCTATAAGCTCTTATTTTCTAGGATCTGAGATGACCAAAGTTGTGTCGTCAGCATAAAGAATTGGAGTGCAGTTTTCAGAAAAGACTTTACAAAGATCATTTATATAAATTATGAACAAAACTGGTGCGAGTACAGTACCCTGTGGTACACCAATATTAATATGTGCTAAATTAGAATTTATAGTATGTTTATTTGATAATTTATCGGTGTGTGTAAGGGAAACAAACTGACGCCGATCCATTGAAAAAGTAGAAATCCAATTTAGGGCAACACCACGAACACCAATACATTCCAGTTTATCTATTAAACGACTATGGTCAACACAGTCGAAGGCTTTAGTAAAATCACAAAAAATACTAATTGGGTGCTCTCCTCTATCCAAACTTCCATTAATTTTTTTGAAGAAATACATTAAAGCATCTGTTGTTGAGCTATTTGAACGAAAACCAAATTGTTTTTTTTCAATAGCACAGTTCTGTCTAATAAAATTTTCAAGTCTGTTAAGGAAGCAATATTCAAAAATTTTAGAGAATCCTGAGACTAGAGTTATAGGCCTGTAATTTTCCACATTTTTCTTATCACCTTTTTTGTGAACCAGTATTATTTTATTGGATTTTAAGCTTTCCGGGAAAGTACCATATTGGAAAGACAGATTGACTACAAATGTTAAAGGAGGCGCAATTTCATCAGCAATGGCTCGTATGATACAATTTGGAACATTGTCTGGCCCACTAGAGTTTTTATTTTTCAGTTTACTCATAATTATTTCATATAATCCAGTTTCTATTAAAGGATTTAAAAATAGACTATTTATATGATTATGTTCAGTTCTATGATCATCTGAAGCTGCGACACCTTCAGGAAGCAGTTTTAAGATGTTCAAGGGTGCATCCTTAAAATAATCATTAAATAAATTTGCTATAACATTTGGATCTTCAATTTCTACTCCGTCATGACTGATTTTATGCCCGACTTCATTGTGTCTCTTACTGTCAGAGTTTATAATATTCCAGGCGCTCTTTGTCATGTTGTCTGAGTTAATAATTTTATTCTGATAAAAGTTTTTTTTTACTTGTTTTCACCAAATGGATGTGATTTTTTTTTGCTACTTTATAAGCAGGTACCAATTCCGGAAATGTCTTTGTTATCTGAAAGAGAGATTTCAATTTATTACTGGAATCAACAATGCTATTATCAATCCAATTTTTATTATTGTTTTTATTTGATATAATTTTTCTAATAGGGAAATTCAGATTGAAATAAAAATTAAAAATTTCAGAGAAACAATTAAAGGCATTATCAGTAGACGAGTAATTCAAATATACATCATGCCATGTCTCACTCAAAAGCTGTTCGCGGAATTTGATAATATTGTAGTTACTAAAAATTTTCCCATAACTTATAGCTTTATTAATTGTAGGTTTATAATCAGTTTTTACTAGTATAGTCTTATGGTCAGATATGTAATTATCATCAACCACGGCAACACAGTTAATAATATCAGTGAAACAATGGTCCAGTTTATTAGGACCTCTAGTTGGGTCTAGAACTTTATTAGATAAGTTATATGTTGATAAAATACCTTGCAGATGATTATATTCAGAGATGTCTCGGATTGGATCTGAGTTAAAATCACCACATATCAAAACGTTATAGTTCGATCTATAAAATGATTCTAAAATAGATAATATGTTATCACACATAATTTTATAATTTGATTTAGGTGATCTATAAATATTAATAATAAGTAAAGAGTTCTGGCAATCTGGTTTCCACAGAACTGCACAAACTTCAAGTTGTTTTTCTACACAAAATTTGGAGACATCCAATGGCACAATATCTTTACTTATGCTGTTGTGGCACCAGATACCCACACCTCCTCCTTTAAACTCAGTTCTACAAAAATTCGAGACACAAGAATAATTATTGAAGCGAAAATTATGTATTGTATCACTTCTACACCAAGTCTCATTAAGACAAAGGAATTTCAGAGATTTATATTTAGTTATATAAGTCGAATACAATAAGTCAACTTTTTCATTAGATAAGGCCCAACAATTTAGGACTTAAAAGGTAAAACAGTCTAAAGATTTTGTATTCGTGGGGCCCTTACGTGAAAAAACTCATTGACATGTGCTCCACTTGGCCATAGAGATGGGTCCAAAGCCTTCGTTAGATTTGATTGGTCAATAGTAACTTTAAAAGATGAATAATAACTCGGATGTTTTGAGTTAATTTTTTCAGATATCACCTCTGGGAAAAATGGTAGCAAGTAGTCCTTCACTTCTTCAGCAGTTGTATCAGGGTGCAGTTTGTAAATATGGAGATGTGCAGGCTGTGTAGCAGACGCTTTCAAAGAAGTCGAACTAACCATATTACCAATAACAGCAGTATTTCGTCTTTTCCTCCTGGATTGAACTTCCCATTCCTTTGGGGAGGTAACTTTATTGTTGATCAATTTAACTTCATCAGTTTTTGTCTCATGATTTTGAATTATTTCGGAGGATATTTTGAATTAGGTTCGTTTTTAGGCAGGTTTGAAGCGCTAATTTGTTTGTTTATTTCTGAAATTTCGTTATCAATTATCATATTGTCGTTTGTTGCTACTTTGTTAGATGGCGACTGGAGTATATGATTTGAGTTTTGATTCAACAGATTCATTTGTTGTTTTAAAGAATTTATCAACTCACTCTGGTTTGCAATTATATAGTCCTTATTGATTATTATTTCTTTGAGATATTCAATCTCAATTTTAAATGCACTAGGATTCACATCCGAGGCACTTGTAAAAGAGTTGTCAAGGTCGTCGGGGTCATCCACTAAACAACAGTTTATTTTAGTTTCGTCAATGATTTTAATATTTTTTAAATATTTCACACAACCATTATGTGGAACATTACCACATATCACACATTTTGCCCCGCTATTTGCGGTTTGCTTACATTTTTTACACTTGTTAACTGCAGCATTATTACTTGACATGTCATTCGGCGCCATGTTCAACGTACTTCACTAAGACATGATTACATATAATTCAAATATCATTGCAGCACTCTAATTGGTCTCTTGGGGTACTTAGTTCTTCTTTTTTTTATATATAAAAAACTGATATACAGGTTTTCACTAGTACAAAAATGATGTTCCAACGGTTTTCGTAAAACGGAAGACATTTTTTAGTTTATTTTAATTTTGACTACATTTAAAATATTTCATGTTTACAAATGTTGAGATTCTTACACCATAACTCCATGTGGAATATTATCTACATGCACTTTTCATGTTTTATTATTAATTAATGATTTCATTGGACTTTATTACAAACAAAATTTTTCATGTAAGTAGCTTACAGTTGAACAAATTGTAATTATTTTTAAATTAATCGTCTGTATCATTATTTATAGTTTCTGAGGATGACACAAGTGGTGTCGAAGCTAGTAGAAATAGAAAGATAAAAATAAATTCCATTGATTGCATTCCAGAAGTTTTTACTATTCATCAAATTTTCCCAGTCAAGAAGTACATATTTTCACTTCGTTTGGATTTATAATTCGTAATACACGGCAATTTCAGAATATTCAGGCAATATTCACTTTTGTCTTGAGCCTTGTTAGATCTAAGCTTGAATATTGCTTTTTAGTTTGGAATTTAAATTCTGTCTTACATTTTTTATAGTCGAGTAGAGCTTTGTCTCTTTTCATCTGCATTTTTCGAATAACAGGCGTTATCCATGAAATATATGTTTTGTTGGTATTTTCTCTATAGAATCAGATATACACAGTATTATTGGTACTTTATTTAGAATTCAAATTCACACTAGCTTTTTCATGCGACTTCGTCCGCGTGGAATAGTTATTTTGGGCAGCATTCTCAAATTTTTGGAATACTAATTTTGCCAATAATAAACATACACCCTGTTGTGGTTCAATTCGAATAGTTTATTTCAATACATTTTTATAAACTACATTTCTTGGGATACTTGGGATACTCGTGAGAACGCCACATAGAGCTGCTCATGGGAAAAACAGTATTTTTCTAAATATACACCTGCAACTTTAAGCGTCTGTCCTTGAACTTTGTTTATTGTCATTGCAAATGCTGCTTTCAGAGGAAACTGCACTCTTCTAAACTGAAATAGTGAATCGGTGGGAATTAACGGAATAAGGGGAATTAAAACATTCTCTCCTTTGGTCATTCCAGTCATGATTCTAGCTTTCATAATTTTGCGTCCCAGATGAGTAATGCGTAGCCGTGTACCATCACATAGCCTTGGTGCCTTAAGATTTCTCACTAACAGGACTGGAACACCAACTTTCAGCCTCAAGTTATGGGAAGGCACTCCTGATGATTCTAAAGAGTTGAGAAACTCTATAGGGTACGATGTCACTTGTTTAGTGTCTATAATATTGTCTACTGGGAGATTCTTGAAAACATCCCCATCTATGTCTGACATGATTTTTCCATTTATCTGGTCTACGGTCTCATTTGTCGGCGCCAAAATAGCTTTTTTACACAACCATTCTCGATTGCCCATATTTATTTGTAGATCAGGATAGACATTATTTTTTAAATCATCTGTATTATCGACAATTTGACAGAATTCACATCTCAGTGTAATCAGGCCGTTACTGTCTGTTGGCATATAATCTTTTCCAATTTTTAGAAGAGCAGCCGCATATTGCCCTGCTTGAGAATCATTGTGTAGTTATACTCGCATATTTGTAGTCAGACAAGACTTCCTCACGTGTACTCATGATACAGACGCTTTCAAACAGGAATTTATTCCATCTGCCGGTGTATCCCTAGTAATAACCGGCAGGGTCTGTCTGAAGTCAATAGCTAAAAGTACCACCATTCCTCCTATGATATTCTGATTGCTCTTGATATCTTTCATTGTGCGATCTAGTGCTTTGATTACTCTTTTGTGGGACATCGTACATTCATCCAAGGCCAACAGCTTACACTGCTGCAACATTCTTCCGCGCTCACCGCTCTTGCTAATATTACAAACAGGCGTTTCCTCATGAGCTAAGTTTAATGGCAGTTCAAGAACTGAGTGCGCTGTTCGTCCCCCACTAAGTAGCGTAGCATCTATTCTAGAGGAAGCTACTGCAACAGCAACTCTTCTATCAACCTGGATTTGAGCTATCAGTAACTTCAAAATGAAGGTTTTGCAAGTGCCTCCTGGAGCATCCAAAAAGAACAAACCACCTTTCCCAGTGACAACTTTCTAAATAAATGTGTCGAAGACTAATCTTTGTTATGGGTTCAAAAGTGGAAGGGTCGCCGTTATTTGTCGCATTGAAGGGACAGTATCGTGGTCTAGTTCTCGCATTGAATCACTACTAACTTCCCCAACTCTTTGTGGTTTGCTCAGCTCAAAATGAGATAAGTCTTTTCCAGTAATTGTTATCACTTGGTCTTCAACCTTTGTTAGCGCCTAATCGTAAATTGAATCATTTTATGAAGCATTTGGATTCTGTTCTTGTAATCTGTGTGAAATATCATCCGCCATCTCATTTTTATACTTTTCCCACAATTGTTTAGGGTTTGAAAGTCCACATGTTGCTATTAGTATAGCAAAAAGCTCTTTCACCTTGAGCGCTGATCTGCATTGTGCAGCCTCTTCCAGAGTTATATCTCACTGATTGTCATTCTCCAATAACCCTTTAGCCTCACATACCTCTCGAAATGTCAAAAATTCCTGATTATTGGACTTTTTAAGATCTTTAAAAGAAGTCGGACCACGCACATGATGTAAAAACATTCTCAAACAAAAACATTCCATATTACTAACATGAATCGTGTAAACTCGACCTGAGGCATCTCCAGATTTCACACCAGGCCAATTCTGAACAGGTGCTCCTTGAACTCGGCGTTTCCATAGTCTTCTTGTTCTGTTCCAAGTGTAATATCTTGGTCCCTCAACATAGAGAAGCGTTCTCGCGAATTCATCTCTTGTACAAAGATCAAAAAAAGCGGTGAGTGTCGTTTTCGGAGGAGAAGATAGTCTCTCTTGAAAATTATTCTTAGTAAAATAAACACGTTCACCATTCTTTAGGTGCACACTAAGGTGTGTGACGGTGGGATGCCTCTCGTGTAACGGAAACCCTAAGAGCCACCACACGGCTTCGTTGCTGCTGACATATCGAACAGACTGATATGTCTGGACTTCATATACGGGATAAGCGACTTCTGTGTTTCTAAAATCAGAAATGGCCTGGTCGCTACCTTTATTGATATATTTACAAATATATTTGATAGCGCTTACTGAACTGCAAGCCTCGATATTTATATGAGCATTGATCATTCTTGAGAAAAATGGCGAATATGGCACCACCCATCCATTATTTGCAGCAGCGTAACTACCATTTTAGACTTTTACAGATGGTGTTTGACCTCCGTCTGTTGGCGCTCTTTTACGATACAGCGGATATCCGTTGTCATTGTAGATAGTCTCGTTAATATGCTTGCGAGGATATTCTTAAGTGCATTTCCAATCTTTCATGCAAGGGCATTGGGGATTTTTAAGACTGAATGGACCATGAATCATATTTTCAACAATAATATCATGGAGTGTCTTGTCAATATTTGGATCTGTTATTCCAGCCCTGATGATTTCATCTATATGATTGGGTCTCAACTTATTTTTCAACCACACCAAAATATGCACATGTGGTAGGCCGCGATTCTGCCATTCTATCGAATACATGAAGCACAATATTTCTCCAAATAATTCTTCTTTGGTAATAACAGTAATCAACTCTTTAGCTTCTAATCTGAAAATTCTCGCAACTATATCATGTCTTTCTATCGCGTTTCGTCCCGGCAGCAACTTATCGACTATTTGAAGCCAACTTGGGTTACATGTGAAAATGATGAATAAATCAGGGCGAATGTACGTACATGAGCAAACGCATCCTGTGTATATTCATGTAAATACCGGAGGCCATTTACAAATAAAGACGGTAAAATAACTATTTTACCCAAATTATTAGGATTAACATTACCGTCATTTGCTACCGCATCTTAAAAATGGATGTAGTTCTCCGCTCTCGATTTGTTTTGATTTAATGATATGTATCGTAGACGTTCGCTTTTAACTTTTACATGCATGTCAACATGAAACTGATTGGTCAGTTGTCTGCATCGTGATATTATATTGAAATCATTTCTCGAATCATGATACGGTAAGCATAAGAATCCATGCACGTTACTTTTTTGTTGGATGAGGGCAAGCCTGTCATAGGATTGACTTGTGGTATTTGAAAGTGATACCTCTTGCTTCTTGCTGAATATTAAGGCATATCGCAACGCGTCATAAAATTTGTGTGTATCCAGTACCCTGGTTAATATGTCATCACGGGCGTGTAAAATAATATCACAGGAAGCAAGCTGTTCGCCAGAGATCACGGTTGTGACTTTATTGATAAATGGTGCAATATAGAATAGATGCTCCCCACTTTGCATACGGTGAGGGTGCATAACCAACTTGTAATTTTCTGCCGGCACTCTTTCTAATACTGTTTTGGAAGTGTTAATGAGGTTGTTATGATTGTGCAACATTCTTTGAATTCTCAAAACGGTATCCCTCTCAGCTCCCTTAATAATTTGACACCTGCGATCAACCTCGTTATTATCGTCTCCCATGAGGTATATCTGCAAAAATTCAGGCTGATCGTTTGTAGGCAGTAAAGAGCTAATTCTCTCCAGAAAATGCCACGATTCATTGCTATCGTTGTTACATAAGGATTTTAAGGGTTCTTCTGTCTCCCCAAGTGATGGAAGTGAAACTTTACCACCAGAACAACACATACCTGGAGTTTCCTCTTTCCATTTTAGTGCTTCACAATGTGTACACTTTCTATCCATCTGTCCTATGATAACTGATCGATGATTGATATAATCAATCAATGGGTCATAATCAAGAGCAGCGTCTTGAAATGCCTCCAATGTACCACTTGTCAATGCACTTCTCCTTCGTGATTGACATTCAGCATTTGAAACATGTCTTCTTTGCGATTTTTAGTGGGACTCTACAGCAATCAGTGACGGATGACGCTGAGCATCTAGATGCCGACGTGTCCGAGTTTGCTCTAATGTTTCAGCAGCCCTTTGAGATGCGTGACGCTCGGCATCTAAAAGCCGCCGCGCTAGACTTTGTACTTCAGTCTCAGCAGCTCTTTGAGCTGTGTGACGCTCGGCATCTAAAAGCCGCAACGCTTGACTTTGTCCTCCTGTCTCAGCAGCTCTTTGAGCTATGTGACGCTCGGAATCTAAGGCCAAACGTGTTTGAGACTGCTCTTCAGACTCTTGGCTTCTAGCAACTTTCGCAGCGCGAGCTCTGCTAGAACTACGCGCTAAATTGGATCTGCGTTTTCGAGGCATATCAGAATCCAGATGAAACAAAATAAAATCTTTTACCTGACCTACACGAATCAAAAATGTTCTTACTCTAACTGTAAAACTATTTTTATTGAGCCAAATCAATAAAACCGCTATAACTATTCATAATGTATGCTTTTTATGAACTTAATTGAAGCTAAACGTTATAGGAACTATGGATCACGGAACAAATAATTCATTTTTAATATTCGCACTTGCCTGCCCTAACGTGACTAGCCTTTCGGGTAGCCACATTTAGTAATATTCCTCCCACGACGCCGCGCATCGCAGGCGCTTGGATTTGAATACGATCTCCCATCTCCTATTTCATGCCCATGTAGTTCGGAATCACAAGAACGCTGTAATCAATATTTGTTCACTTATTATCAAGTGCCTGATGCCTGGATACAAAATTTTATTGTTTTATCTTCGAAAATGACGAACTTTCGTGCATACTATCATCCCCGAATTCAACCCACTCGCGATGAAAGGTAGCCTATATCTTTTCTCAAACTCTAGTTCATCTCTGTACCAAACTTCATCAAAAACGGTTGAGTGGTTTAGGCGTGAAAGCGTAACAGAGGGACAGACAGAATGACTTTCGCATTTATGATATTAGTAAGGATAGTTCAAGGGCCGTTAGACACGATGCATAAAATGCTGCATAATGCTCTGCGTTTTGATCCTCCATTTTGATGTCAAGAAAAATATAGTTGGTCATACGTAAAATCAAAATGCAATGCACAAAATTTTGTGAATGACAAGGATTATCTTTCTTTGCATCAAAATGGGACATCAAAATACAGCATTGAATGCAGTGTATCAAACGGCCCTTCAATAATGGATTACAATATGAAGTATACTAAAACTCAAAATCATTTGAATATTTATCTTTGTCGCTGCCACTCTCATCTGCAGGTAACACGCACGAAGGAATATAAGGTTTGTCATACTTCAAGTTCATGTGTAGGAGAAGTGTTTGGAGCTGAAATTATGTAATGGGTGTCCTAGTGGAATTTCACGTGAAGAGAAAACTTCGTGCCATGCGTATGAAGGAATATGAGTTGTGACATATTTGAAGTTTATGTGAAGAAGGAGTGCATAAAGCTTTGATTATATACAGGGTGCTCAATGCCAATTTACCGCTAAGAATTATAAAAGTTTTTGCTGGAATATATCGAGAAATATGCACTGAACGGCAAAATGGCTGAAGAAAAAATATATTGATTACTTTCCCTTTCCGATGGTTGAGAGGGCAAAATCACTTTGAAATCTTGAATGGCAACCACTTATCCTAATTTTAGATTCAGATGGAGCGTTGAATACCAAGTGAATAAAATCCAGTAATGTTCAAACCTAGCAACATGATTCACGGTCGAGTTTCGACCACTGGACGACCACTAGTTATTTTAAAGGGCCTCTTCTTTGCTTTTCCATAAAATTCTGGATCTCCACCCACTCTAACCCTGATCTGTAGATAAGAGTGAAAGCGACGAAGATAAATAGTCAAGTGAAAATGATTTCAAGTCTTAGTATATTCCATATTGCAATCCATCATTAAAGGGCCGTTTGACACACTGCAATCAATGCTACATTTTGATTCCTCATCTTGATAGAAGGAAAAATGATCCTTGTCCTACACAAAATTTTGTGCATTACATTTTGATTTATGCGGGAAGTTTGAAAAATGTTTCGAGTAAACTGCACTTCTAGCTTAGCCGATCGTATTTATTGAACTTCAGATTGAGGAGGCTCACAGCTCATATATAAGATCTGTTGAAAATGATGTGAAGAAAGATACTGCTAAATTATGGAGCTATTCAAATATGAAAAGAGGTGCTTCCCGTATTTCTGGTAAAGTGCATGATGACACATCTGATTACAATACACCCTGTGATACTGTCGATACCTCTGCTAGACATTTTTCAAAACATTTTTGGATAGCTCTGACTTCAATTCTACTGGTACTTTTGAAAATACTTCTCAATCTTTTTCTCTAAGCCCAGTATCTGAAGATGATCTTGTACCGATTTTGGCCTAAATGCCAAATAAAATGACACCTGGTGACGACTTGGTTTCTAATTTCTTTTTTAAATATTGCGAATTCATTTTTGCTTTTCCTTTGTTGTTCTTGATAAATCTAGTGATGAAGACTTGTACTCTTCCTACTCGTTGGAACAAACTTGCATTACTCCTGTTCTTAAGAAGGATGATAAGGCTTATTCAAATAATTACTGGCCTATTTCTATATTGAATAATTTCAGTAAGGTCTTTGGGATGATTATCCATATCACAATATACAAAAATATTTCTGGTAGAATATCTGATGAACAACATGGCTTCGTTCAGAAGCGCTCAACAGTTACTAATCTCGCTTGTTGTAAACAATAAGTTTCTGACATACTTGATACACGTGGACAATTTGATGCAGTCCATGAAGATCTTTCACGAGCTTTCTACTTAATTGATCATGGATTACTTATCAATAAAGTTAGTTCATTTGGTGCGACCACCGACCTATTGAATCTTCTGCAATCCAATATTTTAAATAGAAGCCGTTGCGTCTTTTACAATGGGTACCAGTCCTTTCAGTTCACAGCTACTTCAGGTGTACCACAGGGATCTAGCCTGGGTTTATTATTATTCATTATATTTATAGATGACCTTATCAAGAAATCTGAATATCCTGTGTTAGTTCATGCCGATGATGTTAAAATATTCAACAAAGTCTCTACTCTCCAAGATGCTGAATTATTACAAACTAATATGAATACTATGGTTAAGTGATGTAATGGTAATGAGCTTAATTCAAATGCAAGTGAGTGCTGCATTTTTATCTACAGCAAATCTGTTAATCGCTTGTTATATCCTCAATACATGAGCAATGATATTCTAAAGACCTATTCTCTATTTTCTTCTGATATGAGATCTTCTGATCAATAATGTTTGCACTTCTACAAAAGAAACTCTTGGTTTCCTGATAAGAATATCAAGATTGTCTAGTGATCCTTCTGTTTTGGTAGCTTTGTACTTTTCGTATATTCTTAGTGAACTTGAATATGCTGTGTTGGTCTGGTTCTCTTGTTAAAACTATCAAATTGCAGCATTAGATTGAATACATCGACGATTCTCGAAGATTCTGTGTTATGAGCAAGATAAAGTTTATCCTGCGCAAAGAGTTGATCAAAATTCACTTCTTTTGCGTCATATTATGAGTTCTCTAAGTTCCAGACGACAGTCTTATACAGCAAGGTTTTTGTGGATGCTGTTACATAACTATGTCGATGCACCGCAATTATTATCCCGTATTTTCATCCATGTGCCACAGTACTCCTCGAGACAAACTCGCACCGTCTACCTTTCGGCGCCTAATTCAGATCAACAGCGTTACTCTCCTGCCCTGTCATGTGCTTCTCTCCTGAGGCAATTTTTGAAGATAGTTTCAGATAAAATGAATTTATCAAATAACTATATATGGTAATGTATTCATTGCTCTATTTTTTATTTTGTTTCTTACCCTGTAATAGGATTTTGTTGGGTAATGAATTTTTATTATTATTATTATAAAGGTAAAATTCCGGCTATATCTCTCCTATTTGATAGAAACCCGTATTTCCATCATTGTAAGTTACGATCCAAATATATATATATATATATAAATATAAATATATATATATATATATATATATATATATATATATATATATATATATATATATATATATATATATATATATATATATATATATATATATGTATATATAAAATTGTTGTTTATCGACTGTAAATATTATATGTTATGAAGTTTATTGGGTAGGCAGTCTTTAATTATTCAAAAATTCACATTTATTTCAATGACACAAGCTTTCACCAATAATATTTGGCTTCTTCAGGGGACTAAAGCAATGTAAACAATAAGACAGTTTAATCAAATTAACATGTAAAAAACGGATAAACTTCAACTTACAGAAAAATAGAGAATTAATTATCACAAACATTCAGAAAACTAACAACAACTGGACAAGAGTAAACCAACCATAAAAAACCATAGAAAACCATCAAAAACTCTTGAAAAATCAATAAATAAAAAAGGATGGAGGAATGAAATAACTGACGATGATAAAAATAGAAAAATATATTCTTCGCAAAACATGTGTAGAATTTGATAGATAAATAAATGAATAATCAATAAATGAATAAATTCTTTGAAATTGAAAAAATTAATAAACATGGAGTGTCATGAATATGAACACTTGATTATATTCGAATAATATGAACTCAAATTTTGGGTATCTGTTTTTTTATTAAGAGTATATATATATATATATATATATATATATATATATATATATATATATATATATATATATATATATATATATATATATATATATATATATATATATATATATATATATATATATATATATATATATATGCAAGTAAGTGCTAGAAAGAAATAAATTTAAATTTAAGATGTAGGTTACATCAAGTAGTGAATGGAACCTTGTATATGAGAATAAACCATGCTTCTCATAGGATTGTATTTGTGTACATACGCTCACACTTTTTGACTAGTTCGTAATTGAAATTTGAAATGTTGAAGACCCCAAGTCCATCTGGTGGTCAAGTTGTACACATGGAAAAGTCAATATTCTATAAATCCATATGTCTTTAAGGTTACTTAAGTTCAAATTACATCTTTTTCTTGTAATTAAACCGGTTAAATACAGTTTACTCAAAATCTGGGTAAGAATACAAGCCAAAATCGAACAATAAGGCACTCTCTGTTCAGAGATTTGAGTCTAGTATCCTGGTAGTGCTCTGCATCAGACGGACTAGACTGTTCCGCATCCGTTTTGACTCCTGTTTTGAGTTCTAAGTATTTTCCGTACGTAACGTAACGTCCTGTTGACAGGTGTTGTCAAGTGGCTCTTCTTTTAGAGTCATCAGAACGACGTCTGTTGTGGCTTCTGCTTTAGAATCGCCACCCTCGGCAACTGAAGCCTCTGTCGTAGAGCTACAATCCGTTTCATCCAGCCGTAAGCTCTACCGTAGGGCTTAGTGTTGTTTCGAGCCCGCTATTATGAGATAGCAGTTACTCCTGCTATCACTTCTTTCATTTAGCAGTTGAAAGTAGCTACTATCATGATAGCAGCTACATTATATTTAGAAGCGCACCTTATATAGCGATGCCTCTCCTTGAACTTCGAATGAATGAAATCTGAATTGTTATTTGCTTCTATCTCTCGCATTTTCTGTATCTTTGATCATATATCTACGTATATTCCAACAGAAATAGCTCTACATACTTGTGCTTGTACAATGAAATAACTTATTATGGAAGAGATATTCCTTAAGGGCAGATTTTTATGATGACCGTTCTTCGATAGGTCAATAATAACGATTTATTTTCGTTTGCTCAGTCAATCCGTGAAATAAAATACATAATTTTGTTGGCATTATGTCATAGGTACCAATTTGAGAATATTGTCATGATTTTGGACGTCAACAGGAAAAAAATATCATCAAATGTAGCCAAAAAAACGGTAAAATGGATGCTAACGCATAGCGAACTGCGAAAAGCAAAGAGAACGATCCAATTTATTGGTTTGATCATGTCTATGTTTGTGCTGTGCTGCTATTATTGGCGCATTTAGCAACTCATTTTCATCTGCTATATGAAATAGCAGCTATTTCTCCAGTTCATAGCACTGGCTACTGCAATGTTGATGTCTGTGCTATGCTGCTATCTATTGGCGCGTTCAGCAACTCATTTCCATCTGCTATTTGGAATAGCAGCTATTTTTCTAGCTCGTAGCAGTAGCCAACTGCTACGAAGCATACAGCAATTGAAAAATAGCAGACTGCTATTCAGCAGTCCATCACTAGTAGGGCTACAGCATCCACCTTCTGCAACTGTAGCCTCTACCGTGGAGTAACAGTCTTTTCATCACGTCGTAGCCCTGCCACGTGAGGCTACGGCATCCTCTGACGACGCCAACCAAAAATTTTACGCACCGTATCTTTGACTTTGTATGCTGATTCAGAGCCGTGTTCAATGTTTTTGCTACTATAATTTTTTGCCGTTTGAATCAATTGTCCATTTACTTGTATTCCAATAATACTTGTTGCTCCCTCTCTACATTTATCTTTATTCACAGCGACAAATCCTGTCCCATCCCGCCACCTATTCGGCACCATTGCCACAGAGTTGTTCTGTTATTGACGCCCGAGGATCTTGACCGTAAAATACTCCAGCGAGAGGCCAAGCGCGTCACAATAGATTCCAGGTATCAAGGAAGAAACTAGTCCAGCCATAGAAGAGCTCGTGGGGAATGTATCATGTGAAATACTGCTAGATACCGGTGCAAAAATAAAACAAATTTCAAGAGACCGCGCTCAGAACCAGTGAACTTCACTGAGGTCTGCAAATGGGCAGATGATATCAGTACTCAGTGAAGAGGAGCCTGAACCCAAAATTGGCAATTTGGAGAATATGAATCAAGCATTTATTGCCGCAATCGTAGATGACTGCATTCCAGGTGTCAATTGCTTGCGAGATATTGCTTGTGCCTTGAACTTGAAGCGTGCTGTTTAGTAATTAGAATTGAAGAAGAAGTACGTCTTTATTGTTGACAAATGAGAATAGAAGTAGCAGATTTTGTTGTTTTTAAGAGTTTTGTAGTATATTCTTGTTTGCAAAAGGTGATTTCAATCAAATTTGACAACCTTCCAGGGGGTACAACATATGCCTTCGAATCTAACAAGACACTGAGCTGGATTAAATCCGTGATACGACTGGTGGTTAGAGTTTTCATTTATCAGATTTTCCAATACAAGTAAAACAGGAAACACCGTTAGGCAGAATGAAGGCCATAACATTAATTTGCAGGATAGTAGGTACAGTCATCAAGAATGATCCATTCCCAGGAGAACCCTATTCAAGATTCATTCAAAAGAAGCAGCGCTAGCTTAATCGAAGAGCACGGAAAGATTTGTTGCGGGTGTATCAGGATATCTTTGCTAAGGATTCAGTGATTTCTGACGTTCACATCTGGTTCAGCACAAAATCGATGTTAGAGATGTACAGCCGTTAAAACAACCACCAGGATGAATACTTTAATCCTGGATTAACTAAGTTGCCACCGGACTTGAAGAACAAAATCTTCGCTCTCACCTCCGAGGTACAGGATTTAGGAAGTCATTTTTCGACAAAAGATTCAACAGTTATAGAAGGCCTAGAAGATGAAATCGATCTGCTGAAGCCATAGAGCTGTCGTAACTGTCTTCGGGTGTATGGAGTCCCACAATCTATTAAAGAGTCAACCGATGCTATGATTCTGGAGCTATTTTATAAGAAATTGGAGTGATTGCTCCAAACTGATGCCATCGATCGCAGTCATCGTGTAGGAAAGGTGTCGAAAAATAAGTGAAAGGAGACTAAACTAGTAATAAGAGAATATCTCACTAGAACAAGATAAATAACTCTAAATGAAGCAGTAAAAGGTTTGGATTTCAAAATACGTGGACATTAAATGTTGTTTTTGTTGAAACAACTACCTCACGAGTTCACAAAGCAATTTCTTCCAGAGATTCAAATAACATCATGACTGATTGACGAATTTACACCTGTACTCATGCATCTAAGTTCAATAATCTTCATCTGATGCCGTCGATTGCAGTCATTGTGTAGGAAAGGTGTCAAAAGATAAGTGAAAGGAGACTAAGCTAGTAATAAGAGAATATCTCACTAGAACAAGATAAATAACTCTAAATGAAGCAGTAAAAGGTTTGGATTTCAAAATACGTGGACATTGAATGTTGTTTCTGTTGAAACAACTACCTCATGAGTTCACAAAGCAAATTCTTCCAGAGACTCGAATAACATCATGGTTGATTAACGAGTTCACACCTGTACTCATGCATCTAAGTTCAATGATCTTTATCTCTGAATATCCTTGATTTGTCGTTTCTTCTTATCTAATCAGTTCGTCCTAAATTTTTTTTTGTATTTTTGCTACACTAGGCCTTCGTTTTGCACTTGTGACTATCTGGTTACCTATTTGTGCATATTGTATAATCAATAATTGTAGACAGTCCTATTTACTATTAGTTACAAATAATAGTACATCATATTTGATAATAGTAATAAAAATAATAAATTTAATATTTTCTTGATAACTATATATTGGAAATCATATCTGTTCTCAGATTTCCGGATGTTCCAAATTAGTTATCTGAATGTATTTCTCTTTCTTTGAAATTTTGAGGATTTCAAGGACAAATTTCTCAATTATGATTCTTATTTATCTGGAATCACTTGAAACGGTTGTATTCCTGGGTATACGTTTCTCAGAAATGTCAAAGACGGTCGAGGTACAAGTGTTGCGTTCTATATGGAATTGGCATATGATAAATATGCCTTATAACTTGAATTCTATTAGTCCTAACTTGCGACAAATATGGTTGACATTGAGAATTAATTCTCAGTTTATCACATTTGGAGTGATCCATCGCCCTCATGATATTTATGTGACAATTTCTATCCACAGTCTCGAAAAATTGCTGTATATTTCATTTTTTGAGTCAAATTTTATTTACTGTATGGGCGATATGAATATTGATACGATGAATTTTTTCCAGAGCACTACCAGAATTTTTTTATTGCTCTTGGATGAATTCAGCTCACATCAATTTGTAGAGAAACCTACAAGAATGACAAATCAATCTGAAAGTCTCATATATGTCATAGTAGGATCTGGTAATTAATTTTGCTCAATAGTTCAGGTAAGTCTAATGCACAACATATCAAAGTTAATAATAGGACAGGTAATCCACAGAATGTTTATGTGAGAAATTATGGGGATATAGATAATATTTCCTCCTATAAAATTCTTGATGGTATAAACTGACACTACTTATATGATTGCTCTGGGATCTTTCGCATATTGAAATACAAGTTAATATTGTTGCGTTTCACTTTCACGTCATTCATTCCATCCTCATAGTCATAAAAAACTGTTATTTGTTACTTGTAAAGTCACTGTGATGGTGATAAGCTCCATTTTGTCCTATTGACCTCGTCCGTGCTATGTTTATTTTGACAGCTGTTCTGTCGTATTAATTTTTCCATATCGTGCTGCCGCTCAGTGGACTTCTTCATAGTTTTCAATTTTTTCCCGTCCTGAGGTGCGTCCACACTATGCCAATCGGCATTGCCGACGTAGTGAGGACGCATGCCTCAACCCGACAGTTCGCGGTCTCGATCAAAGGAAACCGAGCCAATAACTACAGTGTGGACGCTTCGTTGGCACAATCCTTTCGGCATTTACGACTACGCATGTGCCCGACCATTCGATATTTCCACTTGCAAGAAAACGCAACGTCATTGCTAGTCGCCCGGATGCTGGAGTAGCTGGTCTGAATGGAGTGTCTTTTCGAGTGAAAAGAGGTGCAATCTAGTTTAATAAAATTTCGGAATTGATTCTAGTCATCCGAAAAAAGTTTCGGAACCCCACATCACATCGATAGTCTAAATCCAAATTGTCAATATCGTTCAAAATCAGATCTTTCATGAAATCACTCGCACTATACCTAATCCGACTCTTTAGACTTGTACGTACCCAAAATCTTCTCTTCCTGTATTAAGATCTGCTGCACGAAGCAATTATGATAGCAGCCGCAGCTGTAAAAATCATATCCTCTTCACTCATCATTTCCAGGCGTACTGACTAGCAGTGTAATGTGGACGTAGGCCTATCGGTCTGGAGTGTGTGGCCTAGGCCGATCGGCAAAGCCGATTGGCATGGTGTGGATGCACCTTTAGGGAACCCTTCCGTTATTTGTGTATGTTTGGCTGAAGATTTATATATTGAGGCTGAGATACGATATTCCTTAAGTCACTAAAGGCCTAGTTGTACAGTCTGAGCTTATCCAAGGTTCAGTAAAACTAAGTTCAATTTCTATGATAACAATTATTCCAGCAACTGTAATTATGAATATTAAACTTGATTTTGCTAGATTTTGGATGAGCTTAGACTGTACAACTGGGCTTAATTAATCACTCACTGAAGTTAAAATCAGTACCTAACTATTCGAAGATCTTGTGAACGATCATTTCAAAAAAGAGTCTTGGAGATAATTTTTATGCGCGAATCATGAACTAGAATTTTTGTGTCAGATTGATACCGAGCCAAAGTTTCTATCACCTTGGGTGGATTAGAATTCGCGACATAATTCTTATGGACGCTGTTCATCGAAGCTATTCCCGATCTAAATTATTCTCTCAAGAACGATAAAGCCGATCAACATCTAAAGGTAATGGACCATTCCAATTCTGAAGTCATTAATTTATTCAAAATCTAACAACTAGATTACAATACTGTTAGTTGAAATTTCACATCAAGAAATCGACCGTTAAAACATATCGCATTTTCGACGCTAATCGGTGTGCTCTTTTCAGGCTTTGTTTCCTCTCCCTCCCATTTTTCGTCATTTTTCATATCTAAATTTTATCGCATTTTTATCATCATCGGGATCATCTATTTCGACATCCCGAATGTTATTTCATCAATTATCGCCAATCTTGGAGTTCATCATCACGGGTCAACGCCCCAGCTTCATCTGTTCCGTTCGTGTATTTCTGGTAGCGACGTCATCGATATCTTTGCTGTAACCAGCGATCCGCGCCATTTTGAGGATTGGCTTTTGGTGAATCAGCACATGCGCAGGAAGCTAAAATATCAATTTTTTGTTATAATTCTCCGTTTATTATCATTTTTTTTACTGTTTCTTTGTCTACGATAGCGGTCAAATGAGAATATTTTTGTTGGGTGTAGTCACGTGTGTTTTGCGTTTGCTACCATTATCGGGTGTCAGACATAAACAATGCGAATCTGCGCGACGCGATAGTTTTTGGAGTCATCTGCGTATTCATTTTTCTTTTCGCGCGTATTACGATCCTTGAGGGTATTCCCAAACGACACGTAGAAAGAATAAGCGCTACTGTCATTTTGTTATTCTACTTAAGAGCTCTAAGCGCTATTGTTAGCGTGAGTTTTCGTTGTGGTGGTGCTTGCCATCTGCCTGGCTTTGTAGTCTGTTTTGTATACGCTTACCAATATTTGATCACTATTTTGCTATCCACATTCATTTGACGGTAATAGAACGCACTCGTCACTCAAGTCGATTGTCATTGATAATCTGAGGTGCGAAGTATTTCATTACAGCCGAGAGTTTATTATATGACCGAGAGGCGAAGCCTCTAGGATCAGATATAGCTCGAGGCTGATATGAAGTCCTCACCGAAGTATGTATACTATTTTATTCACAATCATCTCTAATTCTCCGAGAAATGATTGATACAATTTCGTCCTTTTTTTCAACAATGTAGTCTATGAAAACAAGAATGTTTTGAAAAATTTAATTTGACATTTGTGGGATTTATGATTTATGAATCAAGTTATTTATACGTGTATCCATTGAAGTTGTGATTAGTGCTGATATCAATAAGTTATAACAGTGAAATGGAGCTATATACTTGCCTCGAATAGAACGAAAGTGCTACGGATGTGAGTTCATAGCGATTTTGTCCATAATTTACAAATTTATGAATTTTAAATACATAGATTTACACAGAATTGCAACATGAATCTTCTTTTCAATGTTAATTGTTTTATTTGGATCAATAAATTATATAATCGGTATTTTTGACAGCACGAATTATTTTACTCCAACAAAGATTTATGACTGATGCTAGGCAACTCTGCATAAACATTTCCCACCCAAGAGATGGAAGTATCGCTTTCGACCCGTGAGCTAGTCATTGCAGTTGGAAATTGCATACTTTCCAACCTCCAAAAGGTTAGGAATTGCCATATTACTATAATGACTGTGAATAAATACTATTACACCCACAATTACTCTCCCTCTCGTCTATGTTCGATGATCAACCGGTTGCCCAGTCTGCATTTGGGTCATCTGGCGCCCAACTTGAATAAAGAAGAAAATCCTCCATCAATTTGTGGACCGCACGCCGTCCTCACAGAGCTAGCTAGGGTCAACCTGGAAGGGGTTGTGGGGAGGTTACAATATTATAAGTATTTTCACATGTATTTCCACCAGTAATAATAACTTGTATTCTATTATGCAAGGAGCCCTTGATTTGAAGAAGAAATTTTTGTCTTCAATGAACGTATTCTTTCACTTTTTGATAAACATATGTCTTGAAAAACTTCAGCAACTCGCAGTAGATCCAAATCTTTGATAACTGATATAGTCAGAATGCTATTTGAACAGAAGAAGGGGCTTACATTGACTGTTAAATTGAGACTTCGGCTAATAATCTCTGAGACGTTCAGAAAGATATGAATATCATTCCCAAACTCTTCTTGAATTTACTTGATAACCTTTATTTTGATCAACTTAATAGCCATTTTATAAATACCGCCACAACATTGATATCTTCTCCTGAAATAAAGCACATCCATGAAAATAACACCTTGGACAACTCAAGCTCATTCTCTATCTCAATTGTTCCATAACTGGAGATCAGTAGCATAATCAAACCATTGTACTCAAACTCGACAGATACCAATGGTATGAATTTGAAAATGCTCAACTTAACTTTCACCCATGGCCTTCCTCAAGTAACGTACATAATAATCACTTACATTTCACAGAATGCTTTTCTAGGTATTTGAAAAGAAGTTCTTGTCAAAGCCTTTGGAAACTGTAGAAGCGCTCCTTCTTCTCTCATCTCAGACCAATTAGCATTCTGCCAACTATTTTGAGGTCCAAATCAATTCGTATCTGAATGCTCACAATATTCTACCTGCATTTCAATGAGGATTCAGGATCCCTATTCTGTAACTTTATCAAGACTTGAAAAACGTTTAGCTCTCTATAAACGATGCTATTGCCATTTGTGCTTATGTTTTAGGTTATGTGGTGACTGATTTTTATTCAAGATGAACTGAATTAACATATTTGTGACAATTGTCGACCGTTTTTAGTTGTAGTTTAGGCTTTTGTAGTGATTATAGTAGGAAATTGAGAATTTATTGTTTTTGAAGTGACAGTTCACCAATATTTTAACGATAGACCCATGCTTTGTTGTGAATGTATGAATTTCAATTTTTAGATGGCTTCTAGCTCTTATGGCGTTAGAAGAAATGGAAGAGTTAGAAGAAAGAAACGCTGCTAGAGCAACGAGAAGGATGTTGCGAGGTATGCAGGATCCATTTTATTTTGCTTACGCCGAATTTGTTGATAACTTTCGCATGGATAAGGATGCCACCATGTATTTTAATAATGCTGTCGGTCCTTATTTGGGTGAATCATTTTTGAAATGCATTGCCCACTTATACATTATTGTCGGCAAACTTGATAAAGCAAAGTTTACTGTGTACCACATTGTCATCTGTATTTCATATACATGTCTTGTATCAAAACTTGATGAAATTATAGAATAGGGGTTCAGTACTACTACAGCCCTCCACAGCATTATTGATATTTTGTCAAGCATTGATCGGAATAACTTAGTTCTTCTGATATTATTGGATTGTAGCAAGGCATTCGGTAGTAATTATCATGATTTACTGATTTCGTGAACTCATTACTTGGATTTTGATTATAGGAGCATAGCCTCACTATCTGAATATTTGATAAATCGTGAACAAAAAGTATGTTATACCAACAATACATCCACATAACTACAATGAGTAAAGGGGGTAACGTGTACCGCAGGGATCTATATTGGGTCTTTTGCTGTTCTTTTTTCATTATCGGTGTCATTCTGTTACTTGCTCTAATATTCATTCACGCTCATAATACACAAATATACTAACCATTTATTCCGAATGATTCTTAATAATAAGAATTTACGTGAAGCTCTCTTGAATAAAGATTGTATCCCAACCATGTAGAACAATACTCGGTTGTCAATAGGTAGTTTTTGCAAGCCTCCGCTATTGATACGATAACGCTAACGTGAGAAACAATTTTTTTGGAAAATGCTCGCTTAATAATGCTAGCTTGAATAATAGTATACTCACACGAAACTTCAAGGGTTAGCAAACATCAATAAATTTATTTATCAATTCCAGTAGTGGTGTCAAAATAAAATCGTTTTTGACGTTAGCGTTGACGTTTCATCAGCGGTGGCTTGCAAAAACTCTCTAATATCAGAAAGTTGTACGAGCTTAGGTTTTATCATGGATACTGAGATACGGAATATGTGAATTTTCTGATTGAAAAAGCGTATTTGGCCCTTAAACAGTTATACAGGGTGTATCTATACCTATGTAACAAACTTCAATGGTATATAGTATTTGGCGTACTTATCATGAATCAAAAAAATTCTTCAAAAAAGGATTCAAGTAAATGAGAGGTTTCGGGACACTGGTTTGATGGCTTCCTCAAAAATAATTAACTCAAATTCATTCAAATAGACTACGTTCCTGAACATTACATAAAATTGTGTTGATATTCTCGAATATGAAGATGAAAGACAATATTCTGCTAAGAACTAGTAATTTTAGTGATTAAACAAATTATAAAAATTATTTTCAATTCATGATCAGTACGCCAAATACCATATACCAATAAAGTTTGTTACATAGGTAAAGATACACCCTGTATATAAATCGTTTCGTAATATTTTGAAAGTATAAGATCATTTTCACTGCGAATCTTGTACTTTCTGTATTCAACTACTATGTCCCCCTTTATGGACCATTCATCACCTCTTGTGTCTGTGTGAGAAGTGAGAATGCAGAGAGTACAACAGTCATGGGTAAGATTGGTAGTGGGTGTTGGGAGACATTGGCAAATCTCTGTACATTTGTTTGCATCGGGTTGGTTGAGCAGAAAAATCGTAGACTTCTACATTCTGCCTGCTTGATACATGGAATGATCCAACCAAAAACTCATCCTTACCTTCATGAAGAAAATTTCTTTCAAATTTAGATTACATGTTGTTCAACTCAGAGATATATATTTGTAACATAGCCCGGCTCATAGGTCAAAACTATTCCAGTAATGTTTTAGTTATTAATATCCAGCTATACAACCTCGTAACTCAGACTGTCTTTAAGTTTCCAAAGGAATAAAAAAGTAAATTCCAGCCTATTATACCGTAACTATATTGTTTAAAATTCATTCCTGATTCTCTCAATTTGATTTTTAATATTCTTCCATTATCACTATTATCATTTTCATGATTTAGATACAAGTAACCTGTGAGTTTCGTGGGAGAAAATGTTTTTTGTACTCATTGAATTTGAATATTCTTGTTTTTATAACACTATCTCTCATTTTGTTGAATGATTGAGTGTGAAAGCATCATTTTGCTGGACTTTGCCTTATAAAAGAAAAACTTGGGGCCATTCTGTAACTCAATCGATAAATTTTTATCGATCATTATCTATTTCAGCCAATGGACTTGGGAAGCACTGACAAAAACTCTGAGTATTCGCTTGTTACAATTGTTTCCATTTGTCAAAAATCCTATCGATCGATAAGTTAATGATTGTGTTACAGAATATGGCTGAATATTATTATTAGTACTTCAACCAAAAAAGTTTCAAATATTTGTCTAGTGATCGAGGTCGAACAGATCCAGATGAAATTCAAGCAGTAAGAGCTTGGAAGGTTTCAAGCAACATTCACGAACCAAAAAACTTTCTGGGTTTGCCCAGTTGATATTGCCGATTTGTCAAGAATTTCTCATCGATTATCAAGCCGTTATTCTCTCCAACTGGAAACTATCCAAAATCTAGATGAGAGTTATGTTGCTTTTGGAAGACCAAAAAATGCTTTAACGACGTCTCCAGTATTGACACATTTAAATGAGAAAGGCAAATTTTTCTTGCATACGGACGATACTAACTTTGGTATTGAAGCTGTTCTGTCTCAAGAACAATGTAATTAGCTATTACGGCTTAGTGAGAATGAGTTGGAAAGTGAAATTGCATATTTGAGGATGTGTTTTGCAGACTGTCAAGTTGTCACTTGGCAGCAAAACTCACTGTCTCTGATATCCCCAAGATAACAACTGCATTACCGAAATCATCTGTAACAGTTTCATCAAATTCAGTATATGCTTATCAGGAAAGTGTTTCTCAGCAACAAGCTCGTCCATCATATGAAGAGGTACTGATGAAATCAACGGTTGATTGCCCGAAAGGACTTGAAAATCTTCAAGTATCAGCGCAAGCTAATGAACGCGCACGCAACTCAACCTTGTGCTCAGCGCAAAGCTAAAACGCTATCAAATCGACTGGTGTGTTTCGACGCGTCTTACTTCACATATTAGCAGAGTTTACAGCGAAGATGTTGCTCACCAGGACGTGATAAATAATTTGAGACCATTGAATCTTCATCCTGATTGTGTTTGCCAAAAGATTGACCATAGCTACGACCATAGTTTCTTCAAACTTGGCATGTCTTCCAATAATTTGAGCTGCCATCGATATTTGAACAACTGGCCAAAAAGACTATTAGTGGAAGGATACTCGTTTCCAAAGAAGCGTTATGATAATGTTTCAGGGTGAGCTGCAGTCAAACATCCCGTGAAATAGCTTTTTTGAGTTATATTTGATTGTGCGAAGTTTACATAGTAACGCTAGTGATTTCTATGTCTCTATGTATATTTGATAGTGATTTTAAAATTCATGGGCTTACCGGCAACTCAGACATCTTCTCACGATATGGAGTTCACAGCGCACAACGTCAATCTTGGTGAAGGCGTTATAAGTCATCGAATCTCTTCACAAATTTGAGCAAATTAATTTGGACGATGTTCATACACTTATCAATAGTCTTGGATGCAGAGTTGTAGCATTGTGATTTCTGTAAATTACATTCATGAAACTCCAAATATTGTTACATTCAGTATGTTAACTACATGTCTAGATCAAAGATATATTTATGAAAAATCTGTTCCAATTATGGGTGACTTCAACATATCTACATTTCCTTTAACTTATGGAGATGATGAAATGGGTGACCATCTTTCAAATTTTTTTGTCTTCACTGAACTTCCCCAGTACAATTTAATTCTAAATAATAACAATCGTTAGTTTGATCTGATATTTACAAATATATAGTGTGAATTCACTTATGGTGACAAATTCATTTGTAGGAGGAGATGTCTTACATCCAGCCCTTAATCTTGATATGTATCTCAACAATAACGCAGCAGTGATCTTTCACGCTTATAGGTGTTATAAAATGTATAATTTCGAATGAAATTATTAATGGAGACTTCTCAAGAACAAGCTGCTATTCAATATTTCATTAGTACTAAAATTTGAATAATGGTTTTATGCGCTGGATGCTATTGATATAGGTGAATATAATGGAATAAATTGATCAAGTGCATGTATAGAAGTACCTATACTTATAAAAGCACGATGCTAGGATAATCACTGACTAAATGAGTTCTCATAGTCATACCTAATATTGAGTGGAATGCCTTCATCGTCTTCTGAAAATTAAGATATGGTTTAGAGTCGATAGTTGAATTTCAAAAACCTATCACTCAAATACTGCTTCTGCTGTAGAGCTTATTCCAAAATTCGTTGGGTACGGCTTGTCATCTCAGGAACGGTACTGCACAATTGATGACTACTGAAGTGTTGAAACTTAAAGAATTATACCAGTGGACACTGCGATAAGTGTCGTGACCGCTTGGTAATCACGTCGCTCAATGGACACCGGTGTTCGCCAGAAGTTCCACACGACCACAGCGGGCATCGGTCTTTTGAAACATCAGATTTTTTTGCAATCAGATTCTCCCGTCACTGTATAGTTCGAAGTAGACGAAATTAGCAGAAAAAAACACTCTAGGTGAAAATGAAAGTTTGTCCAAAACGCCATGACGCTCAACCTGTTAAACAAAAATCTGATGTGAACATCACGTGACTTACTTGTACATCATTGGATATATGTATGATACGATGTGATTTTGTGTTTGATCGTATATATCATTAGATATATATAAGCAAACATAAAATCTCATCGTCCCACAGTTAATCGTTTCGGATTTATCCAAGAGATTCTAAGAATCTGTCAAGTAAAATGCGCTTTCAGTCAAGTCGGTTGCTATGGAAACAGTAGGCCATTATTCTTATACTACAACATTTTTAAATACTGATTTCTAAAATTCTATGTCTACCAACAAATCTGATTTCATGCGCAAAATTAGAAAAAAAAATCCCGCTGAAGTGCACTTCCGGCTTAGTCCATTGTCATGGGAATAGTAGGCAATCATTCAGATGCTGCAGCAGACTGAAATACAAAATTTCAATATTTTACACCAGATCGTTTCGAATTGATGCGAAAAATTCCAAAAGGCTGTCAAGTTAAGTTCATTTCCGGCTTAATGAATCTCAATGAAAATAGGATTTGAGCATCAAGACAGTATATTCGTCCTAAATACTGAATTCTAACAATCTACGTTTGATCGTTTTGGATTTATGCGGAAAATTCAAAAAATATCTCGAATAAAGTGCTCTTCTGGCTTAGTCGATCGCAATCATAATGCAGGGTGTACAACAAGATATTATAAAAGTGTCCAATACAGAATTTGAATATTCTACGACTGATTGTTTAGAATTTATGCGGGAAATTCAAAAAGTCTGTCATATAGAGCGCACTTCCGGCTCAGCCAATTGTTACAAAAATAAAAGAGGACCATCAAGATGCTACAGCAATTTCTAATGCTAAATTCCAGTATCCTACGGGTGATCATTCTAGATTTATGCGGAAAATTGAAGAAAAGTCTGAAGCAAAGTACACTTCCGGCTTAGCCGATCGCAATCATAATGCAAGATGTACAATGAGATATTATAACTGCCTAATACAAAATTTGGTACTTTGTACAAGTTAGTAGAATACAACGGAAAATATATTTGAGCATATAATTTGGTTTCAAATATAATTTTTTTCTCAAGTAAACGTTGAATATAACCTGAATATACATAGAATAACATCTTCTTAAGATACCTGAGTGTATCACGGGTCGTAGAGTCCTTGAAAAGTAAGTGAAACGCGGAGCGGAGATCGGTAGCGTTAACTGCAATGTACAACTAATAGGATATTATGTATCATATACTCTGACAAGTGCGGGCAGTATCTTAGGATTCCTCTTCTGGAGATATGAAGAGCCTGTTTGAATTGTATCTATCTTTTTCTCACAAATGGTATGATAGGGGCGATTGTATCATGGCTTTTGTCTGCCGATCTCAAATCGCATGAAAACAGAACTTACCCGATAGGACTCCTTACACTTGTCAGAGTGTGAACGTCTCTTTATACACGAGTTTCTTAGAGACAAGAAAAGCAAGTGCTTGGAGAAATGCGTGTCTTAAAATTTATAGAACAAGTTACGTACTATATTTTTTTCACCGCAAAGATCTATTTGAAAAATATTCAGGGGGGAATTTTGAATACTAATGTTGAAGATTATTAACGCTAGCTTCAGCCCGTGCTTGATGAGCCTGTGCCAACTTCAGGACATGTTCAAAATGATTGATGCCACGGGTTTACCAAGATATATTCGAAATGTCATTTAGCGCCAAGGAAGCCAGTTGATTAGATGTCATTCTAATCACGGTTGTAAGTGAATGAAGTTCTGAAATGCTTCAGAATGTCTTAAGATACTATGAAACATTCAAATGTTCCAAAATATTCGAGAACTTTCCCGGATGTGATGTAATCTTTCCAAATATTTCAAGGAGTTGTGCGTGTTGAAGTCCTTCAGTTCGTTTTTTTTTTCTCAATATTTTTGTGATGTTTCATTTTATTCATCAACAAATTCATAATGATAGTGCCCAACTGAATGTGGCAAGTGCAGTGTTCTATTTTTCTTGACTATTCAGTTGGATAGTGACCCACAATTTAAGTTTTTGACTAAGTATTCACGGCATAATTCCATAATTTTTAATTGAAACTTTCAAACTGTTCGGATTGATTTATATCTACATAGGTATAGTTTGTTCTAAAGAAACTAACATCAACTGCATATGATTCTATTGAATGTAAAGATTATTGATAAATATTTCAACTGATAATTCAACAAGTAAAAACAAACTCATTAACATATTTATTTTTCTTAACATATGTTTCTAGATATCTGAAACTACTCATTAAAATGTCAATTATGGCACACAGAATGTATAATTGATTGTATTCTGTTGTTTCTCTCTTAACACTTTCTCCACATTTGTGCGTATGTATTTACTCTTGATTATTGTTCAATCCAATTCCTCTTACCAGCTTCTGAAAACGTACTCAAGGAAGTGGTTTGGTGAACAGATCAACCAACTGTCCCTCGCTCAATACTAATTCTCCCTTCTAATTATTTCTCACAAACAAATAATGTCGTACATCAATATGCTTAGTACTCCGATGATATTCAGCGTTTTTTGTCATCTTGATTGCGCTAGCATTGTCGACACGTGAAAAAGGCTTATCTTGAAACTTACCAACTTGACCAAATACACGCTTCAGCCATATAGCTACTCTAGTTTCTTAATTAGCTGCCAAAAACTCAGCTTCAGTCGTAGATAGTGCTGTAGAACGTTGTTTTCCACTACACCAGCTAACTGTTCCACCAGCATGAAGACATACAAAGCCAGATTGGGTCGATACAGAATGCCAAGATCGATTGTTCCTCGTACATACTTTATGATTCTCTCCACTTAAAGCAAGTCAGCTTCTGTAGGTGCTTCTATTGATCTTGCAGCTATACCAAAAGCGAAAGTAATGCCAGGTCTTGTTACAGACATAAGATACATCAAACTTTCTACAGCCTCACGATAGGGTACTTTTGACCTAACTATCTCATTTAAGCCATCACCTGAAGAATTGGACGGAGTGGAAACAGAATTAGATTCTTGCATTCTAAAATGCTGAAGCACTCTTTCAGTATTAGTACTCTGACTAATCCTTATTGATCAATGCTCTTTTCTCAGAATCTGTATCCCCAGGAAACTATTTAAAGATTCAATAGTTATCTTAAATTCTCTAGACAAATCATCTACAAATTTATTCACTCCTTGTGGATCAGATCCTGCTACTTACTACAAGGAGTTTCTTACCTGCATTGCTACGGTTAAATGAGCATGGATTAGATTTGCTACATACAAGACCTTGAGATCAGATGAAATTCGGAATCCTTGAATTCCAACATCTTGGTGCTTGCTTTAACTCATACAATGACCGCTTTAATCTGCAAATTCGATCTGTTGAGTCTCAATATCCTTATGGTTGATCCATATACACATCTTTTTGAAGTTCACCAAACAGGAATGCCGTTTTGACATCAAATTTCGATAATTCTAGTTTTTCTGATGCCGCTACACTCAAGACTACACGAATTGGGTCATAGTAAGCTACTAGGCTCAACAACTCATCATAGTCGATGTCCTGACGCTGTGCATATCCTTGAGCTACTGTACGAGCTTTGTACTTCGATAAGGAACTACCTGGACTCAGTTTCTTACACACCATTCAACGACAACTCAGGATATGAATCTTTTCAGGTTTTTTAATCAATTCTCAGGCCCATTTCCTTTATGCAAATTTATCTTGTCATTAAAAGCAGATTTCCACTGCTTGGCATCTTTTTGTTCCATAGATCCAGCATATAAATCTGGATTTCCATATACTGCATACTCTTCGAAACGCATCCGTTCTGGTTGCCTTTTATCACGTTTTTCACGTCTAAGACTATCATTTTTATGTGTATGCATGTTTACCTGAGTTTCTTCCCCCAGAACCGTATTATCCTTACGAGGCAATGTGCCTTATTTTACTGTAGCCACTGTAACAGAACTTATTTCAGAAATTCTAGGCTTAAAACTTACATCATGACTCGTGATAGTTCGTTTTCTTCCAGGGATGAATACACGATATCCATCTCAAAAACCATGATACCCTGCAAACAAATCTGCAACACTTTTTGCATCCCATTTACAACGTTTTTGTTTAGGGATATGGACATGACATTCTATTCCAAATATTCTCAGATGTTTCAAATCATTCACACTTCCACCAGACCATAGTTGAAGAGGTGATTTTCCTCCTACACTTGTTGACCCAGTCGAATTTAGGAGATATATGGCGGTATTACAATCTTCAGCCCATAAATTCTTTGAAAAATCACTAGCTTGTAACATAGGACGAGCTGATACCACTACAGCCCTATTTTCCCGCTCAGCAGCTCCATTTTTCTTTAAGCTATATGGTATTAAAGTACGAAGAGTGAATTCACATTCTCTTGTAATTTCCGTAACTTTCTGTGGAATGAACTCTCCGCCATTATCACATAGTAATTCTGACAATATGTCCATTTGTTTCAGTTTCATTCAAGAATTGACGGAAATATGTTGCTACTTCGTCTTTCTTGAATGAGAAAAAAATCCTCCGATACTTACTAAAATCAATAAATAAAACAAAATATCGGTTACCTCCAATTGAAGTATTTTTCATTGGACCACATACATCAACATTTATTAGCTCACCAGTTACTTTTCTCCGATTACGACGTTCTCCATAATGTTTACAAGGAGATTTACCAAGTGCACATCCTTCACAAAACTTGCCTCCTCCCGGTATTTCTGTTCCATACTGTTTAAGAACTTGTTTCACGTGTCTTCTATTCTATTGACCTAAACGTTCGTGTCATGACTGTAGAGCTCCATTTTATCTGCTAGGTATACACTTTCATGACAACTAGATACAACCACACGCATGTCAAGCAAATATGAATCTCCAAACCATTTTCCAGGCAGAGATACTTCTCTATCTCTTTTAAAAACACAGCTACCACTTTTTAATCCAAAAATATATCCTTCAGCAATCGACTTGCGAATAGAAGATATATTTGCTCCAGAAATATACCAGACATTTTTTAAATAACTTTTGAACCACCTAGAACCAACTTCAGCTTCTACAATTATAGTACCTTGTCCTGAAACTGGTAAATTACTAGTTCCATTGAAATCATACATTGCACGAGCAGTAGTAAACGGCGTATAATTCACAAAATACTACTTATTAGAAGTAATATGTGTTACTGCACCACTGTCAGCTATCCACTTGTCAATGACAGTTATCCTGTCATAACAAACAAAATTACGCTTGACAAATTGCTCATCTTGTTTTGTCAAATTCCTCTTATTCTTTTGCTCAAATAGATATTGCCTTGCAGAGTGACTTATCATCTTGGATTTGAAACACTGCTTTTTGATCTTATAACTTCAGTTGCTTCTGTCTTTATTTCATTCTCAGACCGTACTGCAGATACATATTTCTCATTGCACTTCACATTTTCTTCAATCAATCAATTGCCAGAAAAAATCAAACGATTGACTTCAGGCTCTGCATGAAATGTAGATTTATTCACTGCAATATTATCTCTCTGCTCGATGGTCTGCAACTTTTCCACTAATACTTTCAAATAGCGTTCACCCAACGACATTGCTTCCCATACATTCCAAAACTCACGGAATTCTATAGTCTATGTGCAAGGGGGCAAAGTTTTAACAAATATCGATGCAAGCGCTCATGGTGAAATCTATTCTAACCATTGAACTTTATTTCTCAGAATACGTCATCGAGCATTGTAGTTTGAAAGTGAAAATAATTGCATATAAAACTTAGGAAAACGCTTGTTCTGTTTCAGGCTGTTGTGTTGAGAATGATTCAAGTGAAATATATTTTCATAGATTTCATGTACGCAGTTATACCATGAAAAAACGAGTGGAATGGATCAAAGCGGTAAATAGAGTATTATCTGTCTCTCATTATTAATCTATATAACAAATATGTTTGTAATTCAATTGTGAAATTGAAAAAGAATTCCAACCATTTTGAGTTCATGAATTCACCTCTATCTCTAATTTGTGACGTGTTTCAGTGATAGAAGTTTGTCGGATGCACTTCGCAATAATATTGTCAGCAACATATTCTTCAACATGTTTAATATGGCAAAAACCTGATTTCATGCTATTCTGCAATGCTTCCTTGGTAAAAGGGATGCAGTATATAACACATTCAACCCGGTCCACAAGGTTATCGGCACCATAGTTTAAGGTTATCCTGTCAATTTGAACGAATCAAGAAGTTTTCTTCAATAGGTTCGTAATAATTGAAGGAGCAAATACCCAAAATAAATAATTCCGACGTACCTTTTATGCTATGCAAGTTATGATACACGCACACAGCTGAATTAGATGATATCAATACATTTAAAGAATTATAGGTATGAAACAATGACAAAATGGGAGTATGATCGTTCTCCATTGCCCGCTAGAGGCGCTAGTAGACTTCATGCATGTAGCCTATACCCAGGGTCGACAATACTCAAGTAATTGGAACACGATCGCTTGAGCAAGATTCATCCTGTTTATTCAAAGCATCATTGAGTTCGGCAAAATGTTTTTGCAATTTTGCTATATGAGTTGCAATATCTTCCGTGGTGTCTCGTTCCATCCTAAAATTTCTTCAAGCAAACGATCTAAACATTGTTCGCTGCTTTGCTCGTAGACTGCAATCACAGTTTGCCAGATTTCATGTGATGTCTTGCATGTCATTGCTAGAGTTGATGGTTCATCTTCAAATGAAGTCATATGATAAAGCATAGCTCCAGCATCTGCTGATTCTCACTTGAATAAATATTTTTCAAAATTGCTTTTATCTGAAACAGTACTATTTTTTTCAGGTTTCTTCTCTATCCCTGTTACAATGTCAGTTAATTCATACCTCTTTGACAATAAAAGCATTAACATTTTCTATCCAGTCCAGTTACATGAACCCGATAATTCTTCAATAGAAATTTCATTCAATGTACTAGTCATGGTTTTCAACATTAAAAAAAAAACGCTCGAACAATTTGGTTGATATTTATTATCTTCGGACGTGCTGAGCTCATAACTTAATGAAACTACCACTAACTTCATATGATTTTATCAAATGTAAAGACAATTCAACAAGTAAAAACAAACTCATCGAACACATATTTTTCTTTCTTTACATATGTTTCTAGATATACTGAAACTACTTATCGATATATCCATCATTACACACAGAATGTATCACATAAATTGTATTTTGATGTTTCTTTCTTCAACATGTTCAGCTTACTTGTTTATGTGAATAACGATGTAAGTGCGCCAAATGCAGATCTAAAAGAGCTGATAATTCAATTGGATGTGAGGGAACGTGCGGTTTGTGGTTTCATCTTCTTTGAGCCAATTTGAATGAAGACGATGTTTGTCTATTCAACCAGTCGAAATCAAATTTCTTCTGGTGTAGCTCAGCCGTCTGGATTGCTCCGTCATTGACGAATCCAAAGATAATGACATAAAAATCCTGCTTTTCCAGACATTAATCCAAAACTTCCGACATTTGAGAATTATATCTTTAGTTAATTGAGAGCTGCTGTTAAAGTTCAGGTTACTGATATCGTAGCGTCCACAATTACTGATTTAAAATCCGACATCAGGAAGCAGATCTGTTCTAGAACTCATAATGACATCTCTAACTCTTCATCAGTATCTAACACCCAGCACAGTCTTTAGAATCCATCATTCATAGCTCTGTTCCCAGAAAATCCATTATATAAACACCAAAAGATTCTTCTCTAACCGCTGCTACAACGAAAGCTGATTTGCTCAAGTCCGCTAATCCAGTCTCATCTGATTTCACTATGAGTGCAGTGCGTCAAACTGGCATCATCAGCTCAGTGAACACCAACAGACTAAAGGATATCGTTAATAATACTATGAATGATAAATATGTGATCAAACAGCTACCTTCTCTACATCCTCGAGTACGTGTTGTCGGTATGTCTGAATCTTTCTCCAAAGAATCTTTGCTTTAGCATCTTGTCCACCAGAATAAAGATTCATTCACATCGAGACATGAATTTGATGTAATCGAAGTGGCTTCAACTAAGAGGAACAGTCATGTTTCTGAAGCAATATTGCAAGTTGACACGACTACTTACAAAAATTTAATCAAAACGGAAAAGTTATTTGTCGGATTTGATTTTTGTCCCATTAACAATGCTATTGACCTGCAGAGATGTTTTAGATGTTGTGTATTCCGTCATACATCCGATAAGCGTGTCAAATCAGATCAATATTGTCCCAAATGTGATGAGAATCATGATTTTGAAAACTGCAAGGCATCATTTATAAGTACATCAATTGCACTTAATATAATTAGCTCCACAACATTAAGACTGATGTCGCTCACGATGTGTTGGACAAAAATTGTCACGCTTACCTTGAGACACTTGAACGGTTCAATTCCAACATTTCAAATTCCCAATAGCAATCAAAACAGCACTAAGATAAACAACACAATACACATCAACTTTCGTGTTTTCATAAAAATATTCAGGGACTTGATTCCAGAATTCCTCATCTTCAGTCCTCAAGTGTTTGTTTTGAATACGATGTTATTGCACTTACTGAGAAGTGGTTATCGGAAACTTTTTTTGATGCTGACTAAAGTTCTTACTTGTTCAATGCTTACCGCAGCGACCGTTCTCCTTCTTGCCAAAAATGACATTCCATCTCCCAGTGTTAATGATCTCAGTGACTACTCCGCCATCTAATATTGATATTGTCTGCTCCAAATTATCAGTGACCATTTTAATTGTTATGTTTTTGTTATTGGTGTATCCCCAGCACAATCTACTAGCTTATATAACTCCATATCAGATTTCTTTGAGAGTTTGCCGTTCATGCATTCTAGCAATTTTTCAATTTTTGACGACATGAATATTTCGGAATGCGCTTCTATTGAATCCTCTGAAGTCGCTACTCTTGAAGGTCTGATGGAACTGTATGTCGCTCATTAATTCAATTCTGTCTTAAATTTCAATGAAAGAATGTTAGACTCATTCATTTCTAATGTTGCATTGTCACTGATTTATTATTTGACGTAGAATATGAACAGCATCATCCTGCCATAAATATTAATTTTAAATTTTGCTCAACAAAAACTGTTGAACGTAATAGAACCGCTGAAGCTCATAATTTCCAGAAGGCTGATTATGTCAAGCTATACAGTCTGATAGAGCTATTTGATTGGAATTCCTTGAGCAATTTTTCTGATGTGAACCAAGCATGCGAATTTCTCTATAACAAACTTCATTGATCCTGAGATCTGTGTTCCTTTGGAAACATGTGATTCCAAACACTATCCTCCTTGGTTCACCAGAAATATTGTCAAGAAATTGAAAATGAGGGATAATGGATAAAATGGTTGACGCTGACTGGATTTATGAATAATGTGATTGATATATCTTTGGGATTCCAGTCAATTTATTCAATTTTATTTCTTTTCTGTTTCAGTTTCAGCTACACCCCAGCCATGCCCAAAAGCGTTACAATCTTATTTTATCACTAATTATGTGTATGTGAATCTTAGAAATACTTACATAGGAATTATTGTTTATAAAATTGAAGTTATGCATTGGTTTAAAATGATAATAATATGAAAAAGCGGAAAAAAGAGAAATTTTTCCTTCTCATCTGCCACACCCGACATTGGTAGAAGTTTGTCAATTGTGGTGTCAATCAATTTAAATTGTGTATCACGCAAGGTGCCAAAATATAAACAAAAATCAAAAAAGTAACATGGGCCTAGATCTAAAGGATATTGTTGTAAATCGTGCTGAGCGCTATAGTATCGGTCTTTTCATTAATATTTTGTTTATCCAGTTTTATATATGGCATCTTTAATGTAACTCTTCTATTCAAGTTTAATTCATCATGAATAATACTAGTTTCATCAAAATAGAATGTATGAACTGAATCTATGCAATGTGAGACTAGCGCACATCTCGGCGTATTTTTATTTGATTTCTTACTATTTCGTTTGTGTTCAGCCCGCCTTGATATTAAATATCTTCAAGTTTGTCCTTTGTATCTTGTATCACAATCATTACACGGTATTTTGTAGATCAAATTGATTCTTAGGTTTTAATCAGTTTTATCTTTTATTTTGAAGAATAAATTGCCTACTGTTTTGTACTGTTAGGAACAAATTTGAGTTCCCGTTTAGATTAGAGAAAAATGTAGCAACTTCACCACCAAATTGTACAAAAAGCTCTTAGCAAGTACCAGATACTTGAGTTTTCAATCTAATCATCCCAAAAGTCAGTATTTTGTAGATTAAATTAGATCTTGAGTTTTTATCAGTTTTATCTTTTATTTTGGACAATAAATTGCTACTGTTTGAAACAAATTTCAATTCTCTCTTTATTTTCGAATACATCATGTAACTAACGCTATCTATAAAATTGAGAAGTTGACTTTTCGGATGATTAGATTGAAAACTTAAGTATCTGGTACTTGCTAAGATCTTTTTGTACCATTTGGTGGTGATATTGCTACATTCTTCTCTAATCTAAGAAGGAATTCAAATTTGTTCCAAACAGTACAAAGCAGTAGACAATTTATTCTCCAAACTAAAAGATAAAACTGATAAAAACTTGAGATTCAATTTATTCTACAAAATACCGTGTAATGATTGTGATACACGATACACAGAACAAACTAAAAGATATTTAGAATCGAGGCGGGCTGAACACAAACAAAATAGAAAGAAATCAAATGAAAATGCGCCGAGATGTGCGCTAGTCTCACATTGCATAGATTCAGTTCAAACATCCTATTTTGATGGAACTAGTATTATTCATGATGAAGTTAACTTGAATAGAAGACATACATTAGAGATGTTGTATATAAAACAGGATAAACAAAATATTGATGGAAAGACAGATACTATAGCGCTTAGCACGATTTACAACAATATTCTTCAGATCTAGGCTCATGTTCCTTTTCAGATTTTTGTTTATATTTTGGCACCTTGCGTGATGCACAATTTCGATTGATTGACATTACAATCGACAGACTTCTACCAGTGCCAATATGTATTTTCTTGACAATGCGTGCACGCACGGTTTCTAACACGCAGTTAGCCAACGCCTTCCATAGATGTCGGGTGTGGCGGAAGACAAGAGAAAATCTCTCTTCTTTCCGCTTTTTCATATTATCATCATTTTAAACCAATGTACAACTTCAATTTTCTAAACAATAATTCCTATGTAAGTATTTCTAAAATTCACATACACATAATTAGTAATAAAATAAAATTGTAGCGCTTTTGAGGATGGCTGAGGTGCAGCCGAAACTGTAAGGCAGAAAAGAAATAAAATTGAATAAATAGACTGGAATCCCACAGATATATCACTCACATCATGAGAAATAATGTACAAAAATCCTTTTCAAAATTTTTATATCATATAGCATACCGTTCGAATTTCAAGCCTCAAGATATAAATTCAAACTTTTAATCGAGCAGTCGTATGATGATTATGTGGAGGAATGTGAAGCTTCTATCAAGACAGATATCAAACATTCTTGAAGCTATGTAAATTCAAAAAAGAGAAATAATGGTCAGTCCAACAATATGTATTCTGAGGAACATTCGTTTTCAGCTTCTGCGGACATATCTAGTGCCTACGCCACTTTTTTCCAGTCTGGTCCCTGGTTTCTTGATCAAGGACTGCACCTACCCTTCGTCAAATGCCTTGTTACATATCCTTAACTTTGGCATCACGACCAACACATTTCCAGATTTGTAAAAAACTATCAGAACCACACAAATTTTGAAATTCGGTGATGTCTCCAATATTGGAAATTATTGCCCTATTGCCATGTTGTCAAATTTCAGCAAAATATTCGGGAATATCATATACAAAACCCTTTAAGCGAATATCAAGTAGCAAATTTCTGTATACCAACATGGCCTTATGGAAAATAGGTCGACTGTTTCAAACTTGATGTACTTCACTCATAGAATCTCTTCCATACTTGATGCTGAGGGCCAAGTTGATTGTATTTATACCGATTATGCAAAGGCATTTGAGAGAATTGACCACGGTATCTTGATCTACAAACTAGAGTCCTTCTCTCTCTCCTTCCCTCTCATATCACTTCATCAACGTCAAACGTTCAAGACTTCGATTCATTCAAATTTTGTTCTTCCTCCAGCGTTCCTCAAGGATCAAACTTAGATCCTTTGCTCATTTTGTTATTTATCAACGATGTCACAGACATCCTAAACTGCGATAAATTGCTCTTCGCAGATGACCTCAAACATTTCATCCTGTCTACTCTATCAACGACTACCTCTTGCTACAAAATGACTTGAATAATCCAAGTCAGTGGTGCTCAAATAACAATCTTCATCTGAACACTAAAAAATGCTTCATTTTGTCATACACTACGAAGCTCTTACCATTGGCTTATACTTATTTAATATTAGATGTAACAATATCGTGCACTGGAGTAATTCTAGATCTAGGAGTGAAGTTTGATAGTGAGTTGACTTCTATATTCCATATTGCAATTCAGCAATACGCATGCTGAGCTTCGTAATTAAGAGTTCTTTCCAGGACATTTCAGCTATTTTTGCTCATTCCTATTCGTTTGTTAGATCTAGACTCGAGTATTGTAATTCCATCTGGAATCTTAGCTACGAGGTTCATCAGGACTCGATAGAAGCCGTTCAGTATAAAATACCTCAAATTTATATATTTCAAAGTCCACAAAATTCATCCAGATCGTTCTGTTTCCTATGTTTCCCTACTTTCTTCATTTGATTTGCAGAGTTTATTTGAACACCGTGAGAACAATTTAATAATCTATCCAGCCAAAATACTTCAAAATAAAGTTGATAATTCATCTTGCTTGTCCCTTCTCAATTTCCATACCCCTACCATAATGACCAGATCCATCTTCACTTTCTACCTTACCACCTCTCGAATAAACTTTCTGTTCTCATCTCCTCTTCGCAAGATGTGTTTATTGTAGGACTTAAAGTTTTCTCATATTGACATTTCTTTTTTGGATTCTGATAGCTTCAAAGAACCCATTTCAAATAATTGATGACCAGCTACTAGTCACTTTTTACAGTTCATACCTTTTTTGTAACATGTTTGTCACTATCCTGTGATTGGGTTCACCTGTTGTATAGTTATTTGGATGAATAAATGAATGAATGAATGAATAAAACACTCTAAAATATTGCACAGCGTTATACAGTGACTCTTTATGCTTTAGAATGTTCTAGAACACTCCAGAATTCTAATAGATACTCCAGACTGTTTAAAAACGTTATAAAATATTTCAGAACGCTTTAGAACATCATACAATATCACATAACGTACCAAAATACTCTGAAACCTTCTAGAACGCGTCAGAATGTTACACAACGATTTCAAATACTTTCTGTTCTGAAATGTTCTAAACTACAGCAAAATGTTTCATAATGTTTCAAAATATTTGAGAACGCTTTAGAACACTATATATTCATACAATATTTCAAAACGTTCCAAATCATGAATGGACATTCCAAAATGCTACAGTGTTCCTAAGAATGGTCTAAAACGCCCTAGAATAATCAAGAACACACCCGACTATTCCAAAACGTTATTTAATGCTCTAGAATGTTTTTTAACGTCGTACAATTTTCCAGGACGTACCAAAACACTCCAAGACACATCGGGATATTATACAATGTGTCAAAATGCTGCAGAATGATCTGAAACATCCCAAAACTCAACATAATGTTCTGTCTTGAGAACGGCTCTAAATGCCATACAATCCTCCATGACGTCTCAGAACACTTTAGAACGTACCAAATCACTCTAAGACATTCAAGGACTCAACGGGATCTTAAATAAGGTCTCAAAGTGCTTACCGATGTTCTAAGATGCTGTGGTATGTCTTACATCACTCCAAAACGTTATAAAATGTTTCAGAATATTTCAGAACGTTTTAAAATGGCTTGTCATTTTTCAGGACATCTCAAAATTTTCAAGATAATCCCATAACGTTATACAGTGATTCTATATACTCCAAAATGCTCCAGAACAGTTTATCTTAACAGAACGTGCATCCAGATTCCCATAAATTCTGCGGCCCGTACCATTCGCCCGAAAATATATTTCTGAGAATGATATCAATTATTTTCATGATAAAATCCATGACACAATCCGGCTTATTACAATATACAGAGATGGGAAAACTACCAGTGGTACTGGTACAAATGGGGCTCGGCATAAAATACCAGTGTACTTCGAATTAAATAGTCCGAAGGAATATATTATTTGATGAATTTTGAGATGTTCAGGCGCGTTGCGGATTCGCCAATTCCCGGCGTCGGAGCGTACGCTGATGCGATGAAATTGGAGACTGATACGAAGTACAATTTAATGTAGCGAACCATACAAAACACTACCTCAGTCACATTAGTTGAATTGAATGATGTTCACAACATTGTAAAGAGCATTTTCTAGATTCAATTACTATCTATAGAGTTAAACTTCGGAAACTCTGATATATTTAATTCCAACAAATTTTTTATTGATAATTTTCTTTTTTATTCAATTTTTATTGATTAACATCTTTTTTCCCATTACTATTCTCATATGAATAAATGCTTCAACTTGATTTGGATATAGTCAGATTTTCTACAGCCAAATATGTATTGTACTATTTGAATTGTTGCAATTATCTTTTTTTTTCAAATCAAGATCACAATTTTTCAATAGGTGAACATTTTTTTATATATTATTAGATGGAAATTCCATTTTGAGTTCACAAATTTCATTTACTGTAACTGGAATTCGAGGGCTTTATGTTTCTAATGCTCCAGGCACGCGACTAATTATTATATAGTTCAAATTTCTCTCTTTCACTTTTCACTTGTGGTACAAGCCTCCAAAACTACTTGATGTAACAGCATATTGGATATAACCATAAATATTTATTTCGCAGTGACTATCATACGTAACATTGTGCCTATATAAATAAAGACACTCTTATGTAGGATCTTGATTGATCCATCTTACATATATTTACGCTCATCTTGATTCATTGATTATAAAACACTCTAGGATAGATGAAGGGATATAACATAGTTATAAGAATAGATTGTGGGAGTAGTCTGTAGCTCAGAGGTAGAGCGTTTGACTACGAGTCGATAGATACCAAGTTCAAATCTCATCAAAGTGCGAAAAATTTCAATATTTTTTTCTTTCCTCTATACAGGTAACCATTTCATCAATATTATTTTCCCAAATCATCATCATCTACATTCAAGGTATTTCATGCTATGTGCTAAGCATATCTTCTATTTTCATATGAATCTGCGATATTTGGTGTGATGATAGAGGTAGCTGGAAACAGTACTGTCACTTTAAAGAATTGTTGTGGTATTACAATTTTTAACTTGATTTTTGAATTCAAATAATTGTGGATTGTGAACTTCAACTGTTATTAGTTTGAACTTCTTTGAATCCCTACTACACCTTGAACGTTTTATTGTAGAACAAATAAGATCAGATTGACAAGGTGAGATGATATCAAAAAATTTACATTTCTTGCATTTCTGTTGATGTTTGAAATCTTGACATTCATTCACGCTCATCACTGATTCACTTTTTCATCAACATTACTCAACTGAAGCATCATCATTCACATTCAAGGTATTTTATTTTATTTATGTGCTAAACATATCTTCAATTTGACTGATAACCCATCGTCTTTCAACGGGCGCCCAAGGCGCCTTGCATACCACTAGTTTATTTATATTCACCTATATAAATAACACTCAGCACAGCCTCTGCATGAAATTATTACATCAATTTTAGTACAACTTCTTTTCACAATTTTTTTCCATTTGACAATTTTATTTTCAACTTTTTAGTTCTGTCTTGAACTGTGCTTTTCTAATAACGCAACATTACTACAAGGTGTTTTGTCTGTTAATTTAGAACAATCTAATTCTTCAGTCGCAAATCTCAAAGCTTGTTGAAGGTATAATGTGGAAATTTTGTATTTGAGACCGGTATAGGGTCTAGTTGTGCACCTCGCTTTATGGTTCCAATCGTCTATACCGGAAGTGCACTTTACTTAAAAACTTCTCTCGAATTTTCCTAATTAATCCAGAATGATTAACCGTATGATGTTGAAAGTCGGTATTTGAACTTGATGTTGTATCAGAATGGTTATCTGCTATTTTTGTATGAAGTGCACTTTACTTGATGCTTTTCTCTAATTTTTCTTGCATAAATCCAGAATGATCAGTCATAGCATATTGAAACCTATAGTGTTTGAACTTGTTGTAGCACCAAAATAGTTATATGCTATTTTTGTATCAATCGACACAAGTAAATCACGTACTGTTGTAATTCATTGATTGTGCACGATATAAATGGATGGAAGGAATCTTCGTCTTCGAGTTTATTACACAATGAGCAGATGTTCGCTGCTAGAAACTGGTTTGTGATGTTGTCTATGTATATTTGGAGCATATTTGGATTCTTAATCGGCTTATGAGTTTCTTTGGTTGAAGTTCACGTCAATTTTCGAATGATTTGCTTCATCCAGGTTACTGGATAGCGGGATATATTCCGAATGGAGCTTCAGTTTTGTTTATAAATGCGATTAATATGCTATCGTGCTCTTGTTCAATTGTAATTATGTTTTACTTCTCTCAAATCCATCTCAAGTCAATTGATTCAAGCAGGCTGAGTAGAGTATATGCCCGAATGTTGCCTTTTTCTTTTGTTTGATGTTAGCATTTTCGGCTAGTTGTTGTTGTTTTTGATAGAAAAAGAATTTAATCTATTCTCATGGGCAAGGAGCAATCTTCCACCAATTCAACATTCATTGACTTCATGAATAAATGCTCTTGTGTGGTTCGAGGGTATTTAAGTATGGACTTAAGGAAGTTAGATTTATCGTTTCTGGATTGTTGATTGCCCATACCTCGCTTGCATATAGCAAGGTTAGCAGAGTAATCGAGTGGTAAAGTTTTTTATTGTTTCCCATGAAATGATTTTCCTAGTGATGGGTACTATTCTCAAAGATCCAATTGCAAAATTTCACTAATTTCTTGTCTTCCGTTTTTTCCAAATTTGCCAGCTGTAGTGAGTCTAATTGCTAAGTAATTGTAGCTTTTTGTGAGTGTTATTTGTTGATCTTGGCATGCATAGATTTTTAGCTGTCTCATTGGTCTATCTCTGTGAAAATGCAGTATTTTAGTCAAGTCTATCAAAATATTCTTCTAGCGCAAGGAGTTTTGTTCTTATGTCTATTTGAGCTCTTGCAAATAATACGGTGTTGTCTGCATGCTATATAGTACGGGAGGTAGCGTTGTGTTTGAACGAGTCATTCCATACCGACTGAAAATCATAATAATAATAGTTTACCCCTAGTACAGTTGAGTTATGAGCGTCAGCTACCGCACCCGCGGTGGAGCTGAAGGTAACAACATATGAAAGTGGTCACAAAAAAATTCTGTTTTAGTAATTTCATACCGTGCCAAAATTTATGATATGATTTTTGAGACGATTTCCAACTGAAAAATAATAGTCAGCTGTTTTGCAAGAGGAGGGTTATATGTCAGTCGTGCGTATGAACTTATCAACATTTTTTAGAAAAAAATTCATCTCATACCGTATAAATCTTTCACAGCTGAATCTTCATACTTCTTCAAAAATTAAAATAATCGTCAGCTGTATTATCAACGGGGGTAAGACCGTCAGTCGGCGTCATAAACATGCCGCGCGCTCAGCCCATCTAAGCGTTGCACGATTACTTTTGCAAATAAATTGACGATCTTTACACCAACATACATTGAGCTGACGATGATTTGTATTCTTATTACCAATGAAATCATATTATATCTCTATTTCAGGCAGTATTATGACAATTTATAGTAAAAAATCAAGTTTTATGTGGCAACCAACAAGTTCTTAATCAATCTTCCATATTTGTCAAGTCACGACGATTATAAATTATACATATATTTATTCAATCGTTGAGGTCTTCCGTAGTATCTGTTCCGTAATCATTTTCGTCGCAACTATCTTCAGAGCTATCGATGATAGCATCATCTTCGACATCGTCTGATGATTCAATTGGTTCATTTTCAACGTTTCCTGTAAGAAGAAATAATATATATATATATATATATATATATATATATATATATATATATATATATATATATATATATATATGTTATGATGTTTATTAAATTCTCATTTATTTCAATGACCCAAGCTTTCACCAATAATTTTTGGCTTCTTCAGGGGACTAAAGTAATGTAAACAATAAGACAGTTAAATCAAATTGACAAGTAAAAACGGATAAACTTCAACTTACAGAAAAATAGAGAATTAATAATCACAAACATTGAGAAAAACTTAGTTTTTATGGTTTTCTATGGTTGGTTTACTCTTGTCCAGTTGTTAGTTTTTCTCAATGTTTGTGATTATTAATTCTCTATTTTTCTGTAAGTTGAAGTTTATCCGTTTTTACTTGTCAATTTGATTTAACTGTCTTATTGTTTACATTACTTTAGTCCCCTGAAGAAGCCAAAAATTATTGGTGAAAGCTTGGGTCATTGAAATAAATGAGAATTTTTGAATAATTAAAGACTGACTACCCAATAAACATCATAACATATAATATTTACAGTCGATAAACAACAATTTTCTTATATATATATATATATATATATATATATATATATATATATATATATATATATATATATATATATATATATATATATATATATATATATATATATATATATATATATATATATATATATATATATATATATATATATATATAAGTATATACCTTAAGAGTTATCATCAATAATTGTTACACTAGTTACGGTTGGTGGAACCTGATCGCCCTCAAACCACTTGAAAGTGTACTTATTATTTTCTTCATTACATTTATAATCGGAGGGTGATACCTGTGATGGAACTGATTTGTGAGCATTGCTCTAAGGATGTCCTATGTTTGATGTCCGTAGAATATGTTGATATAGCTCTGATTGACATGGAGGGAATATTGCGCCGTCAATTGTATTTTTTAGCAGGAATTGGTCTTTTCTCCCATTCATTTTATAAGTTTTGGTGAATGTTGCTACCCGTGCTGTATTTACATTGTCAATCCCTCTCAGATTATACATCCTGCACACAAATTTTTCTATGGTTTTTTGGAGTTCACGTACATTACAGTCGTTCATGTTCACAATATCTGTAAATGCCTGAATATAAGATTCCGATTGTTTCAAAATATCCAAAGGTTTTTTTTTCCCCTTTTCTATAGAAAGCAGGATTAAAGTCACATCCTGTAAAAGCATGGAATTCTGGCAATGATGCGCACAAACTAGGCCTCAATGTTTCATTTAATAGACTAACATCGATGTAACGTCTGGCATTACCACTTCCCAGTAGCATGTAAATATTCAATTTGCTTTGAATATGATTCATATTTCCTAGTACTATTACCAAGATGTCTGTATCTGAACATCTTATAATTACGTCAGCATCAATATGTAATTGGCAAACCTGGAATATTATCTTTGTGTCTGCTTCTTCATGAGCAGTACAATTTAAATTTTCTTCGACAGTTCTCTAAATTTTTTCATTTTGTTTTTCATATTTGTAGCAAATTTCATGATTAATGAATATTGTTTTTTCTCCTATAAACGGAACCATGTAATTATTCTTCCAATCATTACAGATGAATTTGATTAGGGCGTTATTGAAATTGATATTTTTCAATTCGGTTGCAAAATTAGCTGGTCATAATTGATCAGGACTGTTCATAGAATAATTCTGGCCCTCTACTTTGCCTCTCAAGGTGTGTTCATGATCTTTTATTGATGGAGTAAAGTAGCGGTCAAATGCGATAATAACTGTACGTGCGTTTGCGAAAGTAACTATTGTTATTAATTTTTTTGAAATATTTCCAAATGATAGTGGAACTTCTGTCATTGAATGTAAAAGAAAGTGTCTATCATAGATTATTACATCACACGATGTTGGTGAATTACTAGCTATATTTGTTTCTAAAATTTTTACTAACACAGATTTATCTGTTTTGTAAATCGCATCATCCAGGTGACACATTGCCAATGGACCTGGTGTCAATGGGTACGTAAGTACTACATCAATGTTTATATTTTTTTCTAAGGACAATAATAAAAGCTGTGCAAAGAGATCGCGTTGCATTCGTACTTCAACTATTTTACCTGAAATAGTCACTTTTTTTTGGGTAAAGCGTTTGCAAAAGTTAAAACTTTGGTTCTACTGATTGTTCTTTCAAATCTTTGAGGATCTAGGCTACATTCTGTTATGAATGTTTCACGTAGCTCATTTCCTTTTTCCTCTACATAAAGCAGAAAATCAGCTATATTTTCTTCGACAGCCTGACCAGTTAATATATTGAATAAGAAATTGTCATTGTAGCTACCAGAAAAAAGATTATTTTGTTTTATGTGTGAAACTAAATTTTCCAGTTGATTGGAGTGTTTTTTGATTTGGTTATTGTCCAAATCTGCAGTAATATCTTGGCTTCTCCGTAAACCTGACTGTTCCATGATATGGCTTATCATAGCTGTACGAATACTGTGGCTCTTACACCAACGCTGACGAGCTGAAATTGAATTAGTTGAATTAATTATTCCTGTCAATTTATTTGCAGCATCAGCGTTGATTGTCTGCTCCAAAGTGAGATCCACTGGTTGACGAGAAAATGGTTTATCTGTTCTTTTGATTCCGTATGATCCTTTTTCAAATTGAAGCTGTAGCCCTGGATGCGATTCATTCACTTTAATCAATTCATCATGATACGAAACGGTATATCGTGAATAATTTCAATTCAATATCAAAACAAAATTTCATAGTGGATAAAATGTTTGAAGTAGGGCTCCAAGTTATGAGTTTACCATTGACGAGTGTTTTCGACTTACCTTAATTCGTGTGATGATGGTTTAGACACAACACTTGAACGATGTTTTTTAGGTAATGCAATGAATTTTTTATAACATTGAGAATGATATTTCAGTTTATCGTTCATATCCACTGGCACTTTAGCGTCTTTCATGCATACATCATTTTTTTAGCGTATTTCTAAAATATTTTTACATTCTTCTAAATACTTTTCAGTGGATAAATTAAGCGGTTTGCTTCTTTGAGAACAGAATACACAAATTGGCTTTGTTCTTGCAGACATTTTGAACACTTGACGTTTTATCAATACAGCACAACATAAACTGAATCTAGTAGTAAGTGTAAAGATCGTCAATTTATTTGCAAAAGTAATCGGGCAACGCTTAGATAGGCTGAGCGCGCGACATATTTATGACGCCGGCTGACGGTTTAACCCCCGTTACTAATACAGCTGACGATTGTTCTAGTTTTCAAGAAGTATGAAGATTCAGCTGTGAAAAAAACATACGGTATGGAATGAATTTTCTTCTAAAAAATTTTGATAAGTTCATACGCACGACTGACATATAACCCTTTTCTTGCAAAACAGCTGACTATCATTTTTCAGTTGGAAATCGTCTCAAAAATCATATCATGAATTTTGGCACGGTATGAAATCACTAAAACAGAATTTTTTTTTGACCACTTTCATATGTTGTTACTTTCAGCTCCACCGCGGGTGCGGCAGCTGACGCTCATAACTCAACTGTACTAGGGGTAAACTATTATTATTAAGATTTTCAGTCAGTATGAAATGACTCGTTCAAACACAACGTCACCCTTCGTACTAATAGTGCTTGTAGCTTTATTCAAGTTGCATCCACCAAGATCTTCGTTTCCAAGGTATTCTACTAGGTCTGATACGTACAGCGCGAAGGAATGAAGGCTTCTGCAGTCTCCTTGGAGAACACCTTTCGTGGTATTAATTTTGGCAGTTTCTCAATTGTTCACATATAATTCCATTAATGCATCACTATAGATATTCTTGAATAGATTTATGATCTCTGAACTTACTCTCTCTTAGTACATTTGGGCTACAGAGCGGAATGTTCTACTGAATCTAAGGCCTTCCGAAGACCTATGAATATGGCATGAAGTCCTGCTTTTCTCAGTAATTGCTACTGGATTAACGTGTCTAATGTAAATAAATTGTTCAAATGTGCTTTGAGTTATAATACCTGTTAGGAGTTATAATACCTGTTAGGAGTTTAAGTGAAGTGTTCATTAACGCGATGCCTCTATAGTTTCCAGAATTCATGCGGTCTTCTTTTTTGTAGAACAATCTGAGTTTCATTCTTATTTGACAAATGTTTGAGTTGTTCGATTGAAGAGTAAAATCCTAGAATTGCCAGACGTTACTCAGTTTCTGAGGAACAAAATGTGTGGAATAAAGTAGTATTAGTATGTACTTTGATCATACGCATACTTGTTAGCATTGTATCGACGGCCAATTTACAGATACGAGGTGCTAAAGGTACGTTAAGACATCACTCACTTTTCTCAAGGTCTAAGAGCTAATTTTCATGTATGTTCCATAGAATATTGTTGAAAATTGATAACTAACACTGCCAGACACTTTTCATCTGTGATAATTTCTGCTGGACTTTTCAAAGCTCGCTTATAGTCTGAGTCCTAATTTTTATATGTGATACCCAGAGAACAATCTCAATACTATTTGTAAACAGCGAGAAGAATCGTGGGGCTGAACTTTTTCCAGGCACAATTGAAATATCGCTGTGAGTAAAAGCGTGGTGCTACTATTTGTAGGCTTGAAAGTGAGCGAAGTATCTATGGGCATTCAACCCTCCTTTGGTCGAGATGTTTACAAAAATTATCTAGATTAATCCCTGAGTATCATATATAAAGTGAGTGCGGATGGCCGAGCGTGTTTGTTCACCTATACATGCTGTGACGTCACTCGACCAAGAGGTCGCAGGTTCGAATCCACTCACCGACAATGTGTGATTTGTCGTAAAAATAAAAAATGCAGCTACTTGCATCATCACACTCGGGTGCTACAGGTTGCCAGCCTATTCACCTTGAAATATGTAGCAATGGCACGAAATTCTGATCGGGTGTACGGTGGTGTTATACCGCGGCTCGGTGATACCGATTAGAAAGGCCTAGGCCCTTACAAGGGCTGTTGCGCCAGTGATGATGATCATATATAAAATAAGAACTGAGACTAAGTAAGATGACGTATTTTTTTGCGAGCTTCAAAGTGTTTAGCAAAAATTATGGTCGACGGGAAGTGTCTGGCATTGTAGATTATCAATTTTCAACAATATTCTCTAAAAAATACATGAATATCAGCACTCATACTTCAAGAGAAATGAACAATGTTTGAACGTACCTCTAGCACCTCAAATCTAAAAATTGGCCGTCGGCACAAACTAGCAGGTATGCGTATAATCAAAGTACTGATTAACATCACTCTAATCTAAACATTTTGTTCATCAGAAAATATGTTACGTCTAACGGATCTGGAATCTTGGACTATCAATATGCTGTCAGGACCAGGGGTGAGATTCTATAACTATGTCTGTTATAACTCAAGTACGTTATATAACGGATAAAAATAACACACATGGATACATCGAGCGATTCTGTAACTTTTGGTTGCTACGTACGTTATCATTGTATGTTATATAACAGATAATAATAGGTACCATTTGCACTAGCAAACTTATCATTTATATTGGCCAATCATAGCGCATCTTGCAAATGCGCGCAAACTTAACACTTGTAAGTTTGACATGTGCGGTCTATTTTCAGACATGTTTTCGACTTAGGAAAGATATTTGACGGAAACCATCTCATATTATCGTTGAATCACCAAATATTTTATATGCTATAGAATATGTCAGTAATAATACTCAATACAAGATGATAAACTTATAAGGATATCTTCATAATGTGTTATAGTGCTCAAAAAAAAATTTTTTTTTTCTAAGTTCAAGTTCAGTGGTAATTCTTGAATAATTTTAATTGAACAAAGGATGATACTTCCCCTAGAAAGAACAACATCAACTAAAAGTATAATTATCAAATTAATTTATTGTATTTATTCTATTGGTTTAATTGAAAATTTAGATGGATAAATTTTGTTCGATTGACGATGGAGAACAGAGAGTTTGCAGAGACCAGTTACGTGATAGCCACAATTCTTTTGAGTTATCCGATAGTTGTGTATTAGAGCGTATTGAAAAGTATTTCTCCAGATTTGTCAAATATCTCTCAGAAGCCGAGCTTGATAAGAAGCTCTAATGAATAGTCCTAATTTATTTGCTTATTGGAACAATTTTTTTTTATTGCAGTGCTATTTTGAAGTCATTGTACAATAGATAGAGGAATTTGCTAGTCTATCATGATCTTCACAGCCTTAATTCTTGTAGCCAGTTCGTTACAATATTGGTTATGCAAGACACAACATTATTTGATAAGTACTTGACCGATGTTCTTCAATATTCTAGTACAACTCCATTTAATCTTCATTCACTTTATGTACGTTGTGAAATATCCAGCTTGATATTGTAATACACTGTATAGTTCATAAGCTGGAATAAAAGTGAGGCTAGAATAAGGACAAGATTATCATTATATTGATATAATATGGAATATCTGGTCAAAACATATATCCGTGTATTATAAATTACTGCCTACCGTTGTAGTGCCTAGATTGGCATTGAAAATAGCCGTCAAATTTCCTAGAGCATCTTTGAAATTCTGGCGCGTATTTATTCCGCAGTCTGTCGTGCATGCATGCAAAAGTAACATGAATTACCGAATAAGAATAGGTTTCTTGATCATTAATTATTTCTTTTGGTCTTTTCGAGACACTAAAATATACATTTTATAAATATGCCGTAATATTTCCTGTAATGTAATTTATTATTGAGAAATATATTATCACAGTATGATACCATATATATTCACCTAAAAATATAGGTTTATCAATTATTATCGCACTTATTTGCCTGTATTTAAAGTTTGAATTTGTGATGTGTCAAACGAATTCTATAACTGATGCTACTTTTCATCTGTTATGATAACCTACTTAAATAACGCAAGTAACTGTTATTTATATACATTATGTAGTTACAGAATCGCAATCTCAATATAAGAACTTAATGTCACATATTTATCGGTTATAATGTACGTTATGTAGTTACAGAATTCCACCCCAGGACAGTTATTATTTTTGAATTATCTTAGTTTTTCCTTGATTCCATAGATTGATAAGTCGCTGTCATAGAATGAGTGATTGGCATCAAAATACTCTACGGTAGGGTAGTTATTACAATTCTACCATTCTCTGAAACAGGATTCCCAGCTATTATTATCCATTGGATTTTTGTGAAATAGTATATTATGTAGCTAGGGACGAGACAAGACGATTCTCCCTCGGCAGAAATCGTATTTTGTCCCTTGCCACACACATTATTTTTCATAATACCTGCATTGAATCCTTCCATATTATAAATTTGTCATAACAAAGTAAATATATTTTTTTCTATTCTGCAGGTAGCAAGTTGGAAGAAGCTGCCTGTGCTTCATTAATAAGATGTTGTGGTGTACTTGAAATTGTTGTATTTATATTTTTTTCTTGAAACTAATCGACTTTTTATATTTAATTTACAGCTACGAATCCAAAAATTGTCAAATTATTGAGGTTATATGATTTACAGATTGACAATGAACAAATCCGACTCTGCGAGGGATAAAACGATGTAAGAAATTAATTCAGTGGACAGAAACAAACTTGTTTCTCCTCTATGGCAGAAACAGGCCTGTTTCCGCCTGGCTATACTCTCATCCGTCTGAAATTCTTGTTTCTACTGAAAAACAGGCATTGAAATGAATTATTTCAGTGCAAGTATTATGAAGAAGCTGTTTTTCACACATTTCATAAGTTCTACAAAATGTCTTTGTGTCATTTGATGTGGTAGGTTTGTTCTGTATCGCTTTTTGGGTCCAAATTTTTTGGTTTTGATAGCTTTTCAGTGCTCTTTTCATTTGCTTTCTGAGATCACTGAATATAAGGTTTGTTTTCTGAGTGTACAAAGTTAGATCTACTTACAATCGTTTTCCCAGTATCAATAGTACAAAAAGCTACATCATCTGCTATAATAATCATTTGTAGTGTGTCGAAGGATTGCTGTAGGTTCTTGAGTAGGATTTCATTATTCAATATGTAATTGTATGCGAATACTGCATCTTCGTTCAAGATATATTTTTGTACACTAAATCTATTCTTGTCACTTTTGGTGAAGCACTCTTGTTCTATCAAAGTTTCTGTAAAGCAAATGCAGTGATCTGAGACACCAATTTGATCGATAATTTTTGAAACTCTTATTGAGCCTAGCGATATATTTTTCACCTATACTTGATGAATGATGCTTTGATCGTTTCTTCGGTAAAATTTGCTTGAGAATCCTAGAGTTTTTGGTCTTATACTCAAAACAAAGTATCTGGCGTGGACATCACGTGACTTACTTGTACATCATTGGATATATATGATCAAACACAACATCTCATCATTCCACGGCTAGTCTGTTGCTATGGAAACAGTTTGTCATCATTCTTATGTCACAACATTCCTTAATACTGATTTCCAAGATTCTACGGCTAACAGTTCTGAATTTATACGCAAAATTCCAAGATCGTCAAGAAAAGTGCACTTCCGACCCAGTCGATCTCAATTAAAATAGGATATGAGCATCTAGACGGTACTACCATCTTGAATACTGTATTCTGATATTCTACGTCCAATCGTTTTGGATTAATGAGGAAAAGTAAAAGATGTTTCGAGTAAACTGCACTCCTAACTTAGCCGATCACAATCATAATGCAAGGTGTACAACTAGATGCTATAAAAGTGCTGAATACAAACTCTTAATATTCTGCGATTGATTATTTCAAATTCATGAGAAACATTCGAAAAGTCTGTAATATGAAGTGCACTTCCGGCTTAGCCGATTGGGACGAAAATAGGAGATGATCATTTGGATGCTACAGCAATTTGAAATACTTAATTCTAGTATCCTACGGTTAATCATTCTGGATTTATGCAGAGAATTCAAAATAAGTATCAGATAAAGTGCATTTCCAGTACAGACGATTGCAATCATAATGCGAGGTGCACATCAAGATCCTGGATCCCATACTAGTCTTTTATACAAAATTTCAGTATTATACGCTAGACGAATTCTGAGATTTGCAAGCTATACACATACACACATACATACGTACATATGTACCGACATCAAGCCAAAAATAGTCAAAATGGATTCGGGGATACTCAAAACGGATATGTCAATCAAAATCTCGATATGTGAATTGTGTCAGTTTCACAATATCTCCTTGTACTTTTAGACAGCCAGATAGTCGTAGATTTCAGTGCCTCATTTTGTTTTTTATGCCTTCAAGAGGCTTGATAAGTATGTATATTTGGAATTCAATAATGCTGAAATTAAAGCTGGACCGTGTGACCAACATAATAGAAATTAATTTCAAATTTGTATGATGAAGCATGTTCTGATCCAATTTTGTCGCTTTCATCATGCTCAAGAGATAAAACTTGGGGAAAAATATTTTGACATGTAAAATGTCAAACAAAACAGACTTTCATTGCATACCTATTCATTTCTATTGAACTGATTGTTTTATACCGCAAATTCTGAATGTCTGTTATACTCATAAACTGCACTTCTGGCTTGGCCGATTAATACAAAAATAGTAGATAACTATTTTGATGCTACAACAAGTTCAAACACTTAATTTCAAAATGCTATGACTGATCATTCTAGATTTATGCAGAAAATACAAGAAAGGTTTCAGGTAAAGTGCACTTCCGGTTTGACGGACTTATACAAGAATAGCAGGTAACTATTCCGATATCAAATCAAGTTCAAATACTGAATTTAAGTATTTCACGGCTAATCATTCTGGATTTATGAGAAAATTCGAAAAAAAATCTATGTGAAGTGCACTTCCGGTACAGGCGATTGCAACCATTATGCGAGGAGCGAATCAACACTCTATACCAGTCTTAAATATGAGATTTCGACATTATACGTCCAACCAGTTTTGAGATTTGCGAGTTACGCACGCATGCACGAACGTACGCACGCACGTACGAACGCACGCACTAACATACATACCGACATTAAGCCAAAAATAGTCAAAATGGATTTGGGGATGCTCAGAACAGATATTCCCATCAAAATCTCGATAGGAGAATTCTGTCGGTTTCACAATACTTACTTGTTACTTTTTACAAATAAGTAAAAAACGATGGAGAGGAGGCCTTTGTGCTATTAATCCCAAATATCACTCTATCAAAATAAGATTACCACTTCATCGCTACTTCCTATCCGATACCCTTTGTATAAAATTATTTACTCCATCCTATTCGTATATCTAGGTTATAGTTGTATATTGTCCTCCACCTGTCACTGTTGAACTATTGAAATCTGTACTTGACTCTATCGAAAGTTTGATTCCACCATTGAACAGTAGTTTCCTAATTATTGGTGATCTAAATATCACAAATCTTATAAGCATTTCTTTGAAAAATGATAACCTATCAAAGGCTTTTGAGGACTCTATGATTTTATTGAATGCTAGTCAGTACAATAATGTTCTAAGCACTAATGGCAAATTGCTCGGCATTGTTGTCTTAAATATACCATACTCATCATCTTGATCCATTTGTCGATGAAGATAATCATCATTCTTCTCTTTTTATTACAGTCTCCCTTCCTACTCCTTCAAAATTGAAATCCTGCTCGGTGAAAAGCATTTCTAGATTTAATTTCCGCTATGGAAATTATGGAAAGCTATATAATTCACTATCTCAGACAAGCTGGGAAGAAATTTATTCTATTGATGATGTTGACACTGCGTTTGAGAAATTTTATGCAATTCTTCATTCTGCTTTTGATAGCTGTATTCCCTATTTTAGGCCAAGTATCCGCTCCTATCTACCATGGTTCAATCATCAAGTTATTGAAAATTTGAAATCTGAAGGAAAATACCACAAGCTATACAAACGACACGGCGATAGGAAGTACCGGGATGAATTCAAACGTTTAAGAGCATTAATCAAAATATCTGACGTGACATCACTCGACTTACTTGAACAATTGTACATTATTGGATATATTTTTGTATGTAATAATACGATAATCAAACTCAAAATTCCATCGTTTCACGGCTAATCGTTTTGGATTCATCCAAAAAATCATGAATATCTGTTAAATAAAGTGCGCTCTCGGCCTTGTCGGTTGCTTTGAAAACAGTAGGTCATCATTCTTATGCTACACAATTCCTAAATACTGATTCCCAAGATTCTACGATGAGCAGATCTAATATGCGCAAAATTGAAAAAAAAATTAACTTAAGTGCACTTCTGGTTCAATCGTTTGTTATGGAAATAGTAGACATTCTTTCAGATGCTGCAACAGACTGAAATACCAAATTTCAATACTCTACAGCCGATCGATTCAAATTTATGCGGAAAATTCTAAAAGACTGTCAAGTAGAGTACATTTCCGGCTCCGTCGATCTCAATGAGAATATAATATGAGCATTCAGACGGTACTATCGTCCTAAATACTGAATTCCAGCATTCTATGATTGATTGTTGTGAATTAATGTGGAAAATGAAAAAATAATTTAAGTAAAGTGCACTTCCGGTATAGACGATTGCAACCGTATTGCGAGGTGCACAACTAGACCCTAGATCAGTCTAAAATACAAAATCTCAACATTATACATCATTGAATATATTTATATTACAATGTGATTTTGTATTTGATTGTATACATCATTGGATATGTATAATCAAACACAAGATCTTATCGTTCCAGAGTTGATCGTTTTGGATTTACTTAAGAGACTCTGAAAATCTGTCAAGTGAAATGCGCTTCCAGCCAAGTCGGTTGATATGGTGACAGAAGCCATTATTCCTATACTAAAACATTCCTGAATACTGATTTCCAAAATTCTACGACTATCAACAGGTCTGATTTTATGTGCAAAATTAGAAAATAAATTTCTACTGAAGTGCACCTCCGATTCAGTCTACTGTTGGGAAAATAGTGGACAATCATTCAGATGCTACAGCAGACTGGAATACTGAATTTCAATATTCTACACATTTATGCGAAAAATTCCAAAAGACTGTCAAGTGGAGTGCACTTTCGGCTCGATGGATCTCGATAGAAATAGGATATGAGCATCTAGACGATATAATTGTCCTAAATACTAAATTCTATCAATCTACGTTCAATTGTTTTGGATTTATGCGGAAAATTCAAAAAATGTTTCGAATAAAGTGCTCTTTCGGCTTAGTCGATGGCAATCATAATGCAGGGTGTACAACTAGATATTATAAAAGTGTCTGATACAAAATTTAAATATTCTACGACTGATTGTTTAGAATTTATGCGGAAAATTCAGAAAGTCTGTCATATAAAATGCACTTCCGTCTCAGCCGGTTCCTACAAAAATAGATGACCATTGAGATGCTACAGCAATTTTGAATGCTAAATTCAAGTATCCTACGGCTGATCATTCTAGATTCATGCGAAAAATTGGAAAAAAGTCTCAAGTAAATTGCACTTCCGGCTTAGCCGATCACAATCATAATGCAAGATGTACAATAAGATCTTATAGAAGTTCTTCATACGGAAATTCAATATGCTATGGCAAATCATTCTATATATATGCAAAATATTCCAAAAAAAGTCTGAAGTAGAGTGCACCTCCGGCCTGGCCGATTTTCACAAGAATAGCAGATAACCAATCTGATACAACATCAAGTTCAAATACTGAATTCCAACATCCTACGGTTGATCATTCAGGATTTATCTCAGAAATTCGAAAAAAGTTTTGAGTAAAGTGCACTACCGGTACAGACGATTGGAACCATACTGCGAGGTGCACAACTAGACCCCATACCAGTCTTAAATACAAAATTTCATCATTACACGTTTGACCAGTTTTGAGACTTGCGAGCTACTCATGCACGCAGAACGCACGAATATACCTACCGACATCAAGCCAAAAATAGTCGAAATGGATTCAGGGATGCTCAAAACGGATATTCTCATCAAAATCTTGATAGGTGAATTTTGTCGGTTTCACAATACTTACCTGTTACTTTGTACAAGTAAGTAAAAAGAAATAAGAGTAGAGCACGACAATTATATATTCGATATGAAAAATCGAATAGCTAACGATCCTAAGAGACTCTTTGGTTCATTATATTGAAAAATGTAATATATGATTCTACTTCTAAGATTGTGCAAGGCTTTGCTGAATTCTTCTCAAGCGTCTACACAAACAATACACTCGGTCCTAACGGAGACATCATTCATAATAATGCTGAGATAGTAGACATCACTCATATAAGTAAGGAAGATATTCTAGGTTAAAATCATCTCCTGATCCTGGTCCTGACAAATTTCCAGTATATATTCTCAAAGGTTGCACATTTTCGTTGAACTTTTATTCTATCTGTTCAATCATTCTATATCTCGTCATACATTTCCATCCTCCCTTGAAGACTCATACATAACTCCAATTTGCAAATCCAGAGATATCTCTGATATTTCAAGCTATCGACCCGTAGCAATTCTCTCGAATTTGGCCAAAGTGTGTATATATACAGCTCTGTGCGACACAGAATATCCATACATCAACATGGATTTATGAGTGGCAGATCAACAACAACCAATCTCATGAGCTTTACTGAATACACCCCAAATTCACTACATGATGATACGCAGGTTGACCTATTTTGTACAGATTTCTCGAAAGCATTTGACCGCATTAACCACGGATTACTACTCCATAAATTAAATGTGAACTGCGTGTGCATTACAATAGTTATAAATCCCAATCGTTTGTTGCTACTTCTGGTGTTCCTCAAGGATTGAATCTTAGATCCCTGTTATTCCTGCTGTTCTTCAATGACATCGTTGACTCAGTTCAGAATTCAAATATTCTGCTATATGTAGATGATCTAAAAATATTCAGAACAATTGATTCGATCAAGAATGCAGCTGTGTTGCAAAGAGATGTTGATAACTTATGGCAAGTTGCGCCGCCGTCACTTAGCTTTAAGGGAAGAATAATATCTATGGTTACCATTGTATAGACAATTGTTCCTATGGTAACTATTCCGTAGTTAAAGTTAAGTGATAGCGGTGCAACTGGGCATTACTGTCCTGGTCTTTATCCTCTAACCTGTTTTTCAATTACAGTAAATGCAAAATCATGAGTAAATTCCTCAAATATTGTTATTTTAAGCTCCACGGGCGGTGTCCAGATTTTGACTGCCTGTACGGAACACTACTCTTTAATTTCAATTTTGTCCATCTCGCGAACCGTAAAAAAATTTTATCTTGTATTTACCTTTATAAATTATTGCATAATTACATAAGCGATTCTGCAACACTTCAACTGACATATTTTGTAGTACCTAGGCTAAGTTCACGGAGCAGTCGGACATTTTATTACAGTCTCTCACGCACAAATTCTGAATTTAAATCACCTATCCGAATGCTCTGTACAATTATTTATGACCAAATTCCAAGTACATCTGATATTGACATTTTCAGACGCCATCTACATAGCAGTTTTTCTTCTTTCTAATTTACACTCATCTCACACACATTCAATGTTCAGATCATAGTTCCAATGTGATTCATAATCTAGGCTGAACTTTATATCATATTCAATATTTGTCTTTCTCGGGAAACTATTATGGCATTTTTATTTTTTTTTTTGTAAAATTTTCCTGTAATTGGAATATTAACTCTGTAGGACCGATTTGAAATAAATAGATAAATAAATAAATATTGCTCCATACCATTCGCGTCAAAATGAAACAATACCAAACACATATAGTAGGAAATGCGAAATAATAGAATTCATGCAAAATGAACAAATCCTTTTACCAGAGAGGTCGACAAAAAATTTTTCATCAAAATTCATTGAATAGATTCCATGTTACAATGGTGTTTTAAAACTATCAAAGTTATATATTACCCACTGTTACTCAATTACCCACTCGTTGCTACAGCAAAGAAAAATAATTGAACACGCCCTTAAAGTCTCAGACTAGCGGTAATCCGTTTTCATACCAACGTACTTGTGACAAGTGCAGGTTGTCGGACTTACCGCTGGCCCCCAATATTCATGTCGGACAATATTATTCTTCATTTGATAATCAAAAAATCTTTCGATTAGTGTAAACATCAATATGACGGTGTCACATTTTTAAAGCTTCATGAAATTGACATGTTCAATTAGCCCTCGCTGAAAAACGCTCTCAAATCAAGAATTTCGTCAAATGGGAAGACTGTCAGACTCATCACAATGCAGTCACTCACGGAGTTTCAAGTGAGCGGTAATCATTGAAAAAAATATGCCCTGTCTCACGGACTATTATATCTAATGCGATTAATTAAGGCGTTATTTGACAATTAATATATTGTCATCGACAATATATTCATTGTTAAACAGCGCCTCAATTAATGACATCAGGCGTAGATGTGGCCTCAGCATGATATATATCGTACGAAATATCAATATTTATGTTTTAAATTCATTCATGAACTGAAATAGGATACAATATTATACTTCACACGTGATCCTAAGAGGAATTTTCCACCCAAACAATTTTTTCGTAGATAGTTTCTCACTAAGCCCATTAGTAGAATGAATTACTATCATCAAACTTAGTTGAAGAAAAAAATTTCTGAAAAAGATATTTTGTTAACTCTCTTGCGGAAAAATATTGTCACACTATTCCACGTTTACCTTCGTACTATTTCATTCTCAACCCGATTGAATCAATTTGAGCCAATTCAAAAACAGAAATCAGACAAAAAAATTCTGATCTCAGAAATTCCGTCAAAGTTTTAGCATTGATTTGTGAAGAAGTTGATACCTTATCCGCCAGTACTTGGTTAAATTGTGTGAATCATGTTAAAAAATTCAGGATAATTCCACGAACAATTATAATACTAGACAGTTTTTAGTAAACGTGAATGATTTTTGCTCTAGTGAATAAGACAGTAGTGAATGCGAAAATTATGAATAATCATTGCATATTGTGTATTCTGTATGAATGTATATTCTCAAGAATTAATTTAGTTCTAATTTTCAATATATTTCATCATTCATATCCATTGTATAGGTATTACTATAATAACAAGACAATAAATTTCGTCTCTCCCAATTTCATCTAACACAATCATCAATTATAATTTCCTTCACCATTAGGTATTACCAACAACTCATGAACTTCAAATGATCAGATATTATTAACATTCAGCGACAAATTTTGTTTTCCGAAAATAATTTTTACATCAGTAAACTGAATACCTCATGATACCGAAATTCAGGAAACTATATATTTAATTAAACGAGCAAACGAGCCTGCTGAAGGCGGGTGAAGTTTGATCAAAATTATATGAAACTAGCTGACCCGGCGTACTTCGTAACGCCACAGAATTGATAAATCCAGATTGCAAGATACTTGAACCTATCTTTTATATCATGACCTTATAACCCGGAAATGATAAGGCCATGTCAAACTTTGAGAAGATCTTCTTTTGTAGGAAATCAATCGAAATAGGAGATTTTTGTATTTGGCCGAGACTTTGCAGTTCCACTGAATGACTTTTCGAGTTTATATTACTTTTTTTTTTTGTTAATCTATTAGAGATTATACATTAAATGTATGAATCTCACATGACATGCTTATTCAAGTGGTTATATAGAAGTAATTATTATATTGGACATAACTTGCCTATTGGAATATGAATCTAACCAAAATGTAACAATGAAATGAATATGCATGTGCTGGGAATAATCCAAGTTCATCAAACTCGCTTCGTTCATACGGCGGTTTAAAGTTGAGCGACGTCGCTTCGGTCGCACGGCTGCTTGCCTTCAACTGAGTTTGCAACGCTCGCACGGCGTCTTAACGTTAACCAAGCACGCTTCGCTCGCACGGCATCTTACCGTTGACCAATCTCGCTCCGCTCGCACGACGTTCTACAGTTGACCGAGCTCACTTCGCTCGCACAGTAGCTTATAGTCAATCGAGCTCGTTTCACTCGCACGGCGGTTTGCCGTTAACTGAGCTCTTTTCGCTCGCGCAGCAGCCTGGCATTGACTGTAAGATTCGGTTTTATGAGTCTCTATATTTTATTTTGAAATTAATTTGTATTGAAAATAATATTGCAAATAATATTTAATAAAACTTCGAAAAAAAATATTTGTTGAAAAAAGTCTTATTTATACATATGTCCGTACATACCTACATTATTACAAAAATATACAAACACACTAAAACATTAAATTTTATTTGGTACTTTTGACATTGGAATTTCTTGCATCAAATGGAAACAAATTATTTTATCTACGATATGCAGGACTTTTGAGTTGTTGATGTCACACGTGTGATTGGATTCGTTCAAAAGTACGGCTAAATCTGAATCTGGTTTATTATCAATATAAAATCGCATGTGTCCATAGAATCTCATCTCATCTCTAATGATGATTCTTTAAAGAATCAAAACCGGTAAGCAATTTAAGCTAAAATAGTATAGTGTAGACGAGACTTTTTGAATTTTTTGTTGAAAAGCTCACCATCCTCCAATAGTATTGTAGTCTGACGTAATTTGAAACATCGACCACGAAATAATAATTGAAATATTAGTATTGTACTTAATAATGTTATCACACTTGTATGGTGGTTTTCTTTTCTGAGATTATAGGTTAATCTTCTGCCCGTCTTCCAAGAGCACGCATACTTATATGTGCCACCCCCACTTCCTGCTTGATGACACCCTCACCACCAGATAACATAAGACTGTTTCCAGAATTCCAGTGGTACTCCAACAGGTATCTTTATGCAAATTCCTGATTCAGAGTTTCATATATTTCCTATGTAACTCAAATGTGAAGATTGTAGCCTTTGAGCAGTTTTTATTGGACCTTGCTTCTATAGATAGCTGAGCACTGACGTAATATCCCGCGCAGCAGTAAATTAGGCTTAGTCAGTCTCTGATTGAAGCCACCGCTTGAAAATTGTGAAACCAAAGCATCTTTATTGATGTCATGTATCGATATCAGAGCGATCACTAAACGATTTGTATTCAGTGAGCTGTAGTTGGCGCCCTTATGAAACAATCAGTCAGGAAACCTAGTGTTTCTGAGGATTTTGCATTGATTCACGTTTCTGTAAGGAGAATATAACAAACTACTATTAGCTCTGGAATTTAAGTAGAGTTCAATTAGGATGATCGATATAAAGAGTGAGTTCCAAGGTTGTGTGGGTCATTTTGATACAACTGGAGTCCCTGTAGCCTTATCATCAATTATTTGCCTGAATGTACGCATAAACAGGTGCAGGTGATAGAAATGGACACCTGAAGTAAATATTTTTTTTCAAATCCAACCTTGACGCGAATAGATTGTCTCAAAGAGAAACTAATTCATTTTCAATACTATTGATACTAACGGTGACAGTTTCAATTCCGAATCGATTGATTTTACGAGATATTTCATTGGGATGATGCAATGTAAGATGCTTCAAGCCATAATTGTTTTTTCTGGCACCACACCTAGATCTTCCTGGATAGCTTCCTCAGGTGTGGATACTTTATTCCTCCAGCTCTGTTGACATATGGAATGACTGTTGTGTTATCTAGTCTGAGAAGAGCTTCACAGCATAACAGCTCTGATGCAAAACATTCGATTGCGATGCATTTTTGAATTTTCACAATAACAGTCCAAACCAAAAAGAAAAGAGTAAAGAAAAATGATGAGTTCAATAATAAAATAGTTTGTTTCAATTGGATTTGATCCAATTGCTGCATTTGGTTTCCAACAGTTTAGGTTGGAACGGTATTTCAGAAAATGGAGTTACACATCCATTCAAGTTTTATAAAATAAACTCTTTGGAGAAAATTCCCTTTCACCCACTCTTAAATTGATGTAGACATCCTGTAATCTTTTTTACCTCGATCAATTCTTTGACGATTACAGATTCATCATTCGTGAAGTTTGCCTGGATGGGCACTGAGGCGGCTTATACAGTTTTGATTCGAATTTTAGCTGTCAACATCGTGACTGTTGACCCACATGACGAATAATTCTCAGGTGGGTATCCTCCGTTTTTCTGGTTCCTAGCTTTTATTATAGGTTTGGGCACAGATTCACCTTTGATGTCGGCACAGACTGTCTTAATTTGTTTGACATCCTTGACTTTGTCTTTGAGATTGTTCCCGTAGAACCACTCTTTCAACAACATATATAATGGGCTAGGCTTAATGTTCTTATTCATTTGAGGTGTGATATGGGATCTTCTTGCTACTCACTGTTGATAAAAAAAAAACCATTCAAATCTGGCCTACATGGCTTCTGTTATCTGTAAGATTCTCATCAACAACTTTCTCTAGTGGTTCTATCAACATAAGAACTGCAGCACCCACAGCCGATTCAGTTCTCGCGACACAATTTTCTGTATCAGCAAAATGTTGGTCTCTTTTCTTCAGTTAGCAGCAGCCCTATTTCTACATTTAATTTCAGAGAATTCATCTTTCCTATTGTTTAACTCAATTCTGGGCGGTACTTGAAGTTTTTGAAAGTACAGGTCCGGCTTATCTCCAGTACTTGGAGGACACTGTCTTTAATAGATTTTTGCACAATTTTTTCAAGCGGCGCTATGCTTGACGCAGAGTCTTGAAACTCTTCCTCGATTTCCTTATTCATCTCAAGCATTTAGGAAAAGTAAGGGGAAGGAATCAATTACAGCATTTGTTTTGCAGTCCCTGACATCTATATTCTTATTGAACTCTGTCAAAATTAATTCCAATGAAATTGTATAGATCTGGACAAGCCATGTGGGCTCCACGTCTCAACTATCGTGTGGAAAAATGAGTGGAATAATACCGAATATATATTTACGTACTTGTTGCGCAGTCTATGACATCTATGTTCTTATTGAACTTAGTCACAAATAAAGCCAATGGAATCGTTTGGATCTGGTAATACAGTGTGGGCTTTATCTCTCAACTTCCGTGTGGAAAGATGAGTAAAAATCATACGGAATATGTGTACAACTTTTGGCTCACCTGCGGTAACAGTAATAATAGTAATAATAAATTTATTTGTTTGAAGAAAATATCACATACAAAGATATCGGTTAACACAGAAGCTTATTTTGAATTTGTTTCATACATATAATACAGAGTCCTCAGTTCTAAAGCAGTTTCAGAATAACTAGGAATATCAAGTATCTTCTCCTTGGACGGTTCCGCCAGCAAATCTTGGTTGACATTCCATGGACTTTCATAAGCAATATGCCTGTGAATGTATTCAATACGGATAGGGCCATATACGGGGCAGTTAAATAAGAAACGATTCATTGTGTTCTGTTCATAGAGGTTGCAGATATCGCCAATATCATCTTTCTTGGACTAGTGACAAAGACCATTTTGGTATATACAAAATGTTTCGATTTTTGCCGTCCTAAGTTGCCCGAATAGCTTCAGGGCGTTGAATGGAATATCAAGGGAAAGGTAATTTTGACTTATCCTGAACCAGGAATAGTTAAAATTATAGGAGGAGCTGATAATTCTCTCAGAGTCTGCTTTGTGTAGCAAATCATCAAATGCCATCAGTATGTAGCTGGTTTCGTTTGTTAATACGACGCAACTTATATCCAAGTGAAGTCAGTATTCGTAAGTGCATGTTGTAGCTGACTTGTCTAATTATATTTGTTGAGTTCTCCATCTGTTGTTTTAATTTGTAAGTTTTCATTCAGGGACACTAGTATCTCGTATCAAATTTTCACATATCGGTTGTCAGCCATAATTGGGATGTTGTATCAGAATTTAACAACTTTTTCTACAACTGCTACTTCTAGATTTCTCATACCAATCTCTCTTATCATATAATTTGAAGTTAATTTTTTCCATCCATACATATTCAAAAATAATGTGCTTTTCCTTTTTCAATGTCTTGACCTTGAGATAGGCCCCATATCTCTGCTCCGTACAGCAATGTAGGAACCAGTACAGTATTGTATAATTTTAGATTAGTATCCCAGCTGTGCACATTTGCTTTCAACATAGTACTTTTTACGGCTTCTGTGGCTCTTCCACCCAAGCTCAATCTTTCTTGAGTATTTTAGCTGAAATGGACCAAGGTTGTAAGAGTTACTTCTAGATAAGTATATTTGCTTATGAATTTGATCTCCATATTTTGACAGAGATGTTCCATATGTATTGTTGAGGGTCTACGAACATGGAAATGCATGATATTTGTTCTGTTCGCATTCATTGAGAGCTGATGAAGACCGCAATATACTCTTAATGCATTCAATTTCCTTTGGATATCTGGTTGGGAATGAGTAAAAAGTACTATGTCATCCGCATACTGCAACGAAAGAATATCTGTTCTGACATTAATGGAATATCATTGAAGATTTTTTTGTCTTATAAAGTATTCCAGGTCTGCAATATATGACGCGAATAGTTGGGTGCTCGACCGTTCGCCTTGCGATACTCCTTTGGTAATCTTGATTCTATCCGATAGTATATTTTTAACATTAACTCTCAATTTAAGTGAGTAAAAAGTTTTGGGAATTCAATCAATATTCATGTTTTAATTAAACTTTACAGTTTCGGCTGTACCTCAGCCATCCTCAGAAGTGCTACAATTCAATTCAATTATTTTTTTATTATGTGGGTTTTTATTAGAATAGATGAATTATTCGAAAATGACAATGTCCTATCCACTGTCAATTATCAATCAATCCGTATGAGACATTCGAGTTATTTACTACATCAAAAAACACGCCTTCTTAGATTAAATGCTCATCTCACATCTCGACCGTCCTGGTAATCGTCCGTCTCGGAGGATGCTGTGTAAGGAACCCAAGGCTTCATGAACTCGGCACAGGTAGTTGTCTTCTTTGGCCCATCATAATAGCCCTCCTTCTGCACATCCAACGTATTATTAGCTTTGACCCTACCTACCTGATATTGTCCTAAATATTTTGTTTGTGGTCTTGCCCCTGGCCCAGTTTGTGTTTTTTTCATAGCGACTGAATCGTTGACTTTGTAGACATGGACTGGTTGCCTTCTTCGATTATAACTTTTCTTGTTTCATTCTTGGATTTTTTTTATTTGTAATTTGGCCTTATGCCTCAAATCTTCTCTTGTCTTGTCAAACTGTTTTCTTATTCCTTCATCAATCGCGGCTTGAATATTTGCACTTGATCTACTCCTTAATCTCACTCTGGTAAGTTATTCGAAAGATGGAACGTTAGTATTCCTGCTTCGAGATAAATTGATAATTTGCTGCACCTTTCCCACATGTTTGTACCATCCTTTGGGATTCTCAATTGAGAGCTTTGATAACACAAGAATTATCATGGAATTTATTCTTTCAGCTTGTCCGTTTGCACGGGGTAATCCTGTCGTCATCTTATAATGCTTGATTCCTTCTTGTACGCAATAGTTATCAAATTATTTTGAAGTGAATGCACTTCCTCGATCTGATATTATTTTCACGGGATTTCCGAATTAATTACTCTGTTGTACTAATTTTTCGATCACTTCCGCTGTGGTAGTCGATCTTGTTGGCAGAGCTGGGCCAGTACCGGAACCAAATTATCAAGTATAAGTACCAGTTTCAACTGTGATACTTACTTGTCACTAAGTACTGCTTCAAGTTTAGCTTGAAAGTACTTGTACAAAGTATCAGTTTTGTACGACAAAAATACTTTAGAATAAGTAATTTTCAAGTATCATCACTTTTTTGTAAGACTGGAGAAAAATCGATTCTTTTTATTCAATTCGGATTTTTTTGACTTAAGTCACAGTTTCTTTTATTTAAACAAAAAATTTCATTTTATTATCATACATTCATTATGTTATACTCATTCATTTGTATACAAATTATTCTCCACGTTTGGTCCAGTCCACTCAAAGCTAAGAGACCAGTAGAGGACAGAGAGAGCGGCCAAACCAACTTACCTATATAAAAGGTTGGGTTAGGTTATAACTTGATGATGATTCTATTCATTATATGCCAATTCATATGAATCTGATAGGTATTTGAATGAGAAATTTCATTTTCTATAAATCGTGACTTCTCTACTTGATTTAAATTATGATCTAAATCAATTGATTTGAATCATGACAACTCACTTTTTTGTTGAGGGGAAAAAAAATTTTTGTTCCAGGTTTTGCAGTCCATTTGATTTTATTCATGTTACTATTGAATTCTAGGAATTTAATAGTAACATAAATAAGATCAAGTGGACTGCAATACCTACAATAAAAATTTTTGGGTCCTTCAATCTGCATAAAAAAAAAATACTTTTTTGTGATATTTTATGTACTTACACACACATCCATGAGGACTAACACATACCTACTATACCTTACCCATGAAATTTGTCCCTCAAACTTGATTTTATATGAAATATCTCAATTTCATTTTTACTGCAACACTGATACTTACATATCTTTACATCACTCAGGTATTTCTCAAAAACTTGATTACTTGTGAACAACTTCAACATTATTTGCCATTATTACGAAAGAAATAAGTCCCAAGTACATGTTATAATATAGGTACTTGAAGTTTTCAAGTATGAAGCACCTACAAAATTAATATTTCTACTTCAGTATCAGTCTTAAGTACTAGTGAAACCCAGAAATTGATACTTAAGTACAGAAATACTCAAGTATTGCCCAATTCTGCTTGTAGGATACAGCCAAACAAATTATGTAAATGCATCCATGACTGAGAAAATATGTTTAAAACTCTTTTGAGTAGATTCTAGGGATCCTAAGTGATCTACGTGATACGTAAATAACAGTATTTCTCCTTTTTCCAAGGAAGATGAGAATCCTTGTTGTCTTCCTCTCTTTATATACAGTATACAGCTGGCAATAATTCTTATTATCTTCTTGAGATTTTTGAAAGAGGATAGCACCATATCCATCTACGTTAGCATCAGTATGTACTTCATTTTCTGCACCCTGTCTGTAAATATTTGATACAGATTGCTGTGAAAAAATTATCCTAAGTTCCTTGGAGGCATTCTGATGATCTTCCTCAAAACAAATTATTATTTGCTTCCAGTAAATCACTCAAAGGTTTGGCTATAAGTGAATAGTTAGGAATAAATTTTCTGAAGTATCCTGTTAAACCAACGTAATTTTGCACCTGTTTTGTGGTCTTTGGTTCAGGATAGCACATAACTGCCCTCACTTCAGCTGGTGACGGATGAATCTTACCATCTTCTATAACGTGGCCTATCTTTATCTTTATATTAATTTCCAATGCATATTCATGAGCTACTTGCATCACCTTCTGAAGTTTATTGATTGCATCATCTGCTTTTTTTTTCTGGAATTATTATATCACCCATATATGGTAAAGCAACGCCATTGTTTATCAATAGTCTGAATATATAGTTTATATATTTCTGAAATACAGCTGGTTAATTGTTAAGTCCAAATGGCATTCTACAAAACTGAAATTGTCTATTGTGTGTCACGAATGAAGTGTATTTTTTGCTATTTCCTTCGACGCTCACATGAAAAAATCCATTTTTCGAAACAAGTGTACTAAATATTCGGGCTTCTTGTAAGTTATCTTGCAAGTTCTCTATCAATGGAAGTGGGTAACGATCTTTTGGAATTACTGGGTTTATCTTTCTATAATCTATACCCTGATCAGAAATCCCTTTACTCAAGCTGTCGTGTCGTGGCTAAGGGTTTCCAGCGAGGTAACGGCGCCGGTTAGGTGACATCGGGTCTGTGCACCTATCCGTTAAACCATGCACCTTTCTGCTGACGGTGGTCATGTCCCGCGGGCAGTTAGGAAGCAAGGGGACTTGGCTTCACTGCCCGGTCCGAGAGGAGATGACCTCAATGAAAATCCCAAGTCCTGCGGTGGGGTGACCAGGCCCATAGGATGCATGGCTGAATAAAAGATCTGTCTCGACTGGTCCCACCGCCGAGCATCGGGTCGCACTCGGTTGTATTCAGACCTTACTTTGGCATGCGGGGCTCTGTCAAGGCTGATGAACCATTCCCCAGTTACTCGTGGAACCAAATATGGAAACCGAAGAAACAAAAACCAACAGCACCGAGGGCTCCAAGGAGACCTCAGGGGCTCTAGCGGAAAACTTCGGCGAATCAGGTACCAGAGGACATCCGCCTGATGAGCGAAAATTCTTCGGGGCTGCCCGCCGGAGAATTAAGAAAGAGCGGAGGGCTAAAGGAAGTGGGGTATCTGAGAAACCACTGAAGGTCACCCTCAGAAAAGAAAAGGAGTCTACCACGACTGGGACGCCTGAGCGATACCAGTCGGATGGTAGTACTCCTAAAGACAAACTACCCAAGAAGGTCAAAGGAGCTGCTCCAAAGGCACATTCCTCCAAGGATGCGATGAAGGGGCTCAAGATGGCCATTGAGCATCTAGAGCTTGAAAAGTCTCTGGACGAGGAAGAAGCAGGGAAAATAAAAAGCTGGATCTTGGATGAGATCGACACGGTTACAACGGGAGAGATCAACTGCTGCGACTAGGTCACAAGAGACTGGCTTAGTGGGTTGTTGCAGAAGGAGACACCGTTGGAAGAAACAAAGCTTCAATTCATCAAGGCTTAGAACCTTCCCAAGCTGGGGCCAGCAATGGAACCAGACAAAGTACTTAGAAGACTTCACCTCCAGAACAAGGACCTGGGGACCAAGGACTGGAGGGTAGTGGACAGGAAGGAGGACCCCAAGGGACAAAAGCTTGTTGTCCTAATGGACAAAACTTCCTGGGACTCAATGAGTACGTATGGTCATAGGCCATACGTAAACTTTACAAGGGTTCAATTCAAAGCTTTGGTTAACAAGAAGAGGGAGGTAGCCGAGGTCAACGACAAAATGGAGGTAGAAGGGACGTCGGAGGACCCTCCACTTTTCACCAGTATTAATAAGGTGAGCCTTATCACGTATAGTACAAATTAACTTACAGCACTGTAGGTCAGCATCATTTGCCTTCAGTGCTTTCATGATGAAACACGACATTGATGTGGCCTCAGTCTAAGAACCTTGGATATACAAAGGCGGAATTAGAGGCCTGAAGGGAAGTGGAAGAAGGATCATTTTTGATACTTTAGAACCTATACGCAGAGCCTGTATACTTATCAAACAAGATTTGGATGCGATACAAGTATAGGACTTATGTTGCAGGGACCTAGTAGCCATCAAAGTGGTTGTGTCAAGGGCAGGGAGCGCGAGAGAGTTTTCACTTGGATCCGCATACCTACCCTATGACCAACCAGGAAACCCACCACCAGCGGGCCATCGCAAACTGGTAGAACAAAGCCGGCGCAAAGGCTGTCATATTCTTGGGTGCGACGCCAACTCTCACCATCTTGTTTGGGGCAGTACCGGAACCAACAAACGGGGTGAGTCTCTTCTGGACATCTTATCACTAATAATCTAGAGGTAGTTAGTAAGGGCAATGAACCGACCTTCATCAATAAAATGAGAAGGGAAGTGATCGATATCACTATAGGCTCTGTGCACGCGTGTAGCACAGTGAAAAACTGGCATGTACCAGACGAGCCATCACTCTCTGACCATAGAATCAGACAAAAAACTTTTTGTGAAATACATAAACCCAAAAAAGACTGACTGAACTGAACTTGAGCTAAAGGAGAATAACTTTCAAATAGCTATGGAAGCAGCTCTTGAAACCAGCTGCCAAGAAAAGGAGAAAAAGACCTCTAGAAATGTGCCCTGGTGACATGAGGGACTTTCTCAGCTTAGAGCTGAAACGAGGAAGCTGTTCAACAGAGCAAAATGAGCCGGAGATTGAGAAGATTACAGAACCGAACGTACCGAGTATAACAAAGCCATAATGCAAGCTAAAAAAGAATCTTAGAGCATGTACTGTCAGGAACTGGACTGGACACCGGAGAGTGCTAAACTCCAAAAAGCTTTGATAAAAGGCAAAGAGGGCAGTCTTGGCACTCTTAAGAGACCTACAGAAAAATACACTGAGGGGGAGAGGGAGACAATGGAGCTTTTGCTCCGAACTCACTTTCCTGAATCAGTTATTCTGGAACAAAATGGATCAGAATATCAAAACTTGGTAGATACTTATTCAAAGGCTACAAAGAATGACTGGACACTTGCCAATTAAGTGCTCAACCGAGCAAAAATTGAATGGGCAGTAAATAAATTTCAACAATTTAAATCTCCAAGAGAGGATGGATTTATACCAGCTATATAACAGCAGAGAATAGAACAATTGGCATCCATTCTATGTGGCATGCTCAGGGCCAGTTTGGCCTCAACATATATACCAAGAATGTGGAGACAAGTCAAAGTAGTCTTCATACCTGAACCAGGGAGAGAGACATATGCCAAGGCGAAGTCTTTCAGGCCAATTAGCCTGATACCATCCCTCCTCAGATTGCTGGAGAGACTAATCGAATGGCATATTCGGGATACAGTATTGAGCGATTCACCGCTCCATATGCACCAACATGCCTATCAAGCAGAAAAATCGTGCGAAATGGCCATCTGTGAGGTGGTTCGCCGAGCTGAAAACAGTATCAAACAAAAAGTAGTTGCTCTTGAAGCATTTCTAGATATAGAGGGAGCGTTCAATAACACTTTCTTCAAGTTTATAAACAAAGCAGCAGTTGAGAGAGGGATATATCCAACAGAATGTAAGTGGATCTCTAACATGCTGAAACAAAGAGGAATCTACGCCTCTTCCACTACTCAGGCTGTGGAGGTGAAGGCCTCACAAGGATGTCCACAGGGAGGAGTTCTTTCTCCACTCTTGTGATGCCTTGTGGTGGACGAACTCCTACAAGGACTGAACAAGGCAGGTTACCCAACCATCGGCTACGCAGACCATGTGACTATACTAGTAACAGGGAAATTTCAGGAAATGATGCAGGGAGCCTCAAATTTTGTTGAAAAACGGTGTGACAAGGAGGAATTGTCAGTTAATTCTACAAAGATAACAGTCATACTATTCACAAGAAAACGGAATCTAACCGAAATAAAACAGTTATATCTGCACAGCAAAAAAATCCCATTGGGAGGAGGAGTCAAATATCTGGGAGTAGCCCTGGATAAAAGGCTAACATTCAAACCACACGTGGATGAAGTATCAAATAAAGCCAAAAGAGCCTTATAGGCCTGTAGGCGAATATTTGAAAAATACTGGGGTCTACAAACAGCAATGACCCACTGGATTTACTCTGTTATGGTTAAATCAGTTGAAGAATACGGCAGCATTGCCTGGGAGCAAAGAACATTGACGAGGCACCGTCAAAATACACTAAGCAGGGTCCAAAGACTGGCCTGCCTAGGAATTACGGGAGCTATATCAACAACACTGACGGCGACGATAAAAACCCAGTCAAGTCTACCTCCATTACACTTAGCTGTGAGAGCAGAAGCACTTGGCAGCGCATATAGAACAAAAGTTCACTCAGAGAAAGAAAAATGCAGAGAAGGACATTCCAAAATTTTTGCGGAGATGGACTAGCATTCTACAGATGGTGCCAGACCAAATTTGTACTAAGCATACCATTATCAGAACCTACAAGATAGAAATTCCTACAAGGGATGATTGGGAGCAAATGAACGAAGCGGTAGACAAAAATGACATCGACATCTACACAGACGGCTCTAAGGCCATCAATGGAACCGGAGCAGGAATACATGGAGCAAGAGGACTGAGACACAACCAGTCGGTTGGACTCGGAACAAATGCTACAGTATTTCAAGCCGAACTGTATGCGATCGCGATCAGTGTGGAGCTACTATTGGAGAGGAACTATAACAATAGAAGAATCTCCATAGTTACAGATTGCCAAGCCGCTTTAAAAGCATAAGAGGCTTTAGAAATAAGATCTGGACTTGTCCTAGACTGTATTCATAGACTCAATACTTTTGGAGCGAGGAATAAATTAAAGTTAATATGGATACCAGGGCATTCAGAGATTTAAGGAAACCAGGTAGTCGATCGCCTAGTCAAGGACGGGACTAATTCACCCTTCATCGGACCAGAACCTGCTTGCGAAATTCCTAAGAAAAGAGTCAAACAGGAAATGAAAACGATGCTCCAGCAATGGCATAAAATCTACTGGATACAATCACCAGGGCAGAGACAAGCAAGGCTCTCTCTGGATGAACCATCCAAGAAAAGGACAGACAGTCTACTAACCATGAGTAGGAATAATGTCTAGCAATTAACAGGACTAATAACGGGACACTGTGCAATGAATAAACACCTACATACTTTGGGATTGAGACAAAAACCAATATGCAGAGGTTGTGTAGAAGAGAAGGAAACTCCTGAACACTGCAAGGCGTTCATTGCCAGCTGACATAGTCTTCTAGGAGCGAAAAAACTGCCCTCGAAGAACATCAAGGAGTTAAATCTGAAGAAAATCTTGGACTTCGTTAGACAGACAGGACTCCTATCGGTGGAGTAAGACACAGAGGGTACAATAGGCCAAAAGGCCGCAGTACAGGGAACTATGAGACACCACCTCATGTCAATAATAATAATAAAAATCTTCATTTGTAGGTTAGCACATTTCGATGAGCCGGATACATAATTTTCTATCATCTGCTTCATTTTGCCTCTTGAATCTTAGGATACTGCGTTATCATTATCTAGTTCTTTTTTTTCAAAAGCTGCTATCTGTAGAATGTCTGGTTCTGATTTTCGTTTGGAAATTTTCACTCCATCTCCAATAATTACAATTTCAGTTTGGTCTAACAGTTCATTGCCAATTATACCATTTGTTTTCATAATATCGTCACGAACTACATAAATTCTGGTTTTGTGTATTTCATTTTCCAAGTTGAGTTCTGCTATAAAATAGCCTTCAGGTTTTGTTTATGATTTTCCAAGATCCTTCATTGTCACATTCGCTTAAGACAACTCAGGGCAACTGATCATGTTGTGTATTCTGTACCCAATGACGTTTACAGCACTTCCTGTATCAATTATTACACGAACTTTTGTGCCATTTATCTCAATTCTCTTGCACATTCTATTTGTACTTTCAACTAAGATATTTTTGACGTTCGCTGTTGATTGCATTGTATTCGACCCTCTGCATTCATAACTTTTATGACCGAACTGATTACATTTGAAACATTCAGAACCTACATCTTTCGCGATACATCTTGATGATTTATGGCCTAAAGCTCCACAGCTGAAACATCGTACTCTCCTATCCATTCTGTCCTCATTCTTGGGCTTTGGAGAAACTTACCTACGGTTTACTTGTACTTTAGGTTCAGATTTACTGTTGAAATCATTATAAAGCTTCAATTTGTTCTTCAAATCCTTAAACGTAGTCGCACCATATAAAATCATTTTGTTGGACGATTCATCTGTTATTCCATGGATTACATATCAAGTTGATGACACATCTTCAATATTGCCCCTATTTGCAATTTCTTTCATATGTAAATAGTATTCTTGCAACGTTTTATTCTTCCGTGGCTTTCTACTTGACAACATTTGATGAAGTTGCACACTATTCAGCTTCTGAGAAAACTCTTTCAATAGCGATTTTTTCAACGAAGTTCACGTATTTATTCCGGTTTCTCCTTGAACAAAAAGTTTTTCAAGACCTTTCAACGATTTTTTAGCGAACACAAATTTATGTAACTTGCTCCAGTTGAACATTGTTGCCATATTTTCAAATTCAGATATCCATTTTTCTACTGCATACATACTGCTTCCATCAATAGGACGAATAGAGTCCTCTATGTCCCTAAAGTTCATTGAGATACTGGCTGCTGACCCATAACAGAACATGCATGTGAAGTATCGCCAAAATCTTGCACGCTAGTATTTCCGTTCAAATTGTTATCAGCATATTGTTCTCCCTCGTCTTTTTCTTTTCCTTTGTCTTCTTTTTTGGTGTGTTAAAGTTCATCTCCAACAATTTATTTTAATGTATCCAAGTTAAAAAAACTATAGCAAATGGATTTAACTAAATCTTCTTTCGATGTTTTAGAGTCTAAAGATAGTATATTTGGAAATGAAACTACGTTATTGACACTGCAGATCTGATTTATGTACTGAATTTTTGTATTGTATTGAGCTGAGTTGATTTGAAAAGTAAGACCAGTGAAATTACGTACTTGTTTTCGACTTGTTCTATCACTCTTTTCTCCAAATATTAATTTATAGAATGTTTTTATCACCGTGAATGGAGCAGCTGTGATATTATGATTTTTTGTAACAATTTGTCCTAGCTTCGTCATTGTTCTTCTTTTTTTTGCCTCACTCCTTTTCTTCTTTTTTCGATTCTTTCCAATTCCTATTTCCTCGCCTTCCGTCTTCCTATTTTCCGCACCTGTTCTTCTTTATTCTTCTTTATTTGTTTTTGTTCTCCTCTTCCTATTTTTTGCACTTGTTCTTTTTCATTCGTCCTTATTTGTCTTTGTTCGGATTTAGTCTTCTTTGGTTCCTCTTCCTATTTTTCGCACTTGTTCTCCTTCATCCGTCGTTGTTCGGATTTAGTCTTCTTTGTCTCTCTTCCTATTTTCTGCACTTGTTCTTCTTTACTTTCAGACTTTCAAAAATACAAAAAATTAAGAGCTCTTATCAAAGTAGACATAAAAGACGCCTACAAAATTTATTTACGTAAAACTGAGAGCTTGATAGTTGCCGACTCTCAACAATTTTGGTCCTACATCCACAATAAACAGAAAATACCCGTATACCAGGTAACATGTCTATGGATGATGATAATTATGGAGATCCTCAAGCTATTGTTGATGCTTTCGCAAATTATTTCTCTAGTGTATACAATATCTCTACTCCTCAAGGTGTGAAATCTTATAAAACAGATTTTACAAGCTATCTTCCACCTATAAAAATTGCTAAAATTGATGAGCAAGACATAGAGCAAGCTATAAAAAAAATACCTAATAAAATTACAGCTGGAGTTGATCAGGTTCCAAGCTTCTTGATAAAAGACTGTGTCAATGCTTTTCTCGAGCCATTATTTCTAATATTTAATCAAATATTACAATCGTCTTATTTTCCTCAAACGTGGAAAATATCTCGTATAAGTCCAGTTCATAAATCCGACGACCGATCAGACATAAAAAATTATCGCCCCATTTCTATATTATGCAATTTCTCGAAAATTTTTGAAATCATATTACATACGAAGCTACAAGCACACACTAAGAATTTTATATCAGATAAACAGCACGGATTTGTTGAGAGAAGGTCAACTGTAACAAACTTGGCAGTAATTTCTCAATATCTGTCATCTGCGATGGATAAAGGTAACCAAGTCGATGTAATATATACTGATTTTAAGAAAGCGTTTGATAGAATAGACCATTATATTTTACTACATAGATTGAACAATTTAGGATTTAATAAAAATCTAGTTGAATTATTTGAATCATATCTCGTTGGTAGAAAACAGTTTGTAAGATATAATGGTTATTCTTCGTATTATTTTACGCCAGCATCAGGCATACCGCAAGGCTCAAATCTTGGCCCGCTCTTATTTATATATTTCATTAATGATCTTAGTAATTTAATTTCATGTGAACACTTGTTTTTTGCAGATGACTTAAAAATTTATTCTTTGATCAATAATATTCATGATTGTGAGCTATTACAGACTTCATTAAATAATATACAGGAATGGTGTGATTCAAATAATCTTCAACTCAATATTAAAAAATGTAAAGTGGTATCTTATTACAGAAATAGATCCCCAGTACTACATGTATACCAAATAGGCACTCAGAATTTAGAGAGATTAAATATTATTAAGGATCTTGGGATTTATTTTGATTTCATGCTAACTTTCAACCATCATATATCTGAAACAGTAAAATCAGCTTTCAGAATTCTTGGTTTTATTTTTCGAAACTCTAAAGGATTTTGTGAGCAATCAACCTTAATAATATTATTTTTCTCTTTTGTGAGGTCTAAATTGGGATACGGTTCATTGATATGGTATCCACTTTATAACAACACTATTAATCAGATTGAGTCTGTACAAAGATGTTTTTTAAAATACCTCGCTTTTAAGAACGATGGAACCTATCCGATAAGAGGAATAAATCATGATTATTTGTTAGAACGATTTAATATCCAACTCTTAGCTGATAGGAGAATATGTCAGTCCTTAATGTTTTTGTCCAAATTGTTACAATATATGATAGACTGTCCTCAGTTATTGCAATATATCAACATATATGTACCACGTCATTCAGCTAGAAACTCATGTATTTTTTATTGTGAATTTAGTAGAACAAACTTACAGAAGAAATCTCCCGTTCATATCATGTGCAACAATTGCAATATCTATGGAAAAGATTTAGACATATTCATTATATCATCAAAAAAAATTATCAATCATTTGAATATCAATTAGTGTACAAAATTATTTTGAAATTTAGTTTAACTTTAGTTTTATATGAAAATGTATCTATTTTTGTGAATTATGCTTGTTTCGACTATTTCACGTCTAAACACATTTTATGTATATATTTTTTTTCTGTCCTATTATTGGTTATTTACTGTTGGGCAAATAAAGGTTATTATTATTATTATTATTATTTACTCGTCTTTGATCGGATTTTGTCTTCTTTGCACTTCTTTATTCTTCTTCATTCGTTTTTGTTCTTCCTGTGTTGAAATAGTTCACTTGCCTTAGTACACTACAATTTGTGAACGAACATCATACGTTACACACGTTATTTCAAATGGAGTCCCGGCTGAGCCTCCATATTTGTGAGTTTTTATTAGAATAGATAAATTTTTTGAAAATGTCAATGTTTTATTCACTGTCAATTATTATCAATCAATTCGTATAAAACATTCGAGTTATTTGCCACATCAAAATAAACGTCTTCTTAGCTGGAATGCTCATCTCACACCGCATTTCCTACAATTATATATTATGCTATAGTTATCGGAGATACTTACAAAAGAATTATAGTGTGTAAAACTGAGAATGTACATTCATGTGTGATATCAAACGTGATAAAATAGCAAAAAAAAATTCTCTTATATTTGTCAAATGCCACAGCCGACATCTGTGAGAGACGTTGTCTGAGTGCGAGTTGAAAATCGTGCGTGCACGCATTGTCAAAGAATTACAAATTATCACAGGTAGAAATAAGTTAGTTATCGTGTCAAACAATTGAAATTAAAAATACATGCGAGCTTCTGCATCACGTAAGGTGTCAAAAATATAAACAAAAATCAGGAAAAGTAGCAAAGGTCTTTGAGAATATTGTTGTATATAGTGCTAAGTGCAATAATGTCTGCTTTTTCATTGATATTTTGTTTGTGTTGTTTCATATACAACATTTCTAATGTAAGTCTTTTGTTCAAGTTGATTTCGTTATAGATAAAGCTAGATCCATCATGATTGAAAGTATGTTCTGAATCTATGCAATAAGTGACTAGAGCACATTTCGACGTGTTTTCATCCAATTTAATTTTTACTGTTTTGCTGAAGTACTGCGATTTTAAGAGGTGGGAATACGGACCTAAGTTATTATCTGTTCTTTCTTTCATTTTGAAGAATGAATTACCTACTGTCTTGTACTTCCCGAAACAAGTTTCAATTCCCCCTTTATATTTGAATACTTGTTTAATCTTGTAACTCACGCTATCTGTGTATAGTTGAACTTGGTATCAATGAAAATAACATTGTTCATGTATTCTAGTGTGGGTATAGTCATCTAGTTAGGGTTTTTTATATTTGAATAGAGCTGTACTTGTTGCTAAGAGTGTACCTGAGAAAAATATGGCCGATTGTATGTCATAGAATATGATGCTGATTACTTGAGTTATTAAAAACTAGGTTTCACTATGAATATCACCCTTTTCCATCAGGTTATTGGCCCAGTGAACTGTGGTTTTTCAAATGCATAATGGCTACAAGTTATATGGCCAGTGTATTGAAGTTAAAAGGTCGTGAAAATTATGCTGAGTGGGCGTTTGCTGCGAAGAATTTCCTGATTCTAGATGGTTACGAAAAATGCATCGCGAAAACTTAAACAGACGCAACAAGAATTACGCAGACAAGAGAAAAATTGATTCCAACGATTGATTCATCGTTGTTCATCCATATGAAGGAAACAACGACGGCTCAAGAACTTTGGTGAAAATTGGAAATGCTTTATGATGACACTGGTTTTTCAAGGAAAACTCAATTGCTGAGATCGCTGATTTCGTCCCGATTAGAGAACATGGACAATATAGAGTCTAATGTTAATCATATAATTGAAACAGCGCAGAAGCTACAAGGAACTGGATTCAATATTGATGATATATGGATTGGTTCATTACTTTAAGCTGGTCTGCCAGAAAAATACTCATCAACGATAATGGCTATCGAACATAGTGGAATTGAAGTTACAGCTAATGCAATGAAGGCTAAACTGTTAGGAATGGAAGATGATAAGGATAACAGAACAGGTAGTGCTTCTATTGGGAAAGCTGGATGAAGTCAAAAATCTGGAGACAACAAGGCCAAGAATACAGATAGTCGACAGTCAATTTCGTCTGACAGAAGAGTGATAAGGTGTTATCGTTGCAAACAAGTCTGACATTACAAAAGCAACTATCCTTATTTGAAGATAAATACTGAACAAGACACTGCAAATGTGTTTAGTGCGGTATTTTTAAGAGTACACTTTTGTAAAAGAGAAGAATGGTACATGGATTCAGGTGCCAGTGTTCATATAACTGCAAACAAAGATTGGTTGAGTGATGTCAGAGTTAGTGACGGACTAAATGAAATTCTAGTTGCTGACAAAACTAAAGTACCGGTAGAATGTACAGGAAACATTACTACAATTGTAGGCAGCAAAAGGTTCGAAGTCCTTGTGAAGTCCTTGTGAAAGATGTTCTATATGTACCACAAGTAGCAACCAACCTTTTGTCAGTAAGCCAGCTCATTAGGAATGGTAATAAGATTGTTTTCAACAATGGAGGCTGTCAAATTTTTAATAAAGACAGTCAACTGATTGGTGTTGCAAAATTAGTTGATAATATTTACAATTTAGAAGATGATGTGCAAAAACAATGTTCTAAAGTTGCAGCATCGAAAAAAACTTTGCATCGCAGGTTGAAGCATATAAACGAGAATGAACTGAAAAAAATGGCATGTGGAGCTGTAGAAGGTATGTCATGTAGAGGAGAAGTCAAAATGAATAAGCATAACTGCGAAACTTGTAATGAAGGAAAGCAAGCAAGGCTACCTTCTCCAGAGAACGGATCTTGTGCTAAGAATATTTTAGAGGTTTAGAGTTCAAGAATATGGTAGAGAACCAAACAGAGAAGAAAATGATTTTAAGAAGCGATAAAGATGGAAAGTTCTGTGAGACTGTTTTTGAAAACTTCTTGAAGCCGAAAGGAATAATACATCAAAAATCAAATCCTCATACACCGGAACAAAACGGTTCGTCTAAACGATTGAACAGAACCATTGTGGAGAAAGCTTGATGTGTGCTGTTTGATGCTAACCTGGACAAAAAATTCTTGGCTGCAGCAGTAGATACTGCGGTATATGTAAGAAATAGAAGTACTACATCAGGACTTGTTGGCAGTACTTCTTTTGAAATATGGTATGGAAAAAAGCTAGACATAGGACATTTTAGAATTTTTGGGAGCAAAGCTATGACACATTCAAAAAAATAAAAGATTGAAATAGGACAAGAAATCCAAAAAACATTCTTGATGGTATACAGTGAAACAAACAATGCCTATGGGTTGTATGATCCTGCGATAAACAACATGATAATACGTAGAGACATTGAAATTATGGAAGAAAATGACGATGTTCAAATTTCAAAAGTAAACAAATAGATAGCAGCTCCAGTGGGAGATTCAGAGGTCACTGAAGAGTCTACAGAACATATCACAGTGGAAAATAAGTCAACTACAGAAAGTTCATCAGATTCGGCAAATGAAGAGTTGAATACTTCTTCAGAATTTGAAGACGCAAATAATGAAGAATATGTAAGTGATACAAGCATAGCGGCAGGAGAAAGAAGGAGTTCAAAGAGAGTACCAAAACCAAAGGATTACAAGGACTTTGTGACCTATATGTGTGTTATGGATAACTATCAGAATAATTACCAAGAGAACCCGCTTACTATTGAAGACGCTCTAGCAGGATTAGATGCAGAAGTGTGAGAGAAGGTCATGGCGGACGAGCTGGAAGGTTTCAAGAAAAACCAAGCTTGGGAAGAAGTTGAGTGGCCAGAAAGTGCTTCAATAGTAAAAAGCAAGTGGGTGTTTAAATGAAAGGATGGTTGAAGAATCATCATTAGAGCCGGTTATACTACAAAGAAACAACAAACGATCTCATACAAATTTTTTGTAAATTTACAGCAATGCACAAAAATAACATAAAATATTGAGAAAATATTTGAAAATACTTACACTGTACAACTACAGAAGGAAGACTACGTTGAATAGACATATATATTAGGAAACAACTATTTTGAATTGTAATAAAATATGTTTCATAATGTTTGAAATTTTTTTATATCTGGATGCGAGCCTTGGATATGCACGACCGTACAGAGATTGGAAACATCAAAAGAAACCAAGATCCCGTTTTGTGCATCACTATGGTGTTATTTCAATTTTTCTATCAGCTCAGAAGTGTTTCTGATTGAGTGAGGTGAATGGGTGTCAAAATTAGTTGTTAAAACTTTATTCAATCCTTTCGCCAAATTGTGTGTAGGTGGATTTATGAAAGACACTACTGATCGAATTGGAACACCAGCCTTATGAAGTTTGGACAAACCATATGATATTGGGGTTCTAGGATTCATTGGTGGCGTTTTACCGATATGAATGAAATTGAAAAAGTCCATATGATCCTTTATAATTGCTCTAGTTTCAGTGTTAAAAGCGTTCAAAGGATTATTTTTAAGTGATTTAAAATTATTTTCATTGAGAAATAGTTCAACTTTGTCAACATTATCAGATTTATTTAAAATTGTAACACAATTCCCCGTGTCTGCTTTAGTTATTATCAAGTCGTTGAGTCTTAGTTTTCGTTTGATGATTTTCAATGTTCTTATCTCTGAATTATTCAAATTGATATCATCAGTCGCAATATTTGTTCTTTTGTAGTTGTTTAAAGTGTGTGTCAAATCTAATGAAACATTATTGTCTTCAATATGAGTTGTCAAATTCTTTTAGATCTGGTACATCTTTAGGATTGTATTTAAGGCCTTCTCCAAGTGAAGCTAATTCATTATTATCGAAAGCTACATTTGACATGTTTGTCATTGTTTCATGAAATTTGTGTTTTCAAAAGGGTTGCTTTGAACGGCATCTTGTTTCAATTTTCTTCTAGTTCTAAGTAATCTAGAAAATTTATTTTTCAATTTGATAAACTTCTGTTTATGAATGTGATCAGACATTTCATAGCAATCCTTGAGGAAATCACCTAGTTTGATGTAATTGAAATTAATGGTTGGAATGTCAAATAGAATTTTTAAATTTGTGTTTACATCCTAAAAACAGCTTATAACGGCTTGAACATTCAAACAAACCTACCTTTATGTATTAGCTTACCCTTTTCAGGAAATATAAATTATAAAATAAGAGAAATAATAGAACAATATAATATTGACCTTGTGTTCAAATCGATGACATGACTTGGTAGAGAGTTGTGTACAAAAATTGACAGGACACCACAGCTTGAGGAGTCTGGGGTCTATCGGTTGAGTTGCGCATGCGGCAGCAATTATGCTGGGATGACTGGGCGGCAATTTGTCACTAGGGTAAAGGAACATGTGCGCTGTATCAAAAATAATCACAACCAATCTAGTTTTGCAGAACATATATTAGATACAGGACATGATTTTAACATTGATAACAACGTAGAAATATTACACATTGAGAACAATGGAGAAGCACTTGACTCTTTAGAAAACTTAGAAATAAAAAGATCTATTGCAGCAAACAGAGCGCTTAATTTGAATGACCAGTTGAATTTGAAGAATAGCTTGCTTCTGGAAATTTTATTGAATTTTAGCGCTGTTACAGGATCTTCCCGTTCTCCTTCAGTATAATCGTGTTTTTCAAAAAAATTTTTGCACAGTCGTGCATATTCAAGGCTCGCCTCCAGGTATAAAAAAATTTTCATACATTATGTAACATATTTTATTACAATTTGACATAGTTGTTTTTTCATTTATATGTGTAGTCGACGTAGTTTTTCTTCTGTAGTTGTATAATGTAAGTATTTTTTGAATATTTCAATGTTATCTTATATTATTTTTGTGCATTGCTGTAGATTTATAAAAAAATTGTATGTGATCGTTTTTTGTTTCTTTGTAGTTTAACCGGCTGTGATTCTTTAAAGAATCGGAACCGGTTAGCAATCTAAGTCTAAATAGAACAGTGTGGACAAGACTTTTCAAATTTTTTGTTAAAAATCATACCATCCTTCATTTCCTCCTTTCAATTAGGTTTAAAAGGAAGGTCAATAGTGAAGGTGCAGTGAAATATCGTGCAAGATTAGTTGCTGATGGTTTCTCACAAAAACCAGGCATTGACTATAAAGAGACATTCTCTCCTGTTGTCAGACATTCTGGGTTAAGATTATTTTTTGCATTATCTGTTAAGTTAGGTTCAAGTATTGATCATCTTGATGTTCTAACTGCATTCCTGAACGGTTTTTTGTAAGAAAATGTCTTCATGCAAGTGCCAAACTGATGTAACTAACAAATGTTTGAAGTTGAACAAGCTTATAGAGCTTGGAATGATCGTATTAATGATGTTTTGCTAGAATTAGATTATCAGAAATCTAGATATAAGTCTTGTGTTTATGTAAAAAGAAAAAATAATTTGATAACAATTATTCCTCTACATGTTGATGATTTTTTTATATTTTCTAATAACAAAAATTGAACTTTCACTTTAGAGAAATAACTAAATGCTTAATTCAAGATTAAAGATTCAGGTAAGATAAAGGAATGTTTGAGCATGCAGGTAAGTCATGATAAAGAAAAAAATACCATATCTTTGTGTCAAGGGGACTGCATAATTCAGTGATTTAATAAGTTTTAGATGTTGGATGCAAAAACAGTCAAAACTCCAATGGAATCTAAATTAAACTTAGATAATTGTTGTACTGATGAAAGTATTAGAACAAAGTATCCTCATCAAAGGCTGATAGGTAGTTTAATGTATCTATCGGCTCTAACTAGACCGGATATAGCTTTTTGTGTAAGCTACTTGAGTCAGTTCAATAATAACTCTAATGAAAGCCATTGGAAGTGTGCAAAACGTAAACTAAGATATTTAAAGGAGACAATAGATTATGGTCTACAGTATCCGGCCGACGGTAAGAAGCTACAGGATTTTCCAGGCGCTGATTGTGCTAACAATACCTAAGACCGTAGATCTAATACTGGCTATGCTTTTAAACTTAGTGGCTCAATAATTTCTTGGTTAAGTTTGAAACAGAAAACTGTTGTTTTATTAAGCACATAGAAGCCGAGTATATGTCACTATCAGAGGCTTCTAAGGAGGTGATATATTTGAAAGGGATGTTGATGGAGTTAACAAAGAATGTAGTATGTATAACTTTATAATCAAAGTGCGATAAATCTAACAGCTAATTCAATGTATCACAAGAAAACTCAACATATCGATGTAAGGTATCATTCCATGAGAGAAACTGTGAAGAAAAAAGTTATAAAGGTACATTATCTGCCAACAGACGCTATGCCAGCAGATGTTTTAACAGAAAGTTCATTGTCCGACAAACATTATAAAATGTTAAATTTACTTGGTATAATAAGTTTGTGAATTTTCATTTTCATTGTTAAGTGGGGGTGTTGAACTTGGTACCAATGGAAATAACATTGTCCATGTATTTTAGTGTATGTATAGCCATCTAGTGAGAGTTTCCTATATTTTAATGAAGCTGTACTTGTTTCTAAGAGTGTGCCTGGTACGTAGGTAAAGAAAAAATATGGCCGATTGTATGTCCTAGAATATCATGCTGATTACTTGTGTTGATGAAAACCTGCTTTCCCTATAGATAACATCGTTTTTAATCATGTACGGAATTGTGAAGTATTTATCGATCAAAGATTCTCTCTTATTCATGTCATTTTCATTCAAAATAAATGAAAAATTCATAATTTTATGTTTGATAGCATTTATGATGCCAAGTTATTATATATTTGAACGAAGTAAGATAGTTACTGTGCTGCTAGCTTCGTTATGATACTTTCCAGATGTCAATTTAAGTGCTCTCCTGAACATATTTCATGCAACATTGAGAAATCGACTGAAAATTCAGATATCTCGTACTTGCTGAAGGCTTTTTGTACCATTTGGTGGTAATGTTGCCACATTCTTTTTTAATCAGTAACATATCAAACGATGTTATTAACCTCTGTTTCTACTGTGAATTGAAAATGGGCACTAAAGTTATTGGGAATAGTTACAATCTCTTTTATTTCAGATAATATAAGACAAACACATATAAAAAAGTTCAATAACCTGTTGCACATAAATCGAATAGTTATAAATGACAGCCTCTCACAAGACGGCTGGTTTTATAATATAACACGAACAGTGATACCTCAACGTGTAGTAGATTTGTTATCATTGAGACCAGAATTTAATGTACCATTTGAAGTAGATCTATTACCTCTTTTTGAATTAATTGCAGATGTGCAGTAAATTATCTGTCAAATTGATGACATTGGAATTAGGAACCAATACAGAGCGCAAATTACCAACATAATGACCAATTATAAACATGAAAATCACCAGAATAGAACAAAAAATGATATCAATAGAAAATATAATAAAACAAAACAATTTTTGAATCAAAATGGAGACCTTCTTATCATCCAAGTAGATAAATCAAGTCTAACTGTACAATAAGTAAAAATGAATACATCAGTGAAATGGAAGACCTATCAAATGATAGTGGCACATATATTAAAAAAAATGAAGATCTCACTACAAAAATTCAGAATACAAACAATAAATCAGTCAAAAATCTATTTGACGAACAATACATTGATGTAACAATAAAGAAAAGTTCAACATACAGTAATGCAATCCCTTCTAGAGTTTATGGTCTTATTAAATTTCCGTTAAGGTTCCGTTCATAAAGAAGATAATTTGGCAATGCCAGGATCTGAAATAAATGAGATTGTAGCTATTTTTAATAGCATTAGTGCCCATATTTAATTCACTGTGGAAACAGAGGTAAATAATATTTTATCTTTCTTTAATATGTTACTGATTACAGAAGAATGTGGCAACATTAACACCAAATGGTACAAAAAGCCTCCAGCAAGTACGAGATATCTAAATTTTCAGTCGAATCATCCAAAAAGTCAACTTCTCAATGTGGCAAAAAATATGTTTGGCGGAGCACTTGAATTGACATCTGGAAAGTATCATAACGAAGCTAGCAGCACAGTTAATAATTTACTGAGTTCAAATAAATACTCACTTGGCATCATAGATTGTATCAAAAATCTAGTTCTCAATTTTTCATCTAATTTGAATGACAATGACATTAATAAGAGAAAATCTTTGACCAATAAATACTTCACAATTCTGTACATGAGTAGCGTTAGTTACAAGATTAGGCAAGTATACAAAAATTTAGAGGAAATTGAAATCTGTTCCAAACAGTACAAGATAGTAGGTAATTTATTCTCCAGAATGAAAGATAGAACAGATGAAAACTTAAGATCCGATTTAATTTACAAAGTCCCATGCAATGATTGTGGGGCACAATACACAGGACAAAATAAGAGATATCTAAAAACAAGGCTTGATGAACATGAACAATACAGTAAAAAATTTAATGAAAATACGCCGAAATGTGCACGCACGATTCTCAACTTGCACTCAGACAACGTCTTCATCAGATGTCGGTTGTGGCATTTGACAAATGGAAGAAAATTTTTTCCGCTATTTTATTACGTTTCATATCACACGTGAATGTACATTTCCGGTTTTACACACTTTAATTCTTTTGTAAGTATTTCCGATAACTATAGCACATATATTTAGTAATAGAAAAATAATTAAATTGTAGCGCTTCTGAAGATGTGAAGTAGGAAAGAAATTGGAACATGAGTATTGACTGAATTCCTAACACTTTTCACTCACTCAAATTCACTCATCCAGTCTGCTTCATCAATTTTATTTAATTAACTCCTAATGTTGCGTTTTTGTAGATATTTCTAAATTATCTAGTCATCTTTATATCTAATACCCTGTTGATAGATCTTGTTCCAAAGTATAGTATGTGGTATTGAGTTGAAGGCCTTCTGGAAATCAATAGATATGGCGAACACTCCTTGATGGCCTGTTAAAGATTGAGATTGAATAATCGAATTTAATATATTATCTATGCAAGATACTTGTTTTCGAAGTCCCGCTAGCGCTTCCGGTGAGATATTCTTGCTTTCAACCCATGTTTGCATTCTGTTGTTCAGAATAAAAGTAAAAAATTGTTATAGAGTTGATCAAAGCAATACCTCTATAGTTATTTGGATTATCAAGTTTATCTTTCTCGTACAAAAGAGTCAATTTTATTGTTTTCAGTTTGGTTGGTAGATCTTCTTACATTAGGAAATTATCTAATGATGTTCGAAGTTATGCTATCCAGTTGATTGGCAGGTTCTGAAGTTGCTCGTAAATTATACTATCTGATCCTGGAGCTTCATTTGGTTGAAGATTCTGCAGAACAAATATGATTTCTTTCAGTGTTATTTCATCATCCAGATATGCGTGATGAACATTGAAAACAATCAACTCGTTGATTGTTGTGCTATGATTGTACCATCCCTAAAAATGTGTCACCCAGTCGTTCAGACTGATTGGGTTCGGAGTGTAAGCTCTTGATTTTAGTGAATTGATGGTTCCCCAGAACTGATTTTGGTCGGTAATTTTTCGTAATTTGTTTTTCATATCGTTTTCGTGTTTCTTTTCTTCTCCAGCTATACACCGTTCATATTGTTTCTCCGATTTGAGGTATATTTCAAGTTTGTCTTTTGCAAATTTATGTTTATTTCACGCTTCCAGGCAACTTCTAGTCTCATTTCTCAGTGCTTTACATTATTCATTGAACCTTTTCTATTGTGATCAGTATTGTAAATTGATTTGTTTTGTAGTTCTTGCTTGTGAATGTCGGACTTTGTAGCGTCCCATTCAGTTTTCGTGAACTTTGTTGCATTTCTTTTTTGTGTCTTGCTATCCTCCTCAATAAAATTTGCTATTTTTATCGGGCATATAAAGTAATCAGATGCGGTCACTTAATCAATGATGGTAAAGTCATTTATTAACTGCAGAGCGCTAAAATTGGTCTATGACAGATCGATTGTACTTTTACCAGTCGCTCTCAAATAGATGTAATTTGCTAGAGTATCGTTCTGTGACCTTTCATTGAGGGCTAGAAGATTTCCTTCTTTTAGAAGAAGAGTTATATTTGTGCTAATGATACTCTCTTGATAACTCAAGGAATAACTTTATTTAAATACAAGTTGAACTGACTTTTAATTACATGTCGAAACGTCATTGTGATAAAACAAGACCTCCTTTCCTGTTGCCTACCAACCATCATCATAATTGATTTAAATACTGATACACAACATTCCTTCCCCCTTAGTAAGGTAGGTGGACGTTTAGTCCTGACTGGTCTTGCTGAGGAAGTACTTGCAACATCTGGGACGGGTGTATTTTCTGCAGGTGCAGTACTGAATGAGCTATCCGTTCCTGAATTAATGTTCCCCTCCGTTGGTTCTGGTTCTTCATTACTACCTGCTGAAACCTGATTTCCTACTGCCTCTGACATCAGCGGTGAGGGTGTTGAATCATTGATTGGATATGATGGGAAATCATCAACCCCAGAATCTGTTATATGCTGAGGAACGTCTTGCCGTCGCCTTAGCTGGTCAATATGTCTTTTCCATACAAGACCTCCGTTTGTCAAAATCTTGTACATAGTAGGGCTAATAACTTCTGTTACAGTTACTGGTACCCATTTGTCATGAGGATGAAATCCTAGGACATACACAGAATCTAGGGGAGTAAAAATTCGAAACCCAGAGTTAGTTTTTTTTTATGTGAGCTAGATTCGGAAAAATCTGGATGTTGTCTGTCCAGGCAGGTCTTCAACCGTCGTTTCATTAAGAGCTCAGAGAGATCAGTAGTAGTATTAGGTGTTGCATGCTGTGCTAATAGAAATGATGCCAGTCTGGAGTTCCAATTTACAATAACAATCCTTCGAAGCGAGTATTTTGTGGTCTGCACCATGCGCTCTGCTTGCCCGTTTGATGCAGGATGCCTGGGAGCTATCAGAACGTGATAGATTCCATTCCTGTTAAGAAACTCTGCAAATTCAGATGACGTAAATCCTGTTCCGTTATCCGATACTATGGTATCAGGGATGCCATGTGTGCTAAAAAGCTTCCTTAAAGCTTTAATAGCACACGCCGATTCTGTTGATGGCACTTTAACAACCTCTAGCCATTTAGAGTGAGAATCTACAACAATCAGAAACAAAGATCCTTAGAATGATCCGGCATGATCGATGTGGAGTCTTGACCATGGCTCTTTTGTACATTCCCACGATCCAGTTGTCTTCGGAGGAGCATGTCTGGTTTGCTGGCGAATATCGCACTCATTTACTGTTTCTTCAAACCGTTTGTCAATACTTGGCCACTACATGTAACTTCTTGCAAGGCCTTTTGTTCGAACGATGCCTTGATGTGAATCATTAAGAATGACTAACAGCTGTTTTTGAGCTTTCTTGGGTATTATGACTCTGCATTGCCACAGAAGGCATCCTTTATGAGCTGATATTTGTAGCCATCGTTGGAAATAAGGTGCAAAATCTAAGTTTGGATTTTCTTTTGGCCACCCCTTCAAAGCCCAGTTAAGCACTCGAGCCAAGACCGGATCCTGGGTGGTCATACTAGCTATCTATCTTGCTGAGAGAGGAGGCTTGTCTAAAGCCTCAAGGAGTAATACTTCGTTGAGGGAAGCATCGTAATCTACCATCTGAGGGTCAGGCAGACGACTAAGTCCGTCTGCATTTGAGATTGACTCACCCGGAAAGTATACTAGACGATAATCATATGAGCTAAGCGTTAGGGACCATCGCTGCATTCTTGGAGACAGCATGATTGGTGTGGGCTTGTCGCTAGCTAACAATCCAAGTAGAGGCTTGTGAACTGTTCTCATTTCAAATTTCTGCTCATATAAATAGTTGTGGAACTTCCTTAACCCATTGAATTATTGCCAAAGCTTCTTTGTCTATCTGGGCGTATCTGCGTCCAGTTGGATTCATTGTTCTTGAATACAACACTGGTGCTTCTACCCCCTCAGATAGCTTGTGACTCAATACAGCGCCAATGCCATACTGGGAAGCATCACATGTCAGGATAATGGCTTTCTTTTCATCAAAATGTACAAGAAGGAAATCGTCTGAAAGGAATTTCTTTACTTTTTTAAAAGCTTCCTCAGGGTTTTTCTACCATTCCCATGTTGCTTCCTTGTCGAGCAAACGATAAAGAGGTTCTGCAATTGTTGCTTTATCTTACAAAAAAACGTGATAAAAGTTCAATAGGCCCAAAAATGCTTGAAATTCCTGTTATTTGGTAGGAGTAGGAGCATCTTGAATGGCTTCTACTTTATCTTTCGTAGGTTTGATGCCCTTGTCGTTGATTTCATAGTCCAAAAATTCAATTTGAGTAGCATCAATGATACATTTCTCACGTAATCCAGCTTTGGAAAACCGATTAAGAATTTCTCGAAATTGCTCGGCCAGTTCTTCAAGTGTTGCACCCTTGATTGATACATCGTCAAAATAGGGTAGCACTCCTGGTATATTTGAGAGCAGTGTCTCAATGAACCGTTGGAATATTCCTGGAGCCGTAGAAATTCCAAACTGGAGACGGTTGCATTTGAATGCTCCACGGTGTGTCACAATGGTTTGTGCCATAGCAGAAGGTTCATCTACTACTAATTGTAAGTAAGCATGGGACAAATCAAGTTCAATGAAGTATCGGTTTCCTGTTGATTCTGCAAGTATTTGGTTTACTGCAGGTACTGGATATGGATGAGTACCCAATGCCTTGTTGACTGTACATTTGTAGTCACCACATAATTTAATTTCACCATTAGATTTCAGGACAGGAACTATTGGAGTTGCCCAATCTGAATAACCAACAGGATTAAGGACTCCTTGATCTTGTAGTCTTTGTAATTCCTTCTCAATTTTAGGTCTTAGGGCAAATGGTAGATTTCTAGCCTTCAATTAAATTGGACGAACTGCAGGATCCAAATGCAATTCAATAGGCTTACCTCTGAAACTTCCCAATTCTTTTTTGCAAAGATCAGAGAATTCACTGAGGACATCATCTAAAATCGTATGTTGAATACTATGGATGCCTGTAACTCGTATTCCCAGTGATTCGAACCAATTCAGTTCCAACAGCCCCGGACGTCGCTCCTTAGCAACTAGGAGTGGGAGTTCTCCATCAAACGAAGCGTATTTAATCTAAGCCTTGTACTGACCCAAAATTTCCACTGACTGTTTATTTTAATCCTTGACGACAAAAGGGGATCTCCCTAGTAGTGGAGCTTCATGAGGATGTTGCTGCTCAAACGTATTTTTGTCGATGATGGATACTTTAGCTCCCGAATCTACTTCCATAACACATGGCATGCCGTTAATCAAGACAGTTGTCTTCAAACTTTGTGTCTCTACGTTGTTAAGACACACATACTTCAAATGGAAAGCATCTAAGCTCTCAGTTGTTTCCACAATATGAGTGTCATTGTTCTCTAATTTTTGTTTGTGCACTGTTCTATTAGCAGCAAGTTTGTTTCGGCGAACTTTTTGAATGTGGCTCCTCTTTTTGCAGGCATGACATTTAGCATCCTTAAATTTGCACTGTGCTCTTGGATGATTGCCTCCACAACCAGAGCACTTCGGTTGTCTCTCAGATTGCACTTTAAGGAAAGTCTTTTGATTTCGATTCTGTTTCTTATATAGAGGCATAACTGACACAGTTCCTGCACCTCTAATCTCTTTCACATGAGAATTAGCAGTTTCTGCTGCCTGGGCCTTTTCTTGAGCTTGAGCAAAGGTCAGAAAAGTTTCGGCAAGTAATCGATGCTGAAGAGCTTCGTCTTTCAGACCACATACCAATCTGTCACGGAGCATGACATCTAAAGAGCTGCCAGAATTACAGTGTTCAGACAACTTCCGAAATTCTGCAATGAATGTGCCCACATTTTTCCCCAACTGTTGATTTCTTCGATAAAATAAAAATCTCTGGAAGATTTTAGATGGTTTGGGCGAAAAATGAGCTTTAACGAGTTCGATTAGCTCGTTGTATGGTTTAGTAGTGGGACTGCCGGGAGACACAAGAGAACGGATGATTGCGTACATCTTTGCTCCACACACACTCAAAAACACCGCTCGTTTCTTTATAGGGTCCGTAATGTCATTTGCAACTAAAAAGCATTCTAATCGTTCATGATAAGAGTCCCACGTTGATGGTTCTGAAACATTGAAAGGTTCTAAGCTGCCAAAGGTCGCCATCAGTTCTTGTATTCGTTCGTCAAAAATCCTGTTTTCTGATGATGCTGCTAGGTCTACCAGGTGAGCGCAGCACATTACCTCACTGCGGAATTTTACCTAATCCCATCCTCGTCGTCAAAATATTATGTTTCCGCAAGAGTTATATTTGTGCTAATGATACTCTCTAGATAACTCAGGATTAACTTTATTTAAATACAAGTTGAACTGACTTTTAATTACATGTCAAAACGTCATAATAATAAAACAAGACCTCCTTTTCTGTTGCCTCCCAACCATCATCATAATTGATTTGAATACTGATACACAACACCTTTTTGCTCACTTGTACCAAGTACAAGGAAGTTTTGTGAAACCGTCAAAATTCACCTATCGAGATTTTGATGGAAATATCCGCTTTGAGCATCCCTGAATCAATTTTGTCTATTTTCGGCTTGATGTCGGTACGTATGTTCGTGCGTAACTCACAGATCTCAAAACTGGTTGAACGTATTATGTTGAAATTTTTCATTCAAGACTGGTATAGGGTCTAGTTGTGCACCTCGCATCATGACTCCAATCGTCTGTACCAAAAGTGCACTTTACTTGGAACTTTTCTCGAATTTTTCTAATAAATCCAACTATTTTTGTATGAATCGGCCAAGCCGGAAGTGCACTTTACTCGAAACTTTTTTTTAAGTCTTTGCATGAATCTAGAATGATCAGCCATAGCATATTGAAATTTAATGTTTGAACTTGTTGTAGCATCAAAGTAGTTATCAACTATTTTTGTATCCATCGGCCAAGCCGGAAGTGCAGTTTGTAAGTATAATGAACATTCAGAATTTGCTGTATGAAAAAATCACTTTGATTGAAGTAATGAGGTAGGCTATGATAATCTTTCTCTGAATTTCATTTCGTAAGCATAACAAATTGGATCAGAACATGCTTTTTTATACAAATTATGTTGGTCAAATTGTCCAGCTTTAATTTCAGCATTATATACTCCAAATATACATACTTATCAAATCTCTTGAAGGCAAGAGAAACAAAATGAGGCACTGGAATCTACGAGTATCTGCTGGTCTGGAAGTACTAGAAAATATTGTGAGACTGACAAAATTCACATACCGAGATTTTGATTGATAAGTATATCTATTTTGAGCATCCCTGAATCCATTTTCAGTCGCCGAATATTAAGATTTTGTATTAGGCACTTCTATAGCATCAAGCTGTACACCTTGCATCATGATTGTGATCGGCTATGCCGGGAGTGCAGTTTACTCGGAACATTTTTCAATTTTCTGCATAAATCCAAAACGATTGAACATAGAATATTAAAATACAATATTCAAGATGATAGTACTGTCTTGATGTTTATATCCTATTTTCATTGAGATCGTCTGAGTCGAAAACTTGACGATCTTGGAATTTTGCGCATAAATTCAGAACTGTCAGCCGTAGAATCCTGGAAATCAGTATTTAGGAATGTTGTAGCATAAGAATGACGACCTACTGTTCCCATAGCAACCGAATAGCCGTGGAATGATGAGATGTTGTGTTTGATTATATTTTATTGATAGTCTTGTCACACGTAGTTCTAGCGGCATTCCAATTATTGTGATCAACACATCCGTCATTGATGTCATTCATTTCTCCGATTCGACCATCATAGTCGCCCGCTAAAATATAAGCATGATCTGGATACTGGTCTATCATGTTTTCTAAGCTTTTCGAGAAGAGTTCAAGTAATACAGTATAGTCGAATGAGTGAGAGAAATATGTAACCACAAGAATAAAGTTTTGCACGTCACTATGAATACTAAGGAATATCCAATAAAGTCCTTTCTCTATCACAAAAACGTTTTTTGAGGAGAGCAATGAGAAAATTAAAATATTCCCAATTGCTCTGCCAGCGCTGGCTTTTTCTTCGTACCTGCCATAGTCTCAGAATGAGGGATTCTCTTTCAAATAAAAATTTGCCAAAGTTTCAGTTGAACATATGATTTCAAGTTTTAGGAGGAGCCTTTCTTCATTAATGTTATGAATGTTATCGAATCCTTGTATATTTCAAAATAGGATGTTGTTATAATAATTATCTACTGTGCTAAGCACTTGTCTTCTCAGTTTCTTGACGTGGATTGTGCTCTTGTTTGAAGTCTCGTTTGTATCAATCTGTCCAGAAGACCTTCTTTTGGCAGGATAGTCTTAGTTGTTTTTTTTTTGATTTTCTGATATGTGGCCTATTTTTCGTTGTACAAATTCTATCGTGGAGCTATAAGGTTGGTGTTGTTTAGAGATTACATATTCTTGAACATCATTGTTGAAGTGTTTCTTTCATCATTTACAAGTAATACGTTGTGAATTGAAGATGCTTTATAACCGGTTTTTCCCAGTTTGGATAAGATGAGATTCCAAAATTGTCCTCTCTTAAACAACTTCTGGTGAATAATCTTCTTCCACATATATTTGCCAATTTTTGAAGAATTGTATATTTTTTAAGACATTTTTTCCACTTTTTTTGTATTCAACTCCATTAATTCTGGTCTTATTCTCTTATCTGTTGGTTTTCTCAGTCTCCCTATCTTATTAAAATTATTAATGGAAATATCTGGTAGTTTGAGAGTGTTGTTCAGTAGATTGCAGTTTATTTGTTCTAGCTTTCCCTCTTTTCTTTCTCTTATCCCAAAGAATAACAAATTTTTCTCTCGAACTCTTTTTTCTAAATATTTGATTTGTTTATCTTCTAGTATTAATTCCTCTTTAATTTTATCAAATTCAATTTTGTTCCCTTCTTTGTTGTTTTGCTCTGCTATGCTCAGTAAATTTAACGAATTTTGTAGTTTGTCTATCTTATCATTGAGCGGTTCTAGTAATCTCCGTATTTCTTCAATTGAAGCCATATATTATCACTATATCAAATGAATTTATTCCTCTCACGATTGGAGACACTGTTCTTTCAAACGAGACTTGACCAAGCACGCTTTAATCACTATGACTAAGGCCCGGTTTCACCTTGAATTTATCTAGAGGTTATTTTGAATTAATAACTATAGTTACAATTGTATCAACAATAGTTCTCGTATAAAATAGCCTCTGGATAAATTTAACTGGCTCTGGTGGAACTGGCCCTTAGCTGTTTATTCACTTCGAATACAACCTTGAGTTATTTTAAATGTCTCCAAAATGGCTTGGATCTGATTTTTTCCATGAAATTATAACAATTATCATAAGGGGGTATTCCATATCATCTGATAATAAGATGTTCACAATTTATAGATGAGCTCATCTGTCAAGTTTTGCTGTTTTATTTAAGTAAACTTAACACACAACTTGCGCATATCACCACAGTGTTACAAATCCTGCGGTAACAGCAGCAGTATCCTTCTGAACTTTGGTAATGCTTCGACCAACTCTGTCTACTTGCATCTGAACTTTGTGAATTTTTTTATTTTCTAACGTTTCAAGTCTCGTGGATGAGATCTTGATTTTCTTTCAGGCCTAATGATGAGAAAGATCAAAAATCTCTCCAGTTTTTTCAAAACAGATGTTGATTCGTAAGCCCAACGAAACAATATGGATATGAAAAAGAGAGTATACAGTAAGATGACGGAAGCACGCTGAATTATATTGAATTTAAAACTTTGCACGTTGTGGATGTAAGCATGACAAGCAAGACTACATAACTATCATCGAGAACGAGACATGTGATGTAATTATGAACCTACCTACTTATAGACAATCTAAGTTTTAGTTATTGCTAACTGGAATATACTTGAGATTTTCTTGAAAGCTTGCCCGTCTCTGTTCCATAAGTAACTGAGAATGATTGATAAAAGACTTGCGACAAGCGGATGGTTTACTGGGGTGTCTATTGTGTACACAATAACAGGATGTTCTAATATTTTCACTACAATGTTGGTTTCTCAACTTTCATGCACTATATACAGATCTTTCGGAGGTCTTTGATATATTGAGTCATGTTACTTCATTGAGAAAGTTAGAAGATTTTGGATTCAATATCCAACTTTTATCATTTTGCAAGTCTTACTTGAAGAATTGACTTTAGTGTGTCCCCTATAAAGGCCATATTTCCAAGCCCTATGTTACTGAATCAAGAGTTTCGCAAGGCACTTTTTAATTTTTGTTGCCTATCAAAAATATTTGCGAAACTATAAGCTGTTACATTCCGCTGTACGCAGACGATATGAAAGTTTTCAAAGAAATCAATGACATTGACGACTGCTGGGAATTGCAACTCGACAGAAATCGTATTCAACCTTCGTATTTAACTAACAATGTTATCACATGATATACGTTACAACGAAAGACCAAGGTATTCCATTTGATCCTGGTCAAACGCTTGTACCACATATTCATGACGTTGTTTTGCCTTGCAATTGAACACTTAGCTTCAATATTCAATGCTAGCAATTCAATAATCTGGAAACAATCAGAAAATTATTCTTTGCTTACATCAGATCTCGTTTGGAATATGCTATTGTAATCGAGTAGTCGCCACATATCGCGCATGTTAATCTGTCATGTTGGGGCCACACCTGCGTATAATGCCATTAGTTGAGGCGTTCTTCAACAATAAACACATTGTCAATGACAATTTGTTTATTGTCACCTAATGCCTTAACTAATGGCATTAGACGTAGTGTGGCCCCCGAGTGTAGGTACAACGTCGTCCTCTCAAATACAAGTGGCTTAAAAAATATTAAAGGTATCCTGAGCAAGGTATCAATGAATGTATTTTGCTAGGTGAATTTGATAATTGAACTGTAGACATACTCAAGTTGCATTAGCTACTCTGAAAAATATTTTGTGTGATAAAATAAATGTTCCTCAAATTTTGCTTAATTCGTCATTTCATATTTGTAGGGCTACATCTCGCCCCTACCTTACCGTCCATTTTTCATCATATTGATCTAATATCTCACTCAGATCTTTTGTATAAGTCGCATGTACTCTGTGCCCTGAAATTAGAAATGTCGTTATCTCCGCGAAAAATGCGACAATTGTACCTTTCTACAACATTGCCATTAAATTTGTCCAGTATGTTCCGAAAATAACGAGAATAAGAACGATAACAATGACTCATGGTTTTTGAGGGATATTGGTTGATAAATGCATTTAATGTTGTGAGTTCTGCTTTTTTGATGAAAATAAAGTAATCCGAATTTCAAAACCTTTTATTATTCTGCAGGAATAGATCCACATTCTGCATATCCTCAGATTTAGAGCTAGAGGCCTGTGAGGCCCAAGGTGTGCAATGGCGTGATTTCAGTTCACGTGAGCACTGTAGGGTTAAAAAATAATCAAGGTATTCTGAGCAAGGTATCAATGAATGTATTTTGCTAGGTGAATTTGATAATTAAATTGTAGACATACTCAAGTTGCATTAGCTACTCTGGAAAATAATCTGTGTGATAAAATAGATGTTCCTCAAATTTTGTTCAATTTGTCATTTCATATTTAAAGGGCTACATCTCGCTGCTACCTTACCTGCCATTTTTCATTATATTGATCTAATATCTCACTCAGATCTCTCGTTATTGTTATGTTTGAGTTATTCGACGACAATCATTATTATGATCCTTTAGATTATGTATTAGAGTTGGGATTTATTTAGTTTTGACCTCATTCACATCTTTTAGGCTTGTATACTTGCTAAGGGATGAAGGCATCAGTATTATTATTATTATTGTTATTATTGAGACTCTGCACAAGACTCGAAAGACCTGATGCGTCACAAGAAATAAGCTCTATGCTGTAATTAATCCGACTGAAGATTTTTACAACCTACTACACGAACGAAAATTTATCGTCAAAACATACCATTGAATGCTGTAGTATCTGACAAAACTCAAAACTCCTGAAGGACGAACAGTTCATTGATTGGAACATCTACATGTTTGTGATTCTGAGATCCGACACAGATCAGGAGAAACTCATGCTGAAGCGGACTCCTGGTCTCGTCGACCGTATGATAACGATTATAATAATGAGTGTTAGCAATAAGAACGTAAACGTTCAGCAAACGTCACCAGGATAAAAGAATTTGAGCAAAATGGATACGTATTATTAATGCACGAAGTACAACAGGCTCGACTGCATGATCCTGTTCTGAATTCGATCATGGAGGGGACAAAGACCGGCAAGAAGCCTGGTTCCAAGGAAACATCAGCTATAAAACGGATCACCAAGACCTATATGGTACAATGGAATTCTCTGGAAGCTTACAAAAGCTTACTTCACCAACTATACGAGAACTTCGATGCAAAAGAAACAAGAGAAAAACTGATGGTGCCTAAAAATTTGAGACAACGAATTTTGGAACAGTTGCATGATGGTACCAGCGGTGAATATTCTGGCATCAAGAAGACACTTGATGAAGTTCGTTGACGTTTCTACTGGGTTGGCCGTCCACGTTGAACAATATTGCAAAACTTGTGAACACTCCAACTCAATGAAGAGGCTCACCACTCGACAGCGCGCTAAGATGCAGCTGTTCAACGTGGAGTCTGCGTTTGAGAGGACTACCGTAGACATACTTGAACCTTCGCCTTATACTGAATGTAAAAACAAGTACTTGGTTGTTGTCACGAGATATTTCACCAAGTGGCTGAAATTAATACCAGAAAGAAATCAAGAAGCTGAAATAATAACGAAAGCCTTCATCTCCTTGAGTTCTAAATTTCAGGTGCCTTTGTGGTTACATTCTGATCAAAGCAGAAATTTTGAGTCCAAAGTTTTCAAATACGTAGTGAAGATCTCCGACATAAGAGTGACAAGAACTACAGCGCTACACCCTCAGTCTGATAACATAGTGGAATGTTTAAGAAACAAGTCTGTATCACCTGTCAGAGTTAGGCAACGAACACCAAGGTGATTGGGAAAAGAAGTTTTACCTGTATCTACTAGCGTAAATTTCGGCATTCAATTAATCATAATCAACTTTCGTCAAGTTGTTTATGAATCGAGAGCTGCGGTTATCGGTTCATATGATTGTTGGACATCCAGCTTAAGCCAACGAGCAACAGTTAACGAAATGTATCAGTCATATCCAGGACAACTAATGGAGCTCCCATAACTCTGCCTGCGAAGGACCGCACGAAGTCATTGATTGTCTGAACGACGTTAGATTCCTGATACGAATAAGCAGAGACACGGAACCAAGAGTCGTCCATGGCTACAGGCCATGGCTATATCAAGGATGAGATCCTGAGTTCGTTGAGGTGGACGAACCATGTGGTGGAAGAAGTGTCACAAATGGGAAAAATAAGTTTTAGCACGATTGAGCGTTTTCATGTGTTTACCGGCCCTTTATTTGCATCAGTATGTTGATTCTACTGGCAAACTGTGGTTGGTATAGTTATGCTGACTTACCGCCCATGGGCAGAGGCGGTAAGTAGGAAATTGTGAATTTTAACAAAAAAATATTCATTTTTCATCTTTATATGTAATTGAATATTCACAATGAGATGTCAAACATGACAGCTAACAGCAAATGAACAATCATCAGTAGTAATTCAATTCAAGAAAGAGAATTCGGACTTATATTTTGGATTTTCCAACCGTGCAGAAAATTTTGTAAGCATCACGGTCAATAATATTTCGAAACCTCGCCAAGGCTCGGCCTTCAAACTATTATTCTGAATCGGTGGATCAACTTATCTTCAACGCTTGTAAAATAGTGCAGATTATATATTCAAAGTAATACAATTAGGTTCATAAACAAAACTTTAATACCAGTAAGTTTTGCGTTGGGCATAAATAAGTGAAGAATAGTATGAAAATGGATAGAGTTGAGAAGCATGATTTTTTTTCTTTGGGGAGAAGTTGAAACATTTTGAGTTATTAACTGTAGGAAGAGTTAAGTTTCAATTCATGATTAATATATTTTTATAAAAAAGATACCTGAAGATAACTTCTAAAGTCGAAATGATCAACAAAAATTAATAAAGAAAATCATAAATTAAAACTTAACTCTTCCTACAATTATTGAAGAGCATGATACTGTGAAAAGGGCCGACAATAAGGACGATAAGGATAAATCGGACCATGATGACAGCGACACTTATTCTCAAATAGGTGGTGAAACTACTGAAAAGGAGCCTGAAATTGACAATAATTATGATGAAGAAATGGAAATTTGAGCAATTATTGCCAATTTCAGATTCCTTTCCATTCCAATTCATTTATATCATGAAATATCTCATTAGCTATTTAAGTATAACTTTTCTATGACAATAAGTTTAGTTTTTTTTCTGATAATTGGCTTTTTTATTCTTCCATTACGATAATAAAATTTTTGCATGATAATGAAAATATTTACACTCTTGAGTTCCAGATGAAGGCAATTCAACTTTCAAGAATATATTTTGTTACAATATTCCATCCACATAACTTATTCACATTCCGGAGGAAAAGTAAGAACGTATTCATTATTTTTTTCGTGTTAATATGTGTGATTATTATTTTATTAATAGCAAGATTCAAAACCTTAATGTTTCACAAATTCAAAAGTTGGGATGTCAACTGTACATACGTGTTTCATCCTTATTTGAACTCTTGGATATAGTATTATTCTAGTGCCATATTGGTTGCAATGTAATGTTATACCCAGTTAGAGCTAATACTGATAACAATGGGAAAATTTCATGTTTCCAGTGATTTCAATTGAATATTTCTGGAATTGTTGCTATGAAAACAATATGAATAATTTGAATTATAGCTCTCTGCAATATTTTGAAAGAGACTCACCTAGGCCATTATTTTTTGTTATAAGTCAAAAAGTTTAAATAAATAAATTCGCAGAATAATTCCTGTTAATTTTACTGAGTTAATTTACGGGCACTTTTTCTCAATCTTTTCTCCAAAATTTATCAATGATGAGCCTGAGCAACATGCTTGCCATTCTTTGTGTCATCTAAAAAAAATAATTTTGAACGAAATACACAATGGCAAGCAAAATTAAATGACGGAAATTTTACTCTTTTTTTTGCAACTTCCTCAATGCATGCCTCCATTTTGGGACATCCTAGGGTGCATGCCAATTTTCTCAATAACAATTCATCAAACAAATCACCTATAGTTGGAATGGCATGCAATTTCAAATCACAGCTAATTGGTGCAAGATTTATGCAAGATTACACCCAAATTTGAAACCCTTGCGCCAACGAGGAATGCTTGCCAATTTTTTTACAAGGGTTTTATGACTGAAACTTCAATTCCTCCCATTGGCATGCAATTTGGAAACACGGCATTTCTCTTTTTTTTTCACAAGTTCACGCAACCTTTTGAGCCACTCTGGCTGTTGCAAATCGCTTGCCTTTCAGTACTTGGCCTTAGAATAATTTCAATTATTCAACATTACAAAGGCATGCAATATGATAAGACGGGAAAAACCACTTTTTTTCAGACCTTCAATTGCAATTTGAACTATGACCGGAAAGCGTGCATCGCTCAATAACATTTTTATCTTTCTAATCAAAAGGTAAACTATCAACCCTCAAAAAGGCAAGCGGTATAAAATCGGAGAACCCTACATGTCACTAGCTCCCAGTCTATTTAGGACGAGTCCTGTCGAAAGCCTATATTGTGAGATGACAGAGCCATCACTTCACCACCGGCGAAACTATTCACTCCTAAGATATCTTATTAAGGTAGCAAGTCAACCAAATCACCCATGCTTTAATCACGTTTTTGATCCTTTGTTTCAAGCAACATCTATAAAAAATCATTCAGTTTATCAGAACCATATCATCCAAATACTTAATTCTGCTAACCTCACTTTACCTAGTATCCATATCAATAGTTTTTTCAAAATACCCCTCTGGTCTATCGAACTGCCCATCATAAATCTAGAACTCAATAAATTCAAAAAAGAAGATACAAATAATGAAAAAATCAAGAACTATTTCTAAGAAATCCAAGAAGATTATTACGACAACCATTTCCTATATACAGATGCTTCAAGAATGAATAACAAAGTGGGTACAGCATTCGTGACTCAAGAACAAGTTCACAAGTATCGGTTACCCGAAGAGACTAATATATACCCTGCTGCGATATATGGCATATACTATTGCCTCACCAGTATATTAAAATCTTTAGACCGCAACATATCTTATGCTATATGCTCCGATTCTTGCAGCAAGGTACAATCCATCAAAACAATCTACCCTAAGCATCCTTTGATGAAAAATATACAAGAACTCCTTCCCCAACTATCCTCAAAGAACATCCGTGTAATATTCATCTGGGTTCCATCACATATAGGCATAACGGGAAATGAACAAGCAAACAACGCTGCAAAAGGAGCTATGGAGGACGGTTTTGACAATGAATCGGTACCAATATTAACAAATGATGCCAAAGCCACCATCAAACAAGAAATATTCAATGAATGGAACAATCACTGTGAAAAACAGCACAACAATGAACTATACAAAATCCAAGAAAATATTGAATTAAAAAGACAGTACAAAAATTATACCAGAAAAGAACAAGTCATACTCACGAGAATAAGAATAGGGCATACAAAAATGACCCACAAACATCTCTTCAACAAAACCGACCCATCAATCTGTGACAGATGCAATGTCCAAATAACCGTAGAACATCTGCTAATCCACTGCACTAAATATAGCGATGAAAGACAAAAACACGGAATATCCGCAATCATCAAAGAAGCATTAAATATGAACAACAACAAATCTATATTGCAGTATATCAAGGACATCAACCCATACGAATATTTATAGATGATTACATATTGAACAATGTTATTATAATTAATCAAATGTATGGCTAATACCCATAGGGGGAAGCTTAATATATATTAACAAAAAAAAAAAACAAGAGCGTCAACATTTTTCGAAATTAACTTGAGAGTTACTCTGTTGCGCAGATGGTTAACTTAGTTAATTAACGATAGACGGATAAACGAGTATTTACAGACCTATGGTTACTACCTAACAATTCAAGTACTCATTTCTGATTTTGCATTGTACTTTTGAAATTACCAAGGTTATTTCTGGAATACTGATGGATTCCCAATATCTTGTTAGAAGAGGTATAGTCTATAAAATGTTTGGAATAGCGTATTCCACACTCGCGGACTGTAATCCGAATCAAAAGCGAGGATAACAAACTATGCGCTTGTTTGGAATGAGGGCCATACCAATACTTATTGTAGAATATACTATTCAAAAGCTTAGATTCTCAAGCCTAGCCAAGCTACAACTTCTCGAGTAACCCAGCTAGGATCATATAAGTACTGCATATTTTGCGTCATTGATATGCGCACTACAGTTTTTGCATTTTCTTACCACAGCATAAAGTTCTCGAAACTCCATATTCAGTCGTATTTGTACAATTTTGTAGCATATTTTCATTGATACGATATACGTGTATGTTTGAGAACTTTTGTTAAAGTACAGAATGCAGTGCAGTGCGCCGGAGAAGTCCCTAGAAACTTGAAACGGTTCCGATAGTGCTAATTAACGCTAACTGACATACCAAAGGTATATTCGGAAGTGTTTTTGTCGATAAAGAATTATCTTGAACCCGTTTTTGACAATGGTACTGTATTCTGTGAATATTGTAGTGAGAATACGAGCTAGATTTCTTCACTTCTTCATTATAAAGATGAATCGCTGATCATTTTGGATATCATGCAAATTCAAATAATACAGCATCTTCGTACTTCACATGAAAGTAATTCAACACAATTCAAATCTACGTTACAACTCACTTTGAATCAATCGTTAGCTTTAACGTCAGGAAATATACAATGGAAATCATTCCGTTTTGACTTGCGTGATGCCTTAATTGATCTAGATATTCCGCTTTCGAGATTAGACAAAAAAACATTTTTAACCATTTTGGTGATCTGAGATGAGAATTGCACCAGCAAACTGATTTAAATTAGCACACAAAATTAGATAGAACAAATAATGTATCCGTCTCAAAATTTATTAACGATCAATTGACAGTGATTCTTTTCATACACTAGAAGCATTCCTGATCGGGAAAGTGAATATTTTTCACAATAATTCAATCCATGGAACATATTTGGCCCATGCTGTAAACAGAATAGCGGAAGAAATACGCATTGTATCACAAGATTCCAACAGTTTGACCAATTCCACAAAAGAAATTCACATCAAAGCAGCGCTACGAATACAATATTTTGAAGAATAACTACCTGAAGGCGTATTGGCATTATCTTTCACGGTAGGCCGCAAATGTAGATAATCGTATGCTTAAACGATAATGGAGTACAACTAAGACAATTTCTACTGCTTCATGACACATCGTGCGCTATGTAAATGCGCCACGATGTAAAATACTTTGACCCAACATACTCGGGCCTTAAGGTGTCGTTTATTCTCCACCGCATTTGATGCAGCGTATTCACTTATTTCTTGAATTTAAGCGAGGTTAGGTTGTTAAAGGTTGGCAAAGATAAATTATTGAAGAAGAATTCAGAAAGCTGCTATGCCAATATTGCGTTAGCAATGAAGCTAAACTAATCAGTGTTTATATTTGGTAGTGAATTCAATTATTCAAGTGATATTTGTGTTTATTTCAATAAAAAAGATTAGACTGCAACGCAGCTAACTTCTGTGACGAATTGATTCAGAACTTTGGTAATATGACAACATCAAAATGGATTGTTCGATATATTTACCCTAAGTGTCAACGAGTTGATTAAAACATCTGTGTTCCAGTGGTATATATAGTTTGAGTTCTCATCATTTATTTTTGTGAGTAACCTGCTTTTTATGACTCTCTATTTGCTAGATTCTGGTGGCATCGAAAGTTTCTGTCGGTGACTGTGCGCACCTGTCTTACGCTTCTCCTACTGAGAGCCGATTCACGTACTTATCTGATTTTTGTGCGCCTGAATCAACGCAATCCATCAAGCATTACTGATTGCAAGATATCATCTTGCTGATTTAGTAGCTGAACACTTTGTGCTGGTGAACTAGCCATTGACGCCTGTATCCGTTGCGATCTTTGTGAAAATCCTTTCCACAGCACTTGTTCAGATCTTTCAAGTTCCGAATTAAACAATTTGAAATCTAAAAAGTTAATTTTCTATTGCAATGATTGCTTCTCCAAAAAAGAACGTGGACGATCTGTCGAAAAATTTTTCGAGGATCTAAAAAACGAGATAAATGATTTGAAGCAGAAAATCGAATTTAATGCAAAGTCAGACGGAAGAGCAGTCTGACAACTTTCGGTCTCCAAGAGAAAGAAAATGGAAATGAGGAAACCAGGCTTCCAGACGACAAAATAACTGTATGTAATCTGATCAAAATCATCGATCCTACTATAGATACTTCCTTGTTAAATACGATTAGGTGCATTCATTGTTGGGAAAAATCGTCCAATGAAAATTCAATTCCAAAACAGTGCACGAAATCATTCACAGAACAAGCAAAATTAAAAGTAACGCTAACGATAATTCAGTCAGCATCTCACTCGATCGAAGTCCAAGGCAAATGACCTATTATAAAGAAGTTAAGTAAGAATTGGATTCCAAGTTGCAAAGTGGTGAAAACAATCTTGCAATCAAATATATTTAAGCTATTCCAAAAATTGTCTCTTCAAACTAACACCGCCCAACAGTTTAATCTACACCAAGGATAATAACTTGAATATACAGGGTGTATCTATACCGATGTAACAAACTCTTATGGTATATAGTACTTGGCGTACTAATCATGAATCAAAAAGAATGTTTTCAAAATTAGTAAAATTAACAGTACTTAGCAGAGCATGAGAATTCTAGGTACCACTGTTTTTCATCTTCATGAACACAATTTTATGTAATGTTCATAAACGAAGTCTATTTCAATAACTTTTAGTTAATTAATCTTAAAAAAAGACATCAAAGCAGTGTCCCGAAACCTTTAATTCACTTAAACCATTTTTTAAAATGAAGAACTTGAAAAAAAATTTTTTTTGATTCATGATTAGGATGCAAAATACTATATACGATTAAGGTTTGTAACATAGGTATAGATACTTCCTGTATATTATCAAAATGTGTGGGGCTTAAACTCCAAATGTGAATGTCTCTATATGTCATCATGTGCAAGTTTGTTTGATATTATATGCATATCGGAGTCATGGCTAAGCAAAACCGTCGATAATGCAGAACTTTTCTCGAATGACTATATTGTATTTCGCTGTGACCGGCGTTTCGATAAATCAGGGCTCACACGGGGCGGCGGAGTAATATTTATCATCAAACACACTTTTCCTGCCATAGAATTGAATCTGAGGTTTTTAACTGATACCCATCATCTCATAGACATAGTGGGCTGTAGGATGAACACAACTATTGGTATTTGTTATATACATCCCATCCAAAACATCAACTATTGAGATCGAATAATTTTTCGATACTTTCATCACTCTCGAATCCCTATGCGACAGTAAAATTATGATTATTGGCAATTTTAACATAAACAAAGCGGATTTACCAGATAAAGGTAGGTTGAATGCTCTCAATAACTTCTCAAACCTCTTGAGCATAACACAATTCAACAATGTTTGTAATGCACATGATAGAGTCCTGGATTTGGTATTATTAAATTTGAAGTGCGCTGTAACAAGATCAGACATAGCATTCGTAAGTGAAGACTTACACCATCCGTCACTTGAAATTTTAGTTGACAACAGTATCAACAAATACATCAGCAAAAGCTTATAACTTTAAAAAAGCTAATTTTTCTGCCCTCTACGATAAATTGCTGTACGCAGAGTGGACGTTACTATATGAAAGTAAAACTGTCGAACAAGCCTGTGATGAATTTCATAAAACACTCTACAGAAAAATAAGCACAAAATGATACTTATCCAACATTTGTAATATAAAATAGTATCTGCAATTCGTGCGGTGTAGTCAATTGCCCACTTGAGCGAACAAGCGCACTCACTTCGATCGTGCGCCCAACTTTGCTCTCGTGGGCAATCGACAACTTATCGCACTCCATGCACAATATACTATTGTTACAATATGGCTTCTTTTGTGAATCTGCTGTAGTATATAATGATTAACAGGCTACTTGACGCCGTTTCCTTCTCACCGGAGGTCTGAGGATGATCACTCAGTGATCGGAACCGGTAACAAGATGAATTTCGAGACTAGTGTGATTCAGAATTTCATGCTTTTATCATAAAAAACCTATACTAGTGTCATGGATGAATAACTCTTTTTTTCGAAATAAAATTAATTTCTCCTTCCAAAGCTCAGAAAGTCAATTTACTGATTTTCATTGAATTTTCTTCACTTGATCCTCGTATCAGGTCAAACTTGATGCAAGAAATATATTTCATGATGAAAAAATGTATTTCTTGACTGGAAATTTGATGAAAAGGAGAAAAAAACTTCTGGAATGCAGTCAATGGAATTTATTCTTATTTTTCGATTTCGACTAGTGGTGTCGAAACTAGTCGAAATCGAAAAATAAAAATGAATTCCATTGACTGCATTCCAGAAGTTTTTTTCTCCTTTTCATATTTCATGATGTTGCACCAGTATCAGCGATGCAATGGAAAAATCTTGAAGCCAAAGGCAACTACATAATATTGTATCAGATACTCCACATGAATACTGCTCGAAAACAAGGAAGCTACTATAATAATAGGTAATATCCATTAAAATAGCATCCAGAAATGGTTAGTGTTGATCACTCTCACGATCTATATACAGACTGTTATTACCAATTCTACATGGAACTTACTGAGACAGACCTAAGTTAATTCAAACTTTCTATTTGGAGCCACAGTTTATAGTTATTAGCGTTTTTTTTTTTGTTTTTCGATAAATCATCATTACTCCCTCATTTTAAAGGATATTTGGAAAATGCAATAGCTTTCAGCGTAAACTTTTTGTTCTCTGAAATATTTGTACTAACAGTTATTCTATGTCCCATCAAATAACAAAATGGCGACCGCTAAAAATTTCAATAGAAGATATTTTGGGAGTCACTCGATCGATTTTTAGAAATAAGACATTTACAAAATCCTCAAGCTATCCACTGATAACATTCATCTGAGGAATGTGTCATATCAACTTAAATCAGAATATCACAGTTACTCATGAAATGAGCAAACAAACATTGTTTTGGAATAATCAAAATAATAGATAACAAAGAGATTTGTGAGCATATCTGCGAATCATAAATGACAAAAGAAGGACATAAACTACGCTTGAAATGTAATTGACATGTGAACCAGTATGTGATTCGGGATCCAGAACGCCCAAACTTTGAGGGCCAAAATTTTTCAAAGAATTATATCACCCATCCGATAAGAGTATTCATGTGAATATACTCTAATTAATTATGTCATAACCCCGCATTTGGTGATATTGGATGACAATAAATTGTAAAGATTGGTGATCTTATAAACTTTATTGTGCTGCATATTGAACTAACTAAAAGCAATATACCATATTAGAATGATGCCAATCACCGAATCAGGAATTATTTATTCGTAACGCTGCGACATTGAAAACAATATCAAAACAGTGACTACATCCATCATATTGAAGCAATTATTCAGTTTGCTGAGGACCTTATTGTTATGTCAATAGTACTTACATACTTATTTTAGGTCTTAATAACAATCAGAAGTTAATTTGATATTTAATATTCACATAAGCATATTCATTGGGTTCGAAATGTTGTTTTGATTTCTCAGAGATATAATAGGTACCTTGAAACAAAATATCGAATCTAAGAACGTAATTGAAATACAACGGAAAAAGCTGTTGGCTGTTTGTTTGTTTTTTGAGATTTGTTATTTCTGAATGAGTTGAATGGTCTTCAATATTTGGAAGAAAGTTGTTACTGATAATAGCTTCAAAGTTCTGATTGATTACTGGTGCATACAGAATATCATCAATGGAATATCTGGCCGTCTGGTTGTTGTTTTCATTACAAATTATTTTATTGCGGTTAATTTGGCGTATATCATGGTCAAATACAGTCTACTCATAAATATTGATCAAAATACCGTAGGGTACTCAGAAATTATTGTTTTTCCGGAACACTAAGCTGCTATTTGAGAGCCTAAGAAATCAAAAGTTTAAGAAGTTTGTTGAATAAATCAATGTATAAATTAAGTACCTTATAGGAAATTGAATGTGTGAATAATGGTCAACACGTTCTTCTCCATACTTTTCACAAACTCTATATTTAGATCGTTTCAATATTAAGTGGCTCCGTGAATTGAATTGTTAAGTTAAACAATTAGCTGACTCACCAAATTTAGTTCAGTACAGGCTATTTGTATTCTGTACTGTTAGAAACTGTCGAGTCTCCGTTGACATTCTCAGTGAAATAGGCAAATTGTTGTGAGAAATATACTACCTTCCAGAAAAAAATTAGATCATCAGATAAAGATCAATTTTACTTGATAGTTAGCTATGGATATGACTAGTAGTTCAAATGACTGATCTTAGAGACGTTATAGAGCCAATTAAGCTCAACTGGCGGAACATACAGAGCTATTAATTATTGATTGAGCTACGTAGACGATACGTAACAAAAATAAAACAAAAATCCTTCCCTCCACAATTCATTATCACACAATTGTACATGTCAAAAGCTAAGCTTGCATAAACAGAGTTCAATATTTCAAACATTACAACTTATATATATATATATATATATATATATATATATATATATATATATATATATATATATATATATATATATATATATATATATATATATATATATATATATATATATATATATATATATATATATATATATTATGTTTCTGACTTTTGTTGTAATCAAAAAGATCAAAGTTAATTTTCAGAAACTAAGTTTTATTATCTTCGAATATTGATATGGTTACACGTTTTTATACTGAATATCCCTCAGCCTACGTGCTTTTATCATATCACAATATTCTGCTGAGTTGTGGAGAACAACTTAGAAAATATGGCAAAATACACGAATAGTGCTATAGCATAATTCCTCTCGCGCAAGATTCTGCGATATTTTATACTTCTAAGCCAATGGACTTATTTCCATATCTTTGCTTTTGTAACATAATCTACTTTTATGTTTTAACACCATTCGAACAATAAAAATTACAATAATTATGAATAATATTACATATATTATAAGGGAGTGATAATTGTTATTAATATCAATTTCCTCAATTCTAGGAAACTCAATGCTAGGTTTCTGTATTTGCTTGATTCTCTGTTAATTTAAAGTTCCATTGATTTAATCGAAATAATTGACTTCTAAACTCTGAAATTGTAATTCTTTATATTTTCGAATAAAAATATCGAACATATTCTCATTTATTGGACAATTTTCATTTGTAGGAAATTAATAAATGCTTTGAATATTTTTGAATGTATTTTCATTCAAACAATTAATTTGTTCCATAAGGACTGATTACGATAACATCATTAGTATTCTGAATCTGCTCAATATCATTATCTAAAGTTAAATAGTGATAAGAACAATTATCATTCTTTTGTTTATAAACAAAATCTAATATACAGTTATTCAACTCAGAATATTGAGTAACACACATATATTCCTTATGAATCAAAATACAATTGTTGATTATATAATTTTCATTTTCATCTTTAAAAAATAAATTTTGATTCTCGTTGATTCGCATCAATTTATTTTCATTGTTGTGAGTAGGAATAGGACTAAATTGGAATAACGGAGAGGACTGTTGTGAAATCTTCGGTATATTAATTATAAAATGAATTTGTTTATCTACAAATTTACAATGTGTTTCCATCAATTCATTGAAATTCTATATATTTTCATCTGATGTCAGGGATATAAGAACTTCATATGGAATTATACTTGGGTGCAACTTATGCAGTGAACAGAAAGTAAGACTTGTTTCTATCTCTTCACAAAATTCATTTGAATTCTTGATCAACAATATTAATTCCAATGGAAAGTAGGTATTGAGTAAATGATGTATACTTTGTTGAAATGTTTTTTTATTTCAAGTTACGTGGTGCGATCGATTTCGGCTATATAGCCATCATCAGGCATTCGCTGAAAGTACATAATTGCGTAAAGATATTTTTATATAAAAGTTAAATATGAAAATTTTTTGAAAATGTTAACAATTTTTTCAATATAAGATATAAAAATATAGAAATATAATAACATGTAATGTATATAAATATATAATAAAATAAAAAATGAAATGTATGTGACGCTGCGTCGAAAGATAAATAAGGAATTGAATATTATTGATATTGAATTTTTCATGAAAAATCTAAATATTAATTATGTTGTTGAAACAGAAATGAGTTGTAAATGGAGGAAATAAATATTTAAAATTTAAATATTAAATATAAAATTGAATACTATTTTGAATTGAAAATAAAAAATAATAAAAAGAACAAAATGTGCTCGATTGAGGTTAGGTTTGTGCACCCCACAGTAATAATATCGGAATATAAGTATTAAACAATATTTTAGTCAATATTTAGTAATTATTAAAAATACTTACTGTCATTATTTAGTTAAGAAAAGCCATCAGGACTAATTTAGTGGTAAAATTTGAAAAAGATTCACAACCCATGTTGTTTGGTCAAGAGAATGAAATATACTGCCAGTTATGAAATTATGTCGTTTCCGTTTTAGAAAGATGTAGGATTATGGGTAAAAAGGAAGGCGGGAAAAGTTGGTGGTTTGTATTGAGGTCTTGAGATATTAGAAAAATGATAGAAGTGTCATTCTAACATTTATTTGAATGGTGGTAGTTTTAAAAATATGTGATTGTGATTAGTAAATTCTGTAATTTCGTTTAGTAAAGTGTTATCTGTTAGGATGTTATGTCTGATTTCGAATTCTTCTAGTAAAAGTAAATTTTTAAATTTTGTTTCATGGTGTAGTAATTCTAAGTGATTTGTGTCTGTCGTATGATTCTGTGTTTTTAGATGTGTGCCCATTGCAGATGGTGGATTATTTTTTATATGTTCTTTAAAACGTGTATGAATGTTTCTGGAAGTTAGTCCTATGTAGCTTTTATTGCAGTCGTTACATGAAATTTGATATATACCTGATTTATTTAATTTTGAATTTTTCGGTTTATTGTTCAACAGTAGTTTTTCTATAGTAGGATGTGATTTGTTGGTCAGAGTAAAATTGAGTTTATGAGCGATTTTATTTAAAGGATTTTGTATATAATTATGATATGGAAGGGAAATGAAAGTTTCAAATTTTTTATGGTTAGGATATATTTGTTTTATGAGTCTTAATTGTTTCTTTTTATTGTAGATGTTTAACATGTAATTAATTTTAAAGTTATTATTTTTACCAATATCAATTATAGTTTTTAATTCGTTATTGAAATTATCTTCAGAAAGTGGTATAGAAAAAAGTCTGTTGAACAAGAAGTCGAAGCTAGTTTGTTTTATTTTTGGTGCGTGTGATGAATTAAAGGGGATGATTATGTCTGTGCTTGTAGGTTTTCTGTAAATGTTATATGTTATATTTTGATCGGATCTATGTAAGGTTAAATCTAGGAAGTTAAGTTCATTATTTTGTTCAATTTCTAACGTAAATTTAATTTTGGATAAATTATTGATTTTGTGAAGGAAGATATTTAATTCTGCTATGTCACCCATCCAAAAACACAAAATATCGTCGACGTAACGTCGCCACATTAAAATATTAGAGCTTTCTTCGAGTTGCATTATTTGTGTTTCTAAAAAATCTATAAATATATTTGATAATGCACCTGATTTTGGGCTGCCCATTGGTAGACCATCTTTGAGTTTGTAATAGGTGTTGTTGAATTGGAAAAAATTCTGATCAGTAACTGTATTAAATAATTGTGATAAGTTTAAGATGTCTAGGTTGGTTAAATTGTATTTTTGTTTTACTGTGTTATTGTTGTGTAGTTGATTTTCTAGTAGTGTGAGGGTTTCTTTTACTGGAATATTGGTGTATAAATTTACTATGTCAAATGATGTTATGATGAAACTTCTATCATTGTTGTATAGTGTATTGTCTATTTCTGAAATTAATTTTAAAGAGTTATGTATTGTGAAAGGTGATTTATATTCAAATTTGTTAATTAAAATGTTATTTAAAGATTTAGCTAATTTGTGGGCTGGAGAGCCGATGGAAGAGGTAATTGGTCTAATTGTTTTATCTGGTTTATGTAGTTTTATAAGACTGTATAGGATAGGTGTGTTAGGATTTCTTTCTATTACGGTAAACGGTTTTATATTAAATTTATTCAAAGTTGTTATACTGTTATTGATTTCTTTTCTAAAGTGTGAGGCATATTTAGGTAAAGGATTTATTTTTAATTTAGATATTTCATTCTCATCAAAAAAATTAAAAGTTTTCTGATTGTAATCTTTGGTTTCTAAAATAACTAGACCTGCATTTTTGTCGCCTTTTGTGATTGTTAATTTATTGTTTGTAATTTTTTCTTTTATAGATTTTATGGAAGCATTTATAGTTTTTGAAAAGCTCCACCACCATCAACTCCTCATCTGCATAAAATCGCCATAGATCTAGAAGCACAACTCCAATCGCATCACAACTTCAATCAAATATTACCAGAAATAGGAACAGCTTTAAATAATATATCAAAGAATCAGGTGAGTGCACTTCAGAACAATAATAACCGGAATATTTCAAACTTTTCAAAAACTATAAATGCTTCCATAAAATCTATAAAAGAAAAAATTACAAACAATAAATTAACAATCACAAAAGGCGACAAAAATGCAGGTCTAGTTATTTTAGAAACCAAAGATTACAATCAGAAAACTTTTAATTTTTTTTGATGAGAATGAAATATCTAAATTAAAAATAAATCCTTTACCTAAATATGCCTCACACTTTAGAAAAGAAATCAATAACAGTATAACAACTTTGAATAAATTTAATATAAAACCGTTTACCGTAATAGAAAGAAATCCTAACACACCTATCCTATACAGTCTTATAAAACTACATAAACCAGATAAAACAATTAGACCAATTACCTCTTCCATCGGCTCTCCAGCCCACAAATTAGCTAAATCTTTAAATAACATTTTAATTAACAAATTTGAATATAAATCACCTTTCACAATACATAACTCTTTAAAATTAATTTCAGAAATAGACAATACACTATACAACAATGATAGAAGTTTCATCATAACATCATTTGACATAGTAAATTTATACACCAATATTCCAGTAAAAGAAACCCTCACACTACTAGAAAATCAACTACACAACAATAACACAGTAAAACAAAAATACAATTTAACCAACCTAGACATCTTAAACTTATCACAATTATTTAATACAGTTACTGATCAGAATTTTTTCCAATTCAACAACACCTATTACAAACTCAAAGATGGTCTACCAATGGGCAGCCCAATATCAGGTGCATTATCAAATATATTTATAGATTTTTTAGAAACACAAATAATGCAACTCGAAGAAAGCTCTAATATTTTAATGTGGCGACGTTACGTCGACGATATTTTGTGTTTTTGGATGGGTGACATAGCAGAATTAAATATCTTCCTTCACAAAATCAATAATTTATCCAAAATTAAATTTACGTTAGAAATTGAACAAAATAATGAACTTAACTTCCTAGATTTAACCTTACATAGATCCGATCAAAATATAACATATAACATTTACAGAAAACCTACAAGCACAGACATAATCATCCCCTTTAATTCATCACACGCACCAAAAATAAAACAAACTAGCTTCGACTTCTTGTTCAACAGACTTTTTTCTATACCACTTTCTGAAGATAATTTCAATAACGAATTAAAAACTATAATTGATATTGGTAAAAATAATAACTTTAAAATTAATTACATGTTAAACATCTACAATAAAAAGAAACAATTAAGACTCATAAAACAAATATATCCTAACCATAAAAAATTTGAAACTTTCATTTCCCTTCCATATCATAATTATATACAAAATCCTTTAAATAAAATCGCTCATAAACTCAATTTTACTCTGACCAACAAATCACATCCTACTATAGAAAAACTACTGTTGAACAATAAACCGAAAAATTCAAAATTAAATAAATCAGGTATATATCAAATTTCATGTAACGACTGCAATAAAAGCTACATAGGACTAACTTCCAGAAACATTCATACACGTTTTAAAGAACATATAAAAAATAATCCACCATCTGCAATGGGCACACATCTAAAAACACAGAATCATACGACAGACACAAATCACTTAGAATTACTACACCATGAAACAAAATTTAAAAATTTACTTTTACTAGAAGAATTCGAAATCAGACATAACATCCTAACAGATAACACTTTACTAAACGAAATTACAGAATTTACTAATCACAATCACATATTTTTAAAACTACCACCATTCAAATAAATGTTAGAATGACACTTCTATCATTTTTCTAATATCTCAAGACCTCAATACAAACCACCAACTTTTCCCGCCTTCCTTTTTACCCATAATCCTACATCTTTCTAAAACGGAAACGACATAATTTCATAACTGGCAGTATATTTCATTCTCTTGACCAAACAACATGGGTTGTGAATCTTTTTCAAATTTTACCACTAAATTAGTCCTGATGGCTTTTCTTAACTAAATAATGACAGTAAGTATTTTTAATAATTACTAAATATTGACTAAAATATTGTTTAATACTTATATTCCGATATTATTACTGTGGGGTGCACAAACCTAACCTCAATCGAGCACATTTTGTTCTTTTTATTATTTTTTATTTTCAATTCAAAATAGTATTCAATTTTATATTTAATATTTAAATTTTAAATATTTATTTCCTCCATTTACAACTCATTTCTGTTTCAACAACATAATTAATATTTAGATTTTTCATGAAAAATTCAATATCAATAATATTCAATTCCTTATTTATCTTTCGACGCAGCGTCACATACATTTCATTTTTTATTTTATTATATATTTATATACATTACATGTTATTATATTTCTATATTTTTATATCTTATATTGAAAAAATTGTTAACATTTTCAAAAAATTTTCATATTTAACTTTTATATAAAAATATCTTTACGCAATTATGTACTTTCAGCGAATGCCTGATGATGGCTATATAGCCGAAATCGATCGCACCACGTAACTTGAAATAAAAAAACATTTCAACAAAGTATACATCATTTACTCAATACCTACTTTCCATATATAAGATGTATACTCAATTGGAGAACTTCATACAGAAAATTAATTCCAATATTTGATTGTCAACTCCTATTATTTCTTGCCAATCTTGATTTTCATTCAATTGATAAATTATCGAATTCAATTTTCTCGTTATATTTTATATTCTCTAATTGTCTATTAAATTGTACAGTAATATTATCGACTATTTTTATATTGAGTTTACTTTGTTTTTGAAGTGACATCTCATTACTCTGAATTTATTCAAAAAGTTTATTATATTTTTCCTCATCTTTGTAATCTAAATTTCCAGTGATAGCTTTTAATATGGTTTCAAGTCCATTAATTATTTCTCTCTTACTCAGTTTATTATTTTTGTTGAATAATTCCGTGAATAGATCTTCGCATTCATCGTAATTATAATTCAAAATATTAAGTAAATCTTTGAATAATTCCGTATCATCTCTTAATTCTGGCTTAAATTCTATAAAAACATTTGTAATTTTTTCAGATTCCAATTCTACTTGCGAAACATCATAATTATAATATATCAAACTGTCAGCTTCTTTCAATCTACATTTTGCTAACTCAACCCAATGAAATCCATCGTTGTGAGAAATGTCGGTCAGTTGTCCGTGGCATAGTAACAATATGTTCCTTATTGTTTAATTCTGTCTATTCTAACGTTTTTGTCACCGTGTAGGTCTTTTACTTTTATTTTACCTAGCAAAGGGTCATAAATTTCTACAAATACTTTTTTAAACAGGGATTTTTGGATTCAACTAATAAGCCGGGGATTTTGTTTTACATATACTTCTTTCTTTAATTGTAAAGGATTGTCATTTTCTTTGTTTCTACCTAATTTTTTAGCAGCAATTCTATTTTTTATCAATTCATTTGTCACGTCTATTTTGTCCTGATATTCTTTAAGGGTCTCATCTCTAGTCAAGTCATGCTTAAAATATTTGTTCTGATCACAGCCAAATAAGATTTCATTAGGAGTCAATTTTGTTATGTTATGTTTTGTGTTATTATATGCAATTGATGCCAAATCTGCTTTCTTAGTTAAATTTAAATTTTTTATTCTTTCTCTTTGATTTATAATTTGAAGTGATTCTATTACAGTAGAATGAAACGTTTTACTTCTTGGATTATGAATACAAATGAAGTGAACATTGATTCCATAACGTTTTAATAGATCTTGTACTAAACTATTTTTGAATTCGCCCTCATTATCTGTAATTATTTTATCGGGAATAGTATAGGCTTGAAAATATCTAATTTATACTCCACTTATAGTTTTTGTTTCCTTATTAGCAATAAAATATATTTGTGCATGTTTTGAAATTTACATAACAGTTAAAAAAATTTTTTTCCTGAAGTCAACAAATCTATATCAATTATCTCAAAAGGTTTTCCAAGTGTAGGTGTCAAATTGTCAATTGCCGGTTGTTTCTGCTATTTGATGGATGCAGTAGGATGCTGTAGCTTTTTCTCACTTTAGTGATGAATAATAAACACTTCGAAATTTTAGGATAAAATGTTTATTTACACTAATTAATTACAGCACAAAATATTTAAGGGAAACAAAAATCTCACGTAAAATTGAATAATACACAAACATATAAAAGTAACTTGAAGTTACAACTGTTATAAAACTTAACCTTTCTAGTAGGAGGCTAAAATCGAACTGCCTTTAAGTGATACCCTCAAAGTAGGGAACCAATTGAGTTCAAATTGAAAGAAGGGAAAAAACGTGCCCTTCGGAAGATATTGTCCAGATGTTAGGAAACATAAATTATTCCAAAATTATAACTTAATCCTACACATAAGTAAACATTGCCAACACGAAGAGCTGCTGACAGCCCAAAGTGATAAAGTTGAGTGCTAGAATATAAAGCCGTGTGAAAGCTACCCTTGAACGTCCACATCTACGAATTTGGAAATACATGCAAAAAATATACGAATTATTAAAGTCTAAACATGCCGCCCACTTTGAAAGGATCGACTTTCGAAATCACTAACAACCACTTATGATACCATAGAGCCCATAGACACTCACTTCACTGGACACCGGACACCTATACGTCGAAAGGTAAGGGACAGAGTTTAACTGCAGCTCGTTTGAAGATGCCTTTGGCTGACCTGATTGTAGCAGCTCTGACAACTTGATCGCTTCCAGCGTGAACCTCTTCGATGCGTCCAACGGGCCATTGAAGCGATGGTATATTATCTTCTCGCACAAGGACCATTTGTCCTGGTTTAAGATTTTTAGTTGAGGTTTTCCATTTTTTTCGCTCTTGAAGTGAGCTGAGGTATTCTCTTTGCCATTGCTTCCAGAACTGTTGTTTGAGTTGCTCCATATATTGCCAACGAGAAAGGCGGTTGACTGATACTGTTAGTAGTTCCGGCTCAGATGTGGTACCTAACGAGTCTCCAATAAGAAAATGTGCGGGAGTCAGGAAAGAGAGATCATTTGGATCATTGGAAAATGGAGTCAACGGTCTAGAATTTAAAACGGCTTCAATCTGGGTAAGAACAGTGGTCATCTCTTCGAAAGTAAGTGATGCTTGACCTACTATTCGGACAATGTGATGCTTAACCGATTTGACAGCTGCTTCCCAAATCCCACCAAAATGTGGAGATCTTGGTGGAATGAAGTGCCATGAAATACGGTTTTGTTGCATAGCGTTTATGATTGAGTTTTTACTAGTTTCGTTCTCAAACATCTCATGTAATTTGGCTAATTCGTTATTAGTGCCAACAAAGTTAGTTGCATTGTCCGAAAAAATGTTAGATGGTTTTCCGCGGCGACTAATAAAGCGTTTCAAAGCACCGATGAAAGTTTCAGTGGATAAATCTGAAACTAATTCAATATGAACTGCCTTGACTGCCATGCAAATGAATACTGCTCCATAGCATTTGATCATTTTACTGTTTCGCCGTTTTCCCTCGCGTAATTGCAGTGGGCCAAAATAGTCGACGGCACAATTAGAAAATGGTCTAGAAGGTATGACTCGATTTTTTGGTAAATCGCCCATAATGTGTTTGGCTGGTACAGGTTTCACTTTGAAGCATGTTATGCATTGTCTGATTATCTGTTTGACGGTATTTTTTCCATTTATAGGCCAATAGCGTAGTCTGATCGCGGCTAGAGTGTTTTGAACTCCTGCATGTAATTGTTTGACATGACAATTTTGTATTATTGATTTTGTTACAAAATGTCCTTTGGGTAAAAGTGCTGGATGCTTTTGTTGGTATGAGATAGTAGCATTTTTGAGTCGACCTCCAACACGAATTATGCCACAGTCATCTAAGAAGGGACTTAAAGATACAAGTTTGCTTTTTGGATGAACTGTTCCATGGTTGATAAGTTGATTAATATCTAAGCTGAAACATTCACGCTGAATTTCGCGCAAAATGCAATTGTTGGCATTCTCTAATTCTTTAGAAGAGATAGGTCCTGTTTGTAGTTGCTGTCGCTTAATTTTACTTTGCAGATTATTTTTAAATCTCAGACATAACGCAACCACGCGTACCAATTTGTCGAAATTAGAAAATTTTAAGAATAGATTATCGTCTATTGTACTTGAAACAATATTAGAAACAATGTTGCGGGTTTCAGGTAGATTTTCAATTGCTGCTGTTAATTTCTCTATGGGCCAGTTGTTAACATCTTGTTTTAGCCAGTCAGGTCCGTACCACCAAATATTGTTTTTGATTAATTCGCCGGGAGTTGTGCCGCGAGAAATCAAATCCGCAGGATTTTCTTGTGAACTGACATGGTGCCATTCTACTGATTCTGTTAAATCCTGAATCTCACTGACTCTATTAGCGACATATGTTTTCCAATTACGTGAATTGGAATTAATCCATGCTAATACAATTGTTGAATCCGTCCAGCAGTGTATTTTTGAAATAGATAGATTCACTGAATCAATAACCTTTTTTAGTAGGCGGGACAGTAATAAAGCACCGTTAAGCTCAAGCCTTGGTAAAGAAGTATTTTTTAATGGCGCAACTCTAGATTTGGAACAAATTAGCGCACTGTGTGTGACTCCTTGATTTGTTGATGCGCGTATGTAGATACATGCACCGTAGGCTGACTCACTAGCGTCACAAAATCCGTGAATTTCAAGATTTGGATTATTTGTACAACTTATGATCCACCTTGGAACGCGCAGTGCATCTAATTCATCAAATTGTTTCTTGAAAGTACTCCATTTAGTGTGAATATCTAGTGGGACAGATTCGTCCCAATTTAAATTGAGTTGCCATATTTTTTGAATGAATAATTTACCAATAATAATAATTGGGGCAAGTAATCCAAGCGGATCGAACAATTTGGCTATGTTTGAGAGAATTGTTCTCTTCGTTACTTTTTGCGTACTTGGAAAAACAGGTATAGAAAATTGAAAAACATCAGCATTTACATTCCATTGCAAACCTAGAGTATTAATGTTTTCATTTTTATCTAAATTTATTACTGAATGAATATTGGATTCAGATTTGAAACATTCAATCAACGGAAGATGATTCGAAGTCCATTTATGAAGTGCAAACCCAGCTGTTTGAAGTAAATTGTTCACTTCATGTATAATAGTGCTAGCTTCATTGATTGTGTTAGCACCGGTCAATAAATCATCAACCTAAAAATCTCGGCAAGTTATGACAGCTCCTAGCGGATATTTTTGTTCTTCGTCTTTAGCTAATTGTCTCAAAGATTTGATGGCGAGATATGAGGCTGAAGCAGTGCCGTACGTAACAGTTGTCAAATCATATGATTTTAGATTTTCAGATTCATTGTCGCGCCATAATATTCTTTGTAGTGAAGTATCCTGGTCACTAACTGTCACCTGGCGGTACATCTTCGTAATATCCGCGGTTACTGCGTAGCGATGAGTTCTGAATCTGAGAATGATTGATATTAAATCTTCTTGAAGTGTTGGACCGATCATGAGTGCATCATTCAAAGAGATACCCATCAAAAACGACTCGTAATTTTGTTATAGAGCTGTTTTGTTTGATGACTCCATGGTGTGGTAGATAAACAATTGGTTGATGAACATTTGATATTGAAGATGGTTTCATGTGGCCTAATTCTTGATATTCATGGATGAAATTACAATATTCCCTTTTTAATTCAGGTTGTTTGCTCATTCTACGCTCTAGTGAATAAAATCTTTTCTTTGCTTGGTCGTATGTGTCACCGATTTTTTCTAGCACCTCTGATTTTAATGGAAGTTGTACTATAAATCGACCCTCGTGATTTCTCGTGTATGTTTTCGCGAAAAATTCTTCATAATTCTTTTCTTCCTTAGTTAATGGCACCGTTTGTGTGTATTCTTCTGTTTGCCAAAATTGCGTTAAATTGTCTAAGGTTTTGCTTGTTGTTAAGTTGCACACATTTTGTCTCTCAGAATTAATATTGTTTGTCAGAAGCTTTCCGGAAATAATCCAACCGAGATGAGTTTTTTGTAGAACAGGCATATTTTTACCTAAATTTATTCTTCCTATACATAATAGATCCCAGAATAATTCAGCTCCTATCAACATGTCTACCTGTGATGACATATTGAAATCTGGATCTGCGAGTTTCACGTTTGTTGGAATATTGAAGATATTTTTGTTGTAAGTTATTAAGGGTAGATTTTCAGTAATTTGATGCAGCACGATGCAATGGAGTTTACTTTTGAAATTATTAAATTTAGACCTAATTTCAACAGCTGTTTTGTAAGAAGTGCTTGAAAATGAGTTATTTATACCCGTAATTTGAATCGGATATGCTACTTTTGCAAGTCCAAGACGTTTGCACAAATTTTCCGTGATGAAATTAGATTGCGGACACGAATCTAACACGGCTTTGCATTCTTGGAACTGTCCCTTTGAATCACAAACAAGAACCTTTACAGAAGCCAGCAATATTTCATGATTTGTTTGAATCGTACCGCAGTAGCTGCTAGTAGAAGGTGTGACGGCTGGTGCTGATAACGCAGAATTTGTATCCGCTTGATTATCATCATGATGAAGAAGAGTATTGTGACGTTTGTGACATTTTTGACACGGACCCGATCTGCATTTGTTTGTAAGATGATTTGACTTTAAACAATTGATGCATCGATTTTTTTGTTTAATAAATTGAATTCTTTCACCCACTGACAGGTTTGAAAATTTGTTGCATTTATATATAGAATGCTGTGGCTCATTGCAAAATGGACAATTGTAGTTAGTTGTCGCAATATGAGCAGATGATACCTTGATAGTAGATTTGTTGTTGTTAACAGATACTTGCATTTTGTTTGTTTTAGTAATGGCATTCAAAATCTGACAACGCAAAGACAAAAACTCGATCATGTCTTTTAGAGTTGGAATTTGTTTTCGCTCAAGATTAGATTCCCACGCTTTATTGGTTGCTGTGTCTAGTTTTGTTGTTATAACATAAATTAAAAGATCATCCCAGTGCTGAGTAGGACGTTTCAATGATTCTAAGGCTCTGACATGCTTTAGTATGCCATCTAAAATCAATCTTAAACTCTGGTAGCTTTCTTTGTTGCAAACTGGCAAAGTGTGGATCGAATGTACATGTTTTTGAATAATTAGCCTTTTATTGTCATACCTATCATTGAGCATGTCCCATGCAATATTGTAATTATCTTCTGTAATTTCTAATGATTGTAAAATATCAGAAGCTTCGCCTAGCAGTGATGCTTTCAAATAGGTATATTTTTCGAACGCAGAAATGGAGTCATTTGAATGAATCATTGAATTAAAAGTGTCGCGAAAGCTGTACCAATCTTCGTAATCACCGTTGAATTTAGGAAGTTCTATTTTTGGTAATCGAAACCGTGAATTATCCGAAGATGATGGCAAAGAAGCTGCGCAATGATTCGATGCTTGTTGATTAGTTTGATTGCTTTGTGATATGATTTCATTTGCTTTGTTAAGGAGTTCGAAATATGAATCTTCAAATGCGGAACGCTCGTCATTTTCTTGTTCTGATTTATCAAGTTCTTCTATCTTTGATTGGACATCTTCAAATGCATCCCAAATATTTTCAAATTTATCTTTTCTTAATTTGAGCTGACCGACGGATTCAGAATCAGGTACAAATGAATTCAAATGATTTCGAAATCTAGTAACAGCTGACTTGATTTGTTTACGTTTGTTTTTTAAATTATCCATAATTACCGCTAAGTTTGAAGCGAAAATAAGGGAATGGATAGTTTGGAAAAATTAGATTGGAGACTCACCGTACGGATTGTTGCCCTGTGAAGGATTGCTGATTGATTGTTGATATCCACTGCTGTGGATATCCGGCTCGAAGGACCAATAATGTTTCTGCTATTTGATGGATGCAGTAGGATGCTGTAGCTTTTTCTCACTTTAGTGATGAATAATAAGCACTTCGAAATTTTAGGATAAAATGTTTATTTACACTAATTAATTACAGCACAAAATATTTAAGGGAAACAAAAATCTCACGTAAAATTGAATAATACACAAACATATAAAAGTAACTTGAATTTACAACTGTTATAAAACTTAACCTTTCTAGTAGGAGGCTAAAATCGAACTGCCTTTAAGTGATACCCTCAAAGTAGGGAACCAATTGAGTTCAAATTGAAAGAAGGGAAAAAACGTGCCCTTCGGAAGATATTGTCCAGATGTTAGGAAACATAAATTATTCCAAAATTATAACTTAATCCTACACATAAGTAAACATTGCCAACACAAAGAGCTGCTGACAGCCCAAAGTGATAAAGTTGAGTGCTAGAATATAAAGCCATGTGAAAGCTACCCTTGAACGTCCACATCTACGAATTTGGAAATACATGCAAAAAATATACGAATTATTAAAGTCTAAACACCGGTATTGGTTTTCTGTTGTATTTATTCAGTTTACATAATTCACATTGGATAACGTATTCGATTATGTCTTTGTTCATATTCGGCCAATAATATCTTTCTTTTAAGGCTTGAATTGTATCTTTTATTCCACGATGATTCATCATTCCGTGGTGGTAATCATAAATAATTTCTAATTGTTCTACGTCATGTTTGACGTCTGTAACTAACTTATCCACCGCTATAATATTTATTGAATTTAAAATAAAATTATCTGATATAATTTTTGATATTCTTTTATCTGGGCCCTCATTGAAAATTGCTAGATATCTCACTTTTGGTATAATATATTCTTCAAAAAATTTCAATACTTCATGTTCAAAATCATTTTCATCAATTGTTACATATAATCTTTGTTTTTGATGGTTGAATAATCTTTTGATATGAATTTCTGTTTTCATATTGTGAATATCAATAATGAGCTGGTTATCGGCAATATTTAGGCGATTATTTGTATATTTGATTTCTGCGAAATTATTTTCGTCAGCGGAATATACGGTGTTATTGTTTTGCTCGTTGTTGGGACTCTTGCTGACAGCGTCAGTAAGATGATAATTCACGGAAAGGCTAAAGACCTTGATGTGAATGTTAGGGTCCTCAAAGACTTTGAATAATTTTTGTTTTACTTCCGTCCATTGCAATCTGTCTAATCCGCAGCCTAATCTAGGAATATTGATTTCATATTTTTCATTTAATATTAGGTAATCTTGTAACTCTCTCAAGGGTTTATCCAAATTTTTTATAGATGGTTTATTAGAAAATCTCTCTTTTGTTATCAAGTGAATTATTTTCTTGTTACTAGAATTTTGTACAACCATATGTTTATTAAATGAATCATAATTTTTACAGTGAATTTTGCCACTGAATAATTTGACTACATCTTTAGCTAAACCATCTGACATTTTGAAGTCACAGGATACGCAATGCGCAAAAATGTCTGATTCTAATACGTCACCAGTTACTTCGGTAATTTTTAGTTCTGGACGTTGTCTTGATAATAAGTCAGCTATCACGTTTTGTTTACCTTTCAAATATTCTATTTCAAAATTGTATTCACTCAACTCGATTTTCCAACGCATTGATTTCTGATTGGGATTCTTCATATTAAACAGCTATACTAATGGTTTATGATCAACTTTGATTTTAAATTTTCTACCATATGAATATGGTCGGGAGTTCTTTATAAACTGAACAATAGCTTCAAGCTATTTCTTGACAGTTGAATAATTTTGTTCAGCTGGGTTCAATGTATTTGAGGCATAACAAATAGATTTCTCTTGATTAGCATGGATTTGCATTAAAACAGCTTCAGTTGCATAATCAGATGCGTCTGATGAAAATATAAGTTCCTAATCGAAGTCTGGAATATGCAATAAAGATGATTCTGAAATTATCTTCTACTATTTTCAGAAGCTTCACGATATTCTTTGTGATAAATGTCTATATGAGAATTATTTTCCAAAAATTTTGTAAAAGGCATTATCAATCTTGCAAAATTTGGAATAAATCTTTTATACCATCCTAAAGTTCTTAAAAATTGCTTGATCTCCTTTTTTGTTTTTGGAATATTCAAATTTTTGATAGTTTCAATTTTTTTTGGGTCAGCAATCAATCCATTCTTGTTTATAATATATCCCAAATATTTTGTCTCTTATTGTGAAAACTCCGATTCATCTTTTTGAATTTTTAGATTAGCTTGACGTAATTTTCCAAATACTAATTTTATATTATTCAAATGCTCATCTAATGTTTTGCCAAATATAATTATATCGTCAAGATATACTAGACAAATGTTGTTCACTAATTCGCACAAAACTGTATTTATCATTCTTTGAAAGGTAGCGGGTGCATTTTTGAGTCCGAAAGGCATTCGTAAGAATTCATAGTGTCCTGATGGGGTTGAAAAAGCAGTTTTCTCTCTGTCAACTTTATTTATGAGAATTTGGTGGAAACCTGAATGTAAATCCAACGTAGTGAAATATTTGGATCGTCCGATGTGGTCAGATAAAGTATCGATGTAAGGGATAGGAAATTTGTCATCTTTTGTTTTTGCATTAATTTTTCTGCAATCAATTACCATCCTAGTTTTTCGTTTACCAGACGCGTCTTCTTTTTTTGGTACTATCCAAATGGGTGAGGCTAATGGCGAATATGACTTTTGAATTACTTTTTCACTTAATAATTTTTATACACGCTCTTCTATGACTTTTTCATAAATTTGGGATAATCTATGATTTTTTGTATAAATTGGTGTTTCGTCTGATATTATGATCTCATGTTTGATAACAATTGTGTGGGATGAATATTCATTTTCTTTAGGAAACAAATCTCCATATTCTTTGATTAATTTATTTAATTTCTGTTTTTCGATGGTATTTAAATGGGAATTTCGAATCTCTGTAAAATTTATTTCTTCTGATCTATTGTTACTATCATGTAATTTATAATTTTTACTAATTATTGAGACATAATTTGTTTTGGAATCTATTTTCATGTCAAGTGTACGAAATGCATCTATTCCAAATAATAAATTGTAATTTCTATGAAATTTAAATACATAACATTTAATTGGAATTTTTTTGATAAGTATATTGACATATTCTTTGCAAGTAGATTTTCCATTTACGGTTTTAAACGTCAATCTTGTTTCAAATGTTTTGCAATTTCATTTGCTCTACTAAATTTGGATGTATTAAATTTATGGATGAGCCAGTATCAAAAAGTATATTAAAATTCTGTTGTTGTAAAGGCGGTAGATTTGTAGTGGTGGAGGACCTTATGTAATGTTTTCGTGAGGTGTCGAATCTATTTCTAAAAAAGAGTCATCGTTTGTTTCGGTCGTTTCGTCTTCAATAATTTCGTCATTTTATCCTTTTGAATCTGTATCGGTTTCTATATTATAGTTTTGTCTAATTGTTTGGAAAGACATAGGTTGTGTTTGTCTTGTTTGTAAAGACATTGGTTGTGATTTAAATCTTTGGGTTGTTTGTACTACATTTTGCCTGTTTTGCTTTGGTGCAAAGTTAGAATTATTATTCCGATTGAAGTTTTGTCTCAACGCTATAGGCTGTGGAGGAAAATTATCTGCTGGGAGTTTTTTTTGGTAGTGATGCTGAATTTTGTAGGAGAGGAGAATGATGTTGATGCTGATTCGCGAAATTAAATTTGTTTTTGAGCAATATTTCACATTGATCTGTTGTACTAGGATTTTTAACAATAAAAGAACCTCGTATTGTCATTGGTGGAAGAGATATGAAATGACCCACTACTAGTACCCGTATTTCATTGATAATTGCATTTTTCTGATCGGTACTATAATTCGGTAAAAATATTTTGGATTTATAATGTGAAAATTTATCTACAATATATTTTGAAGTATTTTCAGCATTATTTTTAAATCTGCAATACATAATATCTTGCAATATTGTTTCTGCGAAAGTTTTATCGGTAAAATTTGTTGCTGAATATAATTTTAAATCATCCCAAGTTCAGAAATTATTCTCTGACAAAAGTTCAGCGGCTTTATGTGTTAGTTTTGCTTTGAATAAGCCAAATAAATATGTTCTTTGTAATGGGGTCATTACTAAGGTGTTTAATGTTGTTGTTCATTCATGTACACTCCGTTTACAGAGTTTATAAAGTTACTCGATAACTAAATATTTCCTTCATACTGAGGAATCATTTCTGTGAAATTTTTAATTTCACCCAAAGTAATAGTTGCCATTGTATTTACTAAAGATTGCCTTTAGTAAATACAATTTCACCCAAAGTAATAGTTGCCATTGTATTTACTAAAGGCAATCTACTAGGAGTTTGAATGATTTTATTTGATCTAGGAATTGCGCCTGTGCAATTCGGGTTCTGTTCTCCTGGGTTAGCAGTATCAGAATTAGAATTCATGAATAATATTCCTGACTAGTATTCATGAAATAATTTATTTTAAAATATTCAATTATTCATTCAATCTGTAACAAATAAATGAAAAATGTGTAAATGTTGTGTTTGAGACTGTGCCGGTCTCTCGGTAAGCTTATTACTAGTATTTTCACTAGGTTAACCCCTTTTGTGTTTTTTGTGATAAAGTATTACTTGATTAAAGCAGCAACAAATATTAATGTTATAAAAATAACTTACTGCAATAATACAATACAAATAAGATGCTTTACGGACATCACCGGGTTCTCTGCGCTCTGGGAATTCGGATATATGTTGTGAAGACAGCAACTGCAGGCGACGTGGACCAGATGTAGGAACAGCAAGTACTCGTTCTATGATGAGGACGTGATCCGATAATAGAACAGCAAGCTGCCAGTCGATTGTTGCTTTTAAAGATAGGCCGTGGTTAGGCCCTGGTGCGGCTTAGGTTGTAGCCGTTGGATGAAGTCTTGTAGGTTTTTTGGAGATAACATCGGTAAACTTTGAGAAGTACCACAGATAATATTGATTTTTACTGTGACGACGTTATCCTACCGACTGCGCCAATTATGTTTTTGACTTTTGTTGTAGTCGAAAAAAACAAAGTTAATTCTCAGAAACTGAGTTTTATCATCTTCAAATAGGTATTAATATGGTTACGAGCGAGCTCGCTACAGAGAATGAACAACATAGTACTAGATTTCACACGTTTTTATACTAAATATCCCTTAGCCTACGTGCTTTTATCATATTACAATATTCTGCTGAGTTGTGAAAAACAACTTGGAAAATATGGCAAAATACACGAATAGTGCTATAACATAATTTATATGGTTGATAGTGTAATACATTTAAAGACAAAAACTGAACGGTGGATCAGAAGTAGATGTTTTGAGTTGGTGGAGTCATGAACTGAAGGATTTTACTAAAGTTTTGGAAGCTAATGATCTATGAATTTTGAATGATCTGGAGTGAAGGAGTACCCAAGAGAGACAGATCAAAATTCAGTAATTTGTGAGCGTATTTTTTCATACCTTTTGCTTCTAAAATATGTAATTTACTATTATCTTGATAGTCATGATTGATTTCGAATTACTTTTTCCAAATATATGGCCTGTCTCATGATGATGTGATGCTAGAGCCGACTTTGAAATGCTTTTACATTTCACATGCTACATATGCTTCCCAAATCTAGTCCGTATACTTATTCCTCTTGCTTAGTCCTATATAAAATTCATCACAATTTTTACAAGAAATGGCGTCATCCCCAGATTTATGTCCATCATCTTTTTCCGGGAATGGTTTGATGATATGTTTTTTAATGTATGCTTATCCGGGAACACCACATGTATAGTGAGAAAAGTGTACATCATGACCTACGCTTACGGCTCACTCGAACTGAAAAACAACAAGACGTGAGAACATAAAGTTGTCAGACGTATGCGTATGTATTTCATCATTTTCAGGTGTCGTTTGATGATTCCTCTAAGACGTTGGATACCTTGATCTTGGAAAGAAAATTCTTCCGCTCATTCTCCTTCTCATTAGGTATTTACTTCTCAATTATGCTGCCGGCATGCCTCGCTAGTGTAGATCTAATGTAGCGCGTACCTCTAGCCGCCTTGCAAGTAGAACGAGCTTGGTCAATAGCTGGTCGCCGTGCGAGCGGAACGAGTTTGTTCAGAGTTGAAACGATATTATATTTGGTAAAACTGTCAATGAGGGTCCTAACGTCCAAAATGGATGGAAGCTCAGACAAATATTATCTGAAAAGCTGCAAATATGGGAAAAATTGCAAGTGGATCTTGAAATCAGTTATTTCTCCAATACAATTGATTTCAGCCCCATCTTGAGGAGCTTAGTTCAATCTTCAAGACGGTTTCCTCTCAAGCTCAGCTTAGGCGCAAGAAGCGTGATTGCGGTAATATTCGGAAATGACCTTGAAATCATATGTCGTATTCCAATAGTTATGGATCAGATCTCCACGCTCGTAGACCTTGGGAAACATCTCTGAATATTACCACAATCGCGCTGCGTGTGCCTGTGGGTCTTAACTTGGAAAGAAATAGCCCCAAAGGGTGAACTGAGCTCATCTATCTTGTGCTCAAAATCCATTGTATCAAATAAATAACTTTCATAACAAAGATTAATTTCAAGAAAAGGAAAAAAACTCCTGGAATGGTCAATGAAATTTATTTCTATTTTTTGATTCCGTCTAGTTTCGACACCACTTGTGACATCCTCAGGAACTATAAATTATGATATAAGCGATTAATAAGTTAAAAATAATTACAATATGTTGAAATCCAAAGGGATTCTAAATGATAGCACAGCCTATAAAAAGTTACTAGAAAATCCTGTACTTATTCCCGAAAGTAAATGAAAAAACTTTTGTAGAACCATTACTAAACTAGATCTCATAGTGCAGAATTTGTCCGTTGGCAAAATGTACATGTACATGACATCCAAGACTCACACGATTGATATACCTTTGAAACAAATCACTCCCACGATAGACCCTCCTACCCACAAATGTGCGGAATTTTTCGATAAGATTATCAGTAAGATAATCTTGTCGTCGGAATAAAATATGAAAAACCTGATGTGGACGTCACGTGTTATACTTGGACATTATAAGACGATAATAAAACACAAAATTTTATCATTTAACGGCGGATTGTTTTGGATTTATTCAAAAAATTCGTCAAGTACCGTGCACTTTCTACCCACTCAGTTGCTATCGAAACAATAGGTCATTATTCTTATGCTACAACATTCCTCAATACTGATTTTCAAGATTCTGCGAATGTTATTTCTAAATTTATGCCCAAAATAAAAGATTTTTTTTTCTGATATGCACTTCTGGTTTAGTCTATTGTTATGAGAAAAGTAGGCGAATATTTAGATGCTGAAGCAAAATGAAATGCTAAATTTCAATAATCTACGGCCGATCGTTTCGAATCTATGCGAAAAATTCTAAGACTGTCAAATAACGTGTACTTGTGGCTCTGTCAATCTTAATGAGAATAGAATATCAGCATCTAGATGTGCCAACTGTCCTAAATACTCAATACAAACATCTTACGTCTAATCGTTCTGGTTATGCAAAAATATCTTGAAAAGTCTCGAGTAAAGTGAACTTCCAGTATAGCAGATTGCAATCATAATGTGAGATGCATAGCTAGGTATCATAGAAATACTTACCATAAAATTCCGCGACTGATTGTTCAGAATTGATGCGGAGAATTTGGAAAGTCTGTTATATAAAGTGAACTCTCAGCTCAGCTGATCAATAAAAAAATATGAAGACAAACATCTAGATGCTACAGCAATCTCAAATACTGAATTTCAGTATCCTACTGCTAGTCATTCTGGATTCATGCAAAAGATTCAAAGAAGGTTTTAAGTGGAAAACACTCACGGTACCAAAGATAACAGTCATAATGTGAGATGCACAACCGGATCCTATACTTGTCTTGAATAGAAAATCACAACATCATACGTTTGACCAGTATTGAGATTTGCGAGTTAAGAAAGCTCATACACTTTGTACAAGTAAGTAAAAGTTCTTCCGATCCAGTGCAAGATATCAAGATTATTTTAACACCAGGCAATCATACTTTATTCACCCTAGATGTGTATGCATTGTTTTCCAGCATCCCGCAGGACTTGGTGATTGAATGTATTGCAGAGAAATGGAAGTTTCTTGCTGAACAGACTGATTTAACAATGACGCAATCTCAAGATGGTGTCAAACTTTGTTTTGATAGTTAAATTTTTGTTTTAACCAACGTTTTATTTCAACAAACTGATGGCTCTCCTATTCTAGTATCAGTAATTCATTGGCTGATCAAGTTCTGCAAAAATTTAAATTTCCAAATGTATCCAATACAAATTTCAATATCATATTATGCCAAAAATGATAAAGTATATTCAATTTTTGCTCCAACTGTTTTCACCAAAGATTAAAGTTTATCATAGAACATTCATAAGAGAGCAAAATCAATTATTTAGACATCACTTTGCAAATACGAAATGGGCGAAGAGCCATCAATTGGTTCCATGAATTCATTTTATCTGGGAGATATTTGAATTTTGCTTTCATACTTGAACAAAAAATATAAAAGCAGTGTCATACATGCTTTAGTTGACAGATGTTATCATTCTTCTGATCCTATGTATAACATTAGCAGAATTACAGATGTATCTTTGAAACTCTACTTGGAAATAAGAATCCTGCGAAATTTTTAAATTCAAAAATTAAATTCAACATACGTTGCAGCACAGATCAGATACAATATGTGAACACAACCAGTGGAGACCAAAATTCATGCCTGCAATACCATTTGACCATGAAATCATGTGTGGTGTTCTTGAAATTTTGCAAGATAGTAATATTTCAATTGCATCTAATAATGAAACATCTACTAAATCTCTTCAAAGTAAACTCAAAGATTAAATCCAAAACTCTAGTTTGTAAGAATTTGATATACAAAGTTGACTGTTATAATTGTACGGAGTGCTACATTGCAGAGACTTCATAAGCCCGTGAGGGCACCATCAAGAACCTGGTCATATCTTCAATATTAAATAACCATAAATCTCATCAGTTGTCAACAATAAAATTTCAAGACCATAACATAAATGATTGCATATTATTTTAAATCGTGCCTATTGCATTAATTATAAAACTGATGCAAGATACAGAGTGATAAATGATGACTGATCGTCACGTGACTTACAAAAGTTTGCATTAGGATCAAAACTATCTTCACGGAATGAAGTTAGTATGAATTTATTCATTTTGGTGACTACATTACCAACATTTCATGGATACAGTGACATTTATTTTGCATATCTTACAAAAATTTTGAACTTTATGACACTTCAAAGTACAAGAAAGTGAGTTAATAGCTCTATTATTGGATGATTATCTGGAATTTATTTCAATTTATTCAAATTGTTAGGTTAGAATAGTGTTTTCAGAGGAACTATCATCTGTCTCTTGCAGTTCACTATCTGAAGCAGGCGGCAGAAGAAAACTCAGAGCAAGGCGGCAGAGACAATCACTTTTGATCGCTCTGTACAGTTTAAAATACAAGCAACATTTTTCGGCTTGCGCGCATAACATATAGAGGTCGTTCTAATCATATATTTTCATTTCGTCACTAACCACCTTAATGTTTGGTTGTCTCAAAGATACACTCACATATTGTTCAGTTCTCCAAGAAAATAGGACATCTTCGAGATGTATTCCATCACAAATTACAATTCAATTGAACAGCATTATTATGTATAACACTGTACCCATATTGTAACATCGTACATAAGATAAATATCGTGAAATGTATTCTATCCATTTTTTATCTTTATTCCAATAGAGCTTTGTGATTGATTCTCAATTTTTTAAATATTGTAGAATACAGCTGATGATGAATGGGTGCGCATTCGAAAAGTTCTGAAATTGGGATCATTTATGGATAAGAATATTATCTAGACTACAATATCTACTTTTTTCACTCAATATATATCTGCATTAAGTCAAAATGATCAGCTTGGATCTGGTAGCTCTTGATCATCTTTTCTAACAGTTTATGAAGATTTGAAAATTAAATTCGAGAACTTCTGGTATACCATTCATGGAAGTATCTTAATATTGATAATTTGTCTCTCAAAAGTATGCTGCAATAGATATGATATTCCCTGATATAGGAAGAAATTTGCAAACATATATATATATATATATATATATATATATATATATATATATATATATATATATATATATATATATATATATATATATATATATATATATATATATATATATATATATATATATATATATATATATATATATATATATATATATATATATATATATATATATATATATATATATATATATATATATATATATATATATATATATATATATATATATATATATATATATATATATATATATATATATATATATATATATATATATATATATATATATATATATATATATATATATATATATATATATATATATATATATATATATTACTAAAGACAATAAGACAGTTTAATCAAATGAACATGTAAAAAACGGATAAACTTCAACTTACAGAAAAATAGAGAATTAATTATCACAAACATTCAGAAAACTAACAACAACTGGACGAGAATAAACCAACCATAAAAAACCATGAAAAACCATCAAAAACTCTCGAAAAATCAATAAATAAAAAAGGATGGAGAAATAAGATAACTGACGATGATAAAAATATAAAAATATATTCTTCGCAAAACATGTGTAGAATTTGACAGATAAATAAATATATATATATATATATATATATATATATATATATATATATATATTATATATATATATATATATATATATATATATATATATATATATATATATATATATATTATATATCCTCATATCATTTTGGCGTCCTTATATTGCGCGTTTGCATTTAATCTAGCGTCAATTGTAGATTGGAGGCTAAATGGAATTTGTTGGGATTATGGCTTGAATTTGGAACTACATTTCTTATGTATGTCATAACATAATATTTGTACCAATAACTGATTGCAGACTAAAGTATAATAGTATAATTATTTGATGTCAGAAAATACTCTTGCTTGGAAGTAATTCTACATCAACTTAAAATTTATGCAGTCAATTTCAAATATTAGGAAAAAACAATTGAGTACTGACTCAAGTATGAGAAGTTAATGAGCAAATTCGTGTACCTCTTTCTAATAGTTCAAGAGCCGACCGCATCATATCGTTTCTGATCGGATGTGGGGCCGAATTGCATATGAATTGATCGAAGATATAGTAGTCATCAGGATGTCACACTTTATTAATCCAGGATCCTGTTCTAAGTATCAAAAAAGGCCATATCCGGTCAATAAATTCCAGGTTGACTTGAAACTCGTATCAATCAATCGCAGAGGTTCAGTACTTTAGAACAAAACCAAGATACTTCTTCCGTTCTATCCAATACAGAGGAAAAGTCACAACAATCATAAGAGAAGTTCAAAACGACAGGACAGAGGATGGTACCTGGGTTTTTCTCGGTAAGTACCAGTTTTAATTATAAGTTCTATCAGAGAAGATAACGAAAATTGACTAGAAGTTGCCTTTTTTTGACGCTTGGGGCAAGACTCCAGATTTTAAAAAATCTGGCACCTAATTGACCACTATATTTTTGATTGATTCATATAAAATTTGACCGCAAGTCCGATTTGCGAATATTAGGTGCGGTGGGCTTCCCAACTATAGGATCACTTATCACGAGTTTTAAGAAAATGTGAGAATTCGCTAATTCATCCGTGATGTGGTCTTACAATTGTTGTAGAAAAACAAATTATATTGCTTGTACAAAGCAAGTGAAACATTTTTGTTGCAAGTTCATCATTGCTTTTACTGGGACTAAATTAATGAATCGCAAATTATTCATGTTTTATAAGGTCCCTGATAGTCACAAAGTTGCACTCTCAGTGTGACCGAAAAAAAAGTAGAATGGATGGATGGATTATTATTATTACATATCTCCTGTGATACATTATAAGTGTGAGATAGGCTTGTGATATACAAACACACGAAAACTAATTTTTATTCCTATAAATATAATCTATTACAGGATATCACATGATCTGAGTTTTTTCTTGTTAAATTTAGAATTCACTGGCAACATAAAAACCGAACAATTTTGTGTAAGGAACTAGAATGTTTTTTGTATTATTCTTAAAACTGTCAATAACAGAGTTCACCAGGAAATGATTTGAGTTATTGTGGTAAGCCACAATTTGGTTCGAAGAGCAAATTGGTTTTTTTTTTCAAATGAGAGCTTTATCTATTTGGTTGCCTGGTTTTTGCAAAGGGTATATTGAATGCATTTAACAATAACTGTATCTCAGGATTGTTTATTCCATGGACTATTTTTATGATTCTACGTATAAATTATTCATTTTTTACCGACAAACTTTTACAAAAATATCATTCTTTTTGAGTGATTTGCATGAGACTATTGAAAAATCAGTGTTTGGACTGGAATAGAATATCTAACAGTATTAGCACAAAAACATACTGATAAAATATTTATTCAATACAGATCACATGAGATATGCAGAACGATCTTAGTCCCCCTAGAATTCATTAAAAATAATGCAAAATACGAGCAATCATAGTTTCCATGTGAATGTTTATGATGAATGATTTACGTGCATTAAACACTAAGCGTTAATGTTATTAACTGCTCCTGGACAAAGAATGATTTCTTCAGAAGCTGATCAAGGGTATCGTCATCTTCTAATTCTGATTATAATTAAATAAAGTATATATACAGGGTGTAACAGAAATAAGTACATTAATTTTCCCCTGCAATGCAATTTGTCAGACAGAGCAATTTTTCTCAATAACTTTTTCCGTAAATCCTCTGGATATAGAGTAAAAATTTATCTAAGTTTTGTCAAAAATTTCATAGTGCGCCTATGGTTCAAACTGAATGTTTCTCATTTGTTGGAAGAATGACAGCTGTTGATTGAAAGGAGTATCTTGCAACTTCAAGCCATCGTAGTCTTGTCAATCATTAATTTGAAACTGAAAGAATATTAGTATTTTGGCAATATATTGATATTCACTCACCTCGATAATTCTATTTTTGCATTATGTTGGAAGAAAGACTAAATTTGTTACAGTAATCAACAATTTGGTATTTTAATCGTATTTATATGTCATTTTTAAGAAGTTTGATTTTTATTTAGGGATTCAACGTATTTTTTTGAATGGTACATTTCTTAAACATAAGATTGTCTGCACAAGTTCATTGCACTTGAATCAGCTGATTTGAATTGTCTGAAACTGTGTCAGGACTGTCAGACTGTGCTGCCATCTACGAGCAGTTCAAAAAGTAGTTGCTGTTTCCAACTTACTTCATCAAAAACAGATCAGAAACAAAGAGAAAATCATTCAACGATTTATTTAAAGAAAACGGTGGCGTAATAAATAAAATGCAATTCTAAATTAATTAATTCACTAAACAATTCAAAAGGAATATTGCTACATGAAATTTTGAAGACTCTTCTCTTGAAGAACAGAAAATATGACCTATAAATGTATCATTATTGGTCTGTTGCACCGCTCTAGCTTAAATTTTGATCTTCACTTATACAAAAAATATCGAATTAAAGTGAGGACATCAATGTTCATGTCACATTTAGTTTTCAAATTTTGATACAATATTATTGAATTAGGTGACACCTAGAATTTTAAGGCATAGCGGTGCAATTGGCCATGAAACACTTCAGCAGTCTCAAATACCAAATTCCATCATTCTACGGCCGAAATCTCGAATTTATGCGAAAAATTATGTAAGATTGTCAGATAAAGCTCACTTTCAGCTCAATAGATCATATTGGGCATATTAAGATATCATGCTACAATTTCTTCAAGATTTTACAGCCGATTGTTTTGGATTCATGTGACAAATTCGAAAACGTGCTTAGTAAACTGCATTTTTGGTTGATCCGACTGCAATCATAATGCAAGGTGTACACTTGAGTTTTATAGAAGTGTTTGATACGAAATTTCAATACTCCACGGCTGATTGTTTTGAATTAATGCAAAAACCTCAGAAAGACTGTGCACTTTTAGCACAGCCAATTAGTATTAAAATAGAGAATAACAATCAAGATGCCACAGGAATTGAAAATACTGAATTTCAACATTTTAAATTCATGTGAAAAATTCGAAAAAAGTTCCAAGTAGAGTGCATTTTAGGTACAGACGATTGCAACCAAAATAGGGCTGCGAAACGTGACTTTAGACCAGTCTCAAATACAAAATTTAGCTATATACATACAAACATTCATACATACGTACCGACGTCAAGCCGAAAATGGTCAAAATGAATTTGGGGATGCTCAAAACAAATATTTCCATCAGAATCTTGTAATGTGATTTTGACAGTTCAGCAATACTACTTATTTGTACTTTGTATAAGTGAGTTGAAAGAGACTCACTTGGATTACCCCGACAAATCAACAAAATCATACTAATTGAATGTTTATTATTTCATATTGTAAGTAGTATTTGACTTTGTGCACCATATTGTAACGCAAACAGCAGAGGAAGTTCTTAGGAATATATGATATGGAGAGACTCCTGACTTTCAAAATTATACGTTTACCAATTTGCATTGTGGAAAAACTAATCAGGGGATGTAGTTGTACACAGTTCAACAAGTTAGATTCTCAACGAATAAGCTTTTTGCCTTCAGATTGATATACAATATATGAAGAGTGAATACTGATATACGCCATATCCCCAGCAGCTTTGGAGAATAGGAATGATCGAAGGAAATCGCATCTACAACTTTTGCTCGTAGACTAATTTTATGCTCACATAATTGTTGTATTCATCATCAGTTACAGTTCTGTTCCAGAAGTTTATGTGCTATGTGCTAAAAATCAATTTTTTAGACTTTTTGGGACTGATCTGTCAAAAATTACTTTTTTGGGACTGATCTGTGAAAACTACTTGATTAACACTTTACACCTACCTCTATGAGCAGCTTAATGAAGTCTGAAGAAACAATTTTCGCCGAAATACATATTCATATTATCGTCGTTGAAAAAGCATAAAGGCGTATTTCATTTTCAATAAGTTTACAGTAGAGCAGTATAAATAAAACTGGGGCTCTCATCCTCTCGATATGTTCAACAAGTTTGAATATATCGTACTTTACTTATGAAAACGGAATCTGATTGAGATACGCCAGTTAGTCACAACACGGAGAACACATGAATCTATTTTAAGGCATATCTAACACATTTCGGCTAAATTTCAAGATACGCCTTCACGTTTTGTCAACGGCGTTGTATCCTTCCGTCAATCTCTATAGTTCTTGCAATCAGAGAAATTGATACGAACTTTAAGAGAATAAAATAGAACAATTTCATTGGCAAGTAAGATTTACATTTGCAATATTCCAGGAATTATTAGATAGGATTTAGTGATTTTGAATTCTTTCGTGATGATCACCTGAAAAAACGTGATATTCTAATATTCTCTTCTGGTCTCAGCTGTCGCTTCAACCGTAAACCACAAATTCGACCAAAGAAGATTATCCTCACGGCCTTGATACACTGATTCCTATTTTGTATCTCTCATATAATTCCTATTTTGTATCTTCCATATAATTTCTATTTTATATCTTCCGTCTGATGGAACCGACTCATGATAGTGAAGTAAGTTTTCTCTCAGGTATTCATGAGGATGCGTATGAAGACTACTTGATAGACTGGTATTTATTATTGAAGTACTATTTTTGACTATTCCATTCGTAGTATTTATAACAAGGTTAACAATGCTAAATCGCCATAGAAACGGTGCATATCAGTGAGTATTTGGACGTGTAGAAATACCATCGGATATTACACTAGTGGTCAGAGTGAGTATTTTACTCAAACATGTGAATACCTCCAATTTGTGCTTTCTTTGTATATAATGGAACTTTTTTCTGAATATCTTCATCAATTTCATCTTCTGATCTATCACCAAACCTTTCTGGACTAGATTCCATATCAAGACGCAATATATTTCTCTATTATTCGTCAAAGAAAATGCAAGGAATTCTAATTTTCCAGTCTGACAGAAGTTTGTTTACTCGTTCCTATGAAAATTACGTGAGTTGTTACTAGATTCATAGAAAACTAATTTGAAAGAATGGTTTGACTCCTAGAATAGTCCTCCATATACCATTTGTAGTTAAAGTATTATAGACTATTTTTGTGGTGCAATCACTCATGTTTATTGTGCTTGTGAATACCACTCGTGCTGCACACTCGTGGTATTCAAACGCAAGCACAATAAACATTTGTGATAGCACCACAAGAATAATCGATAATACTTCAACTACTTATGGTATAATAAATGACTAGTTGATCCATGATTCTTTTTTACCTCATGGATATGGCACAGATTATCTGCCCATATTATAATAACCCTTTCGTACATACTTGTATACAAAAATAGAGAATGAAATAATTATTCTACCAGCACTGTGCATATAAAATGGCCTATATATAAAAATTTAAGGCCGCAGCGTATTACTCTTGTCTCAAACCATAATATCGTGTAAGATTACAACAGATTACTATAAATTCCACTAACAGATTTCAGATATGAGAATAGATGAGGCATCTTGTGAAAGCAACAAATAATAACTCAGTACACAGATAAAGTTTCATTTAGTTGCCTGAAACTCCATTACTGTTGCTATCCGAATTTCATTCTTGACCAAATGTTTCTGTACGGAAAATTTCCTAGCATTTCGATAATTCAAATTGACGATCATTGATTAGACTGATAACATATACTTGAATTAGGGTAGCAGCACTAGTTTGAATATTTGGAATGTTGAGAAGAAAGTCAATAACATGATAATAATTGTGGAAGAATATTTTATCCGCTAGAGCTGAATTCAAAGAAAAACCTCCAAGACACATTCCAAGTAGTATAGGGTATTTGATAAGGTAAATAGGAAGTATCCCTTACCAGAGCAAGATTATACATGAAGCTCAATAGGCACGTGACCACGAACATTGGCTTCAGGGAGCCTTAACTTTGAGAATTTCACAAGCATTTGATTCACTAGCTCATGGATCTCATTGAATTATGACCTATGAGCTTCAATGAGTCTTGATGCGACATTTGTGCTGATTAAGGGAGGATGTAGACATAATAATTTTACGACGAAAAGTATCTGAACTAAGATTGTGAAGAATTCAATACTCTTCCAAAAAGCTATGAGATTTTTTTTGTGAGACTCAAGGCTCTCAAGATATTGCAAAAATACTGTCTGTACCTCTTTTTCCAACATAGTGGCTTAATCAGGGAAGATTTCCAGATCCCAGAATTAAGATTTATACTCACACTGACTCCCATTGCACATTTATATAAAAATCTTGAGCAAAATGCAAGCTTAGGCCAAAATTTTGTCATATTTCAATGGAGCAATTATTATCACAATTTATATGACATCCGTATGTCCTCCTTGATGAACTATCCTTCACATACTTTCATTCATATCTACCAACTGTTCACGGACATGGCAAAAACATTTTACTCCAGAACTCGGAAATACCAATTATCAATCAGAAATCCATATTTTTTCGCAAAATCTTACAATTTATTATGAGTTCTCTATCAATCAATGACATATTACTACTCTATGGAGATGTCTTGAGTATGAACCCATATCGAAACTTGAAAAGTGTAATTTCACGCAAAACCTTTGAATATACCGCTTCACATGTGTCATCGATGGAACGTACTATGCAAGAGAGGTGCTCATCGAACTGTAAAATCTAAATCTGGCAACAAGGCGGACGCCATCTCAAACATCAAGTGAAAGCATATATATGGATAGGACGCTACTACAAACGCAATATGTAACGTATATTATTGATGCCACATTGATGTTATGATAAAAGGGGGTCATATTATATACGAAATGGGAACTCTGTGAATATTGCGTGAAATAGGATGTCTGTGTGAAATCTGAAGAGCCCATGAGAAATTATGTAATATACTCCGATCAGATCTCAACTATACGCGTGCCTTTCTGTAGACGCCAAAATGAACAGTTTTGTAAGGACGTCAAATTGATAGGGTGACTTATATATGTGTCTTCTACTTCTTCTCTTGTGGCACGACAGTTCTAGGAAGGCCAGGGCCTCAAGTACATGCGTACTCGTTTTGCCACAGGACCTCAGCAAAATCAAATTCACCGTAAAAAATGGCGGAAAGTTGTGACAGAAGCAATGTTTCTTTTTGGTCTGCAGCGCTGAATCATGATAAAATAATAAATATCATCGTGAGCACATAGGTCATGTACTGTGAATTGAGCTTCACATCGGTTGATTTTGATGATACTCTTGAATTGGCATTACAGTTACAAATTCGATTTTACATTTTGTAGGAATTCAAATTAGCTGTAGAAGCGCGAGAATCAGTAGCTAATTTGCAATTACAAGGGATATTTTGTCCTATTCCCATCATATTTTGTAAGTTGGTCTCAAAAGATAACTCATCGTTATAGTGTCTTGGAATTCTATTCAGTTTTATTAACAGATCTTGAGTAGTACTGCCACAAGACTCAAGACCAGTGTCGGTCTCGTCTCGTCTTGCTTCATAAGGTCGAGACGAGACCAGAGTCTCATCTCGGCGAAAGTCTCGCGAGACTCTCGACAAAACTTGTAACAAAATCACTCAAAATCCAAAAAACTTCTCCCGAAAGCAATCTCATAGAATAGTACAAGTAGGTAAATACCAAAATACTGCAGTGATAATAATTGAATCAAGATGTTGACTGATGGCTTAGTTTCCGATTGAGACAAAATGATTTTTTCTATCGCCCTTTCATAATATTCATCGCATATTCAACCTATATAACAATTTTTTTTTCCAATTGTTTTTTCAAAGTGAGTCATTTGGTTCTATCTCTTTTGGTATCAAATCTAAGCTCCTGCCAGAATAATTCTAGTAGAAATGTAAAATAGAATATTAAAAAGATTGTCAATTGTTTTCTCACAAGTTAGGCCAAGCGCACACGGCGCAACTGTTTTGGGACCAAGCTTGCAAATCAGTTTCATGTACAACCAGTTTGCAGCTAGAACCAAACTTCTGTTCGCACACGAAAACGTCTGATTGCAGATCAATTGGTGACAATCATTGATTTGATTCTCGCTATATTGAATTCTGATCCAAGGCCATCATTTTGTAAAGTAGGAAGCATAGTCGAATACAATTCTTTTGGAATATGTTTTCCCTACCACTTTTTGCAACCAAGATTGCTTATTCCCTATGGATGAGATATTCGACTTCTGGCTAATAAGCTATTGATGCATGAATTAAATATTTAGCAAATATAGATACAATTTGGACAAAACTTTGGAAACAAAATAAGGATGAGAGATATAACAAAGTATGCAACAAAAATTATTGCAAATTACTTCTCTTTTCTTGATATGATGTCAGAGCTCATTGATTTTTTTGATTAAATACTCTCCATAAAACAGTTCTACCATAACGGAGTGAGTGAAACCGCCTTACATCATAGAAAAAACACGATGTACTCACTATATTTTTCATTTTAATGTTGCAATGTAATTTATTTGTCTTTACTTAATTGCTCATGAAACATGATGTCGAATGATGGCTGCCATTTCATATATATATATATATATATATATATATATATATATATATATATATATATATATATATATATATATATATATATATATATATATATATGTATATATATATATATATATATATATATATATATATATATATATATATATATATATATATATATATATATATAAATATATATATATATATATATTTATATTTATATATAATTTAGCGCTGCAGGCCAAGTAGGCCCATGGCTTCTGTTACAATTTTTGTCTCTAAGTCCTTTTTCACCGCGTCATACCACCTCTTCTTTGGTCTTCCCCTTCTTTTTTTTTCACAACACCTCCGTCTAACATCTTTCTTACTACTCTGTCCTCTGGTAGTCTCAGCACATGCCCTAGCCACCGTAACCTTTGTGCTTTAGCCACTTCCACTATTCCAGGCTCACAATAGAGTTCCATTAGCCCGGTATTAGTTCGTCTTAACCACACATCACCCTCTTTTTTAACACCATAAATCTTCCTCAGAATTTGTCTCTCCCACACTTCTAGTTTATTTTGCATAGTCTTGTTTAGCACCCACATTTCACTACCGTACAGTACCACTGGTCTTATAATCGTTTCATAAAACCGCTTTTCTGCACTTCTTGACACACTTTCCGATTTTAATAGTTTCCCCATAGCTCCCGCACTTCTGTTTCCTTTCGTCATCCGTGTTATAATATCCGGCTCTCCGCTATTGTTGTTTGTTACCCTAACACCTAAGTAAACAAAGTTTTTAACTTTCTCGAATGCGTAGGTTTTACCTCCCCCAACCTTTATTTTAAGAGACTCTTCTTGTGTTTCTTGATGTTCCGACTCTATCTCCATGTATTTGATTTTGTTCTCGTTCATTTTTAATCCCATTTCCTCCGCCGTTTGGACTAAACGTTTGAATACCTCCTTTAGTTCTGTTTTTGTTCTGATTATTAATGTTATATCGTCTGCAAACGCTGAACGTTGGTGTTTTAGTTGACAAATGGATCCTTTTGAGCAGATTCTGCTTTTCCTTATAACCCACTCTAGTGCCAAGTTGAACAGGACGTGTGATACTGGGTCTCCTTGCCTCAGTCCTCTATTTACATCGAAACTCTCTGATGTTTCTCCATCCACCAGGATTCTGCATTTTGTCTCTTCATGGGTCATCTCAATTAATCTTATCATTTTTTTGGACATTCCTAGTTCTGCGAGCGCTTCATACAGTTCATGTTTATTTATTGTGTCATATGCTTGTTTGAAATCTATAAACAACATTTGCAGGCTTGGGTTGTGTTCATAACTATTCGCTATAGTTTGTTTCAGTGCAAATATTTGATCCGTTGTTGATCTGTTCGGTCTAAAACCAGCTTGATATTCTTCTAGGATATTGTCCGCTTGTTTTTGTACTCTATTTTTTAAACATCCTGCTAAAATTTTGTACGTCACGTCTAATAGTGCTATACCTCTGTGATTCTCGCATTTCAGTCTGTCCCCCTTTCTATAAATTGGGCATATTAGTGCTTCCTTTCATCTCTCAGGCATACGTTCAGTTCGCCATATATCCTCTATTATCTCCATAATATACTTGATTACTTCGTCTCCTGCACTTTTGTATACCTCTGATGTTATTCCGTTTATTCCCGGGCTTTTATTATTTTTCAACTGCTTCAGTATTTCTCGAATTTTATTTATGTCTGGTAGGTTTTGCTCCATACTATTCCCTTCTTGTTGAGTTGTTTCGGTTTCATTTGTAGTTTCCAAAGTCAGATTCCCCTCATTTAGCACTTCCATGAATTATTCTCCCCTTACATGTAGTTTGTCCTTTGCTGTCACTAGTTCTCCCCCTTCATTTTTACAGTACACTAGTGGCGGTTGATACTCTGTTCTTTTTTTCTTGGCCTCTCGATAAAAGTTTCTCAATTTCTGTTTTTAAAATCGTCTTCTAATATTATCAATTTTTCTTCCATCATTTGCCTTTTCTTTCGTCTACAAATTTTTTTTGTTTGTCTCTTATGCATGTTGTATTTCAATTTATTTTTATTTGAGTTATTTTGTTGTAGGTTTCTTTTAGCCATATCCCTCTTCCTAATTGCACTTCTGCATTCTTCGTCGAACCATTCCTTATTTTTGTCCCTCACATTTTTGCGCAGCATCTGTTCTGAGACTTTAAGTATTGCTCGTTCCAATTCATTCCATTTTATATCTACCCTTTCCTCTGAAACTTGCTTTGCTAGCTCTAACTCCTTCGACAGTAGACTATGAAATTGCTCTCTGCTTTTCTCATTAGTTAGTGGTGGGGTGTCATATCGTTTCAGACGGTTGTGTTCACCCTGTGTTACTTTTGGCAACTCCTGTTTCATTACTATTTTCACAACAAAATGATCTGTGTCTACTACTGTACCTCTTTTACTTGTGATATTTTCAATTTGTTTCTCATGCTTACTCTCTATTAATACATGGTCTATTTGATTACATGTACGCCCATCATATATAGCTTTATTCTACTGGCACTTTCTACCTTACAGAATAGTGGCCCAGATGAGACAGACATCATTGGTCATCATCAATAGGCTAGTCAAAGTACAAACGAAGCATTGGATACATCCGTACATAAGGCTGAATGTTCTAGGCAAATGAACGATTTCAGGCAAATACTTGAGACATTCACTTGGTCGGTCATCCCTTGACATGCTTTCTCCGTCACTTATTTTCCCGATTATCCAGAAAGCTCATGATTATAAAGTTCTGGATGCTTTTCCACCTTCCCAACTATTTTCAAGTCAAGTTCCTGGTCATTCATTTTGATAAAAACAATTTTTAAAATATCGTGGTCCGGTGCAACTAAATTGCAACGCAACTGTGACCATGAAAAATGGTCGCGTGCAATCGATTTCAAACCGATTGCAAACTAGTTCCATTCCGATCGCCTGGTTTGTGGATGCCTACAGCTTTACGCTGCCATTGTCACAAAACAGCTGCACCCTCAACTAGTTTGCAACTTCAGTCACAAAACAGTTGCTCCGAGTGCGCTGGGCCTTATTCAAATGATTTATAGTTGAATTTCAGTCTAAAGCTTTCGGGCAGATAGGCTCAATAAAAATACGAGATAAATAATCAGTTGAGCTCATGTAATCATTTTTAAATTATACTTTCGGGAATCAAATGTCAAAACTGTATGTTCCAATGAATTTAAGACCTCTAAATCCCAGAGAAAGACTCTTCATTCTGAAAAATACTTATTTTATGTAAGGACTTGAATATAAACGCCATCCGTCACTTCAATAATGACAGACGTCACTTTGACAATGATAGCTGTTATTTTGAAACATGCAATTGATTGATGCGACACTGTCAATCCTTGAATCAACGATAAAACCGGCTATGAAATTATTGCATGGGGCAGTACTGTAGGGTCGCAGCAGATTTTATATGATGAGATTTTGCAACAAAATGAATCCCCAATACTAGCACAGCACATTTAATTCCACAAAAAATTATTGACATAATGGGAAAGAATATTATCATAATCTTACTATAACTGATTGAACGTTCAGCCCTGTTCAGACGTGGACTCACACAAGACTCACTTGAGAAGAAGAAGTATTTTGTAGCAACAAAATATTTTTGAGTCTTGGCCATTCACACGTGTAGCTTGTTTGTTGCGTCAAAATGTATCTCTTGTGACGAATCAGGCCCCAAAATCCGTCACAGTTGTACATCCCAGAGCCTTCTGCTACCGTCAATAATTTTTTAGTCCATCTGAATAAATTTACCTCTTGCACACCCTGTAAATTTCAAATTCAGTAATTCTGCTTCAACATACAACACCGCTTACCGTTAGTTCATCAGTCATCAACTGCATTGGATCCGTTCTAATATATTTCACATGTGGTAGAATGAGGTTCAGTTTGGAAAACACCTGAAATGAAAAGAAATCGATATTGTATGATCTGTATTTATGTCTTGTGTCTTACCTTAATAAAATCTGAATGTAATCAACCGTTGTCCCGTAAATATGTTGTATATTGTATATTTTTTGATGTTATGTTTGTGACCTTTGACCATACACAGATGAAAACATCTGATATTTGACAGTTTCAACTCACCGACATAATCTATATTTGAGTGAGTAAAATGTCTTGAGAATTCAGTCAATATTTCTGTTTTAATTTCTCAAATTAAAATCTCAAAACTGGTTGAACGCATAATGTTGAAATTCCGTATTCAAGATTGGGATCGGGTCTTGTTGTGCACTTCGCATTATGGTTCCAATCTTCTATACCGGAGGTGCACTTTACTTGAAACTTTTTTCGAACTTTTCCGATAAATCCAGAATGATCAACCGTTTGATGTTGAATTTAGTATTTGAACTTGATGTTGTATCAGAATGGTTATCTGCTATTTTTGTATGAATTGGTCAGGCCAGAAGTGCACTCCACTCTTTTTTTTTTTGCATAAATCTAGAATGATGAGCCATAGCATACCGAAATTCAGTGTATGAACCTGTTGTAGCATCAAAATAGTTATCTTCAATTTTTTTATCAATTGGCTGAGCCGGAAGTGCAGTTCATACGTATAATAGACATTCAGAATTTGTCGTACAGAACAATCAGTCTAATTGAAATGATAGGGTAGGCAATGATAATCTGTTGTCAATCTTTTTATTTTATTTGACATTGTTAGTACATATTATTGAAATCATTTTCATTTTAATCTGGAGTAACAGAAGACTTTATTGAATAAATTTGTGTATTCATCAAATGACTTATAAATGAGTCACGTGATGTTTACGTCAGGTTTTTTGTTTGAGAAATGATGATATATGAGAGCTACTCAATTTTTGATTCCAGTACAATTTCTTTTTGTCTGTGTCAACAGTCTTATCAAAATAATTTTGTGACTGGAGGTGTATTTATCTTTCGGCTGATTATTTAATTTGAATTGATTCTTTCGTACATAGATAATTCATTATTCCATCATATCTTTCATCATCACTGTCATCTGATCTTCTACTTATTAGAAAAGAACTACCATTCTCAGTACTGGATACGATTTTTCGAATATCTGATTCATTTGTCACGATATGGCGGAAGTAAGGTCTGAGGCTTAAAAATGTTTGCATTCATCTAATTTGTATAGAAGGGCACTTATTTTTGGTATATCGGGTACTTATCGTCAATTGTATCTTCGTTAAGTCATCTGTAGTCTATAACGATTTTTCATTTTTGCTTACCAGAAGCGTCCAATTTCCTTGGGACGAACCATTCTGGGGAAGACTATCGGGAATAGAATGGACGAATCATGTTTTTTCTAACATGTTCTGTATTTGATCTTGTATAGCTTTTCTGTGTACTTTCAGGTACCTATAATTTTCTGAGTTATAGGAATTCAATATTTTGTTCAAATGAAATGTTTAATGTCATTTGTGGAGGTGAATATTTTGTCATCCGAATATAAAATATCTGAGTATTGTTTAAACATTCACAAATTTTCCATCATCACTTATATGGTTCATTCTGATTTCACTCACATCCAATTGCAAATAATTTTCATTGCAACATTTCTCAGAGCTTATACCAATAACTTCAAAATTCTCAAATGGCTGATAATTCCCATAATCCACATAATCTAAAATTTGTTCTTCATTACTTGAAATGATAAGTTGATAGATAACTCCGTAGTTTATGAATTTGGCTCTGGCTTCACGAATAGTCATGTTGTCTATTTCAGTCCCTGAAATAATTGTTTAACCATTTTCTATATCATGGACCAATATTTCTACTTTGTCGGTTTTTGGTATGATACGTATATACATAATTTCATTCCGGCAATGTTTTGTGATAGCAAGTTTTCATAAAATAGTTGAGAGAATCGATTTCATCATTTTGACATATATTTACGCTGAGCACTGATTGACTGACTCCGTAACGCTCCAAGGTAGATATATAGATATAAGTCAGTTACAGCAACAACTCACAACAGCAGTTGATATCTCAGAGGTAGAGCGTTGGTGTATTTTTCGACAGGTACTGAGTTCAAATCACGCTCGGGCGATGTTGAAATTCCATTTTTTGTCACATACAGATCACCATTCCACCAATAATACTTTCCTCAAGCCTCTCGTCATCTACTTTTGAAGTATTTTATGTTAGTCATTATGAGCTAAGCATATCTTATATTTGACTGATGACCCTTCTCTTTTCAACGGGTGCCTCAGGCGTCTTGCATACCCCTAGTTTATAACATCAATGTATGCTTCTGAAATTTCTAAACTATCTTTACCGAGTGATACATCGAAAGTTTGGTGCAAATTGAACGAATGGTATTTTGTTTATCATATAGTTTTGAATAAGGTATTATCACACTATAATTTTTCAATGAAATACCATTGGCTATAGTAATTTGGATTCGATCGTATTGTATCTTTTGATTATCATATTTTTCTGCTATTTGAGGCTTGATAATGGATCTAGTAGCACTTATATCTATAAGTGCTCTTAGATTGCATTCTGGAAGAATTATTAAAGGTAACCCACTCTGACTATGAGTTGAAATCCATCAATTCTATAAGTTTTTTGAGGGTATTGACTCTAAAGAAGAACTGAGTTCATATTCGTATCTGCATTCATACGAGTAATAATTCTGTTCATTATCAAGATTTTAATCTGAGTCATCTTGGTTTTGTTCGTCAAGGCTAGGCAATTCTATTATTTAGAATCAAACAATAATACAACTAATGTTGCTATGACAGCAATACAGTTTATCTGAATATTTCGCATCCTGGCTACGAGATATTTCGCATCCTGATTGCGTGTTATTCAAAACAATCATTTTGCATGTTTCTAGTTGCTTTGTAAATGTTTACTTTTAATGGTAGTTCTCGTAAAAATGTATTTGTTCAGGACCATGCAAAACTAGTCTTGATTCCATTGAAGATACTGATCAAATTTCTTGGAACGAATGGTAATTGTGTTATAACATTTTCTGGATGAAGTTGATCATTATGATCTATTATTTTACCTATAAAAGTTCCTGATATATTCATTCTATTTGGATAGTTATATTATTATTATTAATTTTCTCTACCTGAAAATTGGAATATTATGATCGATAACCATGATCTGATTGATAGTATGTCCTAAAATATTCTGATTCTCATTAAATAATTTTGAGGCAGTATCATATTTTTCTTGGTCCGACGCACCTAAATTCCCTGTAATACTTTTCATGATCAACTTGAAGCTCGTTAATATCTTGGAGTATCATATATAAGAGTTTGTATTGATTGTTAACTATTGATTTGATCCCAGAATCATATAATTATCATTGAATCTTTGTCCATCTTTGCTATCAGATCTTCTATTGCCTATTCCCATTTCAAGTTTGGTATATAGCATTGTTCAACCATTACAGGATTCCCTTATTTTATTCATATTCAATTTAACATAAGTATATTCATTATTAGTTGAAATTAGAGCATTTCCTAATCTGAGGATATTTATTCCAGGATTGTCTCATTTATCTATGAGGTTGATGGTTGTGCTTGCTCGCAGGATTCTGTTGAGCAAGAAGGTTCCAGCATATCTATTTTGATCTTTTTGTCTTTGTCCATGATAATTTGTGTCCTACTTCTGACGTAGTTTTCAACCATCCGTGAGAATCTCTGTTCATTTTTCAGAGAATACGCTTGGGAATACGTGGCAGTACACGCAATACTCGCTGATAGACGGGAATATACACTAGATATACAGGACGATTACACCATTATTAAGAAAAAAAGGCAGTTTCAAGCAGAAAACGGTGCTAGATCTTTCAGTAGGTACTACATGTATTCTGTAATTTCGTCATTTCATACCGCAACAGTTCTATATTCACCAAGATATTCACCGAAGCAAAGTATAAGATTTACATGTATGGAATGATGCCTGGTTTTATAGTTGACCTATCGATATTGAATGAAATTTGATCCTATTGCAACCTCTATAATACCTGATACTCATATCGACTTGCACCCGGAATCCCTCAACTTCTAGTTGGAAACTCACCAAACTGAGTTATTGAAAAATTAAGTACTTTTATCGATCAACCAATTGCTCTATTTTTGTATATTGACAATACCACGGAACATACGATGTGTTCAATGCTCACGGCCAGACGGCGGAAGCTCTTATGGGTGGCTCTGTATCAATGTTTAAGCTCACAATCAGAGGCGATAGGTAACAGCACTATGAACTTAGATTATTTTGCTCCATTGTGCGCATGGCAAACTTTCGCGAAGTTCAATTCGACATTATTGTGTTGACAGAGCTCCGAGTTACACGTCATATTTTGGATTCATAGTTTCTTGTTGTTCTTTTATTGTTTTGAGTGTGAAATATGGCGGCTAGTTTTAAGGTAAGTTCAACTTAATTCCATTCTTCCAATATTATTATAGGGTCAAAAGTTATACTAGCGAGCTGCCCCATTAATTTAATGCCTCGGGAAGAAAAACCGAGGTTTTTTAATGTGCCGTCAAATGACGGTAGATGGCCTTAGTGGCTACGACGATTGGACCGGAAAGATTTGTCTTGCAAAAGATTTTCACAACCGACAGGGACCACGGGCTACGCAATTTGTGAATTGCATTTCTAGGAGCTTCGAGAAAAAAGAGTTGAACATGAATGCTCTTCAAACGACATCCGAGTGCAAGACGCAAGAAAAATCAGAGAAAGTTCATAATATTTCGAATGCGAGAGGCAATGAGAATATGGAGAGAACGTATGCGGAAAAAGTGAAAGATAATAATAGATGGATAGAGGTTAGTTAAAACAAGAAATAAAGATTAAAAAAATAGCGAGATGAAGAAGGCCGTTAAAAGTAATATACACCCTTCAGAAATTCCAGTGATTAGTATCGAAAGTGGAGGAAAAGGTTCAATTTTATCAGAGTGCAATGGTGAAGAAATAAAATTGGATGCAATAGAAGAAGTGGAAACTAAATTATGAGCAGAATATGTTGTCAGCGATTTGAAATAGAAAAATCCAAGACTTCAGATTTTTGGGACAGAAGAGGAATATGATGATAACAAAATACAGTGCTACAATAATCGGATATTAAGTTCATGAAAAAATTCAATAATAAGCTCAACGATGTCAATATAATTGTTGAAACTGATGCAGAAACATTCAAAAATATCAGGCAGAATGATATGAAATCAAATATTGGTCGGAAGAGATGCCATGGTCAAGAAACTGTACCTATATTTAGATGTATTAAATACTGGAAATTTAACCATATACTACTGACAAATGCAAAGCGAGAGAGAAAGCTGTGGAAAATGTGCAGAAATCGGACATAGCGACAAAAATTGTAGTAGACCTGTGAAATGTAAGAATTGTGTAACAACAAATCAGATTTTGAAATTGAATTTAGACACACAACATTGCGCTTGGGGTAACGAGTGTGCTGTTTTTAAGAGGAAAATTGTTGAATATCAAAGTAAAGTGGAATACCAATAGCAATTACAGAATAAACAAGGATCTCAAGTTCTGTATTTAAATGTGCAAGGAGCTCTAAGCAATTGGGAAATTGTTGAAATTATGACTCTGGAGAATAATCCAGATATTTTATTGCTGAGTGAGACACATGTTACTGATAATATTTTTGATGTAGAAGTTGCGTTACCTGGATACAATATGCTCAGGGTGAATTCTGATACAAGACGTACAGGTGGAATCAACATATATGTAAAAAATGACATGAAGTATAAAATGATATCTAGAATAGCGAAACAATCTGAATATTGGATGGCATAGCGCAAGTAAAGCTGAATTTTTGAGTGTGTTTGAAGACTGGTGTGAGAATATAGCTGAAACATCAAACTTTGTTCTAATAGCAGGAGACTTCAATATAGATTTATTGTTGAATTCCACTTACAGTAAACAATTTGAAAGAATTATATCATCCTTGAATTTGAATCAACTTATAAAAGTGCCAAGAAGGATTACTAAAAACTCTAAACCGTTGATAGATCCAGTACTGTCTAATAGCGATGCAAATATCATAGTAACGATTGAAGAAGACCTGAAAATATCAGATCATGGAACTATGAGAATGAATATAAACCAACAACTTCAAAAAAAGGAACTTTTAAAAACACAATGGTTGCAAGGATATAATAAATCAGAATTCATCAATAACTTGGATAAGCTTAATATCAATGGATTACTTGAAAAGCAAGAGAATATTACCGGTAAGTTTTTGAATGTATTTAGAATTGCTCTTAACCCGTTTTGGCCCGAATTTTTTTTTTCTGAAATTTTTCTGGTTTTCTGCTGAAAGTATGTCTATAAAGGATTAAATAATGAGAGATTGAATTCTTTTTATCTTCAAAATGGTTTTTTTCCACGTTACAATAATGGAACACTGAGCCTACTGAGCCCTTTCATCAGAAATAAAACAACGAATTTAGGAAAGAAATGTTTATTCAAAATATCAAGAAAAATCTAAAGTGAATACAGAATAAAAAGTTTATTTTCATTACAAAACATGAAATGATGGGAAATAGCCTTCATGTAAATTTACTCCACATTTTTCACATTTTTTTGTGGAGTTCTTTTTGCAGATGGCGCAACTATTCTGCTTTTCAGCAAGAACCATCCAGTGATCCTTGCAGTCATATCAGATTCCATCTGGGACACGCGATACTATTGCTTTGGAGGATTCTGGTCGACCTGTTTCACTGATTGGGGTTCCATATTCTGCGAGATAGATTTGTACAATTTCTCTTCTAAATTTCAAGTAATCAGTTTTTGACTCACGTCGGCGATAAATTTTCCACGCATTGCGTATGCTTGTATCGATACAGAAGGCGAATACTGCCCACCACTATTTTCTAGTTCTTATCTCTATTCTGTATCTATCTATGTTTTCATCCATTCTATCAACGCCACCCATATATTGATTATATTCGGATGTAACATTTGGCTGCGTAACATGAATCTTCTTTCTCTCAGATGATACCCATCTCATTGCTTCTTGATGCAATTCAACAGGATCACAAGAGCTGACCGTTGTGACAACCCTGTTATCATTCCATGATGTGACAGTTATATCAGTATTGGTATCTGTAAGGAAATCATAGGTACCTCTTTTCTTCTTTTTCATAATTTTGCCCGATAAAACTGGGCATTTTTCGATACGGTTTGTCATTATTGTGCCGGTATAACCATATCCAATATCCTTCAATCTATTAACTAACTTAAATCTATCAACTAACTTTAATGATGAGAAATGTCGATCTCCATAGATTTTGAATAGCACGTTCTTGGGAAGATTAGATAAAAGACTCATGACAGTCGAACCCCCAAATCAGAATTTTCTCTTTTTTCTTCACCTTGATAGGGCTGAAACTGCATAAGGTACCCAAATGGTTCACACAAACACCACATTTTGTACCCGTATCGGATAGGCTTTCCTCGTATGAGTTGTTTTGCCGCGTGACGTCCATAATAGGGCACCATACTTTCATCGATACTAAGATGTTCAGTGTATTGAGAGTGTTGTAATAATCGAGAATTCAACATATCAAATAGTGGGCGAACTCTGGCAAATTTGTCATTCTTTATAAGATTGTTATTATCGGCACAATGGGCATATCTTTTAATTTGTTCAGATCTATTTCTTCTCATTGCTTTGGCAACTGCAATGGTACAGGTCTCGGTATCAGTTTCTCACAATATTCTCCATCTAGGCACACGAATATATCCAGATACTAGGAGTACTGCAAGAAAACATCTCAAGTCTTTTGTATTCATGTCAAAAGTGTGATCTCCTTTTGATTTTGCAAAAATAATAAACATGTCGGCTAGAAAGCCACAAACCTCTTCATCAAACAAGTGTTCAAAACAGCTCACCGGATCCTATGGTACATGCTCTGGATCTTTGGGACAGATGAAAGTATCGAAAGAAGGATGCAAATCAATCTTAGACCAATTTTGTTCAACTTTTTTGACACGTCGAAATGGTAATGTGCTTCTTAGTTGTGCTAGAGGTATTTTGTCTTCTTCATCGTAATCACTGTCATCATCAGACTTGTCATCGAATCTAGTAACTCCACGTTGTGTATAAACTGTAGCCGTAGTCTGTGCTTGCAGTTGACGTCCACTCAGATTATCAATTTTTGTATTTTCTTCTTCATTACCACTATCTTCTTCGCTTCCGTCTCCATCACTTCGAGGTGTTATAAATATATCGACGTTATTTACAGTCAGATCATCAGAAAAAGAATCAATGCTGTTAACTCTTCGGTTGTTAGTGGTCTGGAAGAATTCCCGAATAAGCCTGTATAGTAGGCCCGATGTTCCATTTTTGGAACATCCAAGTTTCATGCAATATAAAAAAAAGGAAGAAAATAGAATCCGCGATATGACAAATCCAAATTGAAATACAAGCTTCCACAAGCTTCATATAATAATGCATCAAGAGATATATATTATGAATAAAGAATTATTCACATACCTATGCAGCGACATTTTCATTAGAAATTATTTTAAGATTGGAAACAGCACTAAATGTACGTGTCATAAAACTATTCTTTGTTATATGCGCCAATAACTGCTCACATATGTGTAGAATAAGTAGAAAGAGACAGGAATCTTATTTGATTAGACAATTTTCCAGAATTAGGAGAAAAACCTTGTGTTCCAGTATTGGAATACCGGGAAAAAATGGGTTTGATTTTACCAAACAAAAAGCCATACCGGTTGTAAATAATGTCGAATGGAATAATCCGAATCTGAATGATTTGAAACAAGAGAAGATTAGATTATACAAGAAATCTAAATTTACAGAGCTAGAAGAAGACTGGAATAGCTATAAACTGTGTAGAAATGAATATGTACAGCTATTAAAAAAAGAAAAGAATTTATGATTTCAAAATAAATTGGATCAAGCAGAATCAAACCCTAGAGAAACTTGGAGAGTATTAAAGAGCTTAGTAGGTGATAACAAGCAAAATATGATCAACTGCATAGAAACAAATACTCATACGGTCATCAATAATAAGGAAATGGCAAATAGTCTCAACACTTATTTTGTGGAAAGTATTCAGCAGTTGAATGAAAGTATAAAACCAAATAGAAATGATATGCAACCATACTATCATGAATTCACGAATAAGTGCGTTAATAGCTCCTTCAAACTAAGAGATACCAACTTGAGTGGATTAGAAACAATACTAAGATCTATGAATAATAAAAAAGATACTGATCTGATAAACCGCGAAATGCTCGCAGATACGTGGATAGTAACAGGGAGTATTTTGCTGCATATTGTAAACATACCAATGAAAAAAGGCAATGTGCCGGATGAGCTGAAATGTGCTACGGTCGTACCAGTTCCTGAAGTCTCAGGATCAATAGAATGTGAAGAATCCAGACCTATAAATAATGTGAGTGTTGTAGAAAAAGTTTTAGAATTGTGCGTTAAGAAGCAGTTGATGAAGTTTATCAACAGCAACAACATTCTTGCTGGAGAACAATCGGGCCACAGAGAAAAACATCCTTGTGAGACAGCTCTGAATTTTGTTTTGAATGATTGGAAAAAGTTAAATAAGAATAAAAAGATAATTGCCGTGTTTTTTGATTCCAAGAGAGCGTTCGAGACTGTTGACAGAAACTTATTGGTTAAAAAATTAGGATATTATGGTATTGAAGGCAATGCGCTCGATTGGTTTGGAAGCTATTTACATAATAGAAAACAGAGAACAAGGGTAAATGAAGAAGAATCTGATGTTGTTAACATTGATATTGGGGTACCACAAGGAACCGTATTGGGAGCACTATTATTTTTATTATATATAAATTATATAATTCATGCAGTCAAATTTTGTGGAATAAAATTGTTTGCGGATGATACGCTACTATATGTATATAGCTACAGACTAAATTGATGAGGGAATGGACAAAATAAAATCTGATGTCAATAGCTTATTAGACTGGTTGAGTTACAATAAGTTGAAGATTAATATTAAGAAAACAAAGTATATGATCATTAGTACAAAAAATGAAGACATTCAAGAATTAGTGACAAAAGAAGGTGAAATTGAACAAGTGTCAATGATAAAATATTTAGGAGTTTGTATTGATCATAGATTGAGCTTTAATGAGCACATAGACTTTATATGCAGAAAAATGGCTAAAAGAATATATTTCCTACAAAGAATTAGAGAAAAAATGAGCTACACCCAGGCGATAAGGATTTTTGAATCAATAGAAGCACCACATATAGATTTTTGCGCCCCAATACTTTTTCTTTGTAATAACTCTCAATTACAGAGAATGCAGAAGCTCCAAAACCGGGCAATGAGGTACATATTAAAAGTCAATAAATTAACTAGCACAAAACTCATGTTAACCACTCTTCAATGGTTGAGTATAAAACAGAGAATATATTTTTCAAGTCTCATTTTTATATTTGAAATTGAAAATAGAATACTCTCAAGTTATTTGAGCAAAGATTTCGTTTCTGTAGGAGATTGCCATGATTACGACTTATGTAATAAAGGTAATATTATATTACCTGAAATGTTGAAAGCTTGTACTCAGAATTGTTTGGTATATAAAGGTTTTCTGATATTTAATAACTTAAGTGATGAAATTGAGAATCTGAGCAATGTAAAAACTCTCAAAAGAGAATGTAGGGAATATGTAAAAAATTATGTGAATTTACTTTATATTTGGTACAAAACTATCGCTTATATTTCATTGTTAAATGATTATCATATTTAAATATTCATTGTCCAATGTAACAACATTCCAGCTGAATAAATACTATTATTATTATTATTATTATAGTGTACAAAACTTTAAATTCATGAAATTTGTCATAATAATGCATGAAATCCGTGATTCTGTACTCCTATGTTATTCATATTATTGTTATTCTCAAGTAGAAATCGTGAATCCGATGAACCCATCTATACCAATTGTCGCAGCTGAAGCAACAACTTTGACACCCATGTCAGATATGTAAGCTACCCCTGTAACTACGACTACTACAACCGCAATCAGGGCAAAAATGAAAGATGCCTTTGTAACACAACTCCGAAGAAAGATATAGACGTCAGTTTACTTGAAAAATATATATACTTTAGGCGATCATAATAAAAAGAGGTGTTTCTCTGGCCCCTTCTACGGCCGTGAAGTTTCAATCTATGGTACAATTATTTCGTGATGATCGCCTGAAAAACGTTGTATATACCTCGACCTTAAGCTCTTTTGTGGTCTCACAACAGATTCAACCAAAAAAGACTATTTCCATGGCCTTGATACACAAATTACTATTCATCGTTGTTTATTTCAGTTCGTTTGCGTGACTTGGGCACCACAAGAAAAGTCCTCCTCTCCCTGCTAAAGAAGTTGGATACAATAATTTGAATGGGCAGAAGCTGTTCTGAAACGACGTCATGGTATCCTAGGCAAAAGACTCTTTTCTAAATGCAAAACTCCTATTGACACAATTTGATCCATCAAAGACCTAAGGATTCTCATTCTTTCCCAGCTCCAAAATTTTTGGAAAAACGAACACATTCCGCCTTACCGTTAAATAGTCAAGAAAAAGTCTTCACATATGCAGCAAGTTTCCATGAAAGCTGCCTCTATAGGGCTTGTCTCTGAATTATTGTTCCATCGCCAATAGCATTACTGCCAGTTGAATCTATTAATCTTCATCTCTGGAATATGAATTGAAACTTATACAGCGCAAGTTATAGAAATGTTCTATTATTTGTGACTGCTTCTATTTTAACATGTCTATATTTCTTTGGAATTTATGTTTAGGAATCTTCTACTGTGAAAGAAGTACTTTTGTATAAACAAAATGAACAAATATTTCTAACTTTTCCACTAACGAAAATGAATTTCTTAGCCTATAATAAATTCATTCGAAGATGCCAAATTATATCTATAATATATCTCATTTTGTATTCCATATATGTCAATATTGTAAGCAGAGTAATACGATTACAAAAAAAGTAAGTAGCATTTTCAAATCAAGTTCATATATTACTGGAAATAAGTCTTACGAATAATGAATGCTATTATTATTGCATATCTTGCTGACAATATAAAAGTAGAACCAATTATTCTCATCCATGTCTCCATATCTCAATTATTTACCTACTCACTTGAATAAATCTTAAACTTCCACTAAATACTAAATAATACTGAATTTTCAATATTCTGATTATAGATTTGAAATTTAATTCTGAAAACTATATTCAGTGAGTTGAGAATTCAGTTATACTTAGTATTTAGTAGAAGTTCAAAATCATTTCCGATTATTCAAGAGTTTCAAACTTCCAGCGCAGCTCATATTAGTTCGATCAAAAATATGAGCTGGAGCTGCTAATCGTGTATCAAGCTAAAACATTGCCGATTTCTATCTTCTTACTCCAGAATCGTTGGTTCACGATTACAAATTCGACAGCAATATATTTGAGTGTTAACCTTGAATTGAATTCTATCTATACAGATAGATGAAGGTCAAGTCAGTGATATCAAAATGAATACAAAAATTTGAATAAGAACTGCCATTTAAATGATATCGACCGTTTTTTGAATTTTTGTCTTTCTGTCTGTCTGTCTAAAAGTTTTTCTCGAATAGGCTCCGAAACGGCTAGATGAATTTCAGTGATTATTTTACTAATGTCAATTATACTGATAAACTTTGCGTAGTTAGAGTAACCATTATAGTAAAAAATCGCTTGCCAACGGGAATTTACCGCTGTAGATTCACAAAATCATTTTATCACGATAAATTGCTCTTGCCACGGAGAGGTGATACACGGTTTTATTACAAACACGCAATCAGTTTTTGAAATGTCAAAATTTTATGGTTTTGGGAACGCGTTTTTCGCGGAAATGTTCAATATAATTGGGTCTGAAAATACAAAAAAATGTCAAAAGGGTATATGGAAACTAATTAGTGCATTTTGTAATTGAAAAAGGCAGTAGTTGCAGCTAACATCGTCAATCTAACCATTAACTTTTCTTCCAAACATTTTTTACCTGTGAGTAACATCCTTCGAGTCATCTGCTCTGATTGAACCCTCGAGCTATGCTCTCGTGATAAATTCGGACAGATTATTCCCACGATGTTGCTGGGTAAAAAAAAATCATTGATAAAATTGCAGTCCCTTGTGGTATGATCTACAGAAATTTCAGGGATGAAGACAGAAATTTTAATCCAAATTGTTGAAGGTAACGGGATTAGTGAATGTGAATGATAGAGATGGGAGAATTCAGTCAATTCTTCAATTATATTTTTCTACTCCTGCAGCTTCGCCTACACCTTCACCATCTTTGAGAGCGGAAGAAATATTTTGTGTTGATTTGTATTCTATGGATGTTCCAATTAGTATCCTCCACAGATGTCGGTTGAGGCAATCGACAAATGAAAACGTTCATTTCTTGCTTTTTCTCTATGTTAACCAATTTTTTGGTTCTTGGTACAATATATACATGATTTAATTCCAGCAGTGTTTTGTTATAGCAGATTTTCATTCAGCAGTTGGGAGAAATTCATCATTTATAATATCAATGTATGCTTCTGAAATCTCAAAACTATCTGGACCGAGTGATACATCAAAAGTTTGGTAGGAATTGAATGAATTGATATTCAGCTTATTGGATAGTTTTGAAGGGGGTACTACTGCTGTATCTTCCACCGAACAGCCGAAAAAAGCGCTTATGATTTATTCTTGTTCATTAACATCATTCTCTTTCATAGCCTTATCGTAAGATAATAATGGCAAAGACACAAACACAATAGTTTATCCGACAAAAGTATTGCGGCGTTCTGCGTAACCTCCATCCCCAACATGTTAAAATCACATGTTTTGTGGAATTATTGACATTCTGTTGAATTTCTCAGTATTGTTGAACGAACATAAGTGAAGTTGAGTGGTGATATTGTCCGACAGAATTTCTGCTGTATATTTCCAGTCCGAAGCTCTGAAAATATTGATTAGATGAGATTGGTTTGCTGATTAACACTTGTCGGACAAAAATCATACGTAGAGGTGAATATATTTCTTGATCAAATAATATATTGTCCGACAAAAATAGTGCGCTGTATTGACGGTCCAAGAATAAAAAGATAGGATGTAGTGTTTTTAGTGTTCGTATGCGCAAAATATTGAATCTACCTTTCAACCAAATTTTGTATATCTATTTGTGAGATCAAAAAATAATATTCTCCAACTTTCTATGTCTTGTAACGTAATTATTCATTCATCTACCAGCAAATAGCACACGTCACTTTTAATTATCAAAAACAGAATAAACTTCTAATAATATTAGAAGAACAAACTAAACAGTAACACATATCACATTTATAGCACGTGGTTAACAACTAACTGCTGACCAGGGTAGTACTTCTCGGCGTAGAGGGAAGTAGCTGCTTCCATCTAGGGTCGAAAATTGAAGCTCGTCTTTAAGTCTATAACTTGGCCTATAGCGATTTCTCATTTGCAAATTTTTTTTTCTCATTTCCTCTCCACAAAAGTGCAACATGTGAAAAAAGGGATAGAAGGAATATCTTGATGTGAAACTGATCATACAATTTGAAAATATCATCATTTCAGAGAAAATTTTCAAGAGAGAGCGGAAAATTGATGAAGTCCCAATATCTCTCAGCCAGGTCTTCGTTTTGGTGTCCGGACATAACAAGAGAAGTATTGTACGAATTTTCATGGTGCCTCAAATACCTACCTTGAAATGTCTACCAGATCTCGGTCTATTTCAACGTAGAGTCACCGCTGGCAGAGTCTTTGTTGACTTCACAGGGTTTGAGTAACTTAACAAAGAGTCACCACTGGAGGAGTCATTGCTGGCTTCACAGTGTCAGAAATATTTAACGTAGAATCACTGCTGGAAAGGTCATCTAGTGGATTGGCAGTATTGAAACAACTTAACGTAGAATCACTGCGGGGGAACCATGTTGGTTCCACCAGTATAGAACTAGCTATAAAGTTGGTCCACCGTTCGAGGCAAATGTTGATTGTCTTTGGCAGTCACCGCATCTTCATCGTTAGGTTTCAGTCCAGCTATCTCCGTGCAAATCCCTGCGATATATGTATATGCTCGACAGCTCCATTTTTTTGTGTGAATGAATATCATAGTAACACTTACTTCCTGAATTTATTCTCAAAAACACCCTGACCTTTTCCTCTGAGTTACTTAGCCGTCAACCTTTAGAAACTGTGTCACCAGCCGCACTGGCGCCCGAGTATACCGTCGGCAGTTTCAACAGCGATGCCAGAATTACCAACCTCGCCATCGGCGGGGTATCGTCACATATTATAAATGATAGAATCAATTCTCTCAACTGTTATATGAAAATCTGCCATCACAAAACTTTGCCGAAATGAAATTATGTATATAAGTAAGATAATAATGGATCATATGAATGATAAAGAGGAATTTGAAATTGCTTAAACCATATTCAGATATTTTTCTTCCAGATGACGAAACTTCAACTTCTACAAATGGCACTGAACATTTCATTCGAGCGATAGATTGAATTCATTTAACTCAAAAAACTATAGGTACCTAGAAGTACACAGGGAAGTGGTACAAGATCCAGTACAGAACATATTAGAATGAAACATGATTCGTCCATCTTATTCTCGATGGTCTCCTCCAGTAAGGGTTGTCTCAAGAAAATTGGACGCTTCCGGTAAGCAAAGATGAAGGATCGTAATAGACCACAGATGACTTAAAGAAGAAACAATGAGGATAAGTACCCGATATGCTGAAAATGAATGCCCTACCATACAAATTAGGTAGCTGCAAATATTTTTCAGCCTTGGATCTTGCATCTGGTTTTCATCAGATCGTGACGAATAAATCAGATATACAAAAACTGCATTCAATACTGAGAATGATCATTTTCTTCCTTGGGAATGCCTTTTGAAGTCAAAAATATTGCGGCAATCTTTCAAAGAATCATGGATAACGTACTTGGAAACTTAGTTGATGGAATTTGTCTTGTTCACTTGGATAATTGCGTGTATTCCGTAACATCATCATAAACTCATTACCAATCTATGAGTTTTTTGACAAATGGTAAAAATTGTGAAAGCAAATTTTTAGAATTTCTGTCAGTGCTACTTATGTTCCTAGGCTGAAATAGATAATGATCGATGAAAACTCATGGATTGAGTTACAGAATAGCCTCGAATGTCATCATTCTTAGTACCAGTTTGCAAGAACATATTCAAAATTTGAAATCAGTTCTTAACAGTCTAAAACATGTTCACCTAAAAATACAATTGCATATATCTGAATTTCTGAGAGAAGAGGTACCTTATCTCGGACATGTCGTGACTCTTGTCAAACCAAATTTTGAAAAAGTACATGTAATAGAAATTACCACTTCTGAAACGATAAAACAAGTCAAAATAGGTCTGCTAGGTTACTATCGAGAATTTATTGAACATAATTTCTTATTCAACGGGACCTCCCACAGAATGTTTGAAGAAAGACACGACAATAAATTATATCGATTCAGACTATGTTTTCTGTTCTAATATTTGTGGGAACCTTTTGATAAACGACTCCATATTACAATACCTTGATTCTAGTAGATCTTTTACGGGTGCCAGCAATTCTGATATTGGCGCTATGCTGTCAGAAGGTATTATTGGATTTGATCTTCCGAGCTGCACTCTGAACGACTCAGGACAAAGCTCCTGTTTAATCAAGTAAGAGTCACTAGAAGTCGCATGAGCAATGAAATACTTCAGGCCATATTTGTTCGGGATGAAATTTAGAATCATTTAGGACCATAAATCTATGCAATATTTCAGTTCATTATGAGAACCAGACTCTGAATTGATGAGATGGTATCTCGAACTCAGAGAGTATGATTATGAAGTGAGTCATGAAAAAATGAGCTCTAAACATAAACGCTGATGCTGTATCCCGCATAGAATTGAATGATAATAACGTAGATTTGGGAATAAGAAATGTTTCTGAGTACATTGAAATTTTCAATGATAATTCTGCTCCTTGAAATGAGACACAATCTATGATTGCTGAACCAGACAAAAGCCATCCTAATGATCCTTAAATCAATCAAACCATACATTCAAATGCTAAGAGTCCTCTTGTAAAAGTAACACTCACAGATTCGCCTATTAATTCTGGAGAAAATCAGTAAATAATATCTGGAGTGAAACACTTTCCATCCAAATCGAAAATAAAGATAATAATTTATACCGACAAAATGCGAATATCAGAAACTATGTAGTTATGAAAAAGACGTCATAAGCTGTATTTGAGAATTCGTCGTTCCAAAAGTTATATATTACTCGTCTCTCGAGCAGCCATTTACGGTCTACGACATCTTGATGCAGCCACTACGGCGCGGTCACTTCGGTGCGGACACTAGGGCGCCGGCCATTTCGGAACCGAGCCATCACGGCGCCGGGCCATTTCGGTGTCGCAGCATTAAAATTCTGGACTTGTGGATTTGTGAATTTGCAGGGAATTACTGCATTAAAAAACAATGTGATGCAGATGCAGTGCAAATTATAACTTGAAACATACCTGATCTATACTCAAATCACTGTGGAACGTCGTTTTGCTATTGAATAGCAACAATCACTCTAGCTGAAACTGAACTGTATTTCCTTATTATCTTGCAAGATAATTTTGATTCATAGAATTTTAATGATTGAATTAAGATTATGTACATGATGGAAATTCAGAATTATTATTATCTTGCAAGATATTTTTGATGCATCGAATTTTTATGATTAAATTAAAATTATGTATATAATAGAAATTCAGAATTCTTATCATTTTGCAGGATGATTCAAATTCTTTGAATTTTCATGATAGATTCGAAATTAAGTACATAATGCAAATTCGGAGTTATTATTACCTTGCAAGATTATTCTAATGCATTGAACTTTCACGAATGAATAAAAATTATGTAATAATCTATACATTTTACAGAATTCTATTGAATAATAAACTACTCTTGATTCGAAATTCTGTATATTCTATTTGAAACCTTGACGTTTCGATCCTTTGATCAAGAATCTTCTTCAGAAAACAATCGATACAAAAATAAAACAAGGCAAGTATCGATACTTTCCTGAAGAAGATCTTTGGTCAAAGGATAGAAACGTCAAAGTTTCATATAAAATATACAGAATTTAAAATCGAAAGTAGTTCTTTCAAATTATGTACATAATAGAAATTCGGAATTTTTGCTATCTTGCAGGATTATTCTGATCAATTGAATTTTTATGATTGAATTAAAATTATGTACATAATGGAAATTCAGAATTTTCATCCATTAAATTTCTATGATTGCATCAAAATTATGTACGTAATTTTAATGCATTGAATTTTCTTGATTGAATATAAATGGAATTGTACACTGAGAGAAATATGTTGTTGTTGTGAATATATTTACAATTAATTTAAATACAATTTATAATCAAAAAAGTGACACCAACATAGAGATTTTTGAAATAAATATATAGGAATATTGAAAAATCAAAGATAATATATAATTAAAATAAAACTATTAGAAGATAAATATAAATTTATTTGTATTTTAAACTTGAAAATACCACATAATACAAATAAATAAATGGGATATTGAGAGCACATCTTCTTGGAAAGTAAAATTTAAAATATTTTATACTTACCCTGAATATTCAATATAATTATTTCAAATAAACTTATGTTATCGTCCTTAATATAATGATATAATCATTGTAGCAGACATATTCATTTGGATTCAATATTTTGGGATAATTGATCGATTCACTGGTTTCTCCCCACCCCGACGACCCATGGGTAGGGTGTGTTACCCTCCACAATCAACAGTAACATACATAAGATGTTTTTCAAGGTACATATTATGCTGGATCAAAATGATTGCCTTGAAAACTGTTTTGTAAACATTATGCACATTACCGCTAACGTGGGGGTGACACACTTACTCTTTCAGTCGTAGGGGTAGAAAGAATCATTGCATCGACCTGTGGATCACAAAATTATTTATGATTAAGCTGTATATGTATATATATATATATATATATATATATATATAATCGATATACTTTTTATTTATAATCAAAAATATACAAGAAAAGAAACTAAATAATTAAAAATAATAATTATGAATAATATTTTGAAGTAGGAATGAAGTGGTTAGTTTAAATGAATATGCAGAAGATTAATGAAAATATACATAGTATCTACCGTTTGGTTGTAATGTAAACAAAACAGGTACACTTCCAGGCCACTCATTTGGAATTAAATATGCGAAAATGTTTTGTTTTTCACCTTCATATGCATCTAAATGAAGTTCATAGCTCTAATAATCTTTGAAGCCTCCTAAAATACTGTAAAAATATATTTGAATGTATAAGATCTAGCATTTTCTTATATGTATACATTTATACATATATATATATTATTGATCGAATACTTACATTTACGTTTATCACATCGTGATTCAGAGGCATCACCATCCGCAGTTTTGGGTATAATATTGGTTCCTGTATATCAATATCCTAGAAACTCCTACCACATATGTTATCCAAATACAGAATATCAAACTGCGTAAGAATTATAGTGACAGTGCTATCAGAAGATACTGATGTACATGGATCTGACTGTATTAGTTCCATTTTTTCATCAGCTCCAATATCATTTTTATTCTGAAATTAACGAAAATATTTGAATATATTACGTACCTATATATCAAATTCATGGAGTAGAAAACAAATTCTGATAGAAAATGCTCAAAAGTATTATATTCAAACATATTTTTGAATATTGTAGAAGATTTCAAACAGAATCATAAATTTACCTTTTCTTTCAATAATGTCTAATGTTTGTTTTTGAATTTCAAATATTTTCCTATGCTATTAATCAATTTCTCCAATACGTGGTCGGTCAATGAATAAAATGCTTCCTGGTCCATTCCAGCGGCTGTACAATAAAATAAAATAATATGAAATGATATGATAAACAATTATCGTCGGTCTTGCTGAAAATATTGCTTGGTGTCTGCAGCAAATATACAATATAACAATGATATCTACTTTAGTTTCAATTAGCTATGCTATTATAGTATCACAATATTTGCAAATTTGATAGAATAATTAGATGCTATGATTAATTTTGTGCTTCAAGCATAACCTTTCAGAAACATAAACCAGAACTACTGCGATTATCCTAGATAAATTTTTGAACATATTAGTATAAATAATACAGATTTGAATTAACTTACCTTCAAATCGCTCACACCAATCTGAAAAGCCCCAGTATACAGAAATAGCCTTCACAAATTCGTCGCACATTTTATAGCTTCTTCAAATTACGAATGACGGAATGACTCTATGTACGAACACTAAACGAAACTATGCATGATGGTGAATAAGGCTTGTATATAATCTTGTGACTCAGGAAATATACAGTATCAAGATTGTAATATATTGAATATTTGACTTGATTTTATACATAATTATTTTAAATATTTCCAAATATTTATGTTGTTCCATTGAATATAACAATATATTTGAGACATAAACTAATATACTCATATATTAAAGTTCTATATATGGGTATATTAGTTTATGTTTCAAATATATTGAATATTTCACTTGAATTTATACACAATTATTTTAAATATCTTCATATATCTATATTTCTCTATTTAATATACCAATATATTCAGAAAATGAACTTATATAAGCATATATTAATGTTTAATATATAGATATTAGTCTTTATTATATATTACTTAAGAATGCAAGGATTTTAAAAACCAATATACTCTTATATTGGTTCGAAATATTTATATTTGAGCTCCTAATACCCATTTATTGAAATTGATAATACTAAATCTAAATATATAATTGTAAATATACATTTCTCTCAGTGTAAGATACTAATACTTCTGAATTTCCATTATAAATATATTTTAATTCAATCATAAAAATTCAATGGATCAAAAGTATCCTGCAGCATAATAATAATCAACAATTACCATTATGTACATAATTTTTATGAAAATTCATTGCATCGAAATTCAATTGATCGGAATTATCTCGCAAGATATTAAAAAAGTATAGTTTCAATTCAACTAGAATAAATTGTTGCTTTTGAATAGCAGAACGGCGTGCTATAAATTATTGTCACAGTATATTTTAATAGTTATAACAAACATTTGGAGGTAGTAAGGATCTTTGAAAAATATGAATTCACCGAGAGTTCTATTTCAATATGCACCTGTATCACATCATGCTGTCAAGAGGGTTGAAAATGAGTTTTATGAGCCTCGTAGTCTCTTATAATTCTGGAATATAGTCATCAATCCTCATCCACCTAAATTTGAAGTCAGGTAAGCGGGGCATCAATGCATTTATTTCTGTAATACAGTTCATCCGTGCTTATTTCGGAAATTTCAATTTGTTTCCAATTAATCAGTAGAAATTTCTTATCATTCAGTTATTGAAGTTACATATCAATCCTCCTTATACTTGCAATGGAATTCATCCTGATTGCCAATATATTACCTGATTTCGTATAAATAAATGTATGTATTCCTGCCATTCTTCTGATTTAGTTCAAATGTGACATAACTGCTTGTGCCTTATTTAGAATTATTACAAATAGAGTTCATTTTGCATAAATTTTGTTTTGATTTGTGTGTCAGTGTATTAAAGAAGATGGAAGGTAGTATTTTGGGTCAACGTGGACGCCCAAAATTTGCAAACGGTGGTCAGTTATATAGTTTCGAAAAAAAATATGTGAGAGGAGATGTTAAATTTTGTTGTTGTGAAAGACGTAGTGAGTGTCATGCTAGAGTTCGGATAGGTAATCAGAAGAATAGAGTCTCATACTCAAGAAGCGTCAGTTGTGAATATTAGTGTTACAAAAGTACTTAACGCTATTAAATCACGTGCACAAGTTCTAGATGCATGCGCAGAATACTACTATTGCTTGTCAGGAAAAATTACCTTCGATACCAGCACTGAAAAAAGTTGTCCAAAGAGCTAGAAACAATATTAGCCGTGCACCTCCTCAGCCACAGAATATAGAAATTTTGGGAATTCCAGATGAATTCAAAATGTACAAGACTCCTGAGGGTACAGTGGAGAAACTTCTCTCGTCCGAAAGTGGTCCTGGTGCAGATAGAATATCAATATTTGGACGAGAAAGAAACGCAGAAGTTTCTAAAGATTGTAGTTCGTGGTTTTGTGATGGTACTTTTTGAATTACAAGCCCTATAAGTGTATGTGTTATTAGCGAAAAAGTATAAAGGTGTGCATCCTGTATTCTATTGTCTACTACCAAATAAACAGCATACAACGTACGAAAAGATGTTCGACATGGTAAAGGAAATAGTTCCAGATTTTCTTCCAACTAGTTTTTCTTGTGATTTTGAAGTGGCTGCTCTTTCTACCATACAGATAAAATTTCCCGAATGTCACGTGTTTGGATGTTTTTTCCATTGAACTAAAAATATAAAAAACCATCTCTCGCAATATGGATTACTAAGTCTGTATAATAATAATTCGCATTTTGCTCTTGATTGTCGAATGATTACTTCATTAACATTTGTCCCAATTAATGATCTCGAGTTGAATGACAAGCTTTCTTGATCTGCGGATCCGTTTTTAGATTGATTTGAGGACAACTATATGGGTCGCTTGAATAGACGCGGCATTTGATGAAAAGAGCTGCTATTTCCAGAGAAAATGTGGAATTTATATCATCAGACGTTCAATGAAGATGATAGAACAAATAATTTTGCAGAAGCAGCTCACCGCCGAGTTCAAACAGAGTAAGGTATGGACCATCCAACATGATGGGAATTCATTGATACCCTTAGAAGAGTACAAAACGGTCGAGACATGTTTTACGAACAGCTAGTGGCTGGTAGAATACCTCCTACGAAATTGGGGAAATGTCGTGGAGCAGATCAGAGAATATCAAGAATTGTGCGCGATTACACTAGAAGAGAGAAATACGATTATCTTAGAGGCATGTCTCATGATTATGAAATGGAAAATTGAAAATTTTTGCTCGATTGAAACATTTTCTCTAGAATTACCAAATTCCATTTCTAATTGTAAGTTATATTGTGCCAAATCTCTGATAATTTTCAATATTTTTTTTTCTGCTTTGTATTCTACTATAATAAGTATCTTTTTCTTAAATAATTAGAGATATCACAGTATCTTGAAATATTGGATATGGTCTTGATAGACCACCCATTATTAATTATCTGACTTATGCTTAGTTCATAAGACTATAATATGAATTGAAAATAATGTTTATTTGTTCAAATAAATTTTGGAGTTGGAAAAGCCAAAAATATATTTGTTGAATAGATGAATAATAAGAATGTTTGCTTTGAAAATATTTATTGATTACGATAAATTGACTACGTTTCGGCCAAAAGGGCTCAGGCCATTTTCAAGTCCAAAAAATCACATTAGGTACAATCTAGGTCGAAAGACTTGGGTCGAAAAATTGTTAAAATTTCAAAACAAAAAATTGAAGTGATTACTGCAGTTTTTCGTTTGAAAATTTTCAAAGCCAACATTCCTATTATTCATCTATTCAACTAATATTTGTTCCAATATAAATATCATTAATCTCAATAGCAAATTTTGTATGCATATATTTTTGTCTTGTAATATTATCTTATGATTTATTAACTTGGAGTTTTATGTGTAAATTGTATTAGATATCTAGTTCTTGTATTTTTATGTACATTTCTTGAAATTGCAGTTTGCGTAAACTCTCTTTTTCTTGTACTGAAATTGTGAATTTTCATTTGAACTTTTTCTGTATCAAATTCTCCTCCTTTCTTCCAATTTCGTTGCACGTTATAATGAAATAAGAAAAGCGTAGGAATACATCATTAGTTTTTCATTCAATGCTGGACAATAAATCACTTTTTCTGCCGACTGACTTCGAAAGTACGACTTTATTGACAGTTTACAGTCTGTAAAGTGTGACTTTCACTGCCTAGGCAGTAAAAGTGTCGTTTCCCTAGCAACCGCCCAACGTATGCATCACAAGTTGACAACCGATCAACAAATGCATAGCATCATATATTGATGAGGAAGAAATTTTAGAAAAATATTGAGATTAATCATAAAATTAATCAAATTTTTACAATCGGCAAAGGAATTATGTGTTCAACACAGCAAAAAAAGAAGTTTAACTGCCTTACCTAGATTCAGAGACGAGGTGTAGCCGCGTCAGTAATCTGCCATCTTTTGCGTAGTCTATGAATGTAGGCAAGGCAGTAAATCTTAATTTTTGGCCGTTTTGGACACATAATTTTTCTGCTGATTGTTCCATTTTGATTACTTTTCTGATTGATTTCAATATTTTTGAAAAATGTCACCGCTGTCAATATATGTTGCTCTGCATAAGTTGATCGGTTGCCAAGTTTTTATGAGTCTGTTGGGCGGTTGTTGTGGGAACGATACTTTTGTTACCTAGGCAGGGAAAGTGTCACTTTACATACTGTAAACTGTCGATAAATTTGTACTTTTGAAGTCAATCGGCAAAAATTAACTATTTTGGATTCCTCAAATCGCTTGACTCTATAAAGCAGAGAAAAGTGTATCAGGATTGAAATGTGAGTAGCTGTAGCTATTGAATTAATGAAATATATTCCAAATTCTAATTCTGAATTTGTGGATGAACAAAAAATAATTATCTAAATGCACGAATGAATTTTATATGCTCTGGCACCGATACGACTTGGCACCGAAATGATCGGCACCCTATTGTCCGCACTGAAGTGGCCGCACCGCAGTGTCCGCTCCGAAATGGCCCATCCTGGCCATTCTACGAGCAGTTTAGTAATGTATCCTAAAGATACTTCAAATATTCTGAAATTAAATTGATTGGAAGAAATCCAGAATTGATTCATGTACAGAACAGAAAAGAAGTTTTATATATAATGAGTAGCTACTATGACAATTAGACCAATTATCGCGTGATTACGAGAGTTAGTGATTGAATTAGGAGAGAAAATTATGTGCCAAATCAGCTAAGAACTATCACTGACTATTTCAATTGATGCAGAATTTGTTCTGCAACTAAATATAACGAAAATGCTTCCTAAACCAAATTGCGCATCACTTCAACTTCCAGTAAATCAATGGAGATTAGTCATGTTGGTACTCTGAGCCTTGAAAATTATGAATTCCTGACAATAATAGATGCGTCCTTAGAGTATGCACAAGCGTATAAAATAATGGGAACACATGCTATTGGAATTACGAAGAAATTGAATAAATTCCTTTTGCATCACGGAATACCGAAATTAATTATTTCATCAACCGACTAGGATTCAAGAACCACATGGTGAAAGATTTACTATCGTTACGCAAGCAAGAAATTCATTTCACCAGTTCTCAGAATCTCAATCTAAATGGGTGGGTTGTATGCTTCCACTTAGCTGTATTGAAACACATTCGATGGTTGAATCACCAGGAGAATTTCAGAGCTTAGAATATTGAAGATACTGTAATGTTTATTGCTCAAAAGGAAATGATTTATAATTGAATTGAAATCATTATTCAATAATTGTTATTGGAGTGAAAGTTTTATTCTTCCGCATATTACTAAGAAACACTATATTATTTATTTAGCACTTACTACTACCTTGCACAAAGCCGCAGATATTCATATTTAACTATGTATATACACTGATCACTTTACTGTTTGTTATTCACTGCTCTAGATTCACCATGAAACTATTCCTACAAGTAGTTCACTTGCGTTTATATATATATATATATATATATATATATATATATATATATATATATATATATATATATATATATATATATATATATATATATATATATATATATATATATATATATATTTCTTTAAGTGCCAGTATATCAATCTTATATTGTGTTGAGCACATTGAAAAATATTCAAGTGTTCTCGATTTATTTGTTTCTTTCACAATCCATGTTCCCAATATTAGCGTTCAATCTTCATGTGTCTTCAATATTTGTAAAATTCTTCAATCTTCAGTCATTGCTTGGTAATTTCCTATTACATCTTTTTTGAATTGCTGTGCCTCAGTTTTTTGCTATTTCAATTGCTCTGCATTGACAGTTCCGTATCCAGCATTGCCCTCCGATGTATAATTTTTTATAGCCTTTTTTATCTATTTACTAGTTAGGTCATTATCTATGTACATCGTGCTGCGTTTAGGTCTATTTTTCTTCTCTATAATCAGTTCTTTGTGCTATCAACTGCTTGATTTCACTACTGTTATAGAATTGTTTGTTGTTCACAATATCATTCATTGGGACGACTCTATTCTCACTTTGACTTCAACAAACTCCTTGCGAAGCTTCTTTAATTCTTGTATATTACTAAAAAAGTCTTTACTTTTTATGACAATATTATTTTCCTTCTGCTGTCTTTCACCTCTATCTACTTTCTTTTCAACTAGCGCAGTATTTTCTCTCAGTTCTCTATTCTGTTTCTTGAGCTCTTTGATTTTCCCATTCATTTTCTCTAGAACTGTGAAATGTTCTGCTTGTTCCGATCTCATTCCTCTAATTTTTCTTATCGTTTCCACCATCATATTTTCTAGATCTTTCGTTGACACACATGATGGAGCTGGTGGTAGCGCACATAGTGGAGGTGAAGGTAGTGAACATATTGGTGGTGAAGATGGTGCACATGTTGGCAGTGGAGGTGGTGCACATGGTGGTGGCAATAGTGGCGCACATGGTGGAGGTGGAGTTGGCGCACATGGTCCCTGTGCTAGTGGTGGTGAGAATGGTGCACATGGTGGAAGTGGTGGTAAGTCACATGGTGGTGGTGAAGGAAATGGTAGTGCACATGGTGGTGGTGAAAATGGCTCACGCAAATGGCTCAAACGTTGTACGCAATAGCACAAAATATGATGTTAAAAATAGTAATTTCATGGAAAAGTTAGCAAAATATTGTGAGTACACGCAAGATAAAAGTTTTAAAAATTTATTGCCTCCATTTATAATGATGTTTCGAGTCAATATTCATGTATATTTAGATTAAGTGCTCAAACTTAATAACCGATTTGATATTTCAGAATGAACCAAAACATACAAACCTATTTTCAGCCAATTACTTTCAGTGTAAAATCTGAACCTCAAATAGTTATTTGTGTGTCAAGGCCGCAAAGGTTATCTTTTTTGGTCGAATCTGCTGTTTGTGGCTGAAGCGCAGCTGAGACCAAAAAAGAACTGTAGGTCGAGTTGCATACAACGTTTTCAAGGCGATCATCACGAAATAATTCGAAAGAACAAAATTTGATTCATTTATTTCTAAAACATTGCAATTGTAAATCTTAGTAGCCATTGGAATTGTTTCATTTCATTGTTTTCTATCAAAATTATATTTGTAGAGAATACGTATCAATTTCTTGAATATCACGAACTATTAAGGTTGACGAGGGAATATAAAATGTATTTTGACGAAAACTGTTATCTTGAAGAGTTCATCAAACAGTCCACATGGGTAAGTATGAAATATTCATGAAGTAAATTCTGACAGATCAATTTTAAGAAAGTAGTGTCAGACAGATCAGTCCTAAGAAGTAGAATTTGAAAGATGTGTACTGAAAAGTAGAAACTTCACGGCCGCAAAAGAAGCCATAGAAGCATCTTTTTTGTTATGATCGCCTGAAGATTTAATAAAGGAAAAATGTTAGCAGTGTTTTATATAAAATGAGTTAAAGAATTGGATGAATTTGGTAATCGAAAACTAATACGAGGCAGTGTCATACGAACTGCATCTATCATTCTACATACGTACAAAGTTAAACTATATATAGATGAACTATTAGGAATTCCACCTCTTAATATTTTGTTAATTGGGTCTGTCAAGAATGAAATGTTACAAAAACTGCCGCGGATGACGCTGCAATCGGATTTGGAGATGTGCACTGAGCGAATAGACACATTCTCAATCTTGAATTCAATATAAGTTTTCTACAGCCAAAAGAAATGTGTACAAAGAGTATTGACTGACTATGAAAGGAGGACAGAAACTTCTTGAAAAACGAATTGAAGATCACAAAAGACATATAGAATAAGAAAAATCTGGTAACGAGATTGCAAGTGCTTGATTTGAAATTATCCTAAAAACTCATATACTATACCCAAATATAAGAACCATTATCACATGAAGCGACAGCTGTGTCTCGCAGAGCAACAATTCAATAATGTCAGTAATGATTACGAAATTTTCAAATGACAATTCCACTGATGACCCTGTCACTATATAATATTCAATTGCTACTTGCTAGTTATTCTTGCATTCAAGAAGTCGATAACATACATTCCTGAATAGAAAAGTTTTCACAGCAATTTAAAGTTTGGTCTCCTTTGTCATTGGTTTACTTGCTCCTGAAAGTAGACCAAAGAATCTATTTTAAGTGATCCAGATAAGGAAGAATTTTTTTAAAATATCCATAATGTGGCTAAAACATCATCTTATCAAAAACAGCCATATACAAAGGTGAAGCAGTTACGTTCAGAAAATAGCTGCCCATTATCAGTTCTGTACAAAATGGATCCTGAATTTCCCGTATTGGCAGGTTCAAATCCAAGAAATGGCATAATTGGCGACTTTCAAGTGTCAGCTGCTTCAACTCGGATTGTTGCTCTCTAGACAAAATTATACATATTCAGTTCTCTTACAAATGGATGTCACATGAAGATAAGCTCTTAATGAAGTCTTTAATAGAAGATTGAAGACAAAGTTTCAGGAAAGAATGAGTTTTGAATTCTCACATTGTTGCTTTCTCTTTTTTCTCTATTTTTTTTTCAGGGAGAGTTTCTCCAACTATATAGAAATTCAAGAAATGTTTCAATCAGTGAGTTGATATCTGTTCCACAAGATACTACTGACAAAGCTCATGCAAGAAACTATTTATTGAAATGAAAATACTGACTTCTTCTTGTTTGTACATACTTCATTATCTTCAAAAATTGTCGTCAAAATAATGCACTAAATCTCAAAAGCAGCCTTCTCATATTGGTATTGAGTTTTATGGAAATATATCCAACAGAACAGACACGTGATTTACTCATAAAGTTATTTTTGGATGAAATAGAAAATTGCCTGTTGAAAATTGCTTTCTCCAACACTGTTTTGGAACTTGCATAATCCATAACCAAAAATTAAGTTGGAACGAATGACATTCCAAAAAATCGTTTAGAATGATTCCGTATGCCGTTTAGAATGATTCTGTAAGCCTTTAGAATCATTTCGACGAATTAGAAACTGATAGTTTGGTACTACCATGGTTACTTCCTAACAATTCAAGTATTCATATCTGGATTTGACGTTTGACATTTAAAAAATTTTTAAGTTCCCTCTGAAATATTGATGAGTTTCCAAAACCTTGTTAGAGAAAGTATAGTCCACAACATGTTTGGAATGGCGTATTCCACACTCGCGATCCGTAATTCTCGCCTTTGCTCGTTCAGAATATAGGCCATTCCAATACTTATTGTAGAATATACTATTCTCTAACACTGTTTTGGAATTTGCATATTCCATGACCACAATCATGCTGGAACAAGTGACATTCCAACACTTTATGTCGTTTAGAATCATTCAAAAATAATTTTCAACCAATCAGAAACTGCTAGTCAGATTACTATGATTACTTCCTGACAATTCAGATATTCATTTTTGGCCTTGCAATTGACGCCCTATAATTTTGAAAGTTTGCTCTGAAACATTATCTATAATATATTTGAAATAACGTGTTCCACACTTGCTTTCGGTTCGAATGACAAACTTTTCGCATGTTTGGGATATAGGCCATATCAATAATACTTGTAGAATATACTATATAATAGATCATCAGAATTTTTGATGCCGATCCAACGTGTTCATTGTGATCTGTAATTTAAAAACTCGAATTTATAATTTCAACATATTTTTCAATTTCCAATATGGTACACTCTATTTCATAGCCTGGATAATATTTCTTGTCAATACTATGTTCGTACTGAAAATTATTATTATAATTATTATCGAAGAAAACTAAGATTTCAATGGTATGGTACACGTCTCAGTAACTATATTCTTCCTTGAATTATTGAATACATGGCTCACCGCATCTATTCCAGAGGTGGAAGCACCACCGCCTGTTTTACAAATATTCACCTGGATTTCAACATGGAATTGCAAAATTAGTGAAATATAATATAGGAAAATGTTGATTTATCCAAGATGTATATATCAACATTTTCTTATATGATCAGGATAATCATGTATATTTACTTGAATTTCGAAATAATAGCAATATAATTTCTGCCTCCTACCCAATACGAGTCTGGCAGAAACTTATGGTGCACTTGATAGACTGATTGATATTTTCTTAACTGTAGAGTGCAGTACCAGTCGCCTCAGTTTTTGTAGAGAATACGCCACAGAGTACATCATGATTTCATAAAAATGTTACTGAGTTTTTGTTCAACGGTGGAATCCGATCTTCGTATGAAAAATAATGAGAAACACAACGCTTCAACAGCGAATGAGCAAAGTCCTACCTCTTCAAGTAGAAAAAATGTCTAATGATCATACATATTTTTCACCAGAATAAGGCAGCAATTTGCTGTTGGAATATTGTGCTGAATTCATTCCTATTAAAATATATTTATGGTAAATGATGTCTGCAAAATTAGCTCCCCCATTGCATTATATTTATTTGTAATTGTTTCCCTCGTATCTCTCTTCTTTTTTTTCTCTCCAACGCATAGCTAAAATTCAGAGCACAAATAGTCTCCACTTGGTTGACTATTGTTGATCGCAGTTAGGAATGGTCCAAGGGTTCTTGTGGCACTACGATTGAAGTCGTCTGATTGGTCAAAATACGAACTTATTTCTCATTAGCACAAAAATCGTATCAATAAGCACCATAAATAGATTTGTGCAGTTCAGAGACTTGAATTTATATTTATTAAGGTGATAAGTCCCAATATTTGTCGCTTCTCAGAAGCCCCGTCGATGTATATGACTATGATATTAATATATTCATAAAGAAATTTTAAATTCAATTTTTTCTTGTACATTATGTGAGAGTTTGAACATTTTGAGAGAAGGAAGATGCTGATGATGAGTAGCATTGGTCTATTCCTAACGTTTTGATATAATTGATTGGATTATTATTGACTGAACTTCATATCTTTACAATGAATATGTTATAATAATACATGATCGCTTCCTCTCAACTGAATAACATATTCCACGGAAGGATCTCAGAAACTTTATCATTTCAAAATACATAAGACACTTCATTGTCCAATCTACTAAGGTCAGTATGGAGGAGAGTATAGCATAAATCCGTGGTTGGAAAAGAATAATTAAATGTGAATTTGCTGCCATAGCTCAGGCCAATTGAAAAAGTGTGAAATTATGTCCGAACCATTGATCATATCTTTGATTGTTTCACAAGTTATCTTCTATCTCATCTTGTTTCAAAAATGCTCTCCACCGATCCATCGATTAGCATTTGAGTCACACTATATATCCAATTTTATATCAATTTTATTCCAATAACTTTTATAACACCAAAACATGTTTTATAGTTCTGTATGATCAAATTTAATATTTCAGAGGATGAAACTTGAAACGTTCTTTAAGAAATTAAAACATGAAGTTCGAATATACACCGACTCACTTCGTTTCATATTATTTGCGTCAGAAATAATATCTTGTCATCTACCGTACAACTTTTTCTGACATATTATCATATTCCTTCATTTTCTTCTAAGGAAAAATGTTCTGGTTTACGCACAAGATGTAACAATTGTGTTCATAAAACGTTCAATCATACATACTGGATTAGCAAAGTGATCATTCTGGTTACCCTGTTGTTACAGCATGATTCGAATCACATAACTTTTTTGAATCTTAACTCAGACTTAATGAAAACCAGTTTCGGTTCACTTTTACTGAATCTCGTTTCACAAGTATAAACCATATCGACCTACAAATTTCTTTCACATTTTTATGATCAATTACGCAAAATGAACCTAAATATCTACAGAAGTATAAAAAAGAAAGTGTCTCGGTATAATTTATTCCGTTGTTTACACTTTAGAAAGAAGTGATTCGGTATAAAAATCGTGTGGAAGGAGATTTTAATGGCATATTTGAAGATAAATCGTATTGAATAATACAGACTTTCGAATCAAAATTTTCTTGCGAAACGTTCAATAAATCATATCAAATGGCATAATTTGATAATAGAATATACTAAACACTGGAAGTGTACACTGGGCTCTCAGAAACCCGATGCTCCAATTTTTATCGTGTGCATAAACACAATGTCGATATAGTACGATGTGACCACCTCATAAATCTAGTTCAACAATGTGTTTAGTGTGTGCAATATGTATTTTGATGGTAGCTGAAGTAAGTCATAATTTTTGAATTTGTTTGTGTTTGGGTCTCTGAGACCTCAGTGCGACTGTTTGCGTTAGATTTATTGGCATAGCTGAAAGCTCTTTATTATTCCCCATTTTGACATTTCAGCAAGCAATTACTACCTCAAAATTTGAAGACCCTTCTGCATTAATAAATGATGAACTTGAACGTGAAATTCATAAACGATCCTAAATTTCATGCATTGAACAAGAAAAATTCAAAAAATATGTACTTTTTATGCATTGTCCTTTTTTTCAATAAACTGTGCACTTGAGAAACTCAATACGCTCTCAGTCCTCTCATTATTATCCTGAATAGATGACATATAATGGAAACTAATCAAAACAACATCTAATTCTGAGAGACTACGTTTTCGTATAGGGTTTCTGTGATCCCACAGTGTTACACTTATGCAACTACAAATGAAGTATGCATGTCGAAGGTCAAGACTCAGATCATGAAGGCTGAAACTAGTAACAATTTCTGAAAGATATAGTTATACAAACTGACTTATTCGCTCTACAACTATATTATAACAACATATCTCAAAGTTAAGATAAATTCCATCCAAGATTCAAAGTACTACAATGTAAGGTACTCCTATTACACTCAGGTACAATGGACTGAACACCTGTCTGTCTTGAAGAAAGTCCTGGTAGCGTAGGCTTCAACAATATGTACTTTGAGATTTGCTAGTTACGTTCATACGCACATACCTACATATATACATACGTATATCGTACAAGTAAGTGAAAATACCTTATCTGCAATATTTTGTACGATTCAAGAACCTGTTTCATGCAGTATTCTCAACATACTCTGAGTTATAACTCAAATCGCCATTGACTTCCCATCATAAGATCTAGATTTTAAGAACTATAACCTTGTTTTTAGTACCCACCTAAATGACAATTTTGAGTTCTCTCTCTTTTGAAGAATCATATGATAAAAATACTATTATTTGTATCAAAATGTGAAAGAATGAGGTTAGAAACTTTCAATCGAATATTGAACAATGTGATTGAGTTCAAAAGTAGTGGAAGTGGACCTTTATGTCTCTAAAATACCAAGTTTTGGATATGAATAGTAGTTCTAAAGACAAAGAAAAAAGTAATGTAAGAAATATCGGTTATTTTAAAGGTTGATTTTCAAACACAATATATCATGAAATATCATTGAGTACTACCCTATCATGTTAATTATAGTGATTGCAAGGTTCTGGGGGGAGTCATTGACTCTGTCTCGAATTATAGTGTATTTACATGATAATGCAATTAATTCAGCAAGGATATTATTTGTAATACACTCAATTTCCAGTGCAAGTATTCATTTCATCAGACCGACGAGTCATGAACGATCAAATAGTGATAATATAAGAGCTAATACCAGAAGCTTTTTTCTTAAGCTGCACTGAGAGCATTGTATCAAGAAATGTTTCAAGGCATCCAGAATTCTCCCAAATACTTTGAAAATTTTTTCTTGAAATTCATATATATACAAGATTTATTTGAGTTATACCCACTGGAATATTTTGAATAGAGATTCAAAATTTTCAAGGCAATACTGTTGATATGACCACAAACATAGCTTGTAGTACCAGCCAAAATTACAATATTTCTATGCTGTACGATAATCAAATAATGATACAAGACAAACTAACACAATCCATGAATATGTATAGCAAAGCACAAAACTTGATGAAACAACAATTACCTATCGAAATAGCTACACTCAATCAAACGTCCAAGGTATAAAAAAAAAAACGAGCATTATTATGTAAAGATCTGAAAGAAGATATGTAGTCTAATTGTCCAGATTAGATTTTTTAATCGATCATAGGAAATTCAGATCTATTCCATGGAAAAATATAGATCCCTAATTAAACAATTGAAGCAAATATAACAAAACCAAAATGACGTCAACATTCGATTTTTTCAAATCGTACTACATTTTGTACTCGAATAATAGGGCACAGGCTACAAAACTATAGCATTCATATATACCAGTATCCAAATTTCATTGGAATATTATAAATAGCTCTTCATCACATTGTGAGTCATGTAATAATAGCATGAAACAAATTCCAATCAGTTTTCTTAACCGAGAACAAATTTGACTGCACTGATGTATCCGTAACTGCAGTTTACTAGAAAGTACACAGATCTTTGTGTCGAGGGCACATATCCGAGATATAGCACATTGGTCCCATTCTCATATAGGGCACGTTCTACTGGATGATCGCAATGCTCATGTTGCCTTAATAATCATCCAATAAGACGATCGCGGTCTTGGCATTCTTAATCAATACATCATAGATGACTTCATTGATCTTGATCACTTCAAGCTCTTAACACCCGCGACTGGAAGATTAATTTATCCTTACTGATGATTTACTTTTTGATCCTGGCCACAAATTGTCAGTTTATTTGACATCCAACAGACACTCGCATCGTCCTATTTGAAGCATCATCCGCATCGACCATGAGTTAGTGGAACAGCGAAAACCGCGATCGTGAGCGTGAGCGTTGCAGTCGTCTAGTGGAATGTACTCATGGGTGTCTTCAAATTGATTAGTTTGACTATCAATTATCATTGATTTATATCTAAAATGCAATCATAGGTTCAATCGAAAGCATTCTGTTCCTTATCAATAACATTATTAAAACATCAATGAGAACTTTTACTCTGGACATAAATAAATATAGAGAAGAAAAATTGAAAATAATCATACATACTTCATGAATTCATCTGACCAATGATGCAGAATACGACCACTGCACCTACCATGTGAATAAAAATTAAGTTCGTCTGTTGTCTGTAAAATTTAAATATTCATCTGAAACATATCTATCACGAGAATCATATTTGATCTTTCATGAAAATCATATTCATAGAGAAGCAATGACTAAAATCGTTCTGAAAGCCAGAAAAACACACTCTGCAGCTTTTATTTACATAACAAAATGATAAGAAATAAGTCCAAATTTGCTAATAATGACAAATACTCCTGTGACTATCTAGTGCTTTTGAATGAATCCTATGGAAGATCTGTAGAAGAAGAAACAAGAATCTTAGGAAAAAATATCATATTGGAGTCCTATGAGTATTTTAGAATCAAAGAATTGATAAGAAGAGTCTATCGCTTTCGCCTCAGGCTCGAATTTTCTCATCCACCGCAAGCTTTAGCGTGATGAACCACAACGTTATTCATTGACTCTACGGCTCAATAACAACTGTTATATATACAGAATGTTCAATTTTTGTTGGCCGTTATTGCTATCTCGAGAACCAGTAGAGCAAAAAGTTTTGTCAATGAGCAAACTAGTACCATTTTACAGAAATATTATATTGGAGTGCATAAAACAAAACTCAATATATTTCGCTCACACCAGAGATAGAGGAAGACCTCTCATTAAACATTAGGCTAGACTGCAACCTTCCAGGTACATAAGTCACGAGTCGCCATGGAGTCCTCGACGTCAGTACCTGAAAGTACTTCAAAGTGATGTGGAATACGGAACCACTCGCGCGTACGTCTATGTGTATACTCAAGGTAGCAACAACAATAATTAGGTTATACTCTGATAGTATGAAGCTCAAGTATACAACATGAAGCGTCGAATAGAGAAAATAGCTTGTCGAATGACTATAATATATACATCTATGCTGAAGTTGCTAAATGAGCTTAACAAAATATGGTCAAAATGACCAAACCAAAGGAGAGATTGAAATTACGTTAGAATATGATGATGCAAACAGAGTGGGCTGACCACCCAAAGTGGATCAGTATCAAAAATAATAGTACCGGTAGTCCGAATATCGTGAAAAAATGTGAGAACAAAGCTGTGTCACAGAGCGAGATTCACTTCTCAGTTCATTCCCAGTTCGTTGCTGGAGTCGTATCTTACTGGCCTGCTGCACCTAGATGAACTAGCCTGGTCCAAACTGGCTCAGCAAATCTAGTGACATCACACCGTGCAAAAAAGCTGGAAAATGAGGTGGCTAGGTAATATCAGGTATTCATTAGCAGAGATGTCGGTCCAAAAGAGAACAAATACGCACGCAGATTATTAGCGATATTGAAACAGTACCGTATACCAAAATTTTCTGATATTCCGAAAATTGGAAATTCTTGAATAATTGAACAAACCGCAACTAGTGCTTGCACTATTTTGCAAAGCAGAATAAAGCAAATTTCATCTCACAAATAGATTGAGGACGGGAATATACAAGAAAAAACTTGACAAAATCTCGGTCATAAGTTAGAAAGGAGATTACTGCTATAATTGATGACCATAAACTCTTCTCAAGTTCTCGTTTTGACTTGATTGTAAGAAGACCATTTTCTATCGAAAAAAGGACCACATCTTGGCAATACCAGAAACAACTAATAAAAAAAAATTACAGCGCGACACTGACTGAAGTATTTGCAGTTCAAGCAGTGACAACCATTAACAGATATCTCGAACTGCCAATTTTTTTTCACAAAAGTAACTAGACAATACTCTACTCTTCAGCCTCAGGAGAAAATCGAGGCTTGGGGAGAAACACTGAGAACTTATGAATAGATATATCGATCAGAAACTATTAAATTGAGTCCCAAAAATATTTTCAATAAAATGTAGGAGATAGAAAAATAAAATTCAATCGTTATAATATAAATTATATTTTAATACTTAGTCGGTCATGAATAAATGAGATATATGTCTTGAAATATCTGAAATCCAAGCGTAGCACTTCCCAGATATCATTTCAGAGTTGCATTCATGATCATAATTTTTTGAAAAGAATTGTTCACATCTATCATCTTTCAACACGTAATACAAGTTGATAGGGTCTTTCTGAAACAGTTAAGCGATAGATATGATAAATATTCGAAAATAATCTCGAATAATATAGTTCCAAATAATATTTTTTTTCAAAATGTCTATGTCCTAGAAGCATCTCCATTATTCAAAACAGAGAATTTAGAGTTTGGCCAGGTACCAAACTCTGAATATTCCTATCGATAAATCTCGATGCTGGAGCGCTGGTCGATGGAAGACTACGCATTCGGGAAGTACATTTAGTCCACTAAGGTTATTTGGAAGTAAAACATCTGCCAGTGGATATAAATTGTGAAGAATTTCTTAACTGATATGATGATCAAAATTATTGTTCCACGATGATCAGAACGATCCACTCGTAGAACAAGTGGAGATTGGATGCAGTGATTATTCTTCCATGCGACACAAGATATTCACCAAAATATAAAAATCTGACGAGGACATCACGTGACTTACTTGTACATCATTAGATATATATATATATATATATATATATATATATATATATATATATATATATATATATATATATATATATATATATATATATATATATATATATATATATATATATATATATATATATATATATATATATATATATATGATCTGAACCCACCACGACACTCGCCCAAAACTTGCAACATGTCAGCAGCTTCCCTATTGTTATAAACCATTCTAACAACAATAAAAATTTTCAAACGCTTTGAATCTTCTTACAAGAAGTCTTGCCGGATTTTGTTTATTAACACATCTTCTACGCCGCAATTTTACAAGCAATGTACGGCTGAAATATCTATTTATTACTCAGTATTAGCCATTGGACTAATAACGAAAAATAACTGATCTTTGCGATTACAGCGCCATTTGTCAGAACATGAAAAAAAGTTTGAGACAAAAACTTCATATTTCTCAGTTCAGCATCCAAATCTGCATTTAAAAGTAGGGGTTTCAATTTGAAATTTGAAAGTTGCACCCTCCTTACCCTCAGGGGGAGAGGGAGTAGACTTGAATTTGCTATTATTCAATAGAATCTAAGAAATAATTTTACACGTATTTTTTCTTTTTTCAATCCGTTAAGCATTTCGCAAGATATTTGAGTGGTACGGGTGGTCTGAAACACCCGATATATATATATATATATATATATATATATATATATATATATATATATATATATATATATATATATATATATATATATATATATATATATATATATATATATATATATATCAATATATAGATATATATTCATATATATTCCACAAACACTGAATATCGATATGCTATGACTGATAATTCAAGATTCATGTAAAAAAAGTTTCAGATGAAGTGCACTTCTGGCTTCATACAACAATAGCGGATGACCATTTTGATACAACAAAAAGTTCAAATACTAAATTTCAACATCGTACGGTTGATCATTCTGGATTTATCAGAAAAATTCGAGAAATGCTCCAAGTCAAGTGCACCTCTAGTACAGACGATTGGAGCCATAATGCGAGTTGCTCAACTGGACCCTATACCAGTCTTAAATATATTTCAACATTATACGTTCAACCAGTTTTGAGATTTGCGAGTTACGCACGCACGAACGAACGAACCTACGTACCGAAAACAAGCCAAAAATAGTCAAAATGGATTCAGGGATGCTCAAAACGGATATTTTCGTCAAAATCCCGATAGGTGAATTTGGTCGGTCTCACGATACTTTCTTGTACTTAGTACAAGTAAGTAAAAATCTGACGTGGACATAACGTGACTCACTTGTACATCATAGGATATATATTCAAACTCAACATCTTATCATTCCACGGCTAGTCGGTTGCTATTGAAGCAGTATGTCATCATTCTTATATCACAACATTCCTAAATACTGATTTTTAGGACTCTACGGCTAACAGTTTTGAATTTATGCGCCGAATTCCAAGATTGTCAAGTAAAGTGCACTTTCGACTCAGTCGATTCCAATAAAAATAGGATATAAGCATAAAGATAGTACTATTATCTTGAATACTGTATTCTAATATTCTACGTTCAATCGTTTTGGAATTATGCGGAAAATTTGGAAATGTTATGAGTAAACTGCACTCCCGGCTTAGCCGATCACAATCATAATGCAAGGTGTACAACTAGATGCTATAACAGTGCCTTATACGAGATCTCAATATTATTTTCAATTTATGAGAAAAATTCGAAAAGTCTGTAATATGAAGTGCACTTCCGGCTTAATCGATTGAGACGAAAATAGGAGATGATCATTTGGATGCTACAGCAATTTTAAATACTGAATTCCAGTATCCTAAAGCTAATCATTCTAGATTTATGTGTAGAATTCAAAGAAAGTATCTGGTGAAGTGCACTTTCAGTACAGACGATTGCAACCATAATGCGAGGTGCACATCAAGATCCTTGATCCAATACCAGTCTTTTATACATAATATCAGCATCATACGTTTGACGGATTCTGAGATTTGCGAGTTACGCATATACACACATACATACATATATATGTACCGACATCAAGCCAAAAATAGTCAAAATGGATTCAGGGATGCTTAAAACGGATATATCCATTAAAATGTCGATAGGTGAATTTTGTCCTTTCACAATATTTTCTCGTACTTTTAGACCGTCAGATAGTCATAGATTTCAATGCCTCATTTTGTTTTTTATGCCTTCAAGAGGTCTGATGAGTATGTATATTTGGAGTTCAATAATGCTGAAATTGAAGCTGGACCGTGTGACCAACATAATAAAAATTAATTTCAAATTTGTATGAAACAGAATGTTCTGATCCAATTTTGCCGCTTTTATCATGCTTACGAAATAAAATTTGGGAAGAATTATTTTGACATTTGATACAAAAATAGTAGATAACTATTTTGATGCTAAAACAAGTACAAACACTAAATATCAATATGCTATGGCTGATAATTCTAGATCTATGGGGAAAAAATTGTGAAAAATTCTCAAGTAGAGTGCACTTCTGGCTTGGCCGATTCATACAACAATAGCAGATGACCATTCTGATACAGCATCAGGCTCAAATACGGAATTTCATCATCCTACGGCTGATCATTCTGGATTTATTGGAAAAATTCGAAATGAGTTCTGGGTGAAGTGCACTTCTGGTACAGACGATTAGATACATGATGCGAGGTGCTCAACTAGACCCTATTCCAATCCTAAATACAAAATTTCAGCATTACACGTTCCACCAGCTCTGAGATTTGCGAGTTACGCACGCACGCACGGACGAACGAACATACGTACCGAACATACGTACCGATTTATACCAAAATAGCAGATAATCATTCTGATACAACAATAAGTTCAAATACTGAATTTCAACATCGTACGGTTGATCATTCTGGATTTATTAGAAAAATTCGAGAAATGTTTCAAGTAAAGTGCACCTCTGGTACAGACGATTGGAACCGTGATGCGAATTGCACAACTGGACCATATACCAGTCTTAAATACAAAATTTCAACATTATACGTTCAACCACTTCTGAAATTTGTGAGCTACGAACGCACGAACGCACGCACGTACGTACCGACATCAAGCCGAAAATAGTCAAAATGGATTCAAGGATGCTCAAAACGGATATTATCATCAAAATCTTGATGGATGAATTTTGTCGGTTTCACAATACTTTCTAATACTCAGTACAAGTAATTATTGATTATCACGTCTTCTCAAAAACTGAGCTCATATGCTATATTTCGTGATCATGCCCCAGGAAAGAAATATATGCACGTATTTTACAAGTAATCTGAAATATCAAACGATTTTTTCTGGATCTCTCCCTCAGTCATCTTCTCAGAATACATTGGCAAAAGAAGAAATCGACCAAATTGAATATCTTGTCACTGTTATTTGTAGAAAATAAATAGTATATTACATCTGAGGTGGGAAGTATTTCATTACAGCCGAGAGCTTATTATATGACCGAGAGGCGAAGCCTCGAGGATCAGATGTAGCTCGAGGCTGATATGAAATCCTCACCGAAGTATGTATACTATTTTATTCACAACTATCCCTAATTTTTCGAGAAATAGTTGATCCAATTTCGTTCTTTTTTCAACAAAGTAAATTCATGTAGTAGTCTATGAAAACAAGAATGTTTTGAAAAATTTAATTAATTTGACATTTGTAGGATTTATGATTTATAAATTAAGTTATTCATACGTGTATCCATTAAAATTGTGATAAGTGCAGATATCAATAAGTTATAACAGTGAAATGGAGCTATACACTTGCCCCGAATCGAACGGAAGTGCTACGTATGTGAGTTCATAGCGGTTTTGTTCATAATTTACAAATTTATGAATTTATAAGACATAGATTTACACAGAATTGCAACATAAATCTGCTTCTTTTCGATATTAATTTTTTATTTGGATCATTAGATGATATGATCGGTATCTCTGACAGCACAGATTATTTTAATCCAATAAAGATTAATGACTGATGCTAGGCAACCCTGCATAAACATTTCCTACCCAAGAGATAGAAGTATTGCTTCCGACCCGTGAGCTAGTCATTGCAGTTGGAAATTACATACTTCCCAACCTCCAAAAGGTTAGGAATTGCCATATTACTATAATAATTGTGAATAAAAGTAATTTACAGGACTTTTAAATGTGTATGGACCTCATTGAATTCAAGTTTCTGCTCACATAGTTCAGGAATCAGTCAAATAGCTCCCTCAGAATCAGGACACTCAGAATAATCTGAACTCATAATTCTAACCGAGTTCAGTTATCAAACAGAAATCACATGTAGTTCTCACCTAAGAGAATATGCCAGTGATTTGTTTCGGAATAAAAAATAATTTTGGATGTAGAAGTTAGACGGTTCAAAATTAGTTTTGTCATGTTGAAAATAGATAAGCTGAATTATTCCCAGAAATAAACTAAATTTAATATCTCAAATGCCCTTGAAGCCAGCAGTTTTATTTTTCCCATTTACATAATGTTCATTGTTATTTACTATACGTAACATTTATCTTGATGAGCATTCAAACACGAAAACTATATTGTCATCAGACTAATCGAGAGTTATCTTTAAAAAATAGTATATAATCATTATTATTTCCTCAATAATGGGGAATCTGATATTATTCTATAAGTTATCATTCGATCAGTATATTATAAAGCGCGGTATGTAGTTTTTTATTCCATTTGCGAATAGCTGAAACGACCAAGCGTGCGGCGGAATTGTGGAAGTGGATGAACCGCTGGTACAGTAGACCCACTTCTCTTACTTTCAATGTGAGTAGAGCTTGGTACCAGACAATATTCGCATTCAGCGGTTACTTTCGATTTTGTGTTGAAATTATGTTGTTGTCTAGAATTCCTGTGAATTCTGCTCAGTTTAATTGAGTGGATATGTTTGTCTGTGCAATATTATTTGAATGCTGTGATTTTGTGACAAGGAATACTAGAAGTTCTCGCAATGAAAGTTTATGTGATTTCCTGACACTGAACTTAAATCATATGCTCTAATCACTCTATCGGTACGTATTTTATGATTTATTTAATTGTGTACGTCATATTCTTGATGAGTTTATACAATTCTCTGCTCTATAGTGAGTGAAGATTACATTATCATTATTTTGAAGCGCAACAAGTTAAAATTGAGTTCATGAAATATGTACATTTAAAGTAAAAATTCGTCATTTATGCAAAGAATATGAAAATTCGTAGGATTTGAGTGGAGCGTTTCTTAAACAATATTAGGCAGCTATTTAGCGACAAATTTTTGACTCATGTCTTCTTCAACTAAAAAGTACACTGATATCAAAGAAGATTCTGGGTCTTAGAGTAATAGGAATTATTATTGATTCCATGAGATTTGACGTGAGAAACTTCCAAAGAAAAAGTTGCAAATGGCCTCAAAACATGCATATATCTTCCTATGAATATTATTTTTAGTGCATAAAATGGCACATTAATATTTTACAAGCGTAAAATTGTTAATTATGATGGCAAGATATTATTCTATGAATTCGGTATTCTAATATTCTATATGTATCTCCAAATGTAATATACAGTCCTCTGACTCAGGTCCATTGACCACTATTTCTGAGATTCATGAAAAATTTCCATCTGAATCCTGAAGAACAATCTTGATGTACATTTTATTCAATAAGTTTGAATCGTTACGGTGAGTCATGTTGTTTACTATGAAATTTCACTTTGTAGTATCAAATTATAATAACTTTCCCATACATTTCAAACAAGAAATAGTTGCAGACACAATAAAGTATTTGAACCCAATATAACAGCTATTCATCAGTAGAAAGACCACAACATTTGCCGCTGGCACATGCTGTAAATTTCATCCTCCCGAAAAGTAGTCTTTATCATACGCTCAACGAATAACATACAATCCTCCAGTCACTTTGTTGTATGGAGATGACTTATACAAGGATAGGGACTCCTATGCTTCAAGTGGAAAAGTGGAAAATGATACCACAATAAATTCTGTACAACGGAAATGAAGGAAGCTAGGTGATAAAAGGAAGTGGTTATATAAGCATAGTGAACTGAAGACACAAAGTATTCAGAAAAAAAATGTATCAGAACAATAAAATATTGTGTTTGGTCCGCAGTTCAGATCATATATATAATAGTCTGTTCTACTGCATCACATTATGAAATTCAAAATCTAGTCAGATGATGATTTGTCGCGCTGTTTAGTGGGAAACTATCTTCTTGATGAAAAAGTTGTCCAATTCTGATTTCGTTCAATCCAATTCAGATGTACTAAGTCCGGTTCGCACTATATAATAATTAAAAACTATTTTTGACAAAAAATATCATTGGAAATTCCATCTATACCAAGGAAGCTTTCATTTTGAATTTTCAGAATGGAAATCTCCATCATAATATTGAATGAATGAAATGATTGAAGCTGACTAGATAAGTGAATGTGAGTAATACAAAAATGAGAATTCGGTGAATTATTTCAATACTATTTCTATCCTACTTTACTGTTTTGGCTGCACCTCAGCCATCCTCAGAAGCGCCATAATTTTATTCATTTTATTACTGATATGTGTATTTCGGATGTCGGAAATGCTCACAAAAGAATTATCGTCTGTAGAATTGAATGTATACATTTTTGTGTAATTATTTCAACATAAAATAGCAAGGAAAAGAAGAAATCTTCTATTGTCAATTGCCACAACCGACATCTGTGGAAGACGCTGACTGAATATTTTTTTGATAATGCGTGCACGCACGATCTCCAACATACATTCAGTCAGCGTCTTCCACAGATGTAGGTTTTGGCAATTGGCCAAAGAAAACTCCTATTTTGTGTTAAAATAATTACACACAAATGTTCACGTTCATATCTACAAACAATAATTACCTTGCAAGTATTTCCGACATCCACAATACACATATCAGTAACATAATAAATGAAATTGTAGCGCTTCAGGAGATGGCTGAGGTGCTGCCGAAACTGTAAAATAGAAAAGAAAAAGTATTAGAATAATTGATTGAATTCCATTTTTGTATTACTCACATGATATTGATTCTCTCAATTATAGAACAGTTATTTTTGTACTTCATCCTGCTTTCACTTTCGCTAAAATGTATTCATATTTTGGAGAACTTCCCTTGAATTTTTCATTCCAACTTTTTCCTGTCTTCCATACCCACGATTTCAAGAATTCTTGAATAATATTGAATTCAGATCTATAACTCAAGAACTCAAGATAAACAAATCAAAGTAGCATCCTCACATTAAGTGTCAAATGAATGCTGTACAGTCTTATCTGTGGATTACTTCTCGCTTGAATAGTCATTGAACAACAGGTACAATAGAAACCTTCCAACATCATCTTTTATTAAAATTTCATATTTGTGTACCAGTTTTATACTCATTACGTAGTATATCATTGGTTTTTGGAGCAAGCCTGAATATTTGTATATTGAAATTCACAAGTGACTTGGTTGGAGACATTGGTTTCACAATCTCAAATCTATTTGAGGAATGTTTTATCATTTGCACGAGAAGATTGAATATATTGCATGAGTTTATAAGTTCAATGATATTTCCGACTATCTTTACTGCAATACATTTCATTGGGATATGATTTTCACAATATATAGAATTCGTCTTGTTGCTGATCTTACTGTAGTGCATTGAGAAACCTAATTTAGAGTGCTCTACTACTTTCTGCTATGACAAAAACTATGCGTTGACGATGCAGCACACAGTCATATAACGTCTCCTTCTCTTCCCTTCTATGATATAGAAAGTGTTTCCACTCGCAATATAGTGGGACGAATATCAAAGATGCATCCACATATTTTCTTTTTGTTGCATAGTCTGCAATTACTGTTCAACGGTACTTGATAAATACGGTAAAACGCACTTTCTTACGCTATGTGTCTAATTGGACAATGTGATATTCAAGTCCACTGGTAGAATTCCTTATTGAGGTAATCGACCCAGTTGACTCCAAATTACATATTATAGATACGAAGAGATTTATGAGCGATCAGTTACACAATTATGTAGGTACTTTCAAGGAATTATCACACTTATTTGAAGGTTATGAGAAGCAGTAAGTAGTTACTTATCTACACACGTCACCAGCGAATATTATTAATTATTCTTCAAGATAGCCAAAGTGAATCTAATCATACAATGACCGAAATTTCCTTAAATTTACAAGTATGTTCAATTGATTGTTATCATGACCGCATTCCAAGAAATGCATGAATTATACGAATTGAGATTCTAAGGAATGATTCATAGATACTTTAGATTTAATAGAGACTTAGAACACCTCATATTTTCTTCTTCAATAAAATAATTATGGTGTTTCAATATAAAAAATATAATTATCCATTCCGAGTGATAAGACTAAGATGAATAAGAAGAACTCAATAATATTTCACGGATATTACAATGATAATGCCTGAGAGCTTACTATTTTACCTAATCAACAATATATCAATACATAGATCACTCAAATGACTGTATCACATCGAATATCTTTGCGTTCTTAGTAGGTATTTCATGAAGCATCAGTAGTTGTGTTCAAATGACAAACGGATGTATTGTAGCTACACACTGGAAAATTATATTATAACGATCCACAAAAAAACGATAGTATAAGATGAGGCCTTATCGATTCTAGTTAGAATCTACAAGTTATACTGGTTGGAGAATAATCAGCTACTTCTTGGTATAAATACACATATATTAATTGATGTGATGATTTTACTATGGAACCCATCTATGGTTGTTTGGAAACACAAGATATGCCACTTCTCCTGATACTCCAAGAAATTGAAAGTAAAGTTTTCTGGCTAATGTAAAATCGAAATCTGAGAATTTTTGTATCAATTTTTGATATTAATATACATAGAAAATATCAATAATTGATGGGAGAGCTTTCAGATTTTGATATTTTTCGAGTCAGAAAATTATAATTTTCATCAAAAATTTTAATTAAAGAGACTTGGGTCCTACAAGTATTCAAATCCAATCATCGGTTACTGGAACTATTATTATTTCAGACAAAAGAGCAACTGTATATTAGAATATTCCACAGCAAACGTTGCAATTTATTGTGATGTCCATTTTATTCATAAACTGCAGCTGGTTCAAGGTTCGATAGATAGTGTTGCATGTAAATTTCACCTCTGCTCGCCATATATCATCATAAGACAATATTTGTCTTGGGATCCAGATTCTGACTACCTGAGTTTGGCTATACTCTGCCGAGTCCTGATGAGGACAAGAAACGTGTGTTGAGTTGCTCTTCTGTCCCACATGATAGTTTTAAAAACCAATTCTTGAATTTGAATTCTGCTGTGAAACGAGTCTCTTCAATTTGAGGAAGCAAACTTGAAAACGATGTCAAAATGAAATTTAAGAAGACGGTTTCTGAGATTTGAATAGTAGATTCATCCTATTGATTGGACGCCGAATTAGATTTTTCTATCATTGAATGGAATTTCCTTTCTTCTTTCCAGCGGAATATAACAACGTCAACCAGGATTGGAAATTATAACAAATAATGATAATTTTCATTCTGAATTAACTAGCCTTGAATGACAAAACACGTTGTATTGGTTTATCGATTCTTGAAGTAATCAGTATTTGTGTGTTGTATTGGAATGATGAATAGTCGAAAATAATCACTCAAATTTTTATCATAAATGTCGTCATCTACAACATTCGACTATTCTAGTATGGATTTTACTCACACTAAATATCACAAAAGCTACTACCACGCTGCTGAAACATATGCGATAAATTTTCTAGAACATAGACAACCAGACAACAAGGTGCTGGCAAGATAAGTGTCAAATTTGAAGAATAATCGATGTCTCAAAAATCATAATCAAGACATAAATTTGGTTCCTGAAGAATATTAATTGATTAATTGGCTTGTGTGAAAATAACTCCGGAAATTTCGATTGACGAAATTGTAGAGTAGTCATTCCCATTATTATAATGCAGATATACTCAAACATGAATTTTATATATATTCGTCATACATGACTATATAGAAACAATTATCATTTCTAATGATTTCCAATCTAGGAACAAGTTGTAATACATGGTTGAGAGAAAAAAGTTATATTAAATAATGTAAGTATACAGTATGCCGCCTATTTGAGATAAGAAAGTTACTATGCATCTTGAATTCAATTTTGATATTATTTTCAAGTTTTCCTTATCAAAGTAGTTATATTCTATCTGAAACTTTTATATTCCTTCATAATTGCGGAAAAATTTGAGTTCTTAGAATCAGCGATTTTCAATAGTTCCAATCATTATTTCATTGACTTACGGTAACAATACAATTCATAGTTGTTCAATAGGAATGGATAGAAACACCCGCGCAATTTGGAGAAAAGCGCAATGTTGAACACATTTGTAAGAATGAAGAATAAGAAATTCATATATAATATGTATACGATGTCAACGGCACAGGAATATTTTTATCCTTGCAGTGAACGTTGACAGTAGGGCTCAATATAATTCAACATTTTAAGACATCATCATTCTACGATTATTCCTATTGTAGAAATATCTCGAAGACAATGATATACAAAATTCTATCCATTCACAATATTGTATGTGAGAAATACACTCGAAGGATTCCAAGTGATCAAACATACTTATATATATATATATATATATATATATATATATATATATATATATATATATATATATATATATATATATATATATATATATATATATATATATATATATATAATGTGATGAAGTTCATTGGGTATTGAGTCTTCTTATTCATATCATTACCCAAGCTTTCATCAATAATTTTTAGCTTCTTCAGGGGACTAAATTGATACAAACAATAAGACAAAGAGATGAGATCAACAAGATATGTAGATGAAGATCGACATACAGAAAAATAGAGATTTGAATATTATAAGCATATAAAAAACCAACGATAACTTGACAAAATGTGTAAGTATTCCGAAAAACCAAAAAACCAAAAAATCATAAGAACCTATTGAAAATTAATAAATGAATATAGATATAAATCATCAGAAAGGACGAAGGAGCGTGAATAAATGACACTGTCATAAATATTCGTCTGAATAAAAAAATGGATACTCAAAATTCAAGCTCATTTCATTCAAATATGATCAAGTGTTCATATTCATGACATTCCGTGTTTATTTCCTCAATTTCACAGAATTTATTTATTTCTTGATAATTCATTTATTTATTCACATGTTTTCTGAAAATATTGTTTACACTGTCATCTATTCATGTTCCTTCGTCCTCAGTGATGATTTATATTCATATTTATTTATTGATTTTCAATAACTTGCTATGATTTTTTGCTTCTTTGGAATATTAATTTCTCTTGTCAAGTTGTTGCTGGATTTTTAGATGTTTATAATATTAAATCCTCTTTTTGCCGTAAGTTGATCTTTATCCACATTTCTTGTCCATTTCATTTCATTGTCTCATTGTTTTTATCAATTTAGTCCCCTGAAGAAGCCAACTATTATTGGTGGAAGCTCAGATAATGGAATAAATAAGAATCTCACAAAACAGAAGACTGAATACCCAATAAATTTCATCACATCAAATATTTACAGTCAAGATATAACAGTTTTTTCCCTCTCTCTCACTATATATATACAGGGTGTAACAGAAATAAGTACATTAAATTTAACCAGTTATAGGACTCATCAAGTGTAACAATATTTCTTAATAACTTTTTCCTGAAATCTCTTTTTTTTTTAGCCTTTTTACCCCCCCACAGATTGACGAGCCGTTCAGGTTCTAGCATAATTTGATCAAGTAGCAATAATAATAAAACAATTGATTTTGACATGTATAAGTTGTCAGATACTATTTATTTCTAATTATAGAAGATTGGTCCAATAATACCTTTCATATTAATTCAAAAAAGAGTAAGAATGTCTACCTTCACAAATAACGAGTGTACAGATATTGTATTGGCTTACGGTGAAGCTCAGGGAAATGCTGCTCTAGCTCAACGAATTTATTCGGACCGTTTTCCAAATCGTCGCCTTCCAAACATTCGCACTTTTGTGAATATGGTCCAGCATCTTCGAGATCACAGATCCTTTGAACCTGCTTGTCAAGATCGTGGTAGAACACGCCCTGATCACATAGCAAATATTGAAGAGGTTGTGTTGGAGAATGTTGAAGCTCAGCCAGGGTCTAGTACTCGAAGATTAGCACTGCAACAAAGAGTGTCACATATGACAATTTGGAGGATATTGAAAGAACAACAACTCCATCCTTACCATGTTCAGAAAGTTCAGTGCTTACTGCCTGAAGATATACCGCGCAATAGCCCACAGATTTTAGAAAGAGTAAATGATTCATTCCGTCGACGCCTTCAGTGTTATATTGATAATAACGGTGGTCATTTTGAACACTTATTATAATTCAGTTGACCTATAATTCCTTCGTTAATTTATTGATTCGATAAATTTTATTTTATCACTTACCTTTGTCGCTCTCTTCAGAATTTTATCTTCTTTTGTATCTTTTGAACAAGTCTCATTTTTGGAGAAAAAACAAACTTCTCTTGCGTGCTTGTGCACAGCCGGCGCGCATGTCTTGCGTCTTGCTGTTTTAAGCAGAAGTTCTCAAACAATGATCACTTCATTTGAAAGTTCGGTCAAGTACTCTCTGGTTTGGTCCAACAAGAGGTGTTCAATGCACCCTTTCTAATTGTCTTATCCTTAAATTCGACCACAAAGATACACGCTGCGCAACTCGGTACTATTAAGGGATGCTTAGCTAGCATTCTTTGTTCAAAGAAACACTGTTTTAGTGTCACTGTTAAAGTTTTAGTTATTGGTGTCGCCATCTCTTGATTGTTAGCCTGACTGTTAGTTAATTCAGCGTGCCCAGCTGATTGCTGTGAGTTCAATGACCTTCGTCATGTGAGATGTTCTGAGTGTTACATCAGTAATACATAATAAAAGCAAGATCATTCATAATCTTCTTGATATTCTGTTAGAGTATAAATTAATTTAGAAGACACTGAGGTATAAATAAGACTGTTATCTTGGAGAATTGATTTCAACGGTAAATCAATGGTAAATCTAACCTAAAGACAGTAAGCAAAAGTTTGTATTGCCAAAATTCTCTTAGTTTTCCAGCTTAGTGATATGTCATGATAATTTCATAACAGTTATAAGCAGTGAAAAAATATTATTGAAGCACAAGGACACTACAGTTGAATTCTTCAATTTAATATGTCATGAAAATTTCATAACAGTTGTAAGCAGTGGAAAACATTATTGAAGCACAAAGACACTATAGCCTAATTCTTCAGTTCAATAAATAAGTCATTAGGGCGTAATCCCATGTACAATTTACAGAACCTGCCCGACGACTGTTCAAATTTGCAAATTAGGTGCTTATTCTTATTGACATCTGTCATTGTTCTAGCAAATGTCAAACATTCAGAATCATCCATGGGCGCACAGTGAAATTTTTGACTAAACTTCAATGAATTTTAACTCGATATCTAAGGAGCTTACAGACAAAATGTATTCGGAAAAGTTGTTACATTTGACGAGATCTATTACTGGTTAAAATTAATGTACTTATTTCTGTTACACCCTGTATATATATATATATATATATATATATATATATATATATATATATATATATATATATATATATATATATAAACTATTTTTTTTGCTTCTCGTCGCGGTGCACAATTCACCTAATAAAATTGAGACTACAGATGAATTTCAAATTCAGTATTACAAAGAGTCACAGGTTATGCAAATAGATTAGAATAGTCTTTGAGTCATTCCCAATCATAATTCTTTCTCTCATAGGAAAACAGTGACGGTTGTATGGTCCTTATAGCAGAATACCGCATTTTAGAAATTTTAAATTGATTTATAGCATTTGAAAAGTGTTCTGTTATTGGTTATGCCTGAATTGCTGGTTCTGTAGGAATATTTCCTTGCTCCTGTTTCATAGCGTACTTAAATCAGAATAGAAAGGTTGTATGATTTGAATCATTAGCTCTGTTTGATGAATATTTTGTCAGTGCAGTGCAGGGTGGTGCAGGGCAGTTTAGTTCTGAATGGTGTACAGCAGTTTTACATTGTCAAAGAACAGATTAGTGTGCAAAAGTGCAGCGAATTTGAACTGAGAGAATTAACTTCAATCTGCAATATTTAAAAGGATCAAACACTTGCTCGATTGATTGATTCATCAGAATCAGATAATTCATTTACTCTGAGTATTGATAATGAGGCTGAGAATATGGAAATATACCTAAAATGGGGAAAAAGAAACTGCATAAGTAATTATTTGGAAGATGAACATTATTCTTGTTTTTAGTCCAACTCTAGTCTAGTTTTGAAGTACAGCAATTATGAATGATTCTCTCAATATTCGTCAAATGTCAGCTATGTGACAATTGAATTTTGATTTAAATTCTCACTTTTACTGTTAAGCATTTTCTTGTTTGTCCTCTTTTCCGGAGATTGAGCTTTGCTAGGATTTGCTACTGTTCTCCTGTGCTGTCTCATATAATGTAACTTAAATTCATTTGGCAAATTTTGAACATTCTGAATATTCTCTATCTATTTCTATATCACTTGATCTGAGAATGTCTTCACCACTAAATTATTTTCCAGTCATTTGCAAAAACTCGATAAGTTAATATTGTTGACTGATAGGTAACAGCTGAATTACCATCAATAATCAATTTGTAGAATGAGGGACAGTACTATCGTATTCATAAACACCAATCTAGCACCAATTCAGTCCCAGCAAGACATAATCAGTTTTTGATATCTTTGATTCAATGTTATCCAAATATATCTGATATATCGAGTATTGTGGCATCCTTTTTTGGAAAGCTGTTCCATTCTTTCTAGAACTCTAGGATGATGAATTAAAATTTGATCAAGTCATTGTTATTTTTCCCATCAAATTCCACTTGGATTTGCAAGCACTCAGGACTAACCAGCAAATTTGATATAGTGAATGAACTGGTAAAAGCATATTATGTGTTGGAATGAGCATTCAGTAGATGGCTTCTTATTTCTCATATGAATTTTTGTACATATTTTAGCTTAAACTTGAAAGTCAAGAGACTTTTTTCCTGGTTCAATCTCCTAGTCTGGTTGTAGTTGACAAATAGATTGATTGAGTTGTTCTAAGATTTTTGTCCATATTTCTATGAGTAGAGTGTTGCCCTGTCCCTGATTGTTCTTGGATCAAAATTTTTATGAAATGTATATACTAGTCTGCGTTCAGGAATTAGCCTTGAAGTTTTATTTTGCTCATACTCTATTCGTATTCAATTTTCTGGCTCAGCTTCATAGTAAAATATCATGCAACGAGAAAGGTAAAATTAAAGCTTCACATGTGACTACTGCTCCCAGGCAGCCCAAATCGCCGCCCGAATAGCCTGCTTAGTTTCTTGGATTCAAAATTAGCTTGTGGAAGTTTCTATCCACAATCATTTCGATATGGCAATTCCTATCCTTTTAGAGCTTGGGAAGTATGTAATTTCTAACTGCAATGAGTATCTCACAGGTCGAAAGCGTTATTCCATCATTTGAGTGGAAATGTTCATACAGAGTTCACTAGCATCAATCATTAAGTTTTGTTGAAGTGAAATAATTCGTGCTGTCAAAATATCAAGCATTTGATAAAACAATTGGTATTAGAAAGACGAGGATCTATGTTGTAATTCTGTGTGAATTTATACGTCTTCTAAACTCATAGATCTGTAAATTATAAGCCAAATTGCCCCATTTTTCTGTTATAACTTATTGGAATCTGCACAACCAATAATTTCAATGGATAAATATATAAATAACCATAACTCATAGAACTAGCAAGTGTAAAATCAATCAAACCTTTCAAAACAATTTTGTTTTCATAATACCTGCATTGAAACAACGCGTTTCAACGCCTGTTTTGTCAGTCGAAACAACAAAATTTCAGACAAATGCGAGTGTAACCAGGCAGAAACAAGCATGTTTCTTCCCTAGGGGAGAAACAAGCTTGTTTCTGCCTGCTGAATTTGTTTTTCACATCGTTTAATCCCTGGCAGAGTCGCATTTGTTCATTGTCAATCTTTAAATAATAATCATATAACCTCAGTTAATTTGACAGTTGTTGCATTCGTAACTGGAAATTGAATTAAAAACGCAATTGGTCTCAAGAGAAAAAGTATTAATACAGGAATTTAAAGTACACCACAACATCTTATTGATGAAGCACAAGCAGCTACTCTCGACTTGTTACTTGCAAAATTAAATGAAAAATATTCACTTTGTTATGACAAATTTGTAATATGGAAAGTTTCAATGCAGGTATTATGGAAAATACAGTGTGTGGCACGGGACAAAACACGATTTCAGCCGAGGGCGATGCCAGCCCTCGCTTCGCTCGGGCAAGCAACACTCACCCTCAGCTGAAATCGTCTTGTTTCGTCCCTAGCCACACAATATACTATTTCATAGATGACTACATCAATTTACTTTGTCGAAAAAATATCGAAATTCAATCAATTTTTTTTTTTGCAATACTTATGGATGATGCGCTATATCTGATCTTCGAGGCTTCGTCTCTTGATCATATGATAAACCCTCGGCTGTAATGAAATATTTCCCACCTTAGATGCAATATACTATTATGCCTTCAGTTAGCCTATCAAGTATCGTCTTGTCATCTAGTAGTCTGATCACATATCATCTTATTCTAATTCTACTTTGCCCTCCTACTGAATCTTCAATATGTTTAGGGTGATTGAAAATTGTTTCACTTCTGAATTTGAGCTCAGACGTTTATGTCCAAACTGTTTGTTGCATGCTTTTTTTTCTCAAGATGTCTGCTGCATCGTCGATTCTATCGTCTTTTTTCAACAAAATGTTCAAACGAGTATTGTCATTTAGATCATTTTGAAATGCAGGCTATCTCTTTACAAGAGTTGCTTTGCTTTCTATGCTGATTGTTGTGGATTCAAATTCAGTTATGATAGCAGAGCGACCTAACTATTTCGAAGCGCCCGTAGATTCTGAATTATCCACAAAACTGATTGCAAGCAACAATTTGATATAATGGAGATCTCTGTGACGCAGCAGCTCTCACAATTTCATGATTAGATATATCAAATATTTTTCAGTGGGAAACATCAGCAAGAGAATCTTTTGTACCTACGACAATATCTAGATCTAGTTGTGATTCCAGAAAATATACATACACACAATATCATGACATTATATACAGTTCACTGAGAAAGCAATCAGTTCCAGGAAATTCATAATTATAGTTTACATCCGACATTTTTTCAGGAACATTGTGCATTATAACAAAACCTAAGGCTGGCGAGGTTGATTATTGTAATTCTGTTTTACTCTCAACATATTACGCCATAAAATCAAAATTTCCGCATAAAACACAGCTGTCCTTGTGATGAATAAAGACTGTTTCCAATTTTCCTTTGACAACAAGCATTTTTGATCAGTCTGCAAGACTTACTTAAAAGGAAAACAACATAAATATCAACCAAAAATTGAGTTTTCGTAGCTGCATTGATTTGTTTATTCCACAAATGATTTTGTTATATAATATATTCACATCAAATAAGATATAATAAGGTGTATGATACATCATTTTTCTCTTTTGATGAATAAACAATGGCTGATAGTTCCGTATAATTATTGAGTACAGAATTATTCGTGTTCATAACAGTCATCATAGCGTTCCTTGAATATGTGAAATGTTAACCAAGATAAATGTATTTTCATTGATTTAACTGAGTGCAGCTGTTGTTCGCAGTATGGGAACTGAATGAATTCTCAATTCTATCCAAAACATTTTTGAGCTATGTTATTTTTCATGGAATCTCCAATTTTGAATTTAAGAGAAATAATTGTTCTCGCACACATGAAACAGTAAAAATCTATCTCTTGAATTTGGAATCATACTACTTAGTGAATTTGTGATGATCTCTATGAACCGCGATTATCTCAAAATGAGAAGAAGGAATATATATATATAGGATAAGATACGAAAAGTCTTATATTCGCACCTCATACCGTGTTTTTGCACGAAATTTGTTGAAATTGAACCAATTCAGAATGTTCAACAATACATTTTATTATCACATTACCATCTTTAAGTATGGAAAAAATTCATCTCATAGGAAATAAATTCGAGAAAAACAGCAATCGTGAAAAATGCAAATACAAATGAATAAATAATGTAATATATGTATATATCATGAATACGGAAATAAAAGCATACGCTAACAGCAGAATGCCGCGTGTTATGATTATCACATCCTAGTAGTGAAAGTAGCTTTGAATTCTGATGATATATGAGAATCAGGAGAACATAAGTCTTGGTAAATATATAAAATTATTGAGTCATGCCTACTTCCAAATCGCTTATCATTAAAAACCGATCCTGTTTACTATCAGTGTTTTCATGGTGTAGTCTATGGACAGGCTTTGAATTCCACTTTCTTCTGACTGGACAGGTTCAACAAAATCCAAAAACGATGAAACACGTGAGGATTGGGTTCCTTCTAATCAATAGCAATCTGAATTCAATTATTTTCCCATCAAGTCATTTCCAAATACTTTTTGTAAGCGCGACGTTATTTATTCATCATGCTGATCTCAAATGTGAACTAGATTTGATATGGAATGAATAAATAGTACTTGAAATAAGATATCTTTTGAATTGGGCTTACGAAAAATTGTGTACATTTCTATAAACAAATCGTTCACGCGTATTGTTCACATAATTTCACGAATATCATGCTTCATTTTGACATATTATTTTGTGGGAGAGAAACAAGAACATTTGAATTAACTGGTCAATCGATATTTGATCACATATAGAACGTTTCATGTTGTACTATACAGTAATATGCTATTCATCATTTATCGTGACTGAGTATATCACAATTTGCGTTATTTCTTTCAATTAATTTCGAACATTAAACATTCGTTCGACAATGTAAAATTTCATTTCTCTAGAACTTGTCGCCCAAATTTCATTGACTTACGGCAATAATACAATTTATAGTCATCTATGTTTGATAGAAATGTACAGAAAGACCCGCGCAATTTAGAGAAAAGCTCAATGTTGAACACATTTGCGAAGATAAAAAATGAGAAGCTCATATATAATATGTATAGGATATCAACTGCACAGGTATGTTTTTATGAAATGTACGTCAACAGAAGGGTTCAATATAACTCAATATTTTGAGACATCATCATACTACGATTACTTCAATTGTACAGACTCCTTGAAGATATATATATATATATATATATATATATATATATATATATATATATATATATATATATATATATATATATATATATATATATATATATATATTGATTATAAACTACTTAAAATAATTGAAGAGTCAAGTTTTCAAGCAATGGTATACATCTCAGATGAGATTTAAGCTTTATTATAAGATTGAATATTGAAACACAGAACCTTCATCCGTTGACACTCTGTATAATTGACAGTCATAATAATAATCAACCAGGGGCCTGTTGCATAATAAAATACAAGTTGATAGTATTAGTATTTTTAGGTGTATTTTCACTAATAATATTGACTTGTATTTTATTATGCAACGGCCCCCTGATGTCCAAGATTGTTGTGCAATACGTTTAAAACTAGCAGTCGGAAGAGAACTTGACCCTTTAACTATTTTTTGAGTAGTTTATATATATATATATATATATATATATATATATATATATATATATATATATATATATATATATATATATATATATATATATATATATATATATATATATATATATATACAGGGTGTAACAGAAATAAGTACATTAATTTTAACCTGTGACGCAATTTGTCAAGCATAACAATTTTTCCTAATAACTTTTTTCCGTAAATCCTCTGGATACAGAGTAAAAATTCATCAAAGCTTTGTCAAAAATTTCATAGTGCGCCTATGGCTCAAACTGAATGGTTTTCATTTGTTGGAAGAATGACAGCTGTCGATTGAAAGGAGTATTTTGCAACTTTGAGCCATCGTTGTCTTGTCAATCATTCATTTGAAACTGAAAAAATATTAGTATTTTGGCAATACATTGATATTCGCTCACCTCGATTATTCTATTTTTGTATATGTTGGAAGAAAGACTGAATTTGTGTCTGTAATCAACAATTTGGTCTTTTAGTCGTATTTATATGTCATTTTTAAGAAGTTTGATTTTTATTTAGGGATTTCACGTATATTTTTGGATAGTACGTTTCTTAAACATAAGATTGTCTGCACAAATTCATTGCACTTGAATCAGCTGATTTGGATTGGTGTGAAACTGTGTCACTGTGTCAGGAGACTGTGCTGCCATCTACCAGCAGTTCGAAGAGTGGTTGCTGTTTCTAACCTACTTCATCAGAAACATAAAGAGAATATCATTCAACGATTTATTTAAAGAAAACGGTAGAATATTGAATAGAATGTAATTCTAAATTAATTAATTCACTGAATAATTCAATAGAAATATTGCTGCATGAAATTTTGAAGATTCTATTGAAGAACAGAAAATATAACCTATAAATGTATCAAACTGAATTTGGTAATTGATTTTAAATATATTCTGAAATATATGATACAATATTTTGCTTATTCAGCAGATCAATTGACTGGGCATACTTTATTGAAACGACCTGAATGTGAAGTTTGTAATAATATGAGGAAAACTAATACATAGGTGCTTCATTTATAAATTAATGTATTTCATTCATCTCATCTGCTTCCAGATAAACATTAGGTTCTAAATAACTCATGATATTCTCATCGTAATGTATAAGTGCATAATATTTTGACATTAAATACATTAGCATAACCACAATAATTCAATTTTTAGTGAAAAATGACAGTTCGGAGATCGTTCCAAATAAATTTGCTAAGCTAATCCTAAACTGCCCATGAAATCGTACACAGAATTAATAAATTATAATCTGTTTTATTCCAGAATTTATTTGAAGGAATTGATAACTCACATATGTCAAAATCAATTATTGTTCTATTGCAACTGCTACTAGATCCGATAACTATGCACGTGAACGACTCGTTAAATTATAGGGGATAAAAAATGCTAAAAAAAGATGAGAATTCGGGAAAAAGTTACTAAGAAAAAATGTTAGGCTTGACGAGAACTATCACTGGTTAAAATTAATGTACTTATTTCTGTTACACCCTGTATATATATATATATATATATATATATATATATATATATATATATATATATATATATATATAATTCAAAGTGATCTGAACATCCACTGAGTATATTGAAAGAAGAACAGTTCATGAACTAAATATGTTGAGTAATCCCAATTTTCATTATTTTTTTGCCTAATTGTAGTTTTGTTTCAAACTTTCGTTCATTCATTTTGCGTGTAAATTCCTTGTGATTTATTCAACTGGAACCTGCATATGAGTTTTTCAACAATACATTTTTGTTAACAACGTCGTATATTTATTTCGAAAACCTTTGAATAATTCAATGGTTACTGGTAAACAATAATTTCATGATAAAAGGAACAAACAATTCATTGAGAATTACATTTATGCCAATTACAATATCTCTCCAAATATTTAAACAGAAGAAAAGGAAACGTGAGTAATATTGAAATCGAAATTAACGGTACAAGTAACCAAGTAAGCTGTATACGTTCATCGCAACATTTTACTGTCCGATTGTAATAGTTTAGTAGCGCTTAATGTTTCTTCACTCAACCTTGACTCTGAGAGAAAGTTAGTTACCTGCTGCTGTATATTCTGTGGTGATTTTGGATAAATATCACTGTCAAAAATAAAGCATTGTCATACTGCAATTTTTATTCGTACAGAGTCAAAAACTTTCCTTTTTGCAAATCAGACATAAGTACGTTTGAACTTGTTTTTAATATATCTACTCATTCATAGTGAAAGTGTTCATCTTACTTTAATATTGAAGCACGATAATACTCACAACTAGGTAGTAATAAATGGCTGCATTTTTCATTAAACTGTTTTTTATGGTATAAGGAGCTATGGCTTCTATGTTCATGAACTTATTATGATTATTTGAAAATATGAATGTTTTTCTGATATATTTGAGGAAATTTCATATGCAAAACTTGTGATCTCGACCATTACTGCCAGTGGTATCCTCCACGAAAGAAGTAAAAAATGCGTGGATGTATGTACTCTTATCTGTACTCGACTGTTTGATGAGATCGAATACCAAACTACTCACGCTCTAACTCTATCTTCAAAAAAAAAAAAACAATTGAGGCTAGACACTGTTTCAATTTATAATATATTGTTGAAAGATTAGTGGCATATTCAGATTAATTTGCCACAAGCATTTGAATTTTACTTTTTATCAGTGTTGCACACAGCTATTATGCTGTGTGATTCAGTAGATTTTGATAAGCTGAAAACTGATCGCGTTATTTTATCCCACCTTGTATCGAATTGAGTTCTCCCGGTATCGCCAAAATAGAAATCAGGTACACTACGCTCTCGGATATCTACTCCTTATTTTTTCAAATGAGTAAGTTAATTGAACGTGACATTTGTAACACAAATTTCCATGAGCTTATGAATTGCCCTTTAGGATTATAATATTTCTTGCTGTCTCCTCCAATTAGGGTTGATTTTCATAATGATTATCTCAATGATTCCAAGATATGTAGATATAGTTTTTCTCCAATATATACACCAAGATTTGTAGCACTATTGATATACATATCTTTTGATTCAAAATTCAGATAATTTCAGACATCAATATAAATACTCAGCACAGAACTTTTCATTTCGTACTGCAATCTCTCAGAAGAGGTATGTATCATACACAGACTAAAAAATGTTTGGAAACTATCAGATGATACTTTCTCATTCTTGTTTGTTCTTGGAGTTGCAGTGACAGCATAATTTGAAAGCTGATACTTGATCGAGAGCTTCCATTACTTTTCGCACTGAGCCTACTGATAAGAACATTTTACCGTTTAAATGTTGACAAATGTGAAGTTTTGGTTGAATTGGTGACTATGATTGCAATGTTCATATTGATGATATGAGATTTGATTACGTGGATAGGCTTTGTGTATCTGTGAAGTTTAATGTCGTATAATGGAAGAAATTATAAGCAGATTGAAAGAAGAGTATCCGCTGGTTCTAATATTTCAGGTGCTTCAAGGACACTTAAACAGAATGTAAATGTTCCAAGAGATGCAAGACTGAGTATTTATACCTTCATTGATGTATGGTAGTGAATGCTGGGCGTAGCTGCAGGAGATAAACAGAAAGTGACTGCTGTGAAAATGAAACTTTTGCGTGGTGTTTGTTGGTATATTAGAAGAGATCGATTGCAGAGTAAATTATTATATGATGTTACTATAAGTTGGTATAATGTGAGTATGTGGAACAAATGTCAGATGGAAGACTTTTGAACAAAATTTATTGAGGTAAAATTGGCGGTGAAGGTTGCGTTTAATGGCCTGTGCGTAAGTGAGTGGATAAGATCGTGGGTTTGTTCCAGAAGAGAAAGTTTCTGAGTGTGAAGAATTAACGAGCTTGAGTTATTGAATGTTTGTGGAACAAGAGGGATGAGCTTAGACGAGAGAAATTTGCGAAAATAATTGTGGGTTGAATGTTAATCGAGGTCTATGTCAACCTCACTTCCAGGAAAAGATATTGATTTATCTGCAACATTTAAATTCTTCCATTCACATTTGAGTGTTCAAATTTTGAAGTCACTTTATACACACCTGCATAATGTTAGTGAAAAGCGTCAACATTATGAAGCATGTGAAAATTAAAATTTTTCCAACAACGTGAATTCGAGATATTCGTTTTCAAATAGCTGAAATTCTGAAAATGCATCATTTCAGAAACTGTTTGAAATAAAGTCATAGTTGCTCTTATAAAGTACCATCAAGATGAAGACGAGACCTCAAGATGATGATAAAATTTAGGGTGTTCTATTTCAAATAGGAAAGTTGTGTCATTTTCCGATATAACCAGAAGTCTCGTCATTTTGAGAATATTCTAGAATAACTCGTCTTTATCATTAAGGCCCATGCGCAAAGTTTCAAATTACTAACTACTTATATTAGTATTCAAGATATCAATAAACGGACAAGCATCTCAAAAAAACACCGTGTATATACATATGTGTGAAATTTAGCTGGAATAAGAAAAAGTTGAGATCCTGCAACAAACGCTACCACAATACGTACCCTCAATTTATGATTTACGTGTATATATATATTCATATATAAATATATATATATATATATATATATATATATATATATATATATATATATATATATATATATATATATATATATATATATATATATATACATATATATATATATATATATATATATATATATATATATATATATACATATATATATATTTATATATATATATATATATATATATATATATTATTTATATATATATATATATATATATATATATATATATATATATATATATATATATATATATATATATATATATATATATATATATATATATATATATATATATATATATATATATATATATATAAATTGCAGTTTAACGGTGTAACTGCAATTTTTATCTTTCAACTAGTCGGTTGTTACTACCCTTCTACTATATATATATACCAATATTTAGATAGCGTACTTTTAACATTATGAAAATGATGAAAAAAATAATAGTCAAGTGTGCTTCTAATGGTAGTTAGATTGTCAGCCGGGGTATTATAGGTGTCAAGCGCGCATGGATTCTCACCGTCGAATAATTTAATCAACTGAATAACTGACGATCTTTCTCTATTTATATGTCGTTAGCTGACGATTAGATTCACTAAGCTTAGTGTTGGAGCCATTAAATATGAAAATTTGAGTGATAATAAAATCAGGTGCGTCCAAACTGCGCTGAAGACAGTGCTACACCTGATAAGAAAGACAAAAGTGCACTGACCATCCAAATGATCGCAAGAATCTCCAACCCAAACTGCGCTTAGACTAAGACTAAATATTGAATTGAAGTTTACACAAATAGGTACGCTTGCGTGAAAAACTTGAGTGGTGAAGTTTGTGTATTGAAATCAAATCACATTTCTTCGATCACGTAATGTCAAGTGACAAAAATACACATATGGTGGAAAAATCAAATCAGATAAAATTTTCATACATTTATTCACAGTATAGTTAAGTCAGGGTTAGATATTTCCATTTCATGAATATTTTGTACATTCCACATATTTTTCCATGAGGTCTAATTACATTTCTGTAGTTTAGCGTTGAGCACATCGCTTTCGGTGCGAAGCTACACCTTGAAAACAAAAATCACTGTTTCAGTGCCATTAATTCAGTGCGCATATTGCAGAACATAATAAAAACAGAGATTTTAAATCTGCACTCACTTCTATAGTTTTTCTCAAATCAGCGGAAATATGCTCAGAGATTTGTTCAACCTTTTAGATCCATAGGATCCACCCAGGTAAATCAGTGCACTTATACCCCGTCCATAAAATCAATTTAGCCAATATTTCACTGTTTCAAACTTTTTTTCGCCACCTAACTAGCTGACGATCTTTTTCTTATCATATCGTTAGCTAACGATTAGTTTCACTAAGCTTAGTGTTAAAACTGATAAACATGAAAGTTTGAGATATTATTAAATCAATAAGTTGTAATATTGAAGTTTATATGATTATGTCGATAGGTCATAATAACAACGTTAATATAGAAATACGCACAATGTATAAGAGAAGTTGAATGCTCCATCCTTTCAACTACAATAATACAACAATATTGCAAATTGGGCCGCCAAGGGTTGAACATTTTCAATATAACCCTGTCATCGAGCGTATAATTTTTTGCTGTAATTCTTTTCGAAGTTTTTCAGTCTGATTGTAAAAGGTTCTACCAACTATGTTCTCACAAGTCTCTTGCCAAAAACAAATATCACGCATTTTTGCTTGGATAATTGTTTTGTGTTACAACAAGCTATTCTGCGTTTTTTTTTTATTTCTTGAGGGAGCAAAGATTCTTTTGTAACTCCTGCCGTACCCTTCACAATGTTATTGTCTCTTTAGTTTTGATATCAATCTATGTGTCATATCTACTGCAACATTCCTCTTCATACTTGGATACTCATTGGTGCTAGTTTGATAAATAGTGATAGAAAGTTATAACTGATTTTTCACTGTCTGAAATACTGGAACCGTTGAGTATTTATGTATACAGTGAGTCAAATCATGGTTTGCACGCATGGATGGCTTGTGAAGGATGGTGGGAATGATCCATATTCATGCACATTATCAACTTTTACAATTTCCTATCAACCTCTATTGAAAATCAAAACTATTATGTATACAGATAATTACTATTGACTGTAAGAGACAATTCTATCTCTTCCCTCAAATCCAGTGCATGCGAAAAAATCTTGGGAGCAGTTTGATGAATCTTATCATATACATTAATACTGGCACATCTTATAAGCAGACCGTAAACGAATACTGTCGATTTTCTGTCTCTATCTACCTACTAATTCATGAATAAAATGTGTTTTCCAGTTACAATGGATTACCAGAATTCATAGTCCAAGTTCTGTACCGTAGACAGATGCTAATGAATTTTAAAAGAGCGTTATGATAGATAATTACATTCCCTACCAGCTCTAGAAGCATAGATAGACAACCAAGAATAGTTTTGGTTCAATTTATGACAATATTCAAACTTAACACGGAATGATCTATGAAAAGAAAGATTTCAACTGCAGAAAAAAAAATGTGTTTCCAACAGAATCGATTTCCCACTCATTTCGACCTACGGCATCTCTATTGCTGTTCATAACTCTAATAATTCTTTCATATCTGATACTTTTCAGTTCATCATCTACTGTGATTGAACTGAGTAACAGATGCTTTTAGAAATCATGTCAATATGCACAAATTGTGGGTTTTTCTCATTTAGTAATCACTGAAATTTACTTCAACGATCAAGTGAGGTACAGTTGTTCAGATCTTCTGGAATCATCTTGGAAATGTCATTCAATAAACCTCTCTTCAGTATAAAAATAGCGAACAATGACCCTCTTATTAATTCATGAACAATGAATGCTTCTCCTGGAAATAAGCTATATGAAGTGTGAATAAGTCATTTTATCGACCATTATCCTTCTCAGTCAATGAACATAGGTAGCACTGTCAAAAACTCCGAGTATCCACTTGTCACAATTGATTCTATTTGTCAAAAATTTCATCGATCGATAATGAACTAATGATTGTGTTACAGATTCCGGGTGATTATTTGATAATAAACAACATCAGGTCTTGCTGACAAACTCTTCTTATGTTACCATAGCAATAATAAACAATAATTTCATATACTCTGTATCATATGTTACGGGAATAATCAATGTCTATTTAAAAAAAGAAAAGTAGTTCCCCACTGTATAAAGAGAGAAAGATGCATGACGGAATTCATGATATTTTCCATTACGCAATACAACTTTCTCACATGTATGAATCAATTAAATCAATGCTCAAGATTTCCGCATATGCATAATAATCAGTTATCTACGGAAAACATCAACACCATTTTGATTTCAGCACAAAATCCTCTTGAAATATTCTGATTCATATTATTTTTTTGACTGTTTTGAAAAATTATGTCCTGAGAAGAATTCTGAAGCAATAAATATGATTTGAATTACTTTCACTCAAAATCTTCTGGTTCAATCATTTGAGAATACAATTCTCTACAATACTTGGTCATAATATTTTCATCTGAATGATCTAGAGCATTTTTAATGCTCTAAAACCTTCTTTAGAACATCGCTTCTAAAATAGCTAGAACAGTGTTCAGAGTAACATCCAATTACAAATAATGTAATGAGAACTAATAAAATGAGGTCAAATCTCTCTCTTTAAGCTGTACCCATCCAACAATATATCCAAGTCTATTTAGCACACGATGAGATAGGCAAGGTACTGTTCTGGATACGCAAATTTTCATTCTATTCAATTATCAATTCTGAATCAAGGAAGCAGCGTAGATATGGCATGTGTTCTAACCTTTTGGAAAAGCCCTCCTTTCTAGAACTCAGTGCTCTCTTTGTCTTCATTTCAAAGTGTCCACAATATAGTTATCTTTGTTGATTCCACTATTTTTTTGAGCAGTGTTAAGATAAGAGGGATGAATATGGACATATGTGTATGAATCACTATTATGTGAAAAAGAGTGCTTTCTGCTGGATACAATAATATTTCTTTTTTCTCCTTATATGAATCTCTTATTCAAATTGAACTGTTATTATTACCATCATTCATCATCACCATGAGATTCTCAGAGGAATACAGCTGCATGGTTGATAACAACTTATATAGTAAGTAATATAAAACAAAAAATTCTGACGTGAACATCACGTGACTTACTTGTACATCATTGGACATATATAATACGATGTGATTTTGTGTTTGATAATATATATCATTGGATACATATAAGATATATATATATATATATATATATATATATATATATATATATATATATATATATATATATATATATATATATATATATATATATATGATCAACCACAGAATCTCATCGTTCCACAGTTATTCGTTATTGATTTACCCAAGAGATTCTGAGAAACTGTCAAGTGAAATGCGCTTCGAGCCACTATGGAAACAGTAGGCCATTATTCTTATGCAACAACATTCCTTAATACTAATTCCCAAAATTCTACGACTACCAACAGATCTGATTTTCTGCGCAAAATTAAGGAATAAACTCCTCGATACTGATTTTCAAAATTCTACGACTACCAACAGATCTGAATTTATGCGCAGAATTGAAAAATAAATTCCTACTGAACAGCACTTCCGGTTATAAAAATAGTAGGCAATCGTTCAGATGCTACAGCAGACTGAAATACCAAATTTCAATATTCTTCACCTGATTGTTTCGAATTTATGAAAAAAATTCCAAAAGACTGTCAAGTAGAGTGCACTTTCGGCTTGGTGGATCTCAATAAAAATAGGATATGTGCATCAAGACGTTATATTCGTCCTAAATACTGAATTTCAACAATCTATGTTCAATTGTTTTGAATTTATGCGGAAAATTTAAAAAATGTTACGAATAAAGTGCTCTTCAGGTTATCTCGATAGCAATCATAATGCAGGATGTACAATTAGATATTATAAAAGTGCCCAATACACAATTTGAATATTTTACGACAGATTGCTCAGAATTTATGCGCAAAACTCAAAAAGTCTGTCATATAAAGTGCACTTCCGGGTCAGCCGATTGTTACAAAAATAGGAGATGACCAATAAGATGCTACAGCAATTTCAAATGCTAAATTCTAGTATCCTACGGCTGATCATTCTGGATTTATGCGGAAAATTGAAGAAAAGTCTCAAGTAAAGTGCATTTCCGGCTCAGCCGATCGCACTCATAATGCAAGATGTACAATAAGATGTTATAGAAGTTCTGTATACAAAATTTCAATATGCTATGGCAGATCATTCTATATTTATGCAAGAAATTCAAAAAAAGTTTGGAGTAAAGTGCACATCTGGCCTGGCCGATTCTTACAAAAATAGCAGATAACCATTCTGATACAACATTAAGTTGAAATACTGAATTTCTACATCCTACGATCGATCAGTCTAGATTTAGTAGAGAAATTCGAAAAAAGTTTCAAGTAAAGTGCACTTTCGGTACAGAAGATTGTAACCATAATGCGAGGTGCATAACAAGACCCTATACCAGTCTCAAATACAAAATTATTCGTTATATCAGCTCTGAGATTTGCAAGTTACGCACGCACGCCCGTACGAACGCACGAACATACGTACCGACATCAAGCCAAAAATAGTCAAAATGGTTCCGGGGATGCTTAAAAAGGATATTTCCATCTTGATAGGTGTATTCTGTCGGTTTCACAATACTTACTTTTTATTTTGTACAAGTAAGTAAAATGAGGAAAAAACAACAGCAAATGATTGAAAAGCTCAGGCTCGTCAGCAAAATGGCAAAATTACCTATCTAACGGAATCGCCTTTTCTAAAAGACCACTTTTCCTGCACATGCCTTTTCCGAATCAATGTTCCAAAATTTGGGCACTTTGCTTTGCTTGTACGTTTGTATAAGCTTGTCCGCACCACACTATTCTTGCCAGTGATTCATTTGGACGTCACGCACTCTGCTGCTTGCTCTTAAGTTCTCTCTTTCTACTAGTTCTGAAGATTTTTGAACGAAACAGCTGTTTTAAATGAATCAATTATTGTAGAAAGATCAAGTATCTCATCGTTTATATATAAAATTTGTTCCACCAAGTGCCTTCTAACAATTTTCTATGAATAATAATTTGGATTATTCTCGTAATTCAGGTTGTTCGTACTAAAATACCTTCGAAATATATATATATATATATATATATATATATATATATATATATATATATATATATATATATATATATATATATATATATATATATATATATATATATATATATATATATATATATAACTGCACTTGAGCGTGGATTTATTACTTTGCGCGGTCCATTTCACATTGAAGCATCAACGGGGAATGCAGCTCATAAGACAAATGGATATTGAAGGCTGGAATATAACATGTAAAAACTTCAGATTGAAATTTTCAGGCTCTCTACATGCTCTCCAAAACTATCAATAATGATATCGTATTTCTAGTATTACAGCAAAATTATCTTACTATACCAGCATACTGCTCTCCTCTGATTTTTACCTTTGACCGATCACACAACTTCAAGCACAATGGAATAATCAATATTGGTAAGCCTAAAGTGTGCAAAATTAATAATAAACAAAAATTGTGTAAGAAAATACACCGGAAAGTCTTCATCGGCACTGTTCTCGTGAATTTTATCTACTATTTGGTCTAGAACACTTGGTGGTCATCTCCAAAGTGTCACTGACGAGTGAGTATGAATAATTTCAAAGCATCCACAATCGATTCACAGTTCATAAAATTGTCACCAAAATATATTAATCAATTTCCAGAAAAAGTTTTTTTTCCATCTTCATTTGGTATAAGTGCTGATCATTTCAATGTCCCAAGATGTAATAAGTACTCCAATATACTAAATATCACAATGCGTCAATTCAAATTTGAATAAATTCAGCATAATGAATTTGATAATACAGATGAACGAGAAAGTTGTAGTACTCCAGAGAAACTCTAAGAGTTCTTCGATATTGTTATAATCTTAATATATTGACAAGCGTCATTATTAGATTCATTCAAACCGAACGATATGTATTGTGAATAATACTGTAAGATAATTTTTCACAAGGATAGAAATTAGCACTTATGCAAAATGAAGCAAGTAGAATTTTTTTTACAAATTTTTCATTGTATTTTCATGGGAATCTTGTGAATTGTTAGTTGATTGTAATAAGTATCAGTTGTTTTTGTTAATCTAAAGGTTATACTTGTAGTTATAAATTTATGTACCCTGCGCAAACAACTCATATCTGTTTGTATACGTTTTATAGCAATATTGCTGTATTAATATTTGTATTGGTTGAGTGGAGAAGCAGCCCTGAGCTAAGCCTCGTCGTTGTCATAAAAGTCAGGAAAATTGCCATTATTATTATTACTATTATTATTTTTGTAAAAACTATTACGTCTTTGGAACTGTATGGAAATTGCTTGAATCGAATCCGAAATATCAGAAAAAGAGAATATTTCACTCTGATCCAATGATTCTGTGCAAATTTTGACTGATAAGAAGCAATTAACTCAATACTTTTGAAAGTTCATCCAGTCGAATTAGCATTTTTAGAGCCGATCTCTGGAGGATGCAACTTATTTGCAGGAAGAGTACTGTTGTTATGAATGAATACATAATATTTGAAGTTTTGTCTTAATAGGAAAATCGATCAATATCGCAATTATTGTTTGAATTGAGTCATCAATTTTCGTGAAATATTTATTTATGAATATCAATTGATTCCTCATAGGAATGATAAGCGAGTAATATTTGTTTAAGTGGTCAAAAACGATGGGAGAAAATGTGGAAGATTTTCTCTTTGATCAATAGATCTCAGGAGGATCTAGAAAAGAACTGTGTACCACTTCTCCATCCTTTTTTTGTAGCCTATTTCAGTGACTGAATTCTGATCATACCATTCTATGAATATATGGAAAGAAAAAACTCCCGTTTCTTCCAAGTGCACTCAATTTATAAGCCATTCAATTCCTATTCTTTCTTATCTATTTTGGCCGGTTGAACAATTTTTCAAGATATAATTGGGCACAATGACCAAGGTCAATAGCAGGGCTCTTCCCGTGGAAAATTAGGATTGTTTTCTTTTTTCATTCAACTTGAAATTCTCACGCTTTCCCATGTTGATTTCTTTTTCGGAAGACACATGATTGGCTGATTTCTGCCTAACACTTTTTGGTAACATCGCATATTTCATAAGTAGATCAAGGTGATTTCTGATTTATATTGATTGACTGAGAAGGTATGAATATGTATGATGTATGTCCACCTATATGCTCATATATGTCCACGCATACATAGAAAATTGCAGAGTTGAACAAAATGACAAAGTCGTAGATAAATTTTATTAACAGAAACAGACTACAAAACTTAATGTATCAATGCCTTATTCATGATGAAAAATAAGTAGTCGATGTTTGAAACTATAGTTAGCGATTGATGTTTATACTTTGAGTTTCAAAAACAGCATTCACAATATATCAAATTAGCGCCCTATAATCATATTTTCTTCTGTTGATGAAGTGCACATTCGCTTGAATTTTGGACTTTTGAGTTTTTTTCAGACATTTTCAGTATCAAGAGTCGGAATAGAATGTTTGAAACAAGAAAATAATGAGCTTACCTCAATATCATTATAAATCCAGCTCCTGCAAATGATCAGCATGATGATCACTATTGACTAATTTTGTTGTTTTAAATGCCAACATTCAGCACTTACCATAACTACTTACACTATCTCCTAGTTTCGTGTTGTGATCGGGATAACCGTTTAATACCATCAACCCGTGTTAAAAGATAACATAAACAGCTAATATCTGAAATATTTTTCAAGGAGAGATCTGTTGTATCTTTCATTACTAATCAAACTGTTCGTACAGTTTTCTGAGCCACCTCTAGAAAACAGGAGTAATTTGGTGTAATGTGATCGCTTCTTATCCAGACTGACCACTTAACGAAACTACTTATTATAGTAACTACTAATTTCGTATCATGAACTTCTCAACCTAAGTATACACACTTTATTTTCAAACCTCAAGAGTAGACATAAAAGACTGATTTACACTCTTGAAGTTACTTGAAAGAATTACCAGATTTCTCATGCGCGAAATTTAAAAGTCGCACAAATATCTGCTATACATAAATATTATGTCAATAGAAAATAGCCTATCTGGATGAATATCAAATAAATAATGCAATTGAATATGATGAATCATCAGTGAGTAATAAATAAAGTAATTATGGTCAAAAAATTATAAAATAGATATTTGTTCACTTCTGGAAAGTACAAAAAATACTAGATTTGGGGATGAGCCTCGTACAGCGATCTTACGAATTCCAAAATAGTATTTTCTGTACGTATTTTTTCCTTTATCGCACCTTATTAATAAATCCTGGAAAATTGTAGTGAATTTTTCTTTCTTTTCTGAATTATATAATCATATGTTCATTTCAGGGGGTTTAAAATAATTATTTTCCACATGAACATATGTAAAATTGATTTGTTATCTCATATCAGGTTGATTATTATTGAAGGACTATTCCATTAACTATTTTGAACCAAAACATTGTGCTATCCTTAAACTATTAAAGTGACAAGTGTCATAACTTGAATTCCATGTGCCTATATCCAAGTTATACATTTCACTAAAATGACTAACACATCAAACTGATATTTAATTGAATAATGATCTTTGAGATTAACTAGTAGTTAGGAGAAACGAATTATGTCAAGTGATTTTTTTTTGTACTTGTTCAAGAAAATTCATGCTTTCTGTACTGTTGCCATGGCAAATTTTTGGATTACCAAAATAAGGTACTCTTGTCGATAGTACAGTGATACAATATGGCGTATTATCCAAGCGATAGGAGAATAGTATATTGTGTGGCTAGGGACGGAACAAGACGAGGGCCGGCATCACCCTCGGATGAAATCGTGTTTTGTCCCGTGCCACACACTGTATTTTTCATAATACCTGCATTGAAACTTTCCACATTACAAATTTGTCATAACAAAGTAAATATTTTTCATTTGATTCTGCAGATAACAAGTCGAGAGAAGCTGCTTGTGCTTTATCAATAAGATGTTGTGGTCTACTTGAAATTGTCGAATTGATACTTTTTCTCTTGGAACTAATCGCCTCTTCAATTTAATTTACAGTTACGAATACAACAACTGTCAAATCAACTGAGGTTATATGATTTTCATTTAAAGATTGACAATGAACAAATGCGACTCTGCCAGGGATAAAACGATGTGAAAAACAAATCCAGCGGGCAGAAACAAGCTTGTTTCCCCCCTAGGGAGCGAACAGGCCTGTTTCTGCCCGGCTACACTAGCATTTGTCTGAAATTGTCTTGTTTCGACTAACAAAACAGGCGTTAAAACGCGATGTTTCAATGCAGGTATTATGAAAGAATATTATAATCCTATCAGTATACAAAGATCAGTGGAGCTCTCTATTATGCCAGCGTGCACGAGAGACTTTGTGCAGTTGTCAAGATAAAATTAGTGCGCGAAATATTTCGTGCACGTTGGCATGATGAACAACTCCAATGCGACATTCCGCATACTAATATTGATGTTCAAATGTCCAATAATTTTAGTAACCCGGCAAGTTCCGTCATCAAATACTTGACTATATAGACTGGGAGATAGTGACAGAGAATTCGGAGTCATTTGTTACAAGTACGACGACCCTTCAGGAGTCGAAATAGGTGATCGTCGGGGCGTAGTCGCAGAGTAATTAATCGGAATTACAAGTCTGAATGATTTGTTACACAAAGATTTTGTATTTTCCAGAAATCGTTAAATGATAAACTCGGTCCATAGAAATGCAATATGTTTTTTGTGGGGCTCATATCCCGTCATACCAATGAGAACACGTAGATTTCTCAATTTTCTCTAAAATATTTGTTTTTTGAGTTATTATTATCAAGTTGACGATCACGAAAATCAATATCCCAAATACCCGCTGCAAAGAAGTAATCTTATTCAATGATGCGAAATGATTTTTTACAGTGTGGCACTCGAATCGTAGAAAGTGTTTAAACACAGAGAGATTATTCATATATTTGCCATACTTTTGGTGAAGTGCAAAAGTGGTGCCATACTTAGAATACGGTTTTTCTCAAAGTCTTACATGATATGGATATACAGGAAGTAAAATTATTTATACCAGTATGGAATTATTATGATGAGTCTGTATCAATACGAGTGTATTTGGAAAGGTATCCAATATTATGACCGAGAGGCTGAATATGGTCATATTCGCGCTACGATGTAACAAAAAATGAAATACGATTTGTCACAGTATAGCACTCATATTTTTCGACAGTAAATAAGATAATATGCTTCGGAAAGATTTTGCCATACTTGTGGTGAAGTTCTAGTGATGCCATACACGGAAAACTGATTTTCAGCGAGTTCATTCAGCTTTAAGAGGCCATCCATGAATAACGTCACATGAATTTCACGATTCTTTGATATTCTCCCCGTCCTTGTCCCAGCTGGTTACATTTGTGAGAGTCCCTTGTTCCTGGTGTGTCGTTACATATTCTGCAAATATATACTCAAAAAAAAAGATAGAGCTGGAAATATCTTCAAGATTTTTGTCAATAGTCAAAATTATGTGTTCTGATACTTGAATATATCAGAATCTGAAATATGACGTCACGAAATCTGGGACTCCTTCCACCCTCTGTCAAACAATATCACAATTCGTCGACTTTTTCCCACCCTCCTAACGTGTGACATGATTTATTGATGGCCTCTAACTTGTACACGACACATAAGTTCTCATACAGCTAAGTTATATCGAATCTTGTTCCAACCCAATTTTTCTTCTGAATCAGGCCATACTGTTACCATATTTACTTTATTTTTCGATATTTATGTACTTCGCATCTCAGACTTTCATAAGAATTTGTACCATGCTGTAACAAATTATCGAAGCTCTGCATGTAATACTACCATTCTGTAATACCATATCACGTATTTGACCCATTCCACAGGTATGGCATAGTGAGATTTGGATTTCTAATCATACAAATAACTGGTAATCGAGGTTTCAGACTGTAGCAAATCGTGTTGCCTTATTAAATGACTCTGCTTCTTTGCGACGGTATGGCGGTTATTTGGAACTGTCGGAACAGTATAACATAGTAATTTTCGTGATTGCTCACTCAAAAATATTAAGTTAGAAGAAAAAATTGTCTGTAACAAATATTTTTGGAAAACTCAAAGAGTCTATGTGTTCTCATTAGTATGGCGGCATGTAAGTTCCCATCAAAAAAATATTGCATTACTATAGGCAGAGTTTATCATCTAACGACCATTGAAAAATACAAAAATCTTTGTGTAACAAATCATTCAAACTTCATTTAATTAACCTACGACTACGCCCCGACGACCAGCGCTACGACCAATATTTTACTTCCAGCAATTACGTAATTCGTTAGCAATCTGCCCAAGAGAAACTCTTTGATGAACTTGAGTCACTGTCTTCTTCCACAGTAGTAATAAATTGTTCTCTCATGTCATCCATTTCTCCAAACATTCTTCACATTACTTCTCGCCATGGGTTATATCAATCATATAGTTATTCATGTCATCGTCTATCACATTCTAAATCACCTAAACAAATAGTTTTTTCACATCATATAGTTGTAGTTGATGGTATTCGTCGATGCTACTTAATTTTTTATTTCTGCTTATATTGTTTCAATGGGAATAAATTTGCAATGGCAGAAAGGCAGTCTTAGTACCAATTCATTCTGTTCCTTTGTCATTTCATCAGTTACATAAAATTGTACAATTTCAGCTTGACAGGCCTTGTAGGCTCTAAGCTTATTATACAACATCTTTTATTTCCTTTTTGTTCTTTTGCTTCAGTTTTCCACTATTCAGTGTTTAGTAGTTCTTCGGAGTATTCTGCTCATCTAGTTGTTCTCGCTTCATCATCTACTATGGGATTTCCCTCTTTTTCTTGGCAAAATAATACTTTTGATGCGGAATCCTTCTTTTCTCTCTTGATCTTGTTCTCTCAGCATGGCTCTCTTTTTTCACCCTGCATATTTTTTGATATTTTATTCTTGATATACAATCTTATCATTTTGTGTTCTTCTTGTGAAGAATATTATCCAGTTCTCCTTTCTTTATCTACAGCTTATCTACAATTTTTGTCGAAGCGGTTGTTACTAGTGGTATTTTTTTTCTCGAATCCAAATATATATTCTGATTTCGACTCTATGTTGTCTTGTAGTGCTCTAAATCTTTCTTTTATTGTTCTTTCTTTTCTAATATATACGTATTTATCTGAATGGAGTTCTCCAGTATTGTTAATTTCTCTATTCTCAGGCTCTCTATGTGGCATTTTTTTTCTCACGGTACTTTCACTTGCATTTCCGTTCTTACATGAACGTGTTATGAGCCTGCTTCTATTTCTCTACAGCTTCTGATATCTGTGATCAGCTCCGTATGTTTTTTCTCAATCAGAACAGGGTCTACTTGATTTATACTTTTTTCAGAAGCCTGGACATCATATCTGCATCCTTGGCACGTACAACAGCCTGTCGCTCCGTTAGTAAATATCGCCCGAAAATTCGGTAAAAGTTAGCGATAGACCAAAGAGTAGGTCACACATTTCTGACGTCCAAGCGGGGACGTGATAAATTCCTGGCGTCCAAGCAGGGAAATTGTTAGACTATCTCAACAGCGTCAAATATTGTCAACAAAACCATTTTAGCCATCAAGTGATTGACCACTTGTCTGAATAATCAACTATTTGAGTGAATCTACTAATTGATACAGTATACTGACTGACTCCTGACTGTACTGACTCATTCAGTATCCCGACTGACTACCGACTCTGCTGACTGACGGAGTATACTGACTGACGGACTATACTGACTAATGGAGTAAACTGACTGATGGAATATACTTACTAACTGAGTATACTGACTGACGGGATATACTAACTGTCTTAGTATACTAACTGACAGAGTATACTGACTGACGGAGCATTCTCACTAACTGAGTATACTGACTGACTGATACTTTTACGTACTTCACAACACAGACCTACTGAAACAGAAGTGAAGGACATTGACTTGGAATACGGAACACTAGGATGTAGCTCAGATGACGTGAGCTGGATAGCAGGACGTAAATATGGAAGACGCGAGTCGGAACTAGGGCTTAGCTCAAAAGACGCAAGCTGGATACTAGGACGGAGACTTGGAAGAGACAAGTCGAGCACAAGGTATCGGGTTGCTCACCCTTAGTCTAACGAACGGCACTTGCTGCTGACTCGGAAACTGTCCACCAGCTTAGAAGGCTGGGGGTTGTAGGAAGTTGTTACTCCTACCCCAAAAACTCTGTCTTCTCCGCCGCTATCAGAGAAAATATTGTCTTCAACTATTAATAGTTCATCTTTGATTTGTTTCTCAAATATCTATTTTATATCTTCTCATCTCCAGTACTATCAGCTTTATTGCTAATTTGTTGTATGCTCCTCGCACGTTCCATGTGCCTTATCAAATTATTTTTCATTGATTTTGTGTATTACTTTTTCCTCTCGCTTCTTTGGACATTGTCTGATTCGGCCCGTTCCTCGGTCAGTTCATCACAATGGTAATTGCGCTGTTGAGTTCTTTATCTCGCTTCTTCTATTGACCAATCCATTTTTTGTGTCATCTCATTCCCAAAATTTCCTATCTGCAACTTGTTTCTCATATCCAATCTTTACGCTTTCTCCTCCATTATTTCTTTCACAAGCTATCAGCCTGATCCTAATTCTAATTTTCCGTCCTCCTTCCGTGGCGTCATCTTTCATAAATATATCTGTCTTTTAGAATACTCCCTTATGTGACAGTATGCTCTTTTTGTTTTCCCAAGATGAAGGTTTTATAGCTGCTATATGCTTTCTGGTTTCTATTCTTTTGAAATTTTCTATTCCCACCTTCATCTTCATTTTGCTTTCTATAAATTGTTCCACTCCCATTATAATGTCAATTCTTTGAAATTCTACCTTTTCCACTATTATGCTGTTTCTCTTATCCTATTTCCCAATTCTTTCGATTTTCCCTCGCATGCTATCTATTTTTCTTCCAGCTCCTTGTTCTCTTCCTTAATTGCTACTATTTCTTCTCTATATATTCTCTGTTTGCTTCTTATTTTACTCATTTTTCAATTATAATTCTCAACATCTCAATTTGTTTCATATTCTGAGTTTTCTTTCTTTCCTTGCTCTTCATCGGTATTCTAGATATTTCCCTTGATTTTTTGAAAGTACTGTCAAGCCTTTCTTCCATTTTTCTTCTCTGGTCTTTTCCTGCTGAGGCTACGCTATCGTAATGATCTCGCCCCGATCTTATTATTATTATTAAAACAACTTTGAGCGCTTCCAACTGTGACGTGCGGGCAAGCCGATCAATTTAACTTGCCGTTTAGAGCTTAGTCTGGTTCAGAGTTTTGTTTTTACGGTTAAATAATTTCTGACCTACTTAATTCTTTTGTGGGGTGATTGAATTGTGCTCCATGTTCTATGTTATCGAAATACATACACAAAAATTACTTGATACTCCTTAATTTTTCAATTTAGTTTCATATCACTTTCGTTCACCATTTCATTGAACAACAGGTCCGGACTCATATATTCATCATCAGTCATATATAAGTTGTATTTAGTGATAAAATTATCATCAAAATAAATATGTCTTGATCTCAGCCGTTCCTGCATTTAATTTTTCCTAGACGGGGATATTGAAATTTTAAGAGATTTGCGACTATGATATGATGCATTGTCATGACAAGAATAGTATTTTCGGGTAATTTGTTAACTTTTCCAACCATTCTTCAAGTACTACCGCATCAATTTCTTCATGATCATGACAATATATGTACAGTTTTTGAGCTTTCAGAAAGTAGTAACGCATCGTCAACCATGTTCAGAGCATGAATCAAATAACCAGTTGCACTACTGCCCTTCGCATTTTGAGTCGCTTTCACTCCGCAATATCATATCAAGACTTCAAAATTTGAATGTGATATAAACATTGCCATCTTTTCGATTCGGTATTTCATGTTTGAGTGAAGCTTACAACCTACAGCGATGCAGCTGGGCAATAGAAAATTGGAATTATATAGACTGCTTTAGATTAAAAAGTAGAACTGTCACAGGAAACAAATGTAAAGAAAATTGTTATATTCATTTGGTGATTCAAGGGTATAGTCTGATCCAGAAGTGAGTTTTCTGAGAAAAATTGTTCTAAGAGTCATAAAGGTATGAGCCATAGTTAATTCGATTCGGAATAAAATTTATAAGAAGATGTTCTCAGGACTTTTTTCGCCAACAAAAATTGCAATTGTTATCAACAGAAAATGAAAACTGAGACAAATCGCCTAGTTTTCTTGCAAAGCTTGATTTTTTTGAGTGTTCAGATAGCACCATGATTCTTTCAAATTTCCAAATTCTTATTGAATACTATAAAAAAACTAATTAATGTACTATCGTCTCTCAATAGCCGGTGCGCTCGTACGGTAAAGGTTGCTTGTAATCCTATTTCCAACATTAATTTGAAACCATAAACAAACAAGACTTTGCCATTGGAAATTTTCTTCTCTTTGAGAATCTATTTCTTGATTTTTACTATTCCTCATAGTTTCTGGAATATTGCAAAGAAACTAGGCAACTTTTCTTTGTTTCCATTTCTTGTTGATAAAATTGCAATTTTTGTTGACGAAAAAAATTCTGAAAACATCTTTTTCATCTAATAATAATAATAATAATAATAATATACTTTATTGACACCTAGTCAATGGCGGGATTCAGCCAGAGGCTGCTTTTCCATCCAACCAAATACAAATAATCATATTTATACATACGAATAAATGACTGCCAGAAAATTACAAAATTCAATTCAATACAAAATTATTCCAATTATATACAACAAAAAAAAAATAAGAAGAAAATCAATAATATGATACACTCATAAACATATATTTTTTACATGTGATTTAAATGTGCTTAATGACAGAGATTTTAATTCATAAGACAAAGTATTATACAACATAGGTGCTAAATAAGAAAAAGAACATTTAAACTTTGATTTTCGAAAACTTGGGACAACGTACAAATCCTTCATTCTCAAACTATAATTATGAATTTTAGGTATTAATTTGTTATGCAAATACATAGGAATACCGCACTTTAAAACTTTATGTGTGAGTACGACAATGGATCTTTTAGCTCGCGATTCTATATTGTCTATGTTTGCCCGTAATCTGTAACTAGAAATATGATCGTACTTAGATACCCCGTAGACATATCTCAAGCAAGTATTCTTAAATACAGTTATTCGATTTTTATCGGCTTGCCTTAGATTGGGTACATATACACTTGCACAATAATCGAATAGAGGTAGAACTAGTGATTTTACCAATTGCAATTCAACAGGAGATGACAAAATGTTTCGATATTGATATAAATGTCTCAATCTAATCCTAGCTGCTTTCAATTTGCTTTGTAAATGAATGTGGAAGACTAAATCCTCATCTATACTCAGTCCTAAGCTTTTACAAGTATAAGTACGTTCCAAAGTAGTGTCACCCAAAACTATCGCTGGTACTATTTCGGCCCCGAAAACCAACAAAGCTGATTTGTTTGCATCAATTTTAAGTCCATGATTAATCACCCACTGAGACAACGCTTCAAGATCTTTATTAATAAGATTGCATGAACTTTCAATGTCATTATTTTTTGATGAACCTAGAACTTGTGTATCATCTGCGTATGAATGAATTTCACAGTAACTCAACGTTTGAGGTAAATCGGCAGTATATATAAGAAAGAATAAAGGACCAAGTATAGAGCCTTGCGGCACACCACGTACTAAAGAAAATCCATTAGAGTTCATTATCGTCGAATCATGGGTCATACTAATTTTGTAAGTTCTATTTTGAAGATAGTTCGTACACCAGTTTAAAGCATTTTCAGAAAAATTATAATAACGCAGTTTAGCTATTAATAAAGTATGATCAACCATATCAAAGGCCTTTGTGAAATCAATTTGAATTAAAATTGAAATTTTGGAATTATCAAAATTATTTATTCAATTATCTATTAAATTTGGAAGGCATGCATTTGTACTGTGACCTGGCCTAAAGCCTGACTGTGTAGTTGGTATTATGCTGTTTTTAGAAGCAAAACTTAATATTTGCTGTGCACAAACTTTTTCTAAGATTTTTGATAATACTGGTAGAATACTAATAGGTCTAAGGTCATTAGAGGAAGAAGGATTTGTATTTTTGGTTGAGGGTCTTATTATGGCAGACTTCCATGCATCGGGAAAAACTCCTTCTAGTAAACATGTATTTATGATATGTGTAATATATTTATGTATAACGGGAAAAATAGTAAGAATCATCCTTCTAGAAATTTCATCTTCACCTACAGCATTCGACTTCAGCTTTTTAGAAATATTTCCAATCTCATCGCCATCCACACACCTAAAATCAAAATGTTCTGCCCCATCTAGCTGAAGTCGATTTATATTATAGTATAATAATGTATTTGGATTTATATTAGTTGACTCAATTTGATGAAATATATATTGACCGTATTCTTGCGGTTTATTTAAAGAATCATGTATTAAATCTGTCGAGGCTTTATTAACACCTATGCGTTTCAGATTAGTCCACAATGCAGCAGAATTGTGAGCATTATTATCAATACTAAACTTTAAGAACGCAGTTTTTTCCTTTCTAATGGCTGAAGTTGTCAGATTTCTCAACTGTTTGTAATACTCCCATTTAGCTTGAGTCTTAAACTTTCTGAATTGTATTAATGCCTTGTCTCGCTTTCGTTGCATAATCTTTATTACAGGGGTGATCCAGGGCGTATAAGCTCTATTAGTAGAGATAGTTTTGATAGGAGCATGTTCATTGAAAAGTTCAAGGATCTTATCATTCAGAAATGCAACTTTTTCATTTATGTTTTTAATATTGATAATACTGCTCCAGTTCACTGATTCACAGTCCATCAAAAAGTGATTAAGATTGAAACTATTAAAATCTCTGTACGTAATTCTTTTTTTAGAAATTTTTGTTCTAGGTAAGCTTAGGATACAGTAGATACTGTCATGATCCGAAAGCTTACTACAATCAATATTACCAGAATCCAAGCAAATATTTTCATCAGATGTTATCATGACGTCTACTAACGTTTTTGAGGCCGGTCTTGTATATTTAGTAATAAGCTGATGCATACTATGTACTGACAGTATATTCCTGAGAAAAGATGATTTATGATCATTCGCAAGTAGATTCACATTGATATCACCCGTACAAATAAGGTAATCTGATTGCGAAAGAAATTCAGTAAATAAAGAATCAAAAATCTCTAAGTCTCTATAAAAATCTGAATTTGGGCTATATACGACCCCAACACATAATTTAGTATGATTAATATTGCATAATATCCACAAATGCTCCACATTATTCACAGGAAGAAAAAATGTGTCTAGAATCTTGTATTGTATTCCGTTTCGAATATAAAAAGCTACTCCGCCTCCACGTTTATGAAATCTATCTACGTTAACTAATGTATATTCATCAATTCTGAATAACGAGGGAGGAGCTTTTTCATTGATCCAAGTTTCTGTGACAGCTACAATATCAAAGTCATATTCAGTAACAAAATCCTTAAAATCTAGAAAACATGAATTAAGGGAGCGTACATTAATTTGACATATTGTAAATTTTGTATTCTGAATGCCAATTGATTGATCATAGGTGAAATTTGACATTGACAATGAAGACAGATTCAATCTCAAGGCAACAGAAAAAAATAATGTAAGTAATTAATTGAACAAGGACGTACAACTAAGTAATCCCGAATCAAATGAACTATTGCTCATATCTTTCGGACTCTTAGAACCATTTTTTTTAGAAAACTCACTTCTCGACTAGACTAGTATATTTGTACCACAAAATAAGACATAGGCAAAATTGTGGACGTAACAAGAAAGTCCGTATTACTGATGAGAATCAGTAAACTTCATGCAAATATTTATATTTCAAAATAGGATCAACAATGTGTACGAAGGATAACAACTATTCTATAAGGAATATTATTAGTATGTCTTTTTATATCGATCATTTATATTTTGAATTACCAAATGACGTATAAATACCATGACAAGAATACAAACTGCTTAATTAAACGATGTTTTATTTACAAAACACAATATTGCAGTACAGATCGTGCAAAAATCTCTACTGCTTTTGTAGAGCCATTTATGGCTGCTTGTCTTATGACATCGATTGAAAATTTATCCAGAGCCAAAGTTCACAAACTCGAAAGGTTTGTTTCATCTAATTTATATAGTAGACAAAGAAAATCATGAAATACCTTTCTGGGAACTAAGATAGTTGGATCTAAAACAGCAAATAGAAAAAGATGTATGATTGTAATGTCACACAAAATATGTAGTACTTAAATAAGATGAACTATAGGAACCACAAAATGGGAATACATGAACCATGATTTTTTATAACACTTGCACTGAAAGTATCCTATTACTGAACCTGATTCTGTTGCGAAAGCTCTCAATTTCAAACCATAGGAAGAATTATCAATAACTCCTTGGTGACAGGTTAACAAGCAATTTGTTTGTGAAACTTCAAGTAATGAGGATATAATTATCGAATTGAATAGAATGGAACTTTATTCATGTAGTCCAGAATGCCAGTACATAACACGCTTCCCATGAATATGTGAAAAATATGATAAATGATATGTTTACTAAGTCAAATGATTATTCTAAGAATCAATACTATATTTGATGACGTAATGATTCTCAAATTTTATCTTAAATTGCTTTTGATCATCGGTTTTTCTGATCCCAGAGGGAAATCTGTTATACAAGTCAAGGCTCTTATGGAAGAGTGACATACTTGCATTAATTTTGTTTACTTTGGTAACCCAAAAATGATTAACATTACAGGTATGATGATTACGTATCTTGTGTCTATATTTCAGGTTGTCATCCAAGTATTGAGATAAATTTTCATATATAATATCATAAGTGGTTAAATTTTACCGGAAATTTTTTTAGATTGTTACGAGAGCTTGTTACTTAGCAATTTATTGAGTGATATTGACAGAAAAATCACGAGCTGTGAAGCAAGTTATTTTTGATCAATATCACGAAATAAATTGGTAGCAAGCTCTCGTAACAATCTAAAAATTTTGCCAGGTTAAATTTAATCACGAATGGTATTCGGAAGATTATTTTTCCCATCCAAATTCATCAATAGATTCCAGAGACTCGACTCCAAATCTGCTCATTTTCACATTCAATCTGTCTGTCAGTTTGACAGATGCTGAATCAACGCGGCTGAATATTCTTTGTTTTGTATATATAACCAACAGACAAAATTTCCAAAAAATTTCCACTTGAAAACCGTGTAGGTTGTACCACGTGACGTCGAATGGTACAATTCTATTGGTCGAAGTTTGGATGGTGAAAATAATCAAAAGAAATTTGTTATTAATATTATTATTATTACCATACACTATCCAACAGGCAAAAGCCCAGTGAAAGGGTAGGAGAATAAGAATTACAGAAAGTATTTGGTTGAATTACAACAAAGTAATACAAAAATTATATATCTAACAAAAAAATATATATATGTATATACTAGTGTAGATAGAAAGCACTAAAAAAAGACAAAATTACATCAAATTTGAATCCAAAATTCCACAAAAACTAATAATCAAGGAAGAAAAAATACCAATTGAGTCAGAAAGTTCATTGCCTAACCTGAACATGCGGTATAAAGGTGATTGGCATAGAATATTAGTGCAAGTTCAAATAGCCGGCACATTGAAATTAATCAAACTCAAGCATTGCGGATCATCAATAAAATTATGGATGAGTTTGTACAGGTGAAGCATGGTGTAAAAGTTTCTCCTATGAGTAAGAGACCTAATATCAAAAATTGACAATAGTATCTCATATGATACCCGCTGTTCAGGATATGTCCTCATAATTTTATAATAAACATATTTTGAGAATTTCTTTTGAACTGATTCGATCAGATCAATATGGACGCTATAAGAAGGTGACCAGATTATTGCACAATATTCAAGCTTAGATCTGATCAAAGAAAAATAGAGTGAAAATATGGCTCTGATATTGGTAGAAGAACGAGTAATACGTAGAACAAAACCAAGCATTTCATGAGCTGAAGATGCAGTTTGCTGAATATGCGGTATAAAAGTTAGTGCAGGATCAAAGAGAATACCCAAATCACGAACAATAGTGTCACATTGAATTATATGACTATCCAAACTATAGGTAAAGTTGAAAGTTATTTTTCTCTTGGTAAGTGATATATGAAGTTAACAAAAAAGAATCAATTTTTCAAGTAAGAAGTAAGAAGAGATATTAGGTCAGTTGAGAGTGAAAACATTTCCAATTTATGAATAAGTACGCTATGATACATTCTGTCAAAGGCCTTTTAAAAATCAGTGTGAACAGTATCAACAAGAATATTTTTATCTAAGGCAGAAGATATGTAATGGGTGAAGTAAGAAGGATTTGAGAGAGCGGAACGTTTAGCCATGAAGCCATGCTGATGAATCGATATCAAATTCTTCACTCTATTAAAAATATGCTGGCAAATTGAACTTTTAAATATTCTACCGAAGTTAGACCCGATGTATATAGGCCGGTAATTTTTAATATTAGTCTTATCACCAGATTTGTAGATGGGTATCAAGATTCTGATGAAAATATCTGTTTTGAGCATCCCTGAATCCATTTTGACTATTTTTGGCTTGATGTCGGTATATATGTTCGTGCGTGCGTTCGTACATGCGTGCGTAATTCGCAAATCCCAAAATTGGTTGAACGTATACTGTTGAAATTTCATATTGATCACTGGTATAGGGTCTAGTTGTGCACTTCGCATTATAGTTCTAATCGTCTGTACCGGAAGTGCACTTTACTTGAAACTTTTCTCGAATTTCTCTGAAAAATCCAGAATAATCAACCGTGGAATGCTGAAATTCATTATTTGAACTTGATGTTTATATCATAATTATCTGATATTTTTGTAAGAATCGACCAGACCAGAAATGCACTTTATGAGGAACTTTTTTTGAATTTTTGCATAAATATAGAATGACTTGCAATAGCATATTGGAATTTCGTATGAATTTATTTATTTATTTATACATTCGGGGAGCCAACAGTTTCCCGATAATAGGCTTCCACAATTTAACAATAAAATTAATACATAAAATGATAAGTGCAGTGTCAGATGCAACAACTTATATATAATTAATTCTTAATTAAAGCCGTTTTAAAATAAAATAACATAATCAATTCTTAATTAAAGCCGTTTCAAGTTGATTGTAGCTCAGACTAAAAAGATCCAAGTGCTGAAAGTTATTATTGTAAGTAGACATCAATCTATTCACTACAGAATTCTTGAAATTATTGGAATTAGTTTTATTCAGATAAAACAAAGTATTATTTCGAGTATTAACACATGGAACGTGAAATTCAAATTTATCTATAATATCATAATTATCAATCATATTATTGAATAGTTTGAATAAAAATATCATGTCAGCATTAGTTCTTCTTCGTTCTAGAGTCAACATGTTGAAATCTTCGAGTAAGTCAAAGTAAGATGAATCTCCCAATTTAAATTTATACTTTAATAAGGAAAAAAATTTTTTTTGAATTGATTCAATAAGTGAGATATTTTTGTTGTACATTGGATTCCAAATTTGCGACGAATACTCAACAATAGGGCGAACGTATGCATTATATAGTAACAAAAGAGACTCTTTTCTATCATAACATTGAGACATTCGAAAGACAAATCCTAGAGTTTTGTAAGATTTTTTCACCATGGAGTCATATTGTTCATTAAGTAATAATTTAGAGTCCAAAATTAGGCCTAAGTCCCGAGTAGATGTTTTCCGTGTTAAAACAGCTCCTTGTAAGTTATAAGAATAAATTATTATATTTTTATTCCTGGTAAAGCTGAGAATATGACATTTATCTAAATTTAAAACCAAATCGTTATCAACACAATAGTTATGAAGTCGTTCTAAATCTTCTTGAAAATAATAGCAATCATCCAATGATTCAATAGGTCTATAAAATTTCAAATCATCCGCGAATAGTAAAAAATTCGAATATTTGAAACAGTTAGAAATAGAATTAATGTAGAGGAGGAAAAATATTGGTCCCAAGTGAGAACCTTGGGGAACCCCCGATGTTACATTTATTATTCTAGATTTGAAACCATTGCAGTTAACTAGCTGAGACCGATTGGTGATGTAGGATTCAATCCATCTTAATAGGGAACCGTGAATGCCATATGACAATAATTTCTGTAATAGTCTATGGATATTCACTCGATCGAATGCTTTACTAAAGTCGGTATATATTGTGTCGACCTGTATTCTCTCATCCATGTGACGACTTATAAATTCCGTAAATGGAACCAGATTATTTAGCACAGATTTCTTTGGACAAAATCCAGTTTGTTGAGGGATAATCAAATTATGTAGATTGAAGCTAATTTTTTTAGTAATGATACATTCAAAAAGTTTTCCGAAGATAGGTAGTATAGAAATTGGTCGATAGTTTGTAACATTGCTTCTATCTCCTGATTTATAAATTGGAACTATATATGATAATTTCCAAATTTCGGGAAAAATACTTGTCTGCAAAGATTTATTGAAAATGAGCAGAAGAGGATAAACTAGGTAGTGAGAGCATGTTTTAATGAATGAAGGGTGGATTCTATCAGGACCGCAGCCCTTGTTAATATCCAGATTAGTTAAACAATCGAGAACATCGCTGAATTGTAGACTAATATGACTTAAATTTAAGCTGTAATTCACAGCGGAATCAGAATCAGCGCTTATTGGGTTTGTTTGAGTGTTGCTGGCAGTGTACACAGATTTAAAAAATTCAGCAAAGAGGTTACTTATGTCATGACCGTTATTAGCAGTATTATTGCCATAGAACATAGAATTGGGTACATTATTATTTTTACCTAATTTTTTAATATGACTCCAAAAGCTTTTCACGTTATTGTTGAGATCATTTTGAATGCGGTCTGTATAATATTTGAAATCATCACTTATTTTTGATTTTATTTTCTTACGAAGAGACGAAAATAAGATATAGGCATTTTTATCATGGTATGTTTTCCATTTTTTATGAAATTTGTTTTTTTCTTTAATCAATTTTATCACAGATCTAGAAAACCATATCGGATAGTTGTTTTTCTTTTTATATAACACAGGACAATAGGTGTCCAAAAGGTTGTAAAGAATGTTGTAAAATAATTCTACGTCTTTATTAACGTCTTCATTTGAAAGTTTACTTTCCCAATTGACAGCAGACAGCTTATAGATGAGCTCTTCGTAATTACATTTTTTGAAATTGTAACATGTAATTTCATCGTGACAAAGGGGTTTAAAATTGTTGAGTGAAAAATTAATTTCCAAGGCAGGATGGTACTTATCCAATTTACTCAGATGATCACAATTAGTAACATTTACAGTGAAAGTACACCAAACTAAATCCAAAATTGAGTCCAAATGATTTTTGACACCATTATATTGATATAGATTGCACAGAGATGTTGTATTTATTAAATCTAAATGAGTATCAAGTCTCCTTGTATAAAAAGGTGTCAAATTTGTACCTTGTGTCTGTAACCAACTTATTTCGGGCAGATTATAGTCACCCACAATCAGGATATTATTATTAGAGCAATGAAATGAAACTTCACTGATTTTATCGAAGTGACTGGAATAAATATCGTACGCACTTTTGGGGGGGATATATACACAACATATATACAGCCTAATTTGTTGAGAACTAGTCACAGACACCCAGATATCATCGGCCGGAGAATTCCATTCCAGATGTAGTCGGGAATAATATTTAGTAGAAACTAGAATAAGAACACCACCTCCTTCTTTTTTCACAGGATCAGCACGATCTCGCCTAAACACTGAATATTTGTTTAAGTCACATATTTCACTGTCTCTTACAGATTCATTCAACCAAGATTCTGTAAAGCAGATTATATCGTAATCACATGCAGAAATCTCATTAAACACATTTATTAATTTAGTTTTTATACCACGCACATTCTGATAATAAACAGTTACCATAATAACAAAAAAAAATTAAGTAATCCGTAATTATTTAGCATATAGTATTAATGCTCAATTTATTTTGGCAATATCAATACCTGTGTGTATATATATTATTGGTGAATTATCCTGTTTTCTAACAAAAATTTTGGAGTTGCGGACCCATACATATTTATAATTTTTCTCTCGTGCACATTCCTTGGTTTTCTTCAGCAACAACTTATTTGTTGGACTGAGGTGGTCATTTATATAAATTCTATTTTTTTCTGCAAAGTTCAATTGATAAGCTGATAAACTTTTGTGTTGACGAAACGAGGCCAGGAAATTATCTTTTTTAAGCCGAGAAACAAATCGTACTATTGTATTTTTTGATTTATTTTGAAAGTTAATTGACGAGACTCTGTGTATAGCATCTAGATCGCTTACGGTAATAGGACTGCCTACAGTGTTACCAATGTTGCATACTATCTGAACAAGATTTTCGTTAGGCTTTTCAGGTAATCCGACTATTTTGACATTATTAAATCGTGTTCTTTGCTCTAAATCTTCAATTCTAGCCTTCAACGATATAATTTCAATTTTCATTGGTTCTATTAAATTGATCTTTTCTGAGAATTTATTGAATTTTGACTCAAAGTCATCAATCTTGTTTCCATAAAATTCGATAGATCGTTTCAACTCATTTAAGGCTGCAATGATGTCATTAGAACTCGTTTCACGATCAGGAAGTGAAGGAGAACGAGAAGATGTGAGCTTACAAGTGTCGCAAATCCAACATAAGTGTTTACTGTTAGTTAGCGCATTCAAGTCCGGCTCTGGAATTTCTAGACAACTGATGTGATAGCTCATTTGGCAGGAGCCAGCACACGTCACATTTGGATTTTTTCTATTTACCTTGGATTTGCAAATGTTGCACATTGGACCCATGATGATTTATCTGACGAACCTGAGGTCAGTAACCGATAGTTGCTGGCGAACAGGTGAAAGATTGATAATTAATGAAAAAGAACAATTGCGATAAAAATATGACCACGAGATGCACTAGAATTGTGAATAACTGCCCTAATCAGCACAATACCGGAGTGAGAAATAAATTATTTTGCACCTACTATGAACTTCACACTTTAACGTAAGATATATGATTATAAGCAAATTTTAAACCAGCTAAAAGTAAAATTTTAACACAGCAAAAAAATAAACGACTACTCAGAGTAACACTACACTTCACTATATAGATATATATATATATATATAATATATATATATATATATTAATATATATATATATATATTATGTATATATATATATATACATATATATATATATATAGATATATATATATAATATATATATATATATATATATATATATATATATATATATATATATATATATATATTATGTATATATATATATACATATATATATATATATACATATATATATATATATAATATATATATATATATATATATATATATATATATATATATATATATATATATATATATATATATATATATATATATATATATATATATATATATATATATCCAATGATGTACGAGTAGGTCACGTGATGTTCACGTCAGACTCTTTTATTAAGTATTCTTGAAATTTTCTGCTCAAATTCAAAACAATTGAACGTAAATTGTTAGAGTTCAGTATTTGGGACAATAATACCGTCTAGATGCTCATATTCCATTTTAATTGGGATTGACTGAGCTGATTGGGAGCTTCTTGGGATTTTCGGAACTATTGACTGTAGAGTATTGAAACTGAGTATTCCAGTCCACTGTAGCATCTGAATGATTGTCTATTATTCTCATAACAATAGACTGAACCGAAAGTGCACTCCAGTTAGAATTTTTTCTTCAACTTTGCGCATAAATTCAGATCTGATAGCCGTAGAATCTTGGGAATCAATATTGAGGAATGTTGTAGCATGAGACTGATGACTTACTGTTCTTAAAGCAACCGACTAGGCCGAAAGCGCACTTCACTCGATATTTCTAGAATCTTTTGGATAAACTCAAAGCGATTGATCTCGAAACGATTAAATTTTGTGTTTAGTTATCGTATTAGTATGTGCAAAAAATATTATCTAATGATGTACAAGTGAGTCACTTGATGTCCACGTCAAATTTTGATTTTTGCTGCAATTACTACCTATAATTTCGAGAGTTCCAAAAAATGCAAGAGCACTCATTCGCAGAGTTTTGATCTCCCTATCGGATATGTGCACGAAAGTGGCGCTGCCAAGGTACCAAGATATTTCTGGGCCAGTCACATAGAATATTTTTCTGTAATTTTTAGATGTATTAAAACGTGACTATCGGTGCATGCATTGGTTGCATAAAACTCAACACATGTGTCTCTTGGATAAATATCTGAGGGCACAGAACACTCCAAAATTGCCTCTTCCAACGGTGGATCTGTAACAAAAATACATAGTAAATTACTCCTTTGAATGAAAAAAAAAAGGGTTATTCAAAGGATAGAGCAAAAAATCGACTTATTTTCGTGTACAAAATTTTACTATAACTAGCAAAAACAATATGAGAAGAACAACACATTCCACCGTTTTCAAGATTTTTTAGCTAGTTTTCTGAGACTCAAGAAAATTTATGTATATAGAGTTACAAATTACAAATTGATGGCGAAATCTCGCAATTTTTGAATGAAAATATTTATATCATAGACTTCACAGCTCTATGGCGCATAGGATCACAATTGATTGATAATTTCAAAATTTTCCAAGAAAAATATTCATAATATGAACTTACCTTATGAATACTGGGAAATTGTGATAAACACATAATACAAAATTTTTTGGAGTGGACGATGGAATGCTGGAAGAGGTACTTACCAAAGCGGTTTCTACTATTGCTGCTGGCCGCCTTTCCTCTTCCTTTCTGCACTCTGAACCAAGCGACTACTACGATAAGTGAAGGATGCGTAGCAATAATACTGCTTTTTCGTGATTCATCATAACATATTCCGAACTTTAATCTAGTGTATATTTTTAACATTATTTTTACTTACTTGTACTAAGTAACAAATAAGTATTGTGAAACCGGAAAAATTCACCTATCGAGGTTTTTATAGAAATATCTGCTTCAAGCATCCCTGAATCCATTTTGACTATTTTTGGCTTGATGTTAGTACGTATGCTCGTGCGTGCGTTCGTGCGTGCGTGCGTCTTTCGCAAATCTTAAAACTTCTATAATATCGTATTGTACATCTTGCAATATAATTGCGATCGGCTAAACCGGAAGTGCACCTTACTCGGGACTGTTTTAATTTTCCGCATAAATCCAGAATGATCAGCCGTAGGATACTGGAATTTAGCATTTGGAATTGCTGTAGTATCTCAATGGTCATCTTTTATTTTTGTAACAATCGGCTGAGCCGGAAGTGCACTTTATATGACAGACTTTCAGAATTTTCCGCATACATTCTGAACAATTAGTCGTAGAATGTCTAAATTTTGTATTAGGTTATATCTATTTGTACACCTCGCATTATGATTGCTATCGACTAAACCGGGAGAGCACTTTATTCGAAAAGTTTTCCGAATTCTTCGCATAAATCCAGAACAATTGAACGTAGATTGTTGGGATTCAGTATTCAGGAGGATTAAACCGTCTAGATGCTCATATTCTATTCTTATTGGGATCCATCGAGCCGGAAGTGCACTTTAAATGACAGTCTTTTGGAATTTGGTATTTCAGTCAGCTGTAGCATATGAATGATTGCCTACTATTTTCATAACAATAGACTAAACCAGAAGTGCCCTTCAGTAGGAGTTTATTCCTTAATCTTGCGCAGAAAATCAGATTTGTTGGTAGTCGTAGAATTTTGGAAATCAGTATTAAGGAATGTTGTAGTATAAGAATAATGGCCTACTGTTCACATAGCAACAAACTTGGCTGAAAGTGCATTTTACTTCACAGATTCTTAGAATCTCTTGGGTTAAGCCAAAACGATCAACTATGGAACGATAAGATTTTGTGTTTGATTATATATATCTAATGATATATATGATCAAACACAAAATCACATCGTATCATTCATATATCCAATGATGTACAAGTAAGTCATTTGATGTTCACGTCAGACTTTTTCGTTGAGAAGAACTTATTCGCTTTATCCATGCTCACTAGATTCACAATTATATATAAAATATAAGTAATACATTGCTTCCACAAAAAATCTCCGAAAATATTACTGTATTGGTGAAATGCGATTTTTGCAATAAATTTTTTTCATACTTACATTCGCTCAAAACAATCGCTTCTTGAATACTTTGTGGAGTTACCCTTGACAAAAGAGATACAGACTGTGAATTTGGTCTATGCCGGCTGACAACTTTTTTATGGCCGTTTTTCGGAAGAGCTTTTTTTGGTTCTCCCAACATTCACCAAAGTGTTCACCGCCGATCTCTTTGAAATCTGTTGCGTATGTTGAAAGCTATTTGGAGCCCACATTGATTCACAGTTTTATGAATCAATATTGAATAGAACGCGAGCTATGAATTTCTGAAAAAAGACGGTTTTTTGCAATTCACCAAGGATATACTGAATCAATCAGGATTCAAAAAAATTTATTTGATTTCGCTTTTCATTTTTCTGACAGCCTCCCTGAAAACGTAGCCGCTTACGAATGAGATATGTTATTAACCCCGTTATAAACCAGCAAGAAAAAATACTGTTTTTTGAACATCTCAGCAAAATCATCTATTTATATCTATTGTTAATGAATAATTATTCAAAACTAGGTTCTGGATTAAACCCTCTGGGATAATAATATGAGCTAAATTGAAGTTCCAAACAGTAAGTCAACTTGTACTGGATTCACTATTTGATTGGACTGAACCATTCCGCTAGTGGATTTTACTAGCAATATCCTTTACACTTTCTATGGATTTTTCTATACAACCCTCAGCGATAAAACTGGAACGCCACCCTCCATGACGTTTAAAAGTGGTAATATCTCCTCCTGTGTCTACAAGCAATGTCGCTGGAGTCCTTCTTAAGAAATGACTCGTGTATTGCCTTGAATTGAGTAGATTCTTATATGATGCGACCGCTTCTGCGCTACCCAGCTTATGTACGCCCATCACAATTCTGTAGCAATCTCAATTTTGATATCTTTGGAAAAATCTCATCTCCTCAAAGTCAGCTCGGCGCAGACTAACATATTGTATATATTTAATTATGAACTCTTCTCCCACTATAATAAATGATTGATGATTCCCTGTTTCAGCTTCGGGAATTTTTATTAGCAGTAGCGACCCAATATCTTTTTTTTCATAGACTCTCATTTCTGATAGTTCGTGGCCCAGGAGCACTAAATAATAAAACAATCTGAAAATAGACGCACTGCAAAATAAAGTAGATAATCATTACCTTTATCCCCAGATATTTTTATCTGGAGCATCAAACATGAACTTATCACACTGTTCTTTGGTTAGAACCTTTGCTTTCTTGGGTTTATGATCTTCCCCTTGCTTCTTTAGAAAAGCACGCAGCTTCAAATATTTCGTGATATCAACATTTTTCTTGAGATTGAGCAATGATTTCAGTATGGAGAAATGCGACCATAACGAGAAACTTTCCATGTTCCTAGCCAATTTCGAGAAATAGGCGAGTGAAGCATTTTTGGAGTAAACGGTTACTTTTTTCTTTTCATACCATTTCAAAAACCTCGTCACTCGATTTAGAAAGTAACAAATTTTCGATATATGCTTTTGCTGCTTCAAGAACGGCCGAGGTGCATTCCAATTCGGAATCTGACATGGTCTTCAGTTTCTTTTTGGGATTATCGGAAAAAAATTTGCACTTACAAAAATGATGCAATTGTATTGGGTTTTACGATTAAAATTGATCTCAGGCCTAATTGCACCGCACTAAAAATTGATATATCAACTTCATGAGCCACAGTTCAGATACTTGTTGGAAAAAAAAATAGTAAATATCATTCGAAGCAATAATGGCTTTATGTACTTAGTTACTATGACTGCCGAACGTCCTGAACAAATCTTCGCACATAAAGTCTAATTTTTGCTCCAAATTATAAGATCTACTGAAAAGTTATCAATTTTCTTGATTTGAGTCTGTATTTGCGCTAATTCGATTCGACCAATACCCGTGAACCTTTGTCTCACTCCAGGAGAGTTGATTTGACGTAGTACATAACACCTGAGATAAAACTGATGGAGCTGACTGGATTAGTGAATTTGAATGAGTAAAAAGTCTTGGGAATTCAGTTGATATTTATGTTTTAATTTCTTTCCTACTTTACAGTTTCGGCTGTACCTCAGCCATCTTCAGAAGCGAAAAGAATTATATTGTGTGAAATTAAAAATCTGACGTGCACATCACGTGACTTACTTGTACATCATAGGATATATATATATATATATATATATATATATATATATATATATATATATATATATATATATATATATATATATATATATATATATATATATATATAGAATAGAAGTGCATTTCCGGCTCAGCCGATTGGTACAAAAATAAAAGATGATCATTAAGATGCTACAGCAATTCCAAATGCTGAATTCCAGTATCCTACGGCTTATCATTCTGGATTCAGAAAGTTGAAAAAAGTTTCAAGTAAAGTGCACTTCCGACTTATCCGATCACAATCATAATGCAAGATGTACAATAAGATGTTATAGAAGTGCTCAATACAAAATTTAAATATGCTATGGATGATCATTCTAGATTTATGCAAAAAATTCCGAAGAAGATTCAAATAAAGTGCACTTCTGGCATACAAGAATAGCAGATAACCATTCTGATACAACATCAAGTTCAAATACTGAATTTCAACATCCTACGTTTGATAATTCTGGATTTATGCAGAGAATTCAAAAAAAGTTTCAATTAAAGTGCACTTCCGGTACAGGCGATTGCAACCATAATGCAAGGTGCAAATGAACATCTCATACAAGTCTTTAATATGAAACTTCAGCATAAACCGTTTGACCAGTTTTGAGATTTGCGAGTTGGGCACGCACGCACGCACGCACGAACGGATATTTCCATCCAAATCTCGATAGGTGAATTTTGTCGGTTTCACAGTACTCACTTGTTACTTTGTACAGATAAGTAAGAATATACATTCATGTGTATTTTTAATTTTACACAATATAATCATTTTCGCTTCTGAAGATGGCTGAGGTACAGCTAAAAATGTGAAGTGGGAAAGGAATTAAAACATGAATATTGACTGAATTCCCAAGACTTTTCACTCACTCAAATAACACGTAAGCTTGTATTAAATCAGATTCTCAGTCTAAACATTATTTAACGTGATACAACGCGTTATATAATGAATATTTAGAGTTTTTGCTGGAATTATTGTTCTACTTTTGAGAGATTCAGGGTTGAATTTAGGCTCTAAAAAGTTGTGCTGAAGCCGGTCAACGTAAGAAGTGTGGTGTTTCGACTTCAATTGTTGAGAATTTTCTTGAATGTTCCTAGGCCTTTTAGTATTATTTCTACTGATTTGGTGTGTACAAAATTATACGACGTTAAAAGTTGTTAGTTGCCCGACGGTGAATTTCCAGCATTTTTATCTTTGAATGATGACAGTGGGAAATGGATCCGACAATAATAAGACATATATAGAACATGCCGGTGGTAAAGGCAGCAGCTGACCTTTTTTCGAAAAGCTAGGTTCAAGTTTCTGAAGAGGCTTTTTTCCAATTAGTGCTACCAAAACTTCCATGATGGAGCTTTCTTGTTTCTTGCGTTTATTTTATAAATGGTTGTAATTATATAGAATACCAAATAAATGAAATTGATCCTTGAAATTCTCCAGAATTATCAGTAGTCCATTGCAAATAGTTATTGAAAGAAAAATGACGGAACCCAGTCTTAATGAATGGATTTGGATGATCCCTCTTTTTTGAATCTCAAATGCCATGAACAAAGAAGTTTAACCATGAAAAATTATCGCAGTGCTCAAAATCAGTGAATACAAGTAAAAAACTAGATTTCTAGTAGTTTCCAAATATAAAAATAATTATCGAAGTTTTCAAATATTTTTTATGAGAAAATAATAACTGTTTTGTCTTTGAGGCTGTTCATACAGAATTCATGGAGATATCAGACTCGCTATAATTGTTTTCAAAATGGCTGGAATTCAAGGAAACAGAATAAATGAAAAAATTAATTGATTAAATTATAAAAATAATTATAAATTTTTGTGAACACAATGATCACGTTTTTTTAATCTCAATTATAAATATAAATGCTGGAACATTCAAGTAGCTGACTTCTTCACAATTCAAGTATGTTATAGAACAATTCAAGCCTCTCTTTCCACGACCACAAGCAGATCCACATTCCGTTTTACATACACAAAAAAATCATTTTTAATAAATTTCCAGGAGCTGGTGGTTGGTTTATTGTAACTGGCACTGATAAATTATCTTCTTCCTTCCATCCCGATTCTTTTGGCAAATTTTGATGTCCCATCCACAATTGTACTTGTAAAAGCACTCTATCCATATGTTCTGAAGTAGCATGCAGTGTAGGTATCAATGAAGCCAAGTTGACAGTGATATTTTTACTGGTAGCCTTAAGAAACGATTGGCATCAAAACTCATTCATATTTTTTTCATTTTCAGTAGCACTATGTGCTAAAATGTATTAAATACTCGATCGCAAAAAATCAGCGACGTCAGTATTTCCATTAGTAAAGATTAAAGCGACATTTTGTGAATCCATACGACAATTTAGCGAACTCATTTCTACCCTTTTTGTAGTTGTATCACATCCAGTAAATGCATATAGAAATAAAATATGCTCCATACATATTGGTGATGTTTGTTCTTGGCTTCTATTAGAATAAATTTTCGAGGATACCGTACCTTTGGCTCGTCTAAGAGAATATATTACTCTATGAGGAGATGTTAAAGCTGTTAGTACGATCAACACATCAATATCTTTTTCTGACTCAATATTAATTACCGTTTGTATAATTAATGACCTTTCTTTTTTGGAGGATGTTTGCTACCTCCTCGTATATTTTATATAGAAATTTGGTTATTCTTGAGAGAAAAAATTGATATAGCTGTGAGAGAAGTGTACTTTAATTACTAGAAATAGCATCATTTCCATAGGACAGATCTCAAAAAAAAGACATTGGCGAAATACTTCAATAGACGAGCTTTTTACTTTTCAGCAGAAGACACTCAAAGAATCTGGAAACATCTACATCCATTCATTATAGCTGGGCTCCGAGGTATAAACCTAACTGCACTAGACTATAGCGGTTCATTTGATGTTAGTAGAATTTGAAGTATATTAAAATTCATTATATTTTTTTGAAGCAAAGAAATAATGAGAATCATAATGTGAAATTAAAATTATCACCATCCATAGTTGGAAATCACATGCAAATGTTCGTCAATAGTTTTCTCAAAATAGGTAATTTGATTCTTGTAGAAGTGTCAAAGAAGATATCTAACCGATCGTCAATTTCAATTGATGTCCACAGTTCATTACAGTTAGGAACGGTACAATATTTCTCATGAGACTTAATTAAGGCCACCTGATTGGCCAAAATGCAAACATGATTAACTCACAGTAAATGCAGAATATGAAAAAAACTGTCTGGAAATAAATTCGAGAAAAAATGCAAGAAATATATTCACATATTATACCTGAATCAATACAAACTTTAATTTCTGAACTGCAAAAAAGTATTTATGATATCATTGATGATCGACTGGCAAATGATGCAACTGACAGATAGCTAAGTATGATTTTTGTGCTAATGTTAAATTGAGTTATATTTTGTTTGATGAGAAGGCTTGAATCATAGTGCCATGAGAACAGTCCAAGTGTTCTAAACTAACATGAACTATAGTTTGATATCAATTTGAAGCTCTCGGGGGGAAAGCCTAGTAGAAATCTAAAATAAAAAGTTTCCAATAATAAAATTTGAATTATTATGAGATTTGTGACATTTCTTCTGAACATGCGAAGAAAAGAAATAGTGAAAATTATAATATAGAATGATTATTACTCATATTTGGAAATCACATGCAAAGGTTAGTCAACTGTTTTTTGAATCGAGTTATATGTTTCTATCGTGGTTGGTTTGATATTAGAGCTTCTGCAAGAATAATTCTAGTGAAAGTATCAAAGATGATAATTAGGTGATTGTTAATTGCTTGTCTAGAAGATATTTGAATAATGTCTGATTTAGTACTAATTTAAAGCTCTCGGGCAGATAAGTTCAACATGAATTTAAATTGAACTATTTTCCCGATTATTAATTGTTTTTTCACATCTCAACTAGATTATGCCAAGTTTGAGATCAATTAAAGCAACTGGACATAGAGCTTATGTAAAATAAAATGTTAATTTCATATAATCGTCATTTGTCCCTTTGGCAGCGTCACTACAATTTTTTGAAACAGCAATGAAGCTATCCATATGATAATTCATTGTCAGAGAAATATTGTGATGGGCACAGTAGAGTTTTGTCGTATTGAAAACTCAATAAAAAAAAGGTTTTTCTTGACAACTTGTCCACCTTTGCAATATTCCTATTCTTAAAATTATCATTCCATCCACAGATAAATTTAATACTTCAATATAATGAGATATATATTTGTTTCTCGACTGTAGAAACTGTGACAAATGAAAATAAAAAATAAAAAAAATAAGATAATCGAAATTTGAATAGTAATACCTTTTAAATTTATCGCAGCTTCTAAATAAGATAAAAATGAGTTCAAAAAATTACTGTTATGTTCCATTGGCATTATAGATAGCTATTTTTATAGAGGTAAGTGCAATGAGGATATTTCAAGTTTCAATATTAATAGTGTGAAGATAGATAAAGGTGTTGAGAATCAAAGTCATAATGACACTGTTCTCAGAATAGACTTCTTACATTGTAATCGACACCGACTACTCAGTGATCACCTTCAGACGAAATGGAGGAGAGTACGATATGAAGTTAAGCATATATAATGTAAAAAAATGGTCAATAATGGAAGATACTCACACAATACATTTACAGAGGGCACAAACCAGAAGATATCGATCCGAAAAAACTCGCTAGTATCATCTGAATGTTGAAAATTATTGGAAAAATAATTTTATTCCGAGAACGCAAGGTGCGTAGACTGCAAAGGTCCAAACTCCATTCGAAAGCTCGGAATGTGAAAAAAATCGTCAGAAATATAAAATCGAGTAGTGTTTAGTTGAGAATTTTTGAACTAGATCTGGGCGTTAGGCAATGAGAAGATTTTTCAATCAGTTTGGTCTTGTCTATTGCAAGCTGAAGTTTCCTTGATTTCTGAATTCTCCAATAAATCCAAGACTCTGCTGTGTTTTGGATGTGTAGGATTTCAGAACCTTTTCCAACGTCAAAATAATGTCCGGTCTCGATAATATAGTATATAAATGAAGAATGGTTCCTGGTGTATTCCCAACATTGCGCTTAGTCTGTGGAACGAATCATAAGCTGCCGATCTGTTCTACCTACAAAATTGGCGCCTACAAACATCAGATCTTGCTTTCAAAAATAACGTATCAACCTTTCTACATATTTCTTCCTTTAGGTTTATGACAGGTTTGAGAGTAGTGATTATATCAAATCTACTGAGCAGACTTTAAAACTAATATTCCCCATAATTATCAATAAACCAATGATGTTGAACTCAAAATAATTGAATGTGGAAATTTGTTTGAGTGTATTCATTTCAGATGAGATTCATTCCTATTCAAACCGTAAGTTATTGATATGCGAATCGCGAATTTGTAGATTCTCCAATCCGTTGAGGAACAGAGTTATCTTTGTTTCAATATAAAGTAAATTTGAGAACTTCAAACTTTGAGATTTTGCATTTTTTACGGAATGAAGAATGCATTCATCTTAAATAGTGACATCTCAACCAATTTTTGTACTTGCAAGTCGTATGAAAAACCAAAATGTGAAGATCTACATATGTCAGCTATATCTTTTGGACAATTATTTTTTCCTAACGCTCAGCCCTCAAGCTATTTTTGAAAACTAATTCTTCAAGATGAATTTTTCAAGCATTCTACATGACAGCAACTTTGAGATGCTATTGTCAATTTTATTTATAATCAAATTTTCATCGAGTCCGGAAAATCTTTGAGCTTGAAGTCTGTACTGCTTATACTGAATCACTAGTTAGGAAGAGTCATTGTGTGGAGCACAAAAAAGATTACTGCAGTAAAATCTAAATTTTGTCCGACTTCTCGGGCTACTCTTCAATTTCAGTGCAATAAAAGTTGCAGCCTCTGTCATTGTCTCCTATATTCAAATTCATCAATTATGGGTATTCACCGGTTAGTTCCATAACAAGCTACATCGGACTACATATTCATGGTGGATGGAACAAGAATACTTTGATGGTCTCAAGCTACATCGAATAGAAAAATTAATATTTGAGAGAGAAATCAACTGGAAAAGAAATGAATAGAAGCTTCTTGGGTAGAATTAAATTGGTTATGATGTGGAAATCACTCTTAATTCAAGCACCATCCATTCCGGTTTGCTAAGAGAGATTAAGAGTTATTGAAAATGTTATATATTTGATACAAATAGATCGACAACGATTGTATTGAGTTCCATAAGCTAGTTGACAGAGCATTTTTTGTATGCTAGACATTGTTTTCTACAATTCGTTTCTACGCTCTGATTACAGAAATGAATATTTTTTTACGGCCACTTAGAAATCTGCTCATTGTATGTTTGTTGTTGTTGCTACGGAGATGCAGTACATTGGAAATATATTTCCGGTCACCATAGGAGAAGTAACAGAACTGTGCAAGAATGCATATTCCCGCATAGTTCTGTCAAGAACCAATTTATTTTCGCACAGTTCTATTCAACAATAATAAACTGTTTAAAATTTGAGACTCAAATCTGGCGCGCTTCGATAATTTACTTCAATCTGAAGTTCAGCCATATACCGTTCTCCAACTGTCAAGAAGAAACTGAGAATGATTGAAAAAATTATATTATTCTAGTAAAATATTGTAAACAGAAATATTTATTGAATCACTTATTTAGTTATTTATCACTGGTGATATTGAATGTAATATTATTATGATTATTAAAAATCATTTTCGGTGAACTTGAACTATTCAGGTTATGATTCAAGTTGTTTTGATAGTCCACGCCAATATTTGTTGATGTCGAAGATGTTTGTATTTGAGGTTTTACTCGTGGTATGACCAATAATTGAGCTCTGGATTTTATAAGCTACATATAGTTTATTTTGTAGCGATTCGTTGATGTACCTTTTTGCTACTGACGTTGATTTTCAGCCAACATGCTTTTTCAATGCTGTAACTTTTTCTCCAGCATCAACTAAAATTGTCGCTGAAGATCGACGGAAACAGTAGCCAGTATGTAGTTTGGGATGTGGAAGAATCAAAGATGTAGCTATTCATTTGCCCATAGCGCCAAGTTAATTGGGACTAACTCTCTGGATTGTGCTTTTTTTTGATAGTTTATGAAGAAACTGGAATCTGTCATATTCAATTGACAAAGAGACGCAAATTTTTGCCCAAATCTCATAAAATTGACCCATTATGAATTTATATCATGTATTCATGCCTACGAAAAGCATCCATGGCTCCTATAATCAATGCGATCTCCAAGTACATAATCATAATTATTTATGGATACCTATTGTTTCTGCTCTGTACAAACTATAAAACTGATCTTCATTAGAAGTTGCTTCTTTGATAAATCTAACAATTATTCCACTTGTTGTGAAGGTTTTGGATTCTTCTGACTTAAAATCGTCGGACTGTCGTTTGAGAAATGCTTTTAATTTCGCGTACTTTACTATATCCACGTTACTGTTTATATTGGGAGTTATTCTTAGTATGGAATACTGTGATCCTGAAGTAGATGCTTTGGATGTTTTTGATATTTCACCGGAATAAGCCATTAGAATAATTTTGGATAATGATGTTTTGTCCTGATTTCTTCGCCAATCCATAATTGTTTTATATAATACGTACCTCATATTTTTTCTTGAAAATTACAAGTAACAAATTCAATGACGTTAATCTCGGTGCGTCTCCAATATCTGGAGATGTTGGATTGAGATTTTCTTCCTCATCACTCATTTTATTTCAATAAATCATCAATATCAGTATAGGTGGTAACACTGCGAGCAAAAGTGTAAATAATTTGTGCGATAAAAAATTCAATTTTATCCGAGTTTCTAACAAAAACATATTACTTACAACTGAAAATTGTGATCAGAATCTAGGAAAAACAATTAGTGATACATAATTTAAAAGTGAAAGTGAATAAAAGAGTGTTTTTGTGCACTAGGGTCTCTAGAAACACGTGGAGTGTTCACGTAGCGCAACCCGACTCGCGCAACTTCTGCGGCGGCAGCAATCGTAAATCAGTGTTGCCAACTAATTGGAACTAAAACCAAACCGACGCAATATTAGTGTTATTTTAAATTGATAGCTAGGTGAGAAAAAAATATCAGCTTTAACAATGCCGGAATCTAGCTCTGGATCATTCTTCCCTGCATCGCAGGTTAGCAATATTATAACAACTACATGTGCAACAAATGTATATTTAACGCCAGTAGTAACTATAACAACCCCAATCATGAGCTCATCGATATCAACCCCTATGATAACAAGCCCAATTAATAACCAGAACACAAACACAACACCTTCAAGTCAATCACAAACCACTGGAAATCTCAGCCCAACGGTAAGTTGGCAAACAATATCAAGAAGCAAAAGACCTAGAGAAAACGAAAAAGTGTTACAGGCACATCCAAGCCCGAAACGAGTAGATGCTACATATACGACTGAAAACAGATTCAATTGTCTAAGCAATGACTCTGTTAATGAACAAACAACACAACCTGAAACAACTCAAATGCAGGAATCAAACACAAAACCACCACCAATATATATTCAGGGAGTGAATAACTATAATGGGATGGTGGAAACCATTACAACAACGCTACAAAAATCGGAATTTTTCTTCAAAGGCTTCTCCGACAATACTATCAAAGTGAATACTAACAGCATGGAAGCATACAGAAAATTAGTATGCCTACTCAATATAAATAATAAAGCCATGCACACTTATCAACCAAAGCAGGAAAGAGCTTACAGGGTGGTCGTAAGAATATACACCACTCGATATCAACCGATGAAATAAAAACTGCATTTGAAGACCTCGGATTTGACATAAGGAATGTCACTAATTTACGCAGCTGGCATACAAAACTGCCTATACCACTATTCTTTATAGATCTGGAGCCAGACGGAGAGAAGAAAAATATCTATGATGTGACACATATACTAGGAACCAAAATCAGCGTAGAACGACCACGTAAACGGAAAGACATAGTACAATGCACTAGATGTCAAGATTTCGGACATACCAAAACCTATTGCACCAGAACATACGGCTGCGTTAAATGCGCAGCACCACACCCAACAAAAGAATGTCAAAAACAGAAAGACACTCCCCCCAAATGTATACACTGCCAAGGGGAGCATCCAGCAAACTACAAGGGGTGTGCCATATACCGTAAACTACAAAATACAGGAAACAAACCAATAAATAAAAACTTCACACAAAGAGAAACTAGACAAACGAATGAAGATATTCAAGCTATAACTAGAACAGAAAGTATTGCTCATGAAGTAAGCCAACACACAAGTTACGCGGAAATAGCTAAAATGACAAATCATCCACAACATAATAACCAAGATATCACGTTAACCCACTTTCTTCAAAAATTTGAAACTATGTTCACGCAGTTAATGAATCAAAATACGATGATATTAGATTTATTAACTACATTTGTTAAAAACAACCTAAATGGATGAAAGTCCAAGAAAAGCCTTGTGAAATGCTAATGGTTTAGCAAACTATCACCAAGAAATTGGATATTTCTTAACTGATGAAAAGATTGATATCCTGCTGATAAGTGAAACGCATTTCACAAACAAAACTTACTTCAAAGTTCCCCACTACAATACATATCATACCGAATACCCTGATGGAACCGCTCACGGAGATACAGCCGTCATAATCAGAGACAAAATATCTCACTATGAGATAGAAAAATTTGAAAAACCCTTCCTTCAAGCTACTAATATAAGAATAAAAGACATGCACGGGGACCTGACCGTAGCTGCAGTTTACTGTCCTCCAAAGCATGTTATCAAAAAGGAGCAATTTGAAGAATACTTCACGTGTCTAGGCAACAGATATACTGTCGGCGGGGACTTCAACGCCAAACACTTGCAATGGGGCTCAAGAACCTACAATCCCAAAGGAAGAGAACAATGGAAGACAATAATAGGTAAACAATATGGACATCTGAGTACAGGGGAGCCAACGTACTGGCCTACCGATCCCACCAAAATCCCGGACTTATTAGATTTTTTCGTTACCAACAAAACATCCACAAATTACATGAATATTACTTCAAACCATGACCTCACATCAGACCACACACCTGTAATATCAACAACAAGCAATACAATTATCACTAAAGACAAAAACCCGTCACTATATAACTCAAAAACAGACTGGAATCAATTTCGCACCTATATAAATGACCATATAAACTTGTTGGCTTTGTAAGCCAGTTGTAAATCAAATAATAATAAAACAAAAAAAAAAAACAAAAAAATCTTCAATGACAGATAATTTTATTTGATATTTGTTCTCTTATTATTGCTGGTTGCTGAGGTGAGAGCTTTGAAATGTCATTCTTGTATAGTGCTATTGGGAATTCTTTATTATTAGAAAATATTTCAAAAGAGCTATAGTATCATGGTCATACAAAATATTATACTGTACAATACGCCTGGAATGCTCATTCAATGTGTAGCATTTCATGCTTATTGTACAATATACTATTTTAACACTGTATTTAAGTTGCATATTCCACAGCCAAAGATTATGCCGGAACAAATGATACTCCTGCATGTCGTTCAGAATAATTCTGTATAGTCTAGTCAACAAATTAAGGAACTTGTTAATTCTTGCTACTGCGAATTGAAGTGCGTGCGATAGCTTGTTAAAATCGTTGTGACCTCTAGAAGAATGTGCAAAAATTTCGGATTCGCAAATCAACAATTACAGAAGTTATGAAGGATTGAAGATTCCAAAGATATGAGGTCTACTTTTTTGAGAATTACTCGGAAACTATTGGTGCTAGAGGAATCATCTGATGATCATTATTAACGAATAAGGAGATGTTTTCCTGGTCCCCATTGTTACTTTCTAACAATTCGGATTTTGAATTCACGCTTCCCATTTGCATTTCCGAGTTTTAAAAACTTCTTGTGGAATATTAGTGAATTTCTAAAATCTTGCTAGAGAAAGTATGGTCTACAATATGTTTGGAATGGCTTATCCGAAGGCAAGAATTACAAATTTTTCTCTCGTTTGGAATTAGGGTCATTCCAATACTTGTTGTAGAAAATACTCTTCTTGATCGCAAGAATTAACATCCTGATAATTATATATTGAAATCGTTCTTATCAAATATTATGCTATATCGGCTTGAGATATGCTTTCTGAGTCTTGAAACTTTGTCATTCACATTATTCTATAGTATCTTATTCAATGAGAAAAATATTTTACGAAGTGCATCTCTATGTATGAATCCCTATTATTTCATAAAGAATTAGATGCGGTTTTTTGCTATTTCGTAACATTCAAATAATTTTATGCTGTAACTCTGTGCATGTTGTCTCATCTTCATTATACATTATTGGTCAATAGAATAGTATTTGAGACTGTCAAAGAATTATATTAAATGTACTAATATTTTATCATATTCATGATATTTGATATAAAAACTACGATACTTGAATGTCTAAATACGAAGCACTGGTATTGATGAGAATTTTTAGGAATTGAACTTATTTTTCTACACAATAAGTTTCATTGAATCTTGAAATGGATCACTAACTATTCATTCAAAATTTTCATCAGTGTAACAATACATGATATCGAATCAGTTGTATATCTCATGATGTCTTATGAAATATCTTCGATACGTAAACGTCATACTTGAAAGATATCAACGATCGTCATCAGTTCTTCTTGTATAATAACTGAATATTATTAGTAAAGTACATCCAGAAGATTTTATAGAGAGTTTCTATTCATTATTATCTAGAGACTCTCAGTTATTCGTCTGAAGTATGCTTTGTGGTAGCGATATAGCTCACTCAAGTTTAGGAATAATTTTGGACGCTTCTGTCACTTTTCTCACGGAAAAAAGCAAGTGCTAGCATGCATAGATCTCCACTACATATTCCAGCTACCTTCGCGTTCTCGAAAGAAAATATCTGATAGCTGGACGTAGACTTTTTCCAAGAATTAACGCTATAGCTATTAGAAACGTAACGAAGTCTTATGCGTATCATAAAGTCAATATCCTTTCATCACGTATCATGAGGGTAATTTCCCGAAATTTCTATGCGCTCTACGGTTTCTTTCCAAATCTAAAAGAAACACTCTCAACACTTAAAATCATAATCTATTCTACTGCATCTGTCATGAGTCGCGACCGCAATTACTTACAGATACAGATATTCGTGGGTGTAGTAGTCAATATTTGGGCTTTAATAGAACACTATTATTGATTTGTCTAGCTTCTGGCTATATTTTCAGCCCTCTTCAAGGACGCTATGAGTATCAAATTTCAAATTCACAGACTATATTACTCTCCAAATTAACAAAGCTGTACTTATATTGAACAATCATAAAATTTTGGAGAGACAAATATTTTGGTGCGCTCATGCTCGGTTACGCCAACAATAAAATATATCACAGATTAGCCTCAATGTTTAACAAGATTTGTGGTGATTATGACAGTATATTTACTTCAAATTATGTCAGATATTTGATTTCGGAATAGCAATAATGTGCGTGTGATATAATTCGAAGTGCTGTCGTTACGGCCTAACATTGCCCCTAGACGCACCTCATTCAAAACTTGCGCAGTTCCTCACCAATATCCTTATAGCAGCATATGATAAAGATAATAACTACTATATGAAGAACTTTTTTGACTTTGCCGATTTTATTATTGATGTGTCAATTCCTAACAACTACATTCTTGTTAACCTGGGCGTGGTTTCATTTTTTAGCAATACTTCATCTAACCTTGCAATAACAAGTTTAACCACACTGTAGCATAACATACGGGAATCAAGTCCCCTTGACCCAAATGGTTTTTAAAGACTACTTTAATTTGTCTTCGACAGCAGTTATTGCATGTACGATGGTCACTATTACAAACAGCTAATTGGTTCACCAATGGATGCGATACTCTTCTCAATTCTGGCTTAATACGTCATGGACGCATTTTTTGATCAATGCTACAAAAACTAGGAGTTTTTACTTCAGTATCTCAAAAAGTTCGTGGATGACATTGTCACTGTGTTACCAGCTGACAAAAAAATCATATTTTTGGAACATTTTACAATTTCAATCCACATCTTCAATTCACAATAAAAATTAAACCTAAAAACAGTTAAGCGTTCCTTGACACAGAAATTATTTATGAGGTGGTAATGGAGTACTGCACTCAATTTGGTATTTATTTTATTTTGCACTCCTTTACTATTACAGGTATGTGTTTCTCTCTTATATAATAATTCTAGAAATATAATTTTTCCTTTGGGAGAACTGACCAAATTCAATGAAGTACACTATTTCAGTCTCTTTCTTTCCCTGTTCCAACGATGATCTAAAGCGGAGCAGCAATCAATATCTAGACTTATGCAAAGGCCGCACAGTCTGACATATGGAAACGGACTTGTTTACTGATATTTTCTATAAACATCATTATTGTTCCAGAATCAGATATGTGATATAACTCAAAGTCAGTATACTGCGATAATTACCACAATTCTTCTTTTGATTTCACGCTAAGCTGTGATCTAATTTTATTATTGTCGTAGCAAGACATGTGCGTCCCACAATGTTTCTAGATATTATGATGATCAATTTCATCTGATTTAATTTAATGTGAGTACAACTTTGTCAACTTGAAGCTTTGCTTTGTGATTGTATATAAATATATTATGTGTATCCATTCCCGGTGTTTCATTGGCAGAGCAAGAGTCTTTAGAAGCTTATTACCAAAGTACTATTCCAAATCCTGATGGCTTGATCTTTTAAAATGAAAATTTTTGGAAAAATCATCTATTCCCCTATAGCTAATTTCAGAGTGAAGGCGTTATTCGTCACTATGTACCTACATTATTTCAAGGTGACTTTCACTACCTTCACCTAATGCTTGTCATTTGGGCCGTTCAAAATATCTCGTCCGTGAGAAGAGAATAAGGAATCAGGAAGTTCCTGCGAAAGTGTACATCGCCTATAAGTGTATTGAAACCATTTCTGCATTAACGTGGACAATGAATTGTGTGATGTATACAACGGACTTTTGAAAGAGTATAAAAAATCAGTTGCTCTCATAAAAACTTGCCAACTAATGAAGATATGTGACTCTGTGATAGGAAAAGCTATTCGAATAGGTGCTCAAGTACCTGAAAAAGTTAAAAGGGGCTCAGGTATTGATAAATTAGACAATTCTATGAAACAAACAGCTCATAGTGCGAATTAAATACGATGAAATATATAGGGTTCCTACTCACATTTCTTGTTACGGCCCTTGCGAACTCCAGGCTTGTGATTTTGGCCACTGTGTGACTGAGATAAAACCTCAGTAAACCATTAACTACCTAAAGTTTAACGATGCCAGGTTGGACTATGGATCTCAATACTACACCGCTTGTATTCGGATAAGATTATTCTGCAAAGATCTTTTTCTTATTCATTCAGTTATTTTGATTTAGTGAACCATATGCATTATTAATTCATCTGTATCTGCAGAATTTGATTTCAGAATGATGAGGCTGAGCGTAGAATCCAAAAAATTCCATAAATTATAATATTGTTCAAGTTAGAATATGTAAGTAGCTGTTTTTCAGACGAGTTAAATAATTGTCAGGTCCAAATTGAGAGAAAATACTCTAGAACGACAATTTTTCTCAGTTGACTGTTCTTAAGATCTAGTGAAGACTCATTCAGCTGCTGTTTGCTAAGAATTTGAAATTCAAACAATGTGTGAACATAATTCGGATCTGTAATTCAACTATTTTGGTCAAGTTTATAAAAATTATGGTCGAGATCTCAGTCGTTTTATGACGTTCAAGCATAGGTATAATGTCAACAGATTATAGATGATGATCATTATGATTCTGTATTGAATATGAAAAATACAGTTCTTATTAAATAAAAGAATGTTAAAGAATTCAGATGAGAATATAGCCAGGAATTATCCAAAGTAATGTACATAATTTGTAATAAGTGGATGTTCAGCAATGCTCTTAGTGTTATCATTAAATTTTATGAAGATAGTAGAGATTTCGAAAAATTAAACTTGTAGGAAGAATTTTGAATGGAAATACTTAAAGCATGCATCTACTTTATTATTTACACTTTGTTTCTGATTGAGTGAAGTATTACGAATACTAGGGTCGCTATGAAAATATTTGCATATTTATTTGACAATCCGCCTATGGCTATTGAGAGCTGCAATGAAAAAGATAGAGCGGTATGTTTACGGAGGTATTAATTCATTTTGTGACCCATTATCTAACATATGATAATAATTATGCTATAAATTATCTCTCTTGAGCTATAAATGTACTACACATCTGAGTTTTATATTCAGTTAATGGTAATATATGGACATATATGTAACTGAACCTTTGTAGCAAAACTTGATGGTATATAGTTCTGGACGTACTGATCATGAATCAACAGGAATTTTGCTAAAATTCGTAAAAACAGCAGTAGCTTGCAAAAATATAGCATTTTGGGTACGCTGGTTGTCATAAGTACTCCTAAACAAAATAAATAGGAAACTATGTTACACGATACTCACATGTGTAATTTACTATCAGTAAAGCAATTTAATCAATCGAATAAGAATATTTTTATCAACTGCAGATTGAATAGAATTTGTACTACACAATATATTACATAAATCTGAAGAGAAGAATTGGAAGATCATAAATTTATAAAAATTGTTCAAAATTGTCGCCGTTCACAGCAACACACAATTCAGCACGTTGAACGAGGCTAACGGTGGAAGTTTGACGTAGATAATTGTGTTTTTTTATTATTTCTACGCTATTTTCAATACGCTGTTGCAGTTCTTCAATACTTTGCGGCGCATCTTGGTTGTCATAAACTAATGACTTTGAATGATCTCAAAAATAAAAATCGAGAGGATTAGGATCACCACGTTCTATCTAGCGACCTCTGTATGCAGTATCTAAATGCTCTCTCACAAATCTGCTGTAGTGCGGAGGTGCACCGTCATGGAGAAACCATGCATGCTGTTGAACATCTAGCGGAATGTCCTCTGACAATTTTGGTAGAGTGTTTTGTGGAAACTCTGAGTAATCGTTACCATCCATACGCGCAGGTAAAATATTTGGACCAAGTAGAGTACCATTCACAATCCCAGTCCAAAGAAAATAGATGCTGGAAATTACTTCTTCTAATAATATATGGGTCTTCTCGTGACCAGTAATGTGAATTGTAGAAATTATGAATACTATCTCGAGTGAACAAGGACTAATCAGAAAAAATTACATTTATTAAATTTTGGTCTTGAACATGTTGGTGAAGAAGCCATTGGCAGAAATTTACTTGCTCGAGGTGGACACGTTGCATCAGATTTTGAACTTTTTGGAAATGGAACGGATGGTACCTCTAGTTTCAAAGAATTCTCCACGCAGTCATATGAGGAACCTCTTGTCCCAACAACATCAATCATATCCGATTGAACATTTTCAAAATTTAGTCGGTATCTTTGACGTCCTCCACCTCTACCAGGATTAGGTCGAAGTGATGCTGTATATATATATATATATATATATATATATATATATATATATATATATATATATATATATATATATATATATATATATATATATATATATATATATATATATATATATATATATATATATATATATATATATGTACATTCCATTGCTTCTTATTTTTTGCTGCTGTATGCGCTGTTCGTACTGTCATGTTTTCTTTTGATAACAATTTGTTCGTTTCATCATCCCATGTTTTCCGTGGCCTGCCTCGATTCTTTTTCCTTATTGTCCTTAATTTTAAAATTTCTTCCACCTGTCTATTGTTGGATAGCCTTATTAAGTGGCCAAGCCATCGTACTTGCTTGCTCTCTACATATAGTAAGATTGATTTCATTTAAAAAATTTCTCTCATGACATTTTTTCCTATCCCATTCATTTTTGTCTCCTCTTGTATGCTTCTCAAACCGTTTATTCCAATTATCTAGATTTTTCTTTATTGTTCCTGATTCAAGATCGAAGATTCGCTACTATGTATAAGGATCGGCAGAATAGTTGTTACATATTATGTCGTTATTTTAGTCCATTTACTTACATTTTTATGTCTAGAAATTGCTTCTTCTAGCTTATGGTAGGCTTTTAATGCTGCGTGCACTCTGTTACTCATTTCTAATTCATAATCTCCCTTACATTCCGATATACTACCAAGGTACTTTCAATTTTTGACTTGTTCTATTTCAAAGCCGTCCAATTTCATCTGTAATTCTTTATTCTCCTTCGTTACTGCCATCACTTTTGTTTTGTTTGCATTAATTTCCATATTTGCCTCTGCTAATTCTTCTTTACAAATATTCATATATTCTTGTAGATAATCTTCATTACTACTAAATATTGCCATATTATGTGCAACCAGGCATTCAGAAATTTCAATATTTTTGAGATTCAAATTTGTCACTGACGTTTCCTTGATTTAAGTGGCAACTGCTTTTGCTATCTCGTCCATATGAATCACGAAAAGAAAATGACTCAGGATTTCGTCTTGTTGCAAACCTTGTGTCGTTATAAATTTTTCTTACATACAATACTCTGTCCTTATATAATTCCTACATGTTTTTGATTGCTTGTATCAATGTATTGCCCATATTTTTGCTAGCTTATATCTCTCATAGCTGTTCTTTATGGACTTCATCGAAGGCCTTCTCAAAATCAACGAAACAAATGTAAAGCTCTTTGTTAAACTCAAGGACTCTTCTAATCAACTGCCTGATGCTAAATATATGATCCTTTGTACTGAATCCTCTTCTAAATCCACCTTGTATTCTAGAGATTACTCCTCCTGTTTTGAATATTAATTTTTCTCTAGAATTACTTCATACACTTCTGCCGTAGTGCAGAGTTATGAAATTCCTCTGTAATTTTTGCATTCCCTGTTGTTACTTCTTTTGTACAGTAGTATAATAAAAGTTTCTTTCCAATGTTTTGGTACTAGTCCTCCCTTCCATATTCTATCAGAGAGAGTGTGTAGCATTTCTATGCCAGAGGGCCCTATGAATTTAATTTGTTCTGGTTTTAGATCATCATAGACCACCGGTTTTCAATTCTTATTTTCATTATTGCATCTTTTGTTTCTTTGATTGTTATCATTCCCTTATCATTTATTTTTTGATTGTATGATTGACACACACACGCTCTATTATTTAGGACCTCCAAAAGTTCTTCAGAATGTTCTTTCCATCTTTCATTGATATCTTTATCGTCGAAAAGAATTCTTCCATTTTTGTCTTTAATTTGTTCCAGTGGTAATTCTTTCTATTTCCGTAGTTTTTTGTCACTATATACGGCAGATTCTGAATGTCTGTTATACTTATAACCTGCACTTCCGACTCAGCCGATTGATACAAACATAGTAGATAACTATTCTGATGCTACAAGCTCAAACACTGAATTTCAATATGCTATGGCTGATTATTTCAGATTTAAGCAAAAATTTGGAAAAAAGTTTCAGGTAAAGTGCACTTCTGGCTTGGCCGATTCACACAAAAATAGCAGGTGAACATTCTAATACAACATCAAGTTCAAATATTGAATTTCAACATCCTACGGTTAATCATTCTGGATTCATCAGGAAAATTTCGAAAAAAAATTCAAATAAAGTGCACTTCTGGTACAGACGATTGGAACCATGATGTGAGATGCACAACTAGACTCTATACTAGTCTAAAACACAAAATTCCAATATCATACGTTCAGCCAGTTTAGAGATTAGCGAGTAACGAACGCACGAACATACCGACATCAAGCCAAAAATAGACAAAATGGATTTAGGGATGCTCAAGACAGATATTTTTAATCAAGTCTTGATAGGTGAATTTTGTCGGTTTCACAATACTTTTTTGTACTTAGTATAAGTAAAAACAACTTTTGATTTCCAATTAATATACAGAATCTAGAATCAAATGTTGTTTTCATTCAATAAAATTCTGAAAAATGGATTCATGGATTATTAAAAATTCTTCTTTAATATTTTCGTTCCACCTATGTGTTTCTCTTTTGCCTCTGCTTGTTGCGCTTGTGCCGCAAGTCTCTATAGCCGCTTCGTTTGCTACTCTCAAATTTTTTCATATTGTCTCTATTTCTAGATTGGTATAGTCTCCAAACTTGAGTATTTTTTCTTCTTCCTTCATTTGATATTCTTCTTTATATTTACTTTCTTTCAATTTGTACACTTTCATGGTTTCTCTTGCTTTCCCATTCCTTTCGTGTTTTTCGTTCTTTCTATTCTTTGCAGCTTTTACTTTTGCTTCCAGTAAGTGATGATCACTTCCAATTTTGTAGTATCGTTTAACTCGTACATCGATAATTTTCTGTCTATAATTCTGATTGACAACGACGTGATCAATTATTGATTTCTCGTTTCTCCTTTCAACCTCTCTTGTGTACTTATAAAAGTCCTAGTGTGTGAAACAAGGATTTGTTATCAGTAGGTTGTTGGTTATGCAAAAATCAATCAACCTATAACTATTATTTATTCTAGTTTGCTCTTCTTTCTTACCAATTGTACTTGCAATTCCTGTATTGTTGTTTCGCAACTCTTCTTTAACCACTTATATATATAAATATACACAAAGAGAATAGATTGTTGAAAAAGTCTTGTACAGCGCCAACATAAGTTTGAACTGAATTTGCTCAAAAAAGTGGATGAATGTTTGTCACATATATAAACATACTATTTTCAAGAGTTTCGCATTCAAGTCCTAATATCGCCTGTACTTCTCCTGAAAATACAACAAATTATATTATGTTATTATCATAAATAATTTTACTTGAAAACGCTTTCACTAGAGCTGCTACAAACTTGTTTTCTCTATCGCTCATTAGGTAAATTGGCTTGCGTCGTTTAAATATAACTCTAAATGTCTCAATAACTGATTAAGGTTTCTTATCGTACAATGGAATGGCCCATGCGAAACGTCTAACTACACCAATCAATTACTGTTAAAATTAACTCCTAATTATTATTGGAGCAGCTGAATTTCCGCATGTCAAGGAGATTTGCTTGGAAAAGATCGTAAATATTTTTGACACATTCTCATCTGGGTTTATACAGCGTGTATGTTGAGATCTGATTAACTTTTTCATTTCTTTAGGTTTGTATTCTCCTTCCATGAAATCAACAAGATTATTTACTCCCGGACTGCCTACACTATGCGATGGATTGTAATAGATACTAGTTAAATTGCTGGACAAAGGACATGGATAAGACTAAACTATCCAAATAAATCTTCTGTAGCTGATCTTACCATCGAATTCTTGCATGACATAAAGTTTGAATAAACAAGAATAGTCGCAAGATGCTCATCGATTATTGGTAGATTGGTCAATACAGAAATAATTCATGACTGAAATTCATATTAAAAATAACAGATTTACGAAATTATTTGAAAATATCAAGTTATTCAATATGAGTCCATCCATAGCTCGACTGTACAGGAATTGTAATCATAAAAACAGTGAATAAACTGAGCAGAGCTGGGTAATACTTACAATAAAAATACTTACAGTATTACTTAAAGTAAATTGTGTACTTAAAGTACTTTACTTGAAGTACTTTTTCCAAGTGGTACTTATTACTGGTACTTAAGCAAAATTTATATGTACTTAATACTGTAAGTAAAAAAAGTATTTTAAGTATTCTAAAAGTACTGTAAGTACTCAAAAATATTTTAAGTACTCAAAAGTACTTTAAGTATTTTAGATATACTGTAAGTATTTATAAATACTTAAAGTATTCTAAAAGAACTTGAAATATGATAAATAGCATACTTTTCACTAATAAATGCAGGTTGAAACTTATTGCATTTGGGCCAAATGGATTCCATGATAAAAGTTAAGTGTCATAGCATAGAGCTCAACAGACAATTTTTTATATTTTACAATCAAATATTGTAGGATAACCTTTTACTATCATATCCAAGTGAGTGATCAGAAAATTATTTTCAAACAATGTATTCTATTATAATTTTCTTTTTATTATACCTTCTCCTTTATAATACAGATGGATTTTATTCTCAATTCATAATTTAAGAACGAGGAAAATTTGATAAGGAGATATATGATTCGTTTAGTTACAAATCCGGCTAAATCAGTTTCATCTACTTTTGAGAAAACAATGATGGACTGATTTATGTCTTATTTGATGATGATCATATTCGCCCGATAAACGGAAGCAAAAGCAAGATAGCGTGTAACTGAAGATCATTTAGTTCCTTCAGTTAGTTCAGTTGGCATATGATTTGAACGGATTTGAATTCCACTGACTTGGCTAGAATTTTTTCCTATACCATTTACATAGTACTGAGCCAATTTTGGAACTTAGTAGAGAATACATCAGATAGACAAATTCACAAATATTGGAAAAATGCAAAAAAATAATAAAAACTATTCGACTGGGGGTTTGAAATTGGACGACTCAAATTATTCTTCTGTAGAATTGGTACATTTATTTTTTATATTGAAAGGAAAACAAAATATTTAAAGTAGCAGACCTTCAAATCTACAAAATCAACATTTATTGCCTCAATATTCCGCAAAACCAACGATTTTATCAGCTCTGATGACTTTTTCGACTTTTAAGGCGACGATAAAATCGAAATCAAGAGAACAATAGATATGAACAAATTATCTGTGGCCAAATTTAAATTGGAATTACTAGAATATTTAGTACACAAACGAACAGATTCAGAAATGCGAAATGATTATCCTATCATAAGAAAGTTTATAAAATATAGTACACTTCATCAGCACCCATAGAACGCATTTTTTTGTCGGAATAATTAATTCACCAGAACTTCGTGCCTTAAGTAATAAAATTTGTGAAAACTTATCAGTTATTACTTTTGAAAGCAAATAATAACTATAATACTATTAGGAGCTAATTACTCTACCGATTCCTCCAATAAACTTCAGTTTTATGAATTCAGCATAGAGCAGGTGCAACACCTGCTCTATGCTGAATTCAAATAAAATCATTTATTCCAGGAAGCAACTTCCTGGAATAAATGATTTTATTTTTGTAATTTAAAATTATGCTGCTTGAAGATATCATTTGTAACTAATGATTGTATATCTAGTACCCCTAGTAAGGACTGAGGTATGTTATATTATAATATAAAGTACTTATACTTAGTACTTAAGTACCTTGAAAAAAGTACTTTAAGTAATACTGGTGCTTATACTGTAAGTATTTTTCTGAAAGTACTTAGTACTTAGTATTTCAGTACTTTTTTTGAGTACTTATCCCAGCTCTGAAACTGAGCTCAAGGGTCCTCTAGAAGTATCAAGATTGAGCCTATGTCAAACATATGATACAGCAATGATCAACGTTCATTTGCAGAAATAGTTCTGTTCACATACACGGAATGTTATTCTTGGATCTTTGTTGTAAGTTTTAATGAAGAACATTTCGATGCTAAGAGCATTCGATGTACACCAAATCAAACAGAGATCTCTAAGAGGAACCCAAAAAATTTACGATCAATTTAATTAACGCTAATATATTGATGTTTCGAACTTCAATTCATTGGTATAATTGGATTGAATCTATATTCGTGCCCGTGTTCTGATGAAGAGCGACTTTCTCCATAATTTATTGATTTAAAAAATATTCAATGTACGTAACTTGATGTGTGAAATCTTGTTGTTGTTATTGTATTATGGTCAAGGTGATTTCTCCATTTGTTCATTGAAGGCTGAAAGATCTCACACCTGAAAATAATCGGGAGAAGTGGAAAATTATACCTATAAATATCTGTATATGTGTGTGTGTGTGTGTGTGTGTGTGTGTGTGTGATGGCAATTTATTATTCTATATTGGTGTATGGATTAGGTAAGTCTTTTTTATATTCATCATCAACAATTTTTATTTTCAATTGCCAACAAGAAATAATCTAAATTATGTGCTATTTTATATGATGTATTTGTTTAGAAATTGTGTTCACGTGGGGATAACATTGAAGTCCCCTTTTTTGGGAGGATGTCAAAATATTCAATGATTTATCAGCAAGAAATTCCATCTAGTGAACTGTCGGAGACATTTCTGACTGTGGCTGACATTCATCATCCGCTACCGCAAAAGAAATCATCATCACGCTATAAAAGAACCAGTTGGGCTCAGCCATCGCCTTTGAAGAAGGCGAAAATCATTTGACGAGCTATATGTTTGTTCAATTATATGAGTGGAATTAGGATATGAAAAATGACAAGCACTATATTTTTCTATTTGAGTCCAAGTGTTGCACATAAGAAAAATTTGCTATGGCCACCTATCGCAGTACCTCCTCAACTATTAATCTTATGGCTGTTTTCATTATTATTTCTCAGAAATAGACCAAAACTTGAGCAAGATAATAGTGATAAGTTTTTTGAAGACGGCATTGATATTGCGAGTAAGTGGAAAAGATTTTCGTTTTCATAATGAATACAAGATTATCTAGTATATAGATACAATCCATCGCATATTGTAGGCTGTAACGGAGTGAGGAATAGTTACAAAGTGTCAAATATTACAGTTTTTTTTTTTTCAAGCAGTTCTCATTAACATGTAAAAATTATATATATATATATAAGTACATCTTCACAGTAAGTGATTAATGTGTTTAGTCGTTTCGCATGGGCCATTCTATTGTAAGATAAGAAACCTCCATCAGTTATTGAGGCATTCAAAGCTATATTTGAACAAAGCAAGCCAATTTACCTAATGAGCGATAAAGGAAACAAGTTTGTAGCAGTTCTAGTAGAAGCGTTTTGAACTAGAAATGATTTATGATAATATAATTGACATAACAAAACCTGTTGCATTCTTAGAAAAATACAGACAAGATTAAAACTCAATTGCGAAACTCTCGAAAAAGAATATGCATATCCAAGTAACCGTCTCTCTTTCACTTTGTTGGACCAATTCAGTTTGAAGTACTGTTTTGGAGATGATCTTTACATATTTGTATAAAGTACAAGGATGTATTGTGAAACCAACAAAATCCACATATTGAAATTTTGATGGAAATTTTGTATCTAAAACTGGTATAGGGTCCTGTTGTGCACTTCGTCTTATGGTTGCAATCGTCTGTACCGGAAGTGCACTTTACTTGGAACATTTCCTGAATCCTCCGCATGAATCCAGAATGATTAACTGTCAGAATTCACAATTAGAGACGATTATACCATCGTGATGCTCATATCCTATTTTCATTACGATCAACCAAGCTGGAAGTGTACTGTACTTCACAGTCTGCTAGAATTCTGCGCATGAATTCGAAACGATCAGCTGAAGAGTACTGCAATTTAGTATTTCAGTCTGCTATAACATTTTAATGATTACTGATCATTCTCTAACAATCGACTGTACCGGAAGTGTACTTCAGTTGAATTTTTTTTTTTAATTTCGCGTATAAACTCAGAGCTGCTAGGCCGTGAAATCTTGAAAATCAGTAATCAAGAATGTTGTCGCTTGAGAATGACGACCTTCTGTTTCCATAGCAACCGACTTGGCCGGAAGCGCACTTTACTTGACAACTTCTTAGAATTTTTTGGATGAATCCATAACTATTTGGAGTGAACTAATGCAATTCTGTGCTTGATTGTCGTATTATTATATGCAAAAAATATATCCAATAATATACAAGTAAGTCACATAATGTCCACGTCAGATTTTTCTAGTTCTTAGTAAACTCAATATGCAAAATTTTATTCCGCAGATTAGTGATATTCAAAATATTATTCTAGAGAATCAAATCAAGTACGGAAATATTCGCTTCCTATATGAGAGATTTTAACAAAATATTGTGATGCAGTAAGATCTGAGAAAAAATTAGAATCACTGTTATTAAGATTCATCATTGAAGGAGATCCTAGTATCATGAAAATATTTGAAGAAATATATATATATATATATATATATATATATATATATATATATATATATATATAAATATACTACTATCATGAATTGAATGACGATCACAGATGTGTAGATACAATTATAACAAGGAAGAATCAATGAATGGCACAATTTCAATTATTATATGATGAATAATCGTGAACCAAATAAGTTGATATCTTTGCAGACGTACCAGCTATCTTATTCACTGCACAGCCTTCAATATTCCCATAACGACTTGTATATTAGTAATACTCCACTTGATCGAAAACAAGTGTAAATTATATAGTAGATGCATGCTTCCAGTATTCTCATTTAGTATCGCTGAATATCCACCTATTAAAAATCACAATATTTCGAATAATTTTTGGCCTTATTTCCATTTAATTTTCCGGCACTCCTTTGTGTATTGATAAAAACTGTATTTATCATGTTTAATACAGAGTTATCATGACCATAATTTATGAACTGTTGGCAATTCACCAATGTATTATAGTCGTGAAATTACTGAGATAGTTTCTATAAACTTGACAGCAATTTCAATTACAGATTTGAGTTACGTTCATACATTGTTTTAATACCAAATTCACAACAAACATCAGCTGAATAAATCTTCACTTGATCTTTAGAACAGTCAACTGGAAAAAATTGTGATCTTAGAATATTTTCTCCCAATTTGTCAAATTTCGAATGAGTATGTAGTCGGAAAATAAAAAAATATTCTTGAACATATCTCCAAAACAGTGACATATTCGAATTTATATGTACAATATTATAATTGTATGAGATGTTTCAGTTCTACGCTCAGCCTCCTCATTTCAAACCTAAAGTCTGCAGATACTGATAAATTAATAACACATATGATTCATTGAACTAAAATGACTAGCTGAATGAAGAAAATTTCCTCCATAGAATATTCTTATCCGAAGATAAATGGTGCAGTATCAAGATGAAGTATCTAAATAAGAGCTCATGACGGAAAATACAGTATAGGTGCATGCATACATACTTACATACATGCAGTTTCTTCACTCTACAAAAAATGCACATTGTATCATAACAATGGACTCACCTAGTTCTCATCATGAAATTTCAAAAGATTCTCGATTCAATTCAAGATTCTCTTACAGCACCTCCGTAAGTCATTGAGACAAACAAGTCGGAGGACCACAGAAATTCAAATGGCAACTAGTTGTGTCCCGACGAACCTTGGACTTTCCTATTTTGTATCGCCAATTAGTTTCATCGAATTTTTGTCTTCAAGATACAAATTTTGTGGGAGAAAGTCAATTGAAAAATATTATTTTATCAAAAGATACAAAGATATTTGTAAGAAGAATGACAGAAATATGAAAAGTTGCGCAAATTGTGTACAATGGTGTTCACTTTGACTAGTCATAAGAAGTGTTGAGATCGATCTGGATCAATTAATCTAGATGATTGATCAAAATCACTTTGTCTGATCTCTGATCTTCATTCAATCATTTGATATTCTTAGATCCTAATCTTGATCCAGAACAAATAAGTCAGATGTTTTATTGTGGAATAGTATACTACACTACAAGGGCCGAAAGTTGAATTTTCGGCCTCACGCGTCATGATGTCCTAGGCGAAATCGAGTGCATCATGACGCACAGGACCAGGATTTTAACTTCTGGCCCGTGTGGTGTATACAATTTTTCTCCATGGTCGGTCGATAGTACGGTATTTATTTTACTTTTTTTAGCTTTGAATGTTGATAAGCATGTTTTTAAGCCTGCCCCGATATTTGCAGCACTAGTGGAGCAAGTGCTGCTGATCGTCGAGTATAAATACGCATGAGAAACTCTTGGTATGATAAAAAAGATATTTTCAAGGCGATCATAACAGAAAAGATGTTTCTATGGCACTTTGTGGTACGCATCTGATGAATTTCACTTTTTGGGACTGATCTCAAAAATATAACTTCTTTGGGACTGATCTGTCAGAAACTACTTCATAAACACTTCATACCTACCCTTGTAGGCTGCTTGATAAACTCTTCAAGAAATGTTTTTAGCAGAAATACATATTATTCTTCCGTCAATCATCATAGTTTAAGAAATTGATACGCATTCTTCACTAATGTCACTCTGATAGAAGACAATAAAATAGAGCAATGTTTTAGAAATAAATAAATATGATTCTGTGATTCTGAGTCATTTTGTGATGATTGCTTGGAAAACATTGTGTGTACTTCGACCTACATTTCTGTTCTGCTCTCAATAGATTCTATTAAAAAGAACGCTTTTACGGCCTTGATACACAAATAACTATTTTGAAAACAGTGGTATGCACAAGTTCACTGGCTCAAAGTCAGTGGTGTTTACTGCTCAGGAATCAGTGTCAATTGCATTAGGTATATACAAGTTCCTATTTCTTTTGTGTTGCTTGTATACACTATGGCTGGTACCACGAGATCTGTTTTGGCGGTACTACGAGCGTTGCGTCAAGATGTATTTTGAAGCAATTAGAATTTTTTCAGAAACAAAAAACAGAAAAAACATATGCTTACCTAATTTATTTGAATATTTTTCACTAAAATAGCTTGGAATATCTATATTGCATTGGAACTCTTCTTGAAATAACACAGATAGTATAGCCTGAAACAGGGTTAGTGGTACCAGTCCACATTATTACAACTATTTATAGTATTACGCAATAACAATAACAACGACAACACAAGTGGTGGACAAAAACAAAATAAGGAGTAACGGATCATGCTTATGATCTGAAGGAAAAGATCACTAATTTCTGATCTAATCCGATCAAATAGATCTCATCACAAAAATTGATGTTTGATCTGATCTGGAACACTTATTATGTGATAATCCTGATCTTAATCTAGATCTTTTTTTAGATGATCTATCATAGTATATGGTCATGAGCAATTACTATGTACTGGTAAATTATCACAAATTCTGCGTGCAGGTTAATATTATTTTTCTGTCGTAGGTATTCCATGTTTCAAAAATTTCTTTTGAATAATTTTTTCATAATCTCACATCGAGAAATTGAGAGATATGCTCGTTTTACATAATAATCTTTATAATGTTGAATTGAGCAAAAATAAATTAAGTTCTCCAATACTAAATGTCTAGTATTTTGATTTTAATTATGTAGTCAGGAGATTTTCAGACTCCTCCTGGAGTACTTCCTGCCCCGAGGAAAATTCTCTGTAAAATTTCTTTTCAAATTTCATTTAGTATCTTCACACATCTTCGTAACAACTTTGATCCATGTTCAACTTAACGACATGGTCTCTTCAAGATCAGGCAATTTCCACAAATGTACATTTTTGTTGGATATCTTGTTAATATAATAGAAATAGTTATAAAAATTTTAACAAATGAGGTGTTGGTAGAAATTGGTGATTACTATCAATTCTTACCTGTACTATTATAAAACTTTGTTGAAATTTGTTGCCCTCTCCATCAATTTCTGTAACTTTTTCTTCTCCGACCTATATAATAGGCCCAGTATTATAATCCAGATTTTTTCATAGGTTGATATTCCGATGGATCTTCACACTTAGTACCCTACCGATCTACTGAAATAGCTATTTAAGTATTAAGGTCAGTAAGTACAGTTTACCGATTGAGAATAATAGTTTGGAGGCCGAGCCTTGGCGAGGTTTCCAAATATCATACGAAATCGGTACTTTACTTATTGACCGTGATGCTTACAAAATTTTTTGCACGATTGGATCGATCCAAAATATTGATCCTGATTTTCTTCTTCAAATTGAATCAAACTGATGATTGTTTATTCGTTGTCAGCTGTCAAGTTTGACATTTTATTTTGAATTTTCAATTACAAATAAAGATAAATGAATTTATAATTTTCTGTCAAAATCCACAATTACTTACTTACCGCCTTTGCCCATGGGCGGTAAGTCAGCATAACCATAGTAACCACAATTTGCCGGTAAAATCAACAGACCACCTCAAATAGAAGGCCGGAAAACACATGAAAACGCCTAGTCGTGCAAAAAAATATTTAAAAAAAAATCGGTCGGTCGGTCTATGAGAAAACACGATAACTTGAGAACGCGTACAAATTTAGGACAAAAATATCTAATTTCTCATTGGAAAGCTGGGTATAAGCTCGTGGATAGGCTTCTCTCAATCAGTAGTACTCAAACTTTATTTATGGAACGTTTTAGATACTGCGTTTATTCTATAAACGGTACTATATATAAAAAAATATGCAATAACTAAAATTGATGCTTGAATAATTTGGCATAATATTCAGCCTGAACATTCTGCCAAATTATCAGAAGTTCGTCTGTAAATATCTAGAGCAAAGGAATAATGAGAGCTATAAGATGAAACTAGAATAACTATCACTCATTCCTGGACTTCACATGCAAATGTTCGTCAATTGTTCTATCAAAATGGGTAATTTGGATCTATCGTGTAAAGTATGAGTTCAGGCTTCTGCGGAGATGAATCAAGTAGGAATGTCGAAGAGGATTCCAAAACGGTAGTCAATTGTTTATTTCACAAATTATTCAAATGATGTTTACTTTGGTATCAATTCAAAACTTTCGGGAAGATGAGCTTACTAAAATAAATAAACATATAATATATCACTACACGATAGAAAATTCTCGATTATACGAGATGTATTGCCTGGAAACATCATGAGACAGATTGTCGAGTGATGTTTCCATCTGGCAATACGTCGAATCTCGCGAATTTTCTATTGCCGTGTGGAATACGGCTGGACTATATCCTGAATGATAATATTTTGTTCATAATAATCGAATAACTGTATTTGAGAATACTTGCTTGAGATATATATACGGGGTATCTAAGTACGATCATATTTCTAGTTACAGATAACGGGCAAACATAGACAATATAGAATCGCGAGCTAAAAGATCCATTGTCGTACTCACACATGAAGTTTTAAAGTGCGGTATTCCTATGTATTTGCATAACAAATTAATACCTAAAATTTATAACTATAGTTTCAGAATGAAGGATTTATACGTTGTCCTAAGTTTTCGAAAATCAAAGTTCAAATGTTCTTTTTCTTATTTAGCACCTATGTTGTATAATACTTTGTCTTATGAATTAAAATCTCTGTCATTAAGCACATTTAAATCACATGTAAAAAATATATGTTCATGAGTGTATCATATTATTGATTTTTTTCTCATTTTTTTTTTGTTGTATATAATTGGAATAATTTTGTATTGAATTGAATTTTGTAATTTTCTGGCAGTCATTTATTTGTATGTATGAATATGATTATTTGTATTTGGTTGGATGGAAGAGCAGCCTCTGGCTGAATCCCGCCATTGACTAGGTGTCAATAAAGTATATTATTATTATTATTATTATAAACCAGAATATTATATGTCAAAGATAGATCATATACGGACAAAATGTCAGAATTCATATTTTCTGGTATCCTGGGTAATCATTTGTTAATGTTTATTCATAACAAACAATAATTTTTCTCTAATTTGACATATAAGGCCCAATATTCTAGTGTTCGAATTACGTGAACTGTGGATTAATTCCAGTAGCAACGATTGTAAAAACAATTGTTACTATAGTGATAGAGCTTCGTTTAAGAAATTCATAAATAAAACTGAGCCTGAAAAACTGGGCCTTGGCCTTAGTGTTTTGATAGATAAAATGGTAGAAAATAATAAACCGTTGAATACAGTGAAAACTGAACATTACGTGTGGTGTCAATTTGAACAATTTTATCAAGAACGAAGTTATCAGATAAGTACGGACACAACGAATGAAGAATTTGCTCAAATCCTCATAGATTAGGCTCACAATACGAATAAAAACGATAGTGAAGAATATGAAGTGTGGTGGAAAGAGTTTGGAACGTAACTGCTAAAGTGTTGCAACAGGAATATTTTAAGAGCTTCAATCGAACTATTGATCCATTTGAAGACCTTGTACTCAAAAATGCGGTACTTGCAAAAGATGTGAAACTAAGAGAACTTTCAGCTATTCCAGAAAATCTTAAACGAAGCAAGAATATAACAAGAAAGCGCTCATTTTTGACAGTTAATAGAGATTTGAATTAATATATAAACAGTGTATGGTATGAAAATACACGGCTTGGAAGAAATTGAATAGATGAATGAACAAAACTGTCGTGTTGGATACAAAAAAAATCGAAATAACAAAACATTTCAACAGAGCAAGTTCAGTAAGCCAATTGAAAGCGCAGGAACTAGTATTCAAGATATTATTAGAATCACGGGGCATACGTCGACAAATTCAATACAATCATATTGTAACATATATATAGAATTATTGTGGAAATATTTTACATCAAAAAATAGAAGCGAATATATTTGTTTTCCAGAAAATTGCTGGTACCTTCTAGTGTTTTCTAGAAAAGCCTGGACGTTTGTGGGAAAAATGTAGTGGGGAGAGACCGACAGTATTTATACTAAGCGAGGAGCACCATTGATTTTTCAGCACAGTGACCTTATAATGTGGATTGATAGTGATTGAAATGAATTGTGTTATTGAAAATAGATCGATATTGACATTAATAATAAGAGTTTAATTATAGTGTAGTGTAATAATCGTCAGTTCAGATTGGAATTATTCATTAAAATAGTGTTAGTTATCTAATTCATTATTTCAATAAATCATAAAAATCATAGTAGTGTTAAGTAACTTTTGCTCCCTAAATTTATATGAATACCGTTCCAATTGATGTCAGGTGTGGGGTTTTGAATTCAGATAGATGAAATGGCGTCAGAGACAGTAAAATTGTGTAAATTGGATCTCAAGAATGAGCTATCCTTCGACTAATGGAAGATTCATACTGGACACAGACGCTAGTAACGTGGGTAATGGTGGCGTCCTCTCTCAAGTACAAGATGGGCAAGAGAAAGTATTAGCCTATTGCAGTAGGACATTATCAAGACCAGAAAGAAATTATTGCATTACCCGAAAGGAGTTATTGGTAGTCGTGAAGTCGGTAGAACACTTCTACAAGTATTTGTATGGCCGGAAGTTCCTGAACAGAACTGATCATGCTGCTTTGAAATGGTTGCTCCAATTTAAGAATCCTAAAGGGAAAGTGACCAGGTGGATTGTAAGACTTTGTAATCGAACATCAACCAGGAACCAGCCATCGCAATGCCGACGCATTGTCAAAAAGACTAAGCCACGAGATCTGCAAACACTGTTGTCGCTTAGAAGAAAAACTTGTTGACATCAAGAAGACAACAGTAGTCGATGAGACATGGCAACTGGAAGAGTTACGCAAAGACCCGAAGAATGGTCCGGATTTGAAAATTGTACTGAAGTGGAAAAATAATGATGTTAGACCAGCTTTAGAAGATGTTGCACCACACTCTCGGAATGTAAAATCGTATTGGGCGAAGTGGAACTCCATCGTGGTTGAAGAGGGCCTCCTGAAACGCGTCGTGGAGAGCACGGACAGAAATTAGAGCAGGACGCAGTTGATAATCCCTAGGAACAGAGTACCGGAAGTACTGGGAGGGATTCATGATGAAGCTGGTGGAGGGCACTTTTAAATTAGTAAAACATTGGAAAAATTACGCCAGCGATTCTACTGGATAAATTGTAAGAAGAATGTTGAGGAATGGTGTAGGAAATGCGTAGTCTGCGCCTGTAGTACCGGGCCACAGAAAAAAAGGAGAGCTTCAATGCGTCAGTACAATGTGGGAGATACTTTCGAGCGCATTGCAATCGATTTGACCGGACCGTTTCCAGAAACTAACAACGGTAATAAATACATATTCGTTGTGATGGACTACTTCAGTAAATGGGTAGAGGCGTACGCTCTACCCAACCAGAAAGCTGTTACAGTCAACGTAGTTTTGGTGACAGAATGTATCTGCCGATTTAGAGTACCTCGAGAACTTCATTCGGACCAGGAAAGAGATTTCGAATCAGCCGTCTTGCAAAACATTTGTGAAATCTTGGCAATCCACAAAACCAGGACCACTGCATTACATCTGCAGTCAGACGGCTTGGCTGAACGGATGAACAGAACAATCAATCGATATCTGGCAAAGGTTGTCTCTGACCATCAGCGAGACTAGGACCAACACCTTTATCTGTTTCTGTTAGCATACCGTTCAGCAGTACACGAAACAACTGGGCAGACTCCTGCGAACATCTTATTTGGACGAAAGTTTCGCTTGCCATGCGACCTAATATTTAGTAGTAAACCAGGTGAAGATCTAGCAGGGGAAGATTACGTTACCAACTTCCAAAAAAGAATGGACGACAGTCATGACCAAGTTCGTTCAAATATCCAAAATGCCAGCGACCGAATGAAGGAAAATTATGACATCAAGGCCAAGAAAGGTGGTTATCAACTTGGGGATTTGGTGTGGCTCAATAACCCGCAGAAGCGCCAAGGGTTGTCACAAAAACTTCAGCGGAACTAGGAAGAACCATATGATGTGATGAAGAGGATTGACGACATCATATACCGGATACGGAAAACTCCAAACGGAGAGCCGAGAGTCGTCCACTTCAATCGGTAGCCTTATTTGCCGGCGATAGCCATTAAAACTGACATGGAGCCACGGTTCGACGAATTGTTGAGCAAGAACCAACTTTTGAAAAGTTCATGGCCAACTCTTCCAACGGTCGTAAAGTGCGGTACGGCGTGACGAGAGAAAAGCAACAAAGACCTGTTCACAGTGCCTTTGAACCATTCCCTGGCTCACTGTGTAGCGAGTGACTTCAAGATGTTCCGAGGAATAGCGTCCGTTCTCAAGAAGAATCATGGAAGATTAGAAGAACTGGCCAACCAACATCCATCAGTCACACTACACCTAAAGGACACCCGCACGGAGCACAAACGATACCTATACTATATGGTGACTAAGTCATGCTCCTACCAGAAACCGACATATCGCACTATATGGAATGCTCTGCTCGACCTCCGGAAGCATCTATTGGACAACGACGTAATGAAGCTGGCAGTACCAAAGTAAGGTTGTGGACTGGATAAATTGGATTGAAGGGTAGTAAGGAATATGTTGGGAACCCTCTTCCGGTCTACCGGGATGGAAATCCTTATCTGTAACTACAACCCTAAACAGCAGACGAATAATGGACGGACCATCGACTGCTACTTCTACAAAACATCCCGATGTACTAAGGATGACCATTGCAGATTCCGTCATGACTCTTCAAGAATTCGTGAAGAACCGTTTCGGGACGAGACCGCCCTAAGAAGGGGACAGTGTGACAAATTAAGGTCTATAAATTAGTCATGGCGTCTTTACTGGTGCTTAGAATTATTGTGATTATTTTTACCATCCAAATTTCGACAAATAGAATTGCACCATTCGACGTCACGTGGTACAACCAACACGGTTTTCAAGTGGAAATTTTTTGGAAATTTTGTCTGTTGGTTATTTATACAAAACAAAGAATATTCAGCCGCGTTGATTCAGCATCTGTCAAACTGACAGACAGATTGAATGTGAAAATGAGCAGATTCAGAGTCGAGTCTCTGGAATTTATTGATGAATTTGGATGGGAAAAATAATCTTTCGAATACCATTCGTGATTAAATTTAACCTGGCAAAATTTTTAGATTGTTACGAGAGCTTGCTACCAATTTATTTCGTGATATTGATCAAAAATCACTCGCTAGGCAGCTCGTGATTTTTCTGTCAATTTCACTCAATAAATTGCTAAGCAACAAGCTCTCGTAGCAATCTAAAAATTTTTCCGGTAAAATTTAACCACTTATTAATTAATTAATTATATATGAAAATATTTTACATCAAAAAATAGAAGCGAATATATTTGTTTTCCAGAAAATTGCTCGCACCTTCTAGCGTTTTCTAGAAAAGCCTGGACGTTTGCGGGGAAAAATATAGTGAGAAGAGACCAACAGTATATATACGCTGACTAATCGAGGAGCAATATTGATCTTTCAGCACAGTGACCTTATAATGTGGATTGCTAGTGATTGAATGAATTGTGTTATTGAAAATAAATCAATATTGACATAAATAATTGAGATCTAGTTATAGTGTTGTGTAATAATCGTTAGTTTGAATTGGATTTAGTTATTGAAAAAAGTGTAAGTTATCTAATTTATTATTTCAATAAATCATTAAGATAAATAGTAGTGTTTAGTAACTTTTGCTCCCTAAATTGGAATAAATAACGCTACAATATCTACAGCTAAATGAAGCTTATCACAGCCGCTATAATCCTCACTCAAGGAACGATAAAAGTTAAGAATAATCGACCACTACCTCAACTTTGGCGTCAGAAAATGATAGCAGTGGAGAGACATAGACCACTACCGCAGCTTTGACTTCAGGAAATGTCTATGACAATTGTACATTTGATATGAATTATTATTAAATCTGCTTAGCCAATATAAGGAAATGATTTTCTTTCAATTTGTGAATTATTATGATATTCATAAATTTAATATGAATCTATAATCTTGTAGATGAAAACAGAAATCACGAATAGATCTATTTTGTCCAAAATTGACAGGTTTTGTTACTCAGGTGACGTCAACGAGAATACAAAGTTTTGTATTATCGATAGTATAAAAGTTTGTATTATCGATGTTGTCATGGTTACTGCAAATTACTTCTGTAATACATGCATCCATATTGGTTGATGAATAGATGAGGGATATAGTCACTGGAATCCACGTTATCATCTTTATTTTACACATTTTGTCCAGAATCTCATCAAACCATCTGGGACCTGTTGCATAATGGAATGCAAATTAATATTATTAGTATTTCTACATGTATTTTTACTAGTAATATCAACTTGTGTTTAATTATGTATCGGGCTCCTGGTTGTCGATAATTTCAGTGATAGATTTACGTCCTATTTTGATTTTCCAGAATTCTTTGTGTTTCAAAGAGATCATATTTTTTTGATCAACAAAATTGAATACAAACTAATCATTCCATCGCATCAAAAAATTTTTCTCTGAGCAAATCGATTGAGCGGATTTTAGAAACTGTAATTAGAATATGAATGAAATATCGAATAGAATGATATTATTGGGATTTGGAACAATATCAAATGGAATAACATAATTGAGACTAGCAACAAAATACGTTCATGGCCAGTTGCACCGCTGTCTCTTGAATTATAAGTATTGCTCAATTTAACAATATCGTATCAAAACTCAACAAGCAAATGTGACATGAACATTGCTGTCATCATTCCGATTATACATTTTTGTTTAAGTGAAACTCAAAATTTGAGCTAGAGCGATGCAACTGGCCATCAATCGATTTAGAGAGTGATAACATTAGATCTGAGATTGGAATTGATCTGAGAATGAAATAAATTCATATAGAAAGAATTATAATATCAAAAGCCAGAGTATTTTGACAACAATAGATGAGTTGATAACCTCACGCCCTATTTCCAAATTGATTTCGTTCAATTCTATTTTGAATTTGATATTTCTCAAAGTATATAATTAATTTCATTTCTAAACGTAGAAGCAACATTCCAGCCTTTATGAAGCAAATCGGAAAACAATCTTGGCCATGAACACAATAACAACAAATCAACAGAATCCTACTCATCAAAATACATATATACTGCCAGAAGGGATAATTACCCTAATAGATTCTTTATATCCCGTCATTTGAACTGTCTCGACTAGCAGAATAACTTGAGAACATGTACGAAGGTCAGAGTGAAACTTTATATTTGTTTCTTATGAAGAAGCTAGATTTGAGTTCGTTGAATTGATCCTTGAATAACAACATTCACCTATACCCAACATTTTCGAAAATTATCAGCGGATCATTTGTTATTATTATTTGAATTATTATTATTATGAATTGAATAATCATCAAATTCGTTACATTTTCCTGGAGCAAGGAAATAATAAACATCTATATTTGGACATCACTTGCGAACGATTGTCAATTTATTTTACAAATTATTCAGATAATGTCTCGTTTGGATTGAATTCAAAGTTCCCGGAGAGATGAAATTCATAAAAACATGAATTAAATCATCAGTTACCATCTAAAAACTACACTTTTGGCGATCGAATATTAAGACTGTGTGTTCCAATGAATTGGAGACCCCTAGAATCCAGAAAAGAACTTTCTATTTGGAAAATATTTATTTCATGTATAGACTATATCATGTGAGGACTAGAATATGACCGCTATCTGTTACTTCAATAATGACAGCTGTCACTTCGACCACGATAGCTGTCACTTAGAATTTTTGAAACAGCAGTGATACTAGCAAATAAATTTATGATCGGTAAGATCTTGTAATGATCAGTCGATGATAACGCCACGATAGGCTGTCTTCTAGAACAGCAAGAGATCGGAGAGCCATTGAAGTATATCACAAATCCAGTTGTGTTTCGGCGCGATTCCAAATCACCAGCGATATCACTATCTGTAATCATCTTCAATTCATCAAGGCTCCAATTTTTCTCGTGATTTATTCTATAGTCCATTGTTCCTTTGATGTATCGCATCGTTTTTTTCATATTGACGACGTCTTTTTCATTAGGCTTATCTCCTTTTCTTGCTTCAAACCCCACAGCATACCCTATGTCCGGTCTGGTTTTTGCACTCAGGTGAAGAAGACTTCCTACAGCTTCTTCGTATGGAAAACCCTTTTCTTTAAATTCTTCACTCTAATCATTTTCACCCATTGTAATTAGGGTGTCCACTATCTTTGAGTCTTGCATATCATAGCGTTTCAAAATATCATTACAATAGCTTGATTGTTTCAAATGGATTCCATCTTCATCACTTTTTATTTCAATTCCAATGAATTTAAACTCCAAACCATTGCTTTGAACGATTCTCATTTTGAACACTTTATCTAGAACATTGTCCATTTCTGTTCCATTTTTTCCTACAACAACTCCGTCATCAACAAAGATTCCAACGTATATTGTGTTTGTCTTATTTCTGAACAAACATTTTCCTATTTTCAATATTGTTAACCCTATTTTCATCAAAGATTCTTTCAACGTCTTTGACCAGGCAAGTGGCGATTCCTTTAATCAGTATAGACTTTTATCCAGTCGGCACAGCTTCCCTTTTTCTTTTTTGAATCCCTCCGGTAAGTACATGAATATCATCAGAACTGACATCATTGATTTCGTAATCAGCGAATCTTCCGGATATACGAATTTATCATCTTGGACGAGTATTCTGCACTTGAGCATTTTCATCTTCTTCATTAGATGAGTCTTGATCTGCAGATGCACTTGAATTGTCAGCTTCGATCTCTTCTTCATTTTCATTTTCTTTATCTGTGTTTTCCTCATCGTAGACCAATCGTACAATTTGTTCATCCTCTCCTGCGAGTTTTTCCATTTTTGGGATTATTCCCTCCAGTTGTGCCAGTTGTATCTTCTTTTTCTTCTATGAACTTGACATCTCGAGATACGACTATTTTCTGCCCGTTCCAGAGACGATAATCCACTGGTGCATATCCTACCATCTCCATTTTCATTGATTTTTCTTCAAGTTTCTTTGTATAAGTGAGCTTTTTCACGAATGCATTGCAGCCAAAGACTTGTATTTCTGACAAGTTTGACCTAACTTTTGTCCATGGTTCAATGGGAGTTACATCAAGAACAACTGTCGGGATTCGATTCGTCAAATAACACGCAGTCAGCAACACAAAATACGGTTCATATGTTCAGCCTTTGAATTCAGTTAAGGACTGTGAGAACAAGATAAATCCAATTTGATCCCTTTTCTCTTCATCCAATAATAAACAGCCTTGTATGCCGCTCTACCATCGCATTTCATCGTGCCAATTTTCAAGTTTTTCTCAACTTCCACTTTCTCGATGTAAGTTTTGAGAATTTCAGCTACTTCGGATTGCTTTTCCATGAGGTAAACTTTTACGTGATGCGTAAAACAATATAAAAAAGATACGTAATAGCGTTTTCCATCATGTGTTGGTGTCTCCATCGGATCACAGACATCAGAATGAATAATTTGAAGCTCCCGCGTCGCTTTCGGCAGATGTCCTTTAAATGGATTCCTCACATGTTTGGCTTTCATACAGATGTCTAAGGAAATTTCCCTGTCGTCCTTGAAATCTACGCCATTAGCAATGTTTTTTAATTCTTTCAAATTTTCTCGACAAATATGACCCATTTTTCGATGCCATTCTCGTGTACTTCTTGCCATCATCACCTTCTCTTCAGCAGTATTCACATCAACTTCATACAAACCGCTTGAGTTCATTTTACCCGTCAGCAGTTCCATGCTGTCTTGTACAATTTAGACCTTATCTTTCGTAAATATGACGATGCCTTCTTTCTCTATCATTTTGTTAACAGAAATTAAATTTGCCTGAAGTTCAGGAACGTAAGACACGTTTTTAAACACACAATTTTCAGCAATAATTGTACCTATCGCCTCTCCGTGCATCTTTCTGCTGTCCGCCACAATAAACTGTGTCCTCTTCTCTTCTAAATCCGTCAGCAAATATTTTTTGTTAGTCATATGACTTGTGGCACCAGAATCCATGATGAACTTTTCATTTGTATCTGTCCCTGCCGTTAGGTATGCAAACTTCGGTTGTCTGTTCTTGAGCCAACATTCTTTGTCAGTATGATACTTCCTTTTGCAAAAACTGCAGTATTTTGATGTGCTTGCGATTTGCTCATTTGCTGCTTGTGGCGTCACTCGGCTTTTCTCTTTGTTTTTTTTTCCGACAGTCATGGGCTATGTGTTCCTTCTTGTGACAAAAATTGCACTTTAGACCTTCATTGCCTTAAAAGCTAATGTAATCTCCTCTGTATCCTTTGCAAGAACTTTCAGTTTCATTTCTTCTGTTGTAAGTCTTGAGATCAAATTTGCTAACGTTTATTCCGTAATTACAGTGGGTTCCCATGCGCTAGGAGAATATTTGAGAGTATCTGGCAGTTCAGTTGAAACCTTAGCAATTATTTGTGCATCTGAAACATTTTCATCAAGAACTTCCAATCTAAATGACAGATTCTGTAGAACAGCAACATTGTCTGCTACATTCATTTTGGAATCAAACTTGAAATTATTGAATTCTGTTAGCAAGGTCATTTTCTGCTACCCTGTATTCCTATCGAATAATGTTTCCAAATTTTTATACATATCACACGCATTTGTACAGGCCATTAGATGAACCAAGATAGCTCGTTCGATTGTACAGAAAATAAATTTTTGAGCTGTTGCGTCTTTCCTGACCCATAATGCCTTTCCATCAGCTAGTCTATTTTCAGCTGGAACAGGTTTAGTTCTATCAACATATTCATATAACCCAGAGCTTTTAAGTAAAATATGTAACTGAAGCTTGCACAATACATATGATCCGGCGTCCTTTAATCTTGTTACCGAAGAAAGATTATCGTTGTCATCACTGAACGGCATCTTGTCTTTTCTTGTTTCTTGTACTGCTCAACTTACTCCAGAGGCACAGCTTACAGCACCCAGAATATTCTTCCACGAATCAAGTTTCTAGTTTTTTAGGTTTTGTGAACTACGGTATGCTACCATAAGACCATTTAATGTGGATCATTTCTTTTAAATTTAAATTAATAACTACGTTCGCTTTCACAGAAAACTTATTTGTTTTAAACACAAATTATAATTACAATATTTTTTTGACAGATAAGAACATTATATTATTAATAATTCAATTGTTTCAATCATTCCAATCCTGATTCCAATAATACAGTAAAATTAAGAATTGGCGCGAATAGATGAATTAGTAATAATTATGTTATTCCAACAAACAATACTAGCAAAATAGTAACTGATAGTGCTTAACATATCACTGTTCATTAATTTTTCATATCTCTTACAATATATTGATTATATTGTTCTAGGAAGATGTTCCGTCCTATAATAGTCCAGCTGCTAACACTAGCAAATTTAGTCAGTATATGTACATGCTCAAATATTCTCATGATAACAATGGGTGGAACAAAATCTCATAAAATACCTTTCTGGGAACTAGCCCGAGGACTAACGACTAGAGGACACAATATTACTTTCATTAGTGGTTTCACAGCAGATTCATTGATACCAGGGATCGAGGAAATCACGCCAGCTTCTCTTGTGTTTTATATAAAAAATTTCACGAATTGGGATCTCATGGGAAACAGAATGAGAGGGAAAGAACCTGTGTCGCCCTTAGATATATTCAGATATCCATTCCAAGTAAGTAATACATGTGAACATATCGTAGGTAATAATTGCAAAGTTTCCATAGCTATGACACAATTTTAGCTGCTTATTTTTGATATAATATCTAGGCAGATCTACCAAAATACCATTGAGTGATTTCAAGTGACCTTGAAATACTGTCAGGAATATTTATGAAGGATAATCAAATGATTTTGGATCATGTTTCTGTTGAATTGACTGAAATATATATTCATAGCTTCAATTATTCAATAAGGCCAAATTTGACTCTTAAATGAAATCTCTATCGTAAATTACACTTCTAACCATTCGACGAATCAGATTCTAAATGTGGTCGGAGAAATACACTGTCTTCCTGAGCTATCGAGTCCTTGAAATTGATACTTGAGACCACTAGCTCACTTAATACTTCTAATTATGGCCAGTTTGAACAATGTCAGTTGAACTATATTCTTTAATATTTGTGAATGTGATAAATGTGGCTCATTGCTCCTTCAGAGAATTCGCTCACAAACTCAAACAATCCCAAGAAATCTTGAACAAGACTAACAGCTAACATCTTATTATAAAAGATAGAACATTATTTCGAAATTGACTCAGCTTGCTGAAGTTAGAGACTGGCTCTACTCAGCAGGTATTCAAGCTACTTGCGTTGGGGAACGTATAATAGTAATTTTTTTCCTTTTTTTCTTGAGATTGGGTTTCGGTCATTCAAAGGTATTATTTCTCCACAGTTGTTTCTCAGAAAACTATCAAGTAAGTGAATTTTGTGAATATTATTCTAGCACTTAGCTTAAATTCATGAGTTCAACAGCATTGTTGCAGGGTACATTGAAAATGCCACAACCTGAAAAGAAAAATTTTGGAAAAAATATCACAATTTTAGAGCAAAAACGCACACATTCATCAGACGATGTGAAACAAATAATAAATGGTGAATAAGTTCAAATTTTTGAAAACTGACAATAGCGAGAGTGCACCAATATCAAATACCTCAGAAGTTACTCGAGTGCATTGTACCGTAGTTATATTGATATTAACTGCAGGTGCATCTCTCGAAAAACAAAGGGATTGTGCTGATAACTCTCAAATTACAAATAAGTTTGGAAAAGTTGTCATTCTTCGAAAATATATTTCTCCTACAGTGGAGATGTATTCTTTTTGCTGCGATTATGGCATCAGAAATTAGAAGATGGATGTGAATCCAGATGAATTAAATTGGGTACATTTGTAAGAAATTTTAGGGTGAAGCAAGAAGCAATGTTACACCGTCCATTACATAATGTTATGGAACTAATTAAGAGTGGAAGAAACAATATTGGTCACACAAATTTGGCTGGTAGTGTTGGGCAAGTGATGGACACGAAAAATTATTATTTATGTTCCAAGTATATTATAAATGATCTCAGCTTGAATGTTGGATAGTCAAGAGATGATTCTGGTGCTAATAGTGATGGCGATATTGTTTTTTATCGATTATTCATTATCGATTCAAATACAAATATTTTTTGTTGTCACTAATGGGATTTTTGTGTCAATAAATAATACATTTGGTCTGCTGCAGAGTTCCATCTCTTCGTGTTATTATTTGCATCCCTTCATGAAAATTCAGGTGGAAAATATCATATTCAATATTCTCCCGATGAGTTTAGTATTACGGATTACTCAAATCTCTTCCAGAATACCTGTTCTAATACTCATTTCTAGATCACTCTAACCGAACTGTACTATTTCATCCAGTCCCTTTCCTAAAGCTTATTTTCATTCACATTTTTGATAATTGAAAAATTTTAATCTTGATAGGTCTCATTATAATAATTTGCAGAGTAATTCAAATGATGAATTTGTCTTGCTGGAGGAAGAGCTTATTAGGACCTTAGAGTGTAAGTTCAAGAAAGTATCCAAGAAAACTAATGCTCAGTCATTTTCTAACCTACAATCATTCGCAAGTGTGTTGAAAAATAAAATTTTCAACCTCCAATTATGTTTAAGCCTAAATCTGGAGACCAAAAATTATCTCTTACAAAAGCCGATAGGCTCAATTCTCTTAATCCGATTGAACTCGAGATTGATATAATTGATGTCTAGAACAAGCGCGATGGTGGTGTTGTAATAAGCTGCAAGAACAATACCAACATCCAAATTCAAACAATTTGCCAGTGAGAAATTCGGCGATGAATATGATGTTGAATAATTGCCTTTATTACATCTCAGAATTAGAATTGTAGATTTTCCAGGGAATATTAAATTGAATATTCTATTGATCCATCTCAATAATCCAAACAAAAATTGCTTCACCAATGATAGTATTTTTGACGTGAAGCCATTGCGAAAAAATAAGAATCTGTATTCGGCAGTTCTACAAGTCGACCACAATGCTTATCACACAATTTTTTTTTATTTTTACTTACTTGTACTAAGTACAAGGAAGTATTGCGGAACCAACAAGATTCACTTATCGAGATTTTGATGAAAATATCCGTTTTGAGCATTCCTGAATCCATTTTGACTATCTTCGGCTTGATATCGGTACGTATGGGCGTTTGTGCGTTCGTAACTCGAAAATCTCAGAACTGGTTGAACGTATAATGTTGAAATTATGTATTTGAGACAAGTATAGGGTCTAGTTGTGCACCTCGCATTATGGTTTCAATCGTCTGTACCGGAAGTGCAGTTTACTAGAAACTTTTTTCGAATTTTTCTAATAAATCCAGAATGATTAACCGCAGGATGTTGAAATTTAGTATTTGCACTTGATGTTGTATCAGAATAGTTATCTGCTATTTTTGTATGAATTGGCCAAGCCAGAAGTGCACTCTACTTGAAACTTTTTTTCAATTTTTTGCATAAATCCAGAGTTATTAGCAAAAGCATATTGAAATTCAGTGTTTGAACTTGTTGTAGCACCAAAATAGCTATTTTTTATTTTTGTATAAATCAGCCAAGCCGACAGTGCAGTTCATGTGTATAACAGACATTCAGAATTTGCCGTATGACACAATCAGTTCAATTGAAATGATGTGGCAGGCAATGATAATCTGTTGTCAATTGTCTTATTTTGTTTGACATTTTACATATTTGAATATATTTTTCTGAATTTCATTTCGTAAGCATGACAAAAGCGACCAAATTGGATCAGAATATGCTTCTTCATTCAAATTCGAAATTAATTTTCAATATGTTGGTCACACGGTCCAGCTTTAATTTCAGCATTATTGAACTCCAAATATGCATACTTATCAAACCTTTTGAAGGCATGAAAAACAAAATGAGGCACTGAAATCTATGACTATCTGACGGTCTAAAAGTACAAGGGAGTATTGTGGAACCGATAAAATTCACATATCGAGATTTTGATGGATATATCCGTTTTGAGCATCCCTGAATCCATTTTGTCTATTTTTGGCTTGATGTCGATACTTATGTACGTATGTAAGTGTGTACGTGCGTAACTCGCAAATCCCAGAATTCGTCAATCGTATAATGCTAAAGTTTTGAATGAAAGACTAGTATAGGATCTAGGATCTTGATGTGCACTTCGCATTATGGTTGCAATCGTCTGTACTGGAAGTGCACTTCGTCTGATACTTTTTTTGAATTTTTCGCATAAATCTAGAATGATCAGCAATAGGAGACTGAAATTCAGTATTTGAAATTGCTGTAGCATCCATATGCTCATCTCCAATTTTCATCCCAATCGACTGAGCCGGAAGTGCACTTCATGATACAGACTTCTAGAATTTTCCTCATAAATTAAAAACAATCAGTTGCAGAATATTGAGATTTTGTATTAGGCACTTTAATAGCATCTAGATATCACCTTACATTATGATTGTGATCGGCTTAGCCAGGAGTATAGTTTACTCGAAATTTTCTTCAATTTTCCGCATAGATCCAAAACGATTGAACATAGAATATTAGAATACAGTATTCAAGATGATTGTGCTGTCTACATGCTCATATCCTATTATCATTGAGATCGACTGAGTCAAAAGTGCACTATACTTGACGATCTTGGGAATTTGTGCATAAATTCAGAACTGTTAGTCGTAGAATCATGGAAATCAGTATTTTGGATTATTGTAGCATAAGAATAATGACCTACTGCCGTAGAATGCTGAGATGTTGTGTTTGATCATATATATCCAATGATGTACAATTAAGTCACGTGAATTCCACGTCATACTATTTTCACTCTATACGTAGCTCCACCCAATGGGTATCAGCTTACAGGTCTATTTATATATCATTCAATAATTGTATGTCTCCTACATATTTCATGATGTTGACTATATTGTGTGTATTCAGGGCTTTTTCTAGTTATTGTGGTATCTATTGTGTTCTTCTTTCATCTTCGTATTCCTTTCATTGCATGAGAATATGTTCTATTGCTATTTTTGTATTACATTCAGTGCAAGTTACAGGGTTCGTTCCTTCGAATATATACTTATGTGTGAATTTTGTAGGTTCTATCCTCATTCTTGTTATTATAATTTGTTCTTTTTGTGTAGAGTTCTTGTTTTATGTCCAAGGGTCAATTTTTTTTCGTATCTTCCGTACTTTATAACTTTGTAAGTTGCTCCATCTCTGATTCCACTTTTATTTTATTTTGTTGATGATTTTGGTTATAATATGCCGGGGTTCTATAGGAGTAGTTTCGATTAGCCTGTCTGTGGCTTCTTATGCAACTTCGTCAGCTCTCTCATTGCCTGGTATGCCAATGTGAAAGGGAGTCCAGACAAATTTCATCCCCATGTTTTCATTGGAGAGATGGTAGAGTCCCTCTTGGATATTATCAGTAGGATTGTGTTCTGGAAATATTGTTTTTATAGATCGGAGACTATATAGGGAGTCAAATTGTAAGTTTAGGTTTTCTCCATTTTTGTTCAATATGTGTTGCAGACTGTGAATAATGGCGAGCATTTCTGCGGTATATATACTGACTACGTCTGGTAAGTGTTATGAGATGGTTTCGTTTTCAGTTATTATGGCTATATCTACTCTATTCCTATTTTGGCTACATTGGTGTATATGAAGCTATATTCCTTATCATTGGCTCCTACGATTTCTTCAAAATGCTGTTTAATGATGTTGTGGCTCTTATTCTGTTTATCGTATTTGAGAAGCTCCATATTAATGAATGGTGATTCGATAAACCAAGGAGGGATTTGTGAAATTTTATCATACCTATACAGGAAATTAGAGATGTATGGAGTTCTGGATATCATATAAATAAGTTTGAAAGAAGGAGAACAGTTCGGTGTTGGTTAGACCGATTATGTCTTCATATGTAGGATGGTTTGGTTGACTTGATATTTTGCTTATGTATGATGGTGTTAAATATTCTCTTCTATCGTATAGAGAGGGTTCGTATGCTTCGCAGTATAGACTTTCTATTAGGCTGGTTCTAGAGGCTCCAGTTATAATCCTAATTGCTGAATGACGCATTGTGGCTAGAAGTCTGAGGTTAGATTTTTTCGATGTGGAGTATGCTATGGCGCCATAATCCAGTTTGCTCCTAATTCATGGATTATATATCAAATGTGAGCTATTTCGATCAGCTTTCCAGTCGTTATGTGATAATACTTTCAATATGTTCTGTTTTCTATTGCACTCACTACTCAGTTCAACTATATGTTTTCTCTAAGTTAATTCCCTGTCTAGGAATATTCCCAGTGTTTTTATTTCATTTGGATATTCGACCCGATCTCCATTCAATGTGATAAAAGGGCTCACCTATCTTTTCTTGTGTCTACTGAAATGAACAGCTTTGGTTCTAGGTTGTGAGAATCAAAATCCGTATTCATTCGACCATCCCTCTACTTTATTTACTGTTTTTACTTACTTGTACAGGGTAACAAGTAAGTATTGTGAGACCGACAAAATTCACCTATCGAGATTTTGATGAAAATACCCGTTCCGAGCATCCCTGAATCCATTTTGATTATTTTTGGCTTGATGTCGGTACGTATGTTCGTGCGTGCGTGAGTGGGTTACTTGTAACTTTTTTCAAATTTTTCTGATAAATCCGGAATGATCGATCGTAGGATGTTGAAATTCAGTATTTGTAGTTGATGTTGTATCAGAATGGTCATCTGTTATTTTTGTATGAATCTTATCAGCCAGAAGTGCACTTTACATTGAAATTTTTTTGATTTTTTTGCGTAAATCTAGAATGATTAGCCATTGGATATTTAGGCACTACTATAACATTTTATTGTACATCTTGCATTATAATTGCGATCGGCTAGGCCAAACGTGCACTCTACTCAAGAATTTTCTCTAATTTTCCGCATAAATTCTGAATGATCAGCCGTAGAATACTGGAATTCAGCATTCGAAATTGCTGTAGCATCTTAATGCATTTTATATGACAAACTTTTCGAATTTTCCGCATAGATTCTGAACAATCAGTCGTAGAATATTTGAACTTTGTATTGGGCACTTTTATAATATCTAATTGTACACCTTGCAATATGATTGCTAACGACTAAGCCGGAAGAGCATTTTATTCAAAAAAATTTTTGGATTTTCCATCCAAAACATTTGAACGTAGATTGTTGGAACTCAGTATTTAGGACGAATATACCGCCTAAGTGCTCTTATCCTATTTTTATTAAGATCTATCAAGCCGGAAGTGCACTTTATCAGACAGTCTTTTGGAATTATTTGCATAAATTCGAAACGATCAGGTGTGGAATATTGAAATTGGGTATTACAGTCTGCTGTAGCATCTGAATTATTGCCTATTATTTTCATAACAATAGACTGAACCGAAAGTGCACTTTAGTAGGAATTTATTTTCTAATTTACTCATAAAATCAGATCTGTCGGTATTCGTAGAAGTTTGGAGATCAGTATTTAGGAATGTTATAGTATAAGAATAATGGCCTACTGTTTCCATAGCAACCGACTTGGCTGAAAGCGCATTCTCCTGATAGATTATCAGAATCTCTTGGGTAAATCCAATCCAAAACGATTAATTGTGGAACGATGAGATTTTGTATTCGATTATACATATCCAATGATATATACGATCAAACACATAATCACATCGTATCATATATATATATATATATATATATATATATATATATATATATATATATATATATATATATATATATATATATATATATATATATATATATATATATATATATATATATCCAATGATGTACAAGTGAGTCACGTGATGTTCACGTCAAATTTTTGCACTTGGTTATGCACAGACTCAGGTCCGGTTTCACCAAACTCAGTTTATCAAGGGGTTATTTTGAGTCAATAACTATGGCTACAATTGTATCAACAATACTTCTCGTATAAAATGATCTTTGGATAAATTCAACTAGCATTGGTGAAACTGGTCCTCAATGTTTTCATTTCTGTGAAATACTATTGGATCATCAGCAAAAAGGAGAAATTCAACCAGGCTCGAGATACTTTTTACAATGTTGTTCATCGCTATTAGGAATAGTAGTACGCTTTGTATTCGGAGTGTCTTTCTCCTTTGATGTAAATATGTATTATTCATCCTTATTTTGAAAGTTTTTTCTTCTCAGAATTTTTTCATAAAATGTAACATATTGCCTTCAATCTGAATTTTTTTTAGTGTTTGCTGTATATTAGATTCCCATGTAGTGTTATAGGCTTTTTCGAGATCAAAGAAAATTGCCACAAGATGTTGATAATATTTGAATGCTTCTTGGATTGCTGAGCTAAGTATTGTCAAGTTGTCTGTAGTTGATCTGCCTTGCCCCGAACCATTTTGTGTCTTCGTTACCACGTATTTTTTTCAAGGTACCAATTCAGTCTTCTGGCTATCATTCTCTTGATTATTTCACATCAACAGTCGGTTGGAGATATAGGTCGTTAGCTCCATAGTTCAGGTTTATTTTAGTTGGGTTTGATTATCGGTATTATAATCACTTCTTTCAATTGATCTGGAAATGAATGTAATATATATATATATATATATATATATATATATATATATATATATATATATATATATATATATATATATATATATATATATATATATATATATATATATATATATATATATATATATATATATATATATATATATATATATATATATATATATATATATATATATATATATATATATATATATATATATATATATATATATATATATATATATATATATATATATATATATATATATATATATATATATATATATATATATATATATATATATATATATATATATACAAGCCACACCAAAATCTCAAAGTGAAGAATTCAACATGTGGAAAATGAATACAGCCATAAACGAGATGAAGAAAGATTCAAGTCCAGGCCCGGATAAAATTTCCCCTCAATTAATCAAATACTCCCTACCAGATACTAGAGAATATCTCCTGAAGATATATAATTATATCTGGAAATTACATTCATTTCCAGATCAATTGAAAGAAGTGATTATAATACCGATAATCAAACCCAACTAAAATAAACCTGAACTATGGAGCTAACGACCTATATCTCCAACCGACTGTTGATGTGAAATAATCAAGAGAATGATAGCCAGAAGACTGAATTGGTACCTTGAAAAAAATACGTGGTAACGAAGACACAAAATGGTTCGGGGCAAGGCAGATCAACTACAGACAACTTGACAATACTTAGCTCAGCAATCCAAGAAGCATTCAAATATTATCAACATCTTGTGGCAATTTTCTTTGATCTCGAAAAAGCAAGCCTATAACACTACATGGGAATCTAATATACAGCAAACACTAAAAAAAATTTAGATTGAAGGCAATATGTTACATTTTATGAAAAAATCCTGAGAAGAAAAAACTTTCAAAATAAGGATGAATAATACATATTTACATCAAAGGAGAAAGACACTCCGAATACAAAGCGTACTACTATTCCTAATAGCGATGAACAACATTGTAAAAAGTATCTCGAGCCTGGTTGAATTTCTCCTTTTTGCTGATGATCCAATAGTATTTCACAGAAATGAAAACATTGAGGACCAGTTTCACCAATGCTAGTTGAATTTATCCAAAGGTCATTTTATACGAGAAGTATTGTTGATACAATTGTAGCCATAGTTATTGACTCAAAATAACCCCTTGATAAACTGAGTTTGGTGAAACCGGACCTGAGTCTGTGCATAACCAAGTGCAAAAATTTGACGTGAACATCACGTGACTCACTTGTACATCATTGGATATATATATATATATATATATATATATATATATATATATATATATATATATATATATATATATATATATATATATATATATATATATATATATATATATATATATATATATATATATATATATATATATATATATATATATATATATATATATATATATATATTATATATATATATATGATACGATGTGATTATGTGTTTGATCGTATATATCATTGGATATGTATAATCGAATACAAAATCTCATCGTTCCACAGTTGATCGTTTTGGATTGGATTTACCCAAGAGATTCTGATAATCTATCAGGAGAATGCGCTTTCAGCCAAGTCGGTTGCTATGGAAACAGTAGGCCATTATTCTTATACTATAACATTCCTAAATACTGATCCCCAAACTTCTACGAATACCGACAGATCTGATTTTATGAGTAAATTAGAAAATAAATTCCTACTAAAGTGCACTTTCGGTTCAGTCTATTGTTATGAAAATAATAGGCAATAATTCAGATGCTACAGTAGAATTTATGCAAATAATTCCAAAAGACTGTCTGATAAAGTGCACTTCCGGCTTGATAGATCTTAATAAAAATAGGATAAGAGCACTTAAACGGTATATTCGTCCTAAATACTGAGTTCCAACAATCTACGTTCAAATGTTTCAATATATATATATATATATATATATATATATATATATATATATATATATATATATATATATATATATATATATATATATATATATATATATATATATATATATATATATATAAATATATATATATATATATGGCAGATGGACATTGGTTCCAGATAATCAATGTCTGTATTGAGGTGTAAATGTTTTACATCTATAGAATTTCTACCACTTGCGATACTGTCATTAACTCTATCGTTTCTGAATATTTGGTACGGTTCCAATTCATAGGACTCATTTTCTGTCAACCTGCTTTTTTGAATGCATATAAATTCAGGTCGGTGCTCCTGGATTGAGATTTGAAGTTGTGTTAGGTGGATTATCGACATTATTTTATGGACTGTGCTATTTCAACCTGGGTTTGTATTATCTGGGGACACAGCGCGGAAGCACAGCCTACCTTTTCTCGAAGAGCTTCGTCGCTATTTTGAATCCTCATAACTTGGATTTGGATTATATCAGATGAGCGCAATTTTTGGGATATGATGTCAATAGTGGAATTATCATGTTTGTGATTACATAGCTCTTATAGTCCAGTCAAAATAGACATTCACCCTTGCATAAATTCCCAAGAAGCTGAAAATTGACATGAACGTTAGGGACACCATTATAATGAATCTGTGGAAAGTCCTCATCGATCCCGTGTGTGCAAAATATTTTATGTGAGGTAAAAGTTCGCAAAAATAGGTTTTTTGAATTTTTCAGCGGAATGGTCAGTTTTATGAGAGGAATAGCTCGAACAAAACTTGTAGATCTTCCAATTCTCTACAAAATTGCTTCTCACACTTTTTTTCCTCAAATTCACCATTTCTGAGAAAAGGCCATTTTAAATTCATATTTCCCATAATACGCTCACGTTTCCACGCCACTCATGGGGTAGTGTACTTTGCGCTTATTTTTCGATGTGGTTTTCTTGGTAGGGCTACTCTACGGTCTGCTCATTAAAGTTTGAAATAATATTAGGTCTTCTTATGCAATTTCTTCTTAATCTTCATCTTCCTGAGTTGACGTAAATTTGTTCAAATAGCGATACATCAGTTATTTCGTCGTTGATGTGAGGATCATCTTCTGTTGGAGACTTTGTATTTGAACACGACTGGCCTTGACAGCTAGTGCATGCTGGTGAACAAAGTGAGCCTACTATATTGCTGCGGCATTTCGAATTACACCCTTTTTTGGAGTTACAAAAAATAGTGTGAACGAGCTTTTCTGGTGCAGGTGGAAGTAGGGTGTGGATTGGTTCCAATACACTATTCATTAGCTTCCAACCTCATTCTTCTGGGTCCAGTTGATTATCAAGCCACACTTGAACCTGGTAATATACTTGATAAAAATGTTGATGAGCAGAAGCCGAGGTTGGAAGATGGCAAGCTAATTAAACACGATTTTTATTGCATGTACGTTTTGCTAAAGGTACGTAACATAACTCACCAATGCAGATCATTTGAAGTAAGTAATAAATGGACACTGCCACAAACAGTAGACAGATGTTGCTCAAGATCACATGCTCACATAAAATGAGCGACTGAGTTTCTTTTTACTTAATTTTCCTAGAATTATCATTAAATATCCACTATTCACGCAGGGTAATAGTTTTACTCATATTAAACGTCCATAATCTACTTAAGCAGCGTAGTCATGCGTATTATTGAGAATATAACTTTAGAATGGGTTTTTCTCAGAAACGGTGAGTCTCAAGAAAAATAGTGTGGAGACCATTTTTGTAGAGAATTGAAAGACCTACAATTTTTATCGGAACTATTTTTATCATAAGATTGATCGTTTCGCTAAAAAATCAAAAAAACCCATTTTCGCGAGTTTAAACCCCGCATAAAATTTTTTGCACACGTGGGATCGGTGGGGACTTTTTACAACTCTTTTATAATGGTATCCCTAATGTTCATGTCAATTTTCAGCTTCTTGGGAATTTATGCAAGGGTACCCCTCTTTTTGGAGCTAACTTGACTGGACTATTATAATTCAAATTTTATTGATATCTAAAAACTACGATTCCGTCGCTGACTCACTCATTGATGATCATCAAAAAGTTTAGGATACTTACTGAAATCCTAGGAATCTGAAATTTGATACAAATGCTAGTATCAGTACACAAACAACAATGAAATTCTGAAACTTGAATTTTTCACTTCCCAACTCCTTGAACTGAGGGATGGAAGTTTTTATAAGATATTTGCAAATTTTGATACTAGAAGTCCAAAAATCTATAAAGTAGCTTCTTGCTATAGATAATAGTAGAATAAACTCCAAGAACTGAACAAAATAGAAAAATATTGTTATAAACAACTTACAAGAAGAAGTGAAATCCCACTTAAAACATTTTCATTCAAAAATGTTGCCCAGACAAGACCATATGGCTCACACTACACTATCAAAAAGCAATCAGATCTCATGTAGAGCCAAGCATCTAACACTACACGCCATAACTCTACAAGCCCTAACTTCGCAAACTCTACACTTCAGTCAAAATATGTGGCTTGGCCATTTCGCTACAGTCACATGGGTATAAGGTGAAAAATTTATTCACTGTTCATTACTTTTCTGTTATACAATAGCTTTTGTAGTAGCGAAACGGCCAAGCCACATATCTTCACTACGGTGTAGAGTTTGCGAAGTTAGGGCTTGTAGAATTAAAGCGTGAAGTGATAGAAGCTTGACTCTACATGAGATATGATAAATTTACGGCAGGACTAAGAATCAACTTTAATGAACATAGTGATCAATTTAGAGGAATTTTCAATATCGATATACTAATAATCCAAATACTCTCTGAATACAACACATTGTATGCATTAGTTTTCTATATTTTACCAAATTGCACAACAAAGAATTATGATATTCCACTCGAATCTCTCTCTTCTCTTCATTTCTTGTGTAATGCTGATACTATAATATTTGGCGAATTTAACATGTCATGCTTTCTTCTCTCTCACTTGAATCACTCATCATCGTCTTCTTTGTACAGTACTTTCAACAATTTTCCTAATATTTTCAACTGGTCTCAATACAATTTCGTGCAAGACTCAAGCAGTAGAATGCTCAATCCGCCTTTGGCAGTTTCATTAAATTTGAAATATTTTAGTAGCTAGTAATTGACAAACGTTCTTCTACTCCCAATCCAGCAGTATTAACCCATTATGATTATCTCTTAATGAACCATAAGTGATCATTGATTCTTTCGCTCAATACTTATCAAGCACCTACAATGACAGTTCAAACGTTGCATCACCATCACATGCTAAAATTTCTGCCTCGACTTTTTCTATTACCTGTGTTTCAGTAAACAGTATTTTAAATGCAATTAAAAAACTGATATCTGCTTTTCGTTAATCTCATTGATAATATAACGACAGATATCAGTGTAGAATACCTTATGCAGGCAGATGATATGATAATATCTTGAAAAATTTCAAACATTACAAATTATGGGGAACTTTAGTCCAACTTAAACAAAATAAAATTGTGGCGCGACAACAATAAACTTCATCTAAACGTTTCCAGATGCAATGTGATGTCATATTAAGGGAAACTGTTCCAGATAACTCTGGATTACACACCCAACAGCTATAATTTAAACAGACCAAATTCGTTTGGTGATCTAGGTGTTACTTTCGATTAGAAGCAATTGTTCAATGATCATATTGGATTTGAAGTTTCGGCAGCATTTAGGTATTGAGGTTTTGTGAAACGAGATGCGAAAGTATTAAAAAACTCAGCAATTTGAGAGATGCTTTTTAATCCGCTCGTTAGATCACACTTGGAGTATTGTTCAACCGTCTGAAACTCAGACACAGGAATTATGACTGATCTTATTGAAAGAAAATTCATCAAGGCAGCTATGTTAATCTTAGACGGCTCCTATCTCATTAGAAGTACTCCACAATCTCCATTGCTTGAATCTTTCAATCTACAATCTTTACATCAATGAAGAAATTGTCAAGCGATAATATGCCAACTTTGTAGCGCCGAGAGCTCCATCCAACGGTGTCAACTGAAAATTGTAAGCGTAATGTTATTTGAGCGGTACGTGATATTTGATTGTCGATTTGTCAAAGCTAAACAAATTCTATCATAAAACCAAACTGGAATTGATGTGAATATTGGGAAAATAAGAGGTGGAAGTCTATGTTGTGTGTCTGAATGCTCGTATACTGACAAAATTCACCATAAATGGATATTTTATTCTCTTCTAAATTGCAATAAATAAAAATTGAATGGTGGAATAACATAAACTATATCTCTTATTATATCTTCTTTGAGAAACTAAAATAATGGATGAAAAAAATATTGTAAAACCTACAATATTTAAAACAAAATCCAGATAGAACTTGGGAATTAATTCGAAAATTGATCCATTTCATGTCAAATCATATCGAAAGGTATCACTTATTGAAACTGAGGAATATGGATATCTTGCTTCATTGAATTATATGTTGAGAAATATTCAACTCAGATTAAGATTCAATTCTATTAAAATGTCAGGAAATTGGTAATACGAACGTTGATTTCTGCAAAAAATGAGAATTGTGTTAAATTTCTAATGTAAACAATAAAAAATCATTGGAAATACTTTTTTCAATAGTAGAAATTCTAGAAGTTCTTTAAGACTTGGAATATTGACGTGAACTCTGACAAATCCAGTGCACATTTCGTCGCAGGAAAAGAACACTCTTGCAATTACAATCTGTGTCTAAAATTACCCTTGATGCCTTACCGACGAGACGCAATATATTTATTTCAATGTAATATTGGTATTATTAGTTGGACTTGACAATTTATTGAATAAAATTTGGAGTAATTCTGACCAGTTGTTGAGCATCCATTGTTTTATTCATTTATGTAGATTAATAAATATTTGCCTGCATACTTGGTCGATAGAGTTTCTATCTTTTCTAATTCAATGAGTACCAGGGGTTTCTTGCAAAACTGTAGTAGAAATTAACCGAAAATCTCAATCTTGTCATATGTCTGGCTGAACGTCATAATAGGACAACTTTCGCATGATTTTCGACCTTCCCTGAATTTTTTTGTGGTCAAATATTTCTAAATCGATGGCTTGAAAGTCACAGCGAATAACAATTACCATTATCATACGCAATTTGTTTGTTTGATTACTTTTGTGGGAATATTTACATACCTGTTATAAGAAGCATCTAACAAAATAATTTAAAATGGTACGCTAGCTATATTGGCGCTTTGCCAATAGAGCAAAGCCATAGTCGCATCTTCCATATAAAATTATCAATAACACCATTGATTGTGTATTGCTACTCGAACATATTAATTTCCAAGCTCTCAGAAATACCTCCTACTTGATATCTTCACGATCTAACACTCTAGCTGAATCTCCTGTTCATTAATGATCAAGTCTTATCACAAAATACAAGACCACACAAAAAAAAATGGCAGCATCAGTAAACTGGAACGTTAAATATATCACTCTTGAAATTTTGAACAACATAGAAGAGCAGAAAATAAGATGAGGAATAGCAGTAACATTATTGTGGAGCATGGAAGCAGAGATGAAATCAATATTGATGAAAAATAAATTATGTATGTTGATTGCCCTTGGTCAGGGGTCTGTCACATAGCCTTAGTAAGGTATTAGGTATGATAGTAATGCTCTATAAGAAAATCAACTATATATCCAGTACATTAGGGAATAAAGCTCAAGACATGAACAGATCAAATGTAATCTACAGAGTCTTTTACTAAGAATGCGGTTCAGTATAGGTTGATTTGACTAAGTAATTGAATTACAGAAAAAGCAACTATAATAGTGATTGTTAAAATTCAAAAACCAATAAGATAGCCTCATCACAACATAATATCAATAATCACTATTATTTGACTTCGATAATGTAGAATTCTTAGATTTAGCAGTAGATTTCAAGGGACATAATTTCTTGGATATGACTCACATATTTATCAAGAAGAAAAGTATCAATTTATTATCAAATGCTGGGTATGTAAGAAAATGTTATTCATGTTCTACACTGCACTGCGGGTTGAGATGCTGTCAACGAAAACTTGATGTTGTCTGACCAGTACTTGCATTATAAGGAGAACAATATGGTATTTGTGAAATACTGTGATGTATTTATAATAATTCCTATCACAACATTGTGTGATCTCATCACTGGCATTTGGTATTATGAATAGTTATTTGTTCAACTAGGCAAAAAAACAAAATTTACTGACGTGGCTAGGCAAGGCAGTATATCTTCATTTCTTGATGTGTTGAGCACATCATTTTTTTGCTCATTGTTTAAATTTGATTAATTTCATAATTAATTTCAATATTTTTGGGAAATGTCATCGACATCAAATTATTTGGTATGCATTTGTTGATCAGTTGCCAAGTTTCGATGCGTATGTTGGGCGCTTGCTGTGGAAACGACATAAGCATAAGCAGTAAAAGTGATACTCTTCGAACAGTAATCTATCAATAAAATCGTTCTTTTGAAGTCATTCGGCAAAAAAATCAATGCAATTCATATAGACACTGATAGAGATTCAATGATGATTAATCGGAATTTCAAGCTTAAATAATATCAATTAATCGATCGAACCTGATTCATCTATCATCCAACAATCCAGTATTTGAATTGAAATTCATTTTGATCTAAATTCTTTATCAATTAACACTTCTAGTGAACTGAAGTATTCTTGATTGTGTATACGCAGAGTTATGGAAAGAAGTTATTGTAAAACTAATACTTAAATATGAAAATCCATCTATTTTAAATGACTCCAGACTATCTAGACCAAAGGCATCCAACCATTTTTTCTCGTATACCTCCTTCAAAATTTTACTGATTTCGGTGAATCCCAAATCTACTTTCGTGGACCCTCACTTACAGCTTGTGAACCTCCAATTCTTTTTCCTACAAACGTAGACCCCGTCAAATCTCCTGTGGACCCCAAGTGATACATCTACACCATTTTGGAGATCACTGGTCCAAAACAATAAACATCATGCCAAGTCCACTAAAATTTATAAAGAAAGTAATGTTCTCTCAGCTCTCAATCTATATTTTTGAATTAAATGTATGCAGAGCTTCTTATTCACGCAGATAAACACAATCGTATCTACCTTTCAAAGCTTGTACTCGTTAGTATGAAAAAGCTCTGGAGCATATAAATTCCGATCTGACAGACATAGCTAAGTATGTCAGATCGTATTGTCTCGTTTTAACCAAATAGCAATCAAGTGCTGTGTAATCAAGATAAAAAGTGCCAATATCAATCTTGTAGCTATCAAACTTGAGACTTATTTATTCAATTGACACTTTGTGTTCCATTACAATATTCTTTCAATCATATCCATATAACTTTCAGTAATTATGGTATGAACTGAGTACTGATTCTTTTGGATGATGATAACCATTTCACTAAAGTTCGTCAATTCAAACATAAATTCGATATAATGAATATTTAGAGAACTATATAGATAAAGCAGGGAGAGAATTCAATGGGACAATACCAATTAAACGTATTGATAATGGAGGTTTGTACACTGGGAATTAATTTAGAATCTGATGTCAATCAAGAGGAATGAAATTGGATTACGGAATCCATTACAATCTTCTCATTATCGCTTTTTTCCGCACTGGCATTCCTTTTCCTCATTCTCATACTTTGTTTGTCTTCCTCCCAGTAATTTTGCTAAGTGCTCTTTCCATCTCTCCATAACTTTTTCATTTAATTTTTCAATATATTTCCCCGTTTATATTTGAGTTGTCCTAAAACAGTATGGTTTTTCTTCATTGTTTTCGATCGTGGTATGAAACGATTTCTTATTTCCTCTGTAATCATCTTCCAGTATGTTTTACAAGTTCTCTGAAGTTTTTGCTTGAGATTTTCCAATTATTTCTTCCATTTTTTCTCTCTGTACTTTATACGCTTTCAAATTCTCTCTTTTTTCGTGATTTGGAGATCTTTCCAGTTCTGCTTCTTTGTTCTGACCTCTGCTTTGACTCCTCCGCTCCACCAATGGCTTTGTTTATTAGTTTTCGTGTTTCTGTATATCCCGCAAGCTTGCTTTGTTGTTGCTCTTATAATATATTTGAGGGTTCCCCGTGTTTCTCTTACCTTTTCATCCTCTATTCCTAAATGTTTTATTTCATCAAACTTTTTTGTTGTCTTCTGCTTTGTTTTACTTTCTCTTCTCTTTCCGATCTTTGCCGTTACTTAGTAATAATCACCTCCAATTTTGCTCTTCCTTATAATTCTTACATCATTGGTATATTTCCTTTGAGTGTTATCAATCATAAAATAATGGATTAATGATTTATCATTCCTGCCTATTACTTCACGAGTGTATGTATTAATTTCTTCGTGTTCAGATAGAGTATTTAAAATAGTCAGTCCATTTATCATGCAGAAGTCGATGAGTCTGTTCCCATTATTATCTTTGGACGGTCTTTCATGTCTACTCATCACTTCTCCTAATTTTTTATTTATGTTGTTCACTCTTGCGTTGAAGTTCTCTGCCAGATACATAAATGCATAGATTCCTCCATTCTTCAGAATTCCAACTGCAGAGTATCCCAAAATTCATCCTTGAATATTTCAGTTCCATCTTCATTTGGCCCATAAACTATGACTATACTTCTTGTTAGTCCTCTGCTAATATCCAATTTGATTATTAAAATTCCATCATTCACATAGCTCCATTCTATTATTGCGTTTTCCATTTTTGTATGTAGTATACAGCCCACTGTTGCTCTTGCTCTTTAGTTATCTTCAACTTCACTGTATAATAATATGTGACCATTCTCCAGTTTCAATATCTCCTTTCCTTACCATTTTGATTCTGCTATTGCTGATATTTCTAAATTTGCTTGTTCGAATTCATCAATCAATCCTTTTTTTTTTTCGTTCATACTTTTGATGTTCCACGTTCGTCTCGAGGTTGCCTTTTCCGTTTGCTTGTTTGTCATAGTTTTGTCTATCCTCTCTATTCTGTCTATTGGTAGTTTTTTGAGTTTTTCCTGGTTTTCTCGTTTCCGTTTCGATCCTTTATGCTCCCTTTCCCTTGTCTGATCTTTTTGTACGATATCCTCATTTTCTTGTTTGTTATTAATCAACAATTTCACTAATATTTCTTCAACCAGAATATTTTCACTCTATTTCTTCAATCTATAATTGCCGATCTCAGAATTTCCAGGTGAATCAATCTGGTTTACCTGAATAACTCATATTCTTTGTAACAAAATCAATCTATTCATATTCTGTGTCTTCACTGACTAGTTGAAATCTTACTGGTTTGTTAACCTCCAGTTATTATAACCCAGATCAATTCAACTCCTGGTTATGAAATAAAAAATGTAATTTTGTCAAACTTCGCACTTGTGATATCATAATTTTGTAAATATTCTTGAGAAATCAGATACATTGATCCATATTCTCAACTCTTGAAATAGCGCTACTTCCTAAACATTCATGCGCTTTCTCTTACTATCTCATGTTTCATCATATAACGCTATCTCTTTTTATTGAAATTTTTGCTGATATAGTGCGATTTTAAGAGGTGGGAATACGGGTCATAGATACTAAAGATGGATATCAATCACAAATTTCACCCGCTTCAAGTGTGGCAGTGCTACGGTTGAAGATACATGAATCAATATTTCTTCTGTTATACTCACGTACGTCTTTACTGAACAATACACTTTCTGCTCGATAATCAGGGACCAAGATGATCAAAATTTGATGTACAACTATTCAACCATTGTAGTTTATTAGTTATATATTAGGCTATCATTTGCAATGTCTTGAGTTCTGATGTTTTCATTATATTTGATTATGAATCACATAGCTTTGTTTGGTACTTTCTGCAATTTGCCCTTTGTTAGTACAAGTTTTTAAATGATCGAGAATCCTAACTATTTCATTATGGGAAGAAGGTTATATTTTGAATCCCTTGGATCACTAAAGTATCACATTGACTCCATGTGTCAGTTTTTTAAATGAATCGTATATATCAGATTATAGAAATTCTTATTCGTGGCCTATGAAGCACAGATCTTCTTTTCGATCTAAGCTGTAACTGAATTACTTCGGAAAGGCAAGAAATTCTATCATTCGTGCTTTATTCTTGCGTAAGCTCATTTTGTATTGTTATATGGATCCATATCAGGTTATAATCGGGTCTGAAGGATAAATAATTATAGCAAAATACAAAATGAGCTTTCGCAAAAATGAAGCATGAATGACAAGATTTCTTGCCTCTCTTAGTTATCCAGTTTAGATCAATAAGAAGATCTATGCTTCAACTATTGACCTTATAAGAGTTTTTGATTCAGTAGATCATGAACAATTATGGTATAAATTGTGGAATATCAGGTTCATCAGAATCTCCCAAAGTTAGGCATTCCAACATCAAATTAGATAACAATTTATCAATAAAATTCTTTTCGAAACATTGTTCACCTAGCAGCATCGTAAGAGTCATCTGCTTGTTTGAATTACAAGAGCATAGCTCAAGCGATTTATTCTGAGCAGATGATTCGAAGGTTGTTGCTTGAAGGGAGACAGTGGTTGGAATGAAGATAAATGATAAAATTGAAACCGGGATTGATATTTGTGGAGAATATTTCTCGAATGAAATTGCTATCATAAGTACCTATAGAATGATGCTGGATGCAACTACAAATTTTTTTCATCGCAAAATGCACTTAATAGTCTCCATATAATCTTTTGAAATTTTAAATTTTTTGTTTTCAATTTCATCACAAGTTTCCACGAAAAATTTCCAAAACGAATAAATTTTGACATTTTCGAAAACTGATTGTTTATATTGAAAATAGGTATTGTTTATCCATGGCAGAGGCTATTTATTGCAATAAAATGGTATTGAGCATTTACAGAGGTTATTTCCGTCGGCAAGTGATTTGTTGATATAATTGTCACTGTATCTATGCTAAATTTGTCATATACAGGGTGTAACAGGAATAAGTACATTAATTTCAATCAGTGATAGTTCTCGTCAGGCCTAACCATTTTTCCTAGTAACTTTTTCCCGAATTCTCATCTTTTTTCAGCATTTTTTATCTCCTATAATTCAACGAGTCGTTCAGGTGCATAGTTATCGGATCCAGTAGCAGTTGCAATAGAACAATAATTGATTTTGACATATGTGAGTTATCAATTTCTTCATATGAATTCTGGAATAAAACAGATTATAAATTATTAATTCTGTGTACGATTTCACGGGCAATTTAGGATTAGCTTAGCAAATTTATTTGGAACGATCTCCAAATTGTAATTTTTCACTGAAAATTCAATTATTGTGATTATGCTAATGTATTTAATGTCAAAATATTATGCACTTATACATTACGATGAGAATACCATGGGATATTCAGAACCTAACGTTTATCTGGAACGTTAAACAGCAGATGAGATGAATGAAATACATTAATTTATAAATGAAGCACCTGTGTATTAGTTTTTCTCATATTTCCCATTACAAACTTCACACTTTACACTCAGGTTGTTTTAAGAAAGTATGCCCTGTGAATTGATTTGCTGAATAAGCAAAATATTGTATCATATATTTTAGAAAATATTCAATAGTATATTCTACAATAAGTATTGGAATGGCCTATATTCTGAACGAGCGAAAAGTTTGTAAACCGAGTCGAAGGCTAGGATTACGGTTCGCGAGTGTGGAATACGCCATTCCAAACATGTTGTAAACTCTCTCTTACAAGGTTTTGGAAACTCACCAATATTTCAAAAGAAACTTAGAAAATTATTAAATGTCAAACGTCAAATCCAGATATGAATACTTGAATTGTTAGGGGGTAACCATGGTAGTAGCTAAACTAACAGCTTCTGATTCGTCGAAATGATTCAAAAGGCTTACAGAATCATTCTGAACGGCATACGGAATCATTCTAAACGATTTTTTGGAATGTCATTCTTTCCAAATTAATTGTTGGTTATGGAATATGCAAATTCCAAAACAGTGTTGGAGAAAAGCAATTACCAAATTCAGTTTGATACATTTATAGGTTATATTTTCTGTTCTTCAAGAATTGAATCTTCAAAATCTCATGTAGCAATATTTCTATTGAATTATTCAGTGAATTAATCAATTTAGAATTACATTCCATTCAATATTCTACCGTTTTCTTTAAATAAATCGTTGAATGATTTTCTCTCTATGTTTCTGATGAAGTAGGTTAGGAACAGCAACTAATTTTCGAACTGCTTGTAGATGGCAGCATAGTCTGACTCTCTTGACATAGTGACACAGTTTCAGACAATTCAAATCAGCTGATTCAAGTGCAATGAACTTGTGCAGACAATCTTATGTTTAAGAAATGTACTATCCGAAAATATACGTAGAATCCCTAAATAAAAATGAAACTTCTTAAAAATGACATATAAATACGACTAAAAGACCAAATTGTTGATTACAGAGACAAATTCAGTCTTTCTTCCAACATATACAAAAATAGGATAATCGAGATGAGCGAGTATCAATGTATTGCCAAAATACTAATTTTTTTTCAGTTTCAAATGAATGATTGACAAGACTACGATGGCTCAGAGTTGCAAGATACTCCTTTCAATCGACAGCTATCATTCTTCCAACAAATGAGAAACATTCAGTTTGAATCATAGGCGCACTATGAAATTTTTGACAAAACTTCGATGAATTTTAATTCTGTATCCAGAGGATTTACGGGAAAAAGTTATGAGGAAAAATTGTTATGCTTGACAAATTGCTTCACAGGTTAAAATTAATGTACTTATTCCTGCTACACCCTGTATAATACCAGAAGAGCTTCGAAACTATCGGATATTTCTCGATAGGTTCGTTGCAAACAAATTAACGTGTCAAGTTTCCCAGGTTGAAGAATCTGGAAATCTTGACAAGTTCATTTTTTGCAGGGAACCTTGAGACAAATATCAGATTAATTTTGGAGCTCGAGTGGTATTCGGGAGATTATTTCTCTCTTCCAAATCCATCAATAGATTTCAACTCGACTCCGAATCTGCTCATTTTTACATTGAATCTGTCTGTCAGTTTGACAGATGCTGAATCAATGCGGCTGAATGTTCTTTGTTTTGTATATATAACCAACAGACAAAATTTCCAAAACATTTCCACTTGAGAACCGTGTAAGTTATACCACGTGACGTCGAATGGTGTAATTCTATTGGTCGAAATTTAGATGGTAAAAATAATCATTTATTATACCATAAGTAGTTGAAGTATACGAATGTTTATTGTGCTTGCGTTTGAATACCACGAGTGTGCAACACGAGTGGTATCCACAAGCACAATAAACATGAGTGATTGCACCACAAAAATAGTCGATAATACTTCAACTACAAATGGTATATGGAGGACTATTCCAGGAGTCAAACCATTTTTTCAAACTAGTTTTCTACGAATCTAGTAACAACTCACGTAATTTTCATAGGAACGAGTAAACAAACTTCTGTCAAACTGAAAAATTAGAATTTTTTGCATTTTCTTTCACGAATAATAGAGAAGGGTTTGGTGATAGATCAGAAGATGAAAATGATGAAGATATTCAGGAAAATACTCCATTAAATACGAAGAAAGCACAGATTGAAGGTATCCACATCTTTGAGTAAAATACTCACTCTGACCACTAGTGTAATACCCGATGGTATTTCTACACGTCCAAATACTCACTGATATGCACCGTTTCTATGGCGATTTAGCATTGTTTACCTTGTTATAAATACTACGAATGGAATAGTCAGTATAATAATTTACATAAGTGAGATAATCGAATTAAATAGGCATACCATACAAGTCTTACACAGTGGAATAATATCCTCATCACTATTTGCATAATTTATGAATGATCTAGCTCCTTCTACATGATTATTCGTATATCAAGCATCCCTCACAGATGGTATCAGACTTTTCCATTCTTCTTGCAGTTTTCGGTGAAATAGTTTTTGCTGCATTTTAACGCATTACTCTTGTCGGACAGAGTAAGATTATTATTTTTTATTATGACAGTAAAAGCCTTACTGTAAAAAAATGGATTGCCATCTCACAGAGTAAATTTTGCTTACTTCAGAAGTGAATTCAATTGTCCCTCGTAATACTTGGCATAGGTGTTATATTTGATGCAAGACTGAATTTAAACCGACTCACTGAGAATATAGTCTTAAAAGCGCATTATATGTTAGTTTTATAATTATATCATACGCGTCTCATCATTACAATTGATCCTATAATTATTCTTCCCTCTTTCATGCATACAAACTTTGATTACTGCTCGATTGTAAGATATCTGTCGTATGATGAAACGTGTGCTTCTATTGAATCAATTGGAAAAGAATTATTTATATTTCAAGGAGAAGCAAAGCTATCTTAATATGTATATCAATCATGATCAACCATTATAGCAATACAAGTTTGTTGGATTATCAGTATGCTGGAATGACAATCACCTGATTCATTTGTACAGAGCGATCAAAAATGATTGACTGTGCCGCTTCATTCCGATTTCTTCTTCGTCGCCTGCTTGAAATAGTGAACTGCAAGTGACAGCAGCTCCTCTAAAAACATTATTCTAACGTATTACATTCAATAATACAGTTATTATTGGTGAATATGCTGAACGTGAAAGTCGTGTTCCTGTGTGAGCCGATAATTTAAATCAGAATCGACGATCGTCGCTTACATAGCAAATAATAGATTTTTGAAAAGTGTACAGTAAGGACCAGTAAGCAGTGCGTGAAAATAAGGTGGACAATATTGATACAATTCAGTGCTAGAAACAGTTTTGAACCTAAAGCCGAATGACGCACGATTATTGCTCACTTGGCAAATATCAAATTCTAGAGAAGTGTGGAATAAGGGCTGATAAACAATGTGTGAAAGTAGAGTAAACAAAATCAATAGTACTAAGTGTACAAGACAGTTTGGGAACTCAAGTGTCTAAGTGTCGTTGATCACTGTTAAGCGGGTGAAATACGAACGAGACGATTAGCTGAACTGTAGACGCCCGCCCTTATAACTGACTCTGTGTTGCCAATAGTTGAAAAGTGATACAAAAAACATGTAAATCATTATTGATATTCAACCAGAACTAGAAAATGAATCGTGATATATCTACTATAGGTTTGTTCCATACCGGAGATATCCAAATGAAGAGATAAGAAGAACTAACTCTATTGGATCACTTGCAGATAGAGAGAGGGAGAAGAATACAGGGAACAAGTATTCAAGAAAAGTAACGCGTTGAAAAGATCTTCAGTTAAAACTGATACAAAAGATAATAAGGGAGAAATGGATTCAAATAAAATGTAGGAAATGTTCAAAAAGCTGCTTCCATCCGGAATGAAGAATATCAAGGAAGTATTGGAGTGGAACCATGGAGATCTAAAAGAGGGAATAAATGCAAGCAATAATGTGATCCTTACATCACAAGAAGACATGGAACAAAAAAAAGAGATATTGATACAAGAAAGGCAAAAACTATAGGAAAAGGTGGTGTGGTTATGAATGAAATTAATAACCAAGAAAAGGAAACAAGGGAAATAATATCATTATCAAAGGCTTGAAGACACAAAAAAGAAATACCAAACAAGGGGTCGCAAACTTTTGTTACATTCCATTTTCATCACATTCATCTTCATCACCTGAAATCATTTGAGGTCAATCTTTTCTCCTAATTGTTCATTTGTTCCTTACCTGTTGACTCAAATTCATCGCTTTTCATCGGCTATGACCTTCACATGTCAGTTGCAATTTGTTCATGCACGGTGTCCCTCTAGCGTAAGCTATTGTTACTAGTATTATTGTGTCTCGTCTGCAACCCTCTTAGCGTCTCTGTATTCTTGATGGATGAGAATTGGAGTTTGAAATGCGTCTTCTCTTTTTATTGAACTAATAATCAGAAAAACCATACTTAACATGAGAACAGACCTAACTTTGTAAAGGTCTTTCTAATGGCTACTTTCAAATTAGATAGTGAAGAGTTAATATCAGATAGTGTTCGGGAGTTTATTGGAACGAAACAAAAAGACTGGAGAAAAAACCAATTAGAGTCTGAAATGCGCTTCGTCGATGGCGGAATTAATTAATATGACTTTAATTTGATTAAGTTTCAATTTGTGATATGTCAATGTTTGATTATTGCTTCGAAAATTTCACTATATTGGGTAAGACTTCTTGTAATACGAATCAAACGGGTATTTCAGTTGTAAGTATAGTCATTATTGCTTAAGTTGTGTTATTGCCATACACGGATGGTTAACGCATTCTACGCCGAACCGTGCGACATTATAGCTTTTAAAGAGCAGTTTGGTAGTCTAGTTTTATTCTATAAGCGTACTACAATTACTAAGGGTACCCCTATCTGTCGCGTAGGTTACATTGCACGCTTAGGTCATATTATACCACTGTTTAGTTGCCTGAACTCAAACCGCTGTCGTAAGCGCGATTCTCGCGGGGACTGTGCTTGACATTCGCGCGGCCTACCTAATTCTTTGGCCTACACGTACCAAGGTTGATTGGCAACTTCAAGCTCCCCATTACTATAACAATTCATCGAGTTGTGAATAAAATCACTCAACGCGATATAACGCATTTTCCAATTAGCGCCCCGATTATTTACTTTCCCCCTTCCGCATAGTTTCGGAGATCAACCATAGGCTGACCCAAGGAGCTTCCAAATCGCCTGGCGCCCAACAAAAAAAAACAAATCCTCCATCACTCAAAGTAGACCGCACGCCGTCTCCACCGAGCTAGCTAGGGTCAACCCGGATAGAGGTTGTAGGGAGGTAATAAATTGACGCCCAACGTAGGGCCTGCTCAATCTCTTTTCAGGCTATCGGGGCCTAGATAGATCGAAAAATTAGCAAATGAAACATAAATATCATGATGATATAAAAGAACTGATCTAATACACCTCAAAATTGGATATAAATAGCGTAGAGGAAATGTGGAGTGCCTTTCAATACATATTAGATGAAACAACAAAAATCTCATGCGGAACAACCAGAAGCACACACAATAAAGAGTAATCTCACTGGTGGGAATGAACAGGTTGAGGAAGAAATTGAAGAAAAAGAAGGAAAATGGAAGAGATATCTGAACACAAAGAAGTAAGAGGATTGTGGAGATAACAAAATACAAGCGAGAATAACGAAAGGACTGATCAAGAAATTCAGAAAGAGTGCATGAGAAGAACTCGGAAGAACTTAAGAATGATTCCAAAGAAAATCAGAAAATATTTCACAAAACACTGAAAAACCTCAAAAAAAAAACAAACAACATCGAAACAGTTACAAGATAAGAATGATAGGATAATAAATGATGACATCGAAAGAATGCAAAGATGGAGAGAGCATTCTCAAGTACTATTAGAAGAAAACAATACAAGCACTCATGAATCAGAAAACAAAGGCTTACGAGAAACCACAATCGTAAGAGAAGAGCTAGAAAATATATCAAGAGAAAAAATGGAAGCTGTATTGAAGAGAATGAGTATCGGTGAGACACCGGGACACGATGAAATTGGAGCAGAACAGTTGAAATATATTGCAGACGGAAGAGAACAGATACTACTTGAAATGTTGAACCAAATTTGAAAAAAAAAGAAGTTATACCAAAAAACTCGGAAGAAAACCGTTATTTTCCTCATATATAAGAAAGAAAACAGTATAGAGACTGTTATAATGACAGGGGCATATTACTGCTTTGCGCTGCGGCTAAGCTATATGAAGCAATATGAGAAAAATGAACTAAGACGAACAACAGATGCATCAATTGAGAAAGCCGAGAGTGGTTCTCGAAGAGGCTACTCTAAACAAGACCACATATTCACGGTGAGAGAATTAAGAAGAAACAATGAGACAGGACAAAGAACTTTCCATAGCATTTATAAATCTAGAAAAAGCCTTTGGTAGAGCACCGCGAGAAAAGATGTGGGAAATACTGCAAGAAATAAATGCGAACAAATCGAATGAAAGCAATATAAAGTGTATACAAAACTATTTCCAACTATATAAAAGCAGGAAGCGAGTGCTCGGAAGAATTCACAATAACGCAAGGGCTAAGACAGAGAAGGTAGAGAATGAAACAGAGGAAGTACACATAGGACATCACAATCCACTCAGGACGACTATCTCAGAGTGCGTCTTCGCTGATAATCTCGCAATACTTGCTAAGAATATAAAAGATACACAGCACAACATCAATATATGAAAAGAGGAACTAAAAGAACACAAAATGACTTCAAATGTGGAAAGAACACAAACCATGGTAATTTCAAGACAAGACACAATAGCGGAAATAAGAATAAATGGGAGAGATATAGAGCAGGTAGGAGCATTCACATATTTAGGCTCAACACTGAACAGCAAAGTTAGTATAGAGAACAAGATACACAACAGAATACTGGCAGCTAATGAAAGTAACTACTTACTGAATAAAGTCATTTCAAGTATCGAAGAAAACAATAATGAAACTATTTACATCGAATTATAGACCAATATTGACATACGAAAGTGAAACATGGGCAATGAATAAGAAAACAAAAAGCAAGCTACAAGCAGCAGGAATGAGATATTTGAGAGAAGTAGAAGGAGTTACAAGACTAGATGGAATAAGAAATGAGCGTATAAGAGCAACTCTACTAACAGAAAGTTTACAAACTACTATGGATAAGAAGCAACCAGCATGGTAAGGATGTTTAATAATAATGGCAGAAGATACTCAAACAAAAAGGGTGTGTATGTCAGAGTACCGAACAAAAACAGAAAAGGAAGACTTCGAAAAACATGGAAAAAGAGTGTAGAAGAAATACTGAACAAAAATAACGTCACTTGGCAGAAAAGGAGGAAAATAGCAAAGAGTAGAAGGGAGTGGAAAGAACTAATAAAAAAAATTGAAATAACAAAAATGAATTGAATACTATCTTGACACCCAAAAGGGTATTAAAAGATATAAAAAAATCATGTATATATATATGTATATATATAGATATAGAATACAGTTGCTTACTCACTGTTTTGTTTCTCAAATCAAATTATGGATGAATCTGTGTCATTGAGTTCAGAATCTGTATAAAATGATGCAAAATGCTGACATAATCATCACGTGAGACGACAATGAGTCTTTGAAATGTCGGTAACATACGCTACCAAATAAATTTACACTAACGTTATCCCATAAAGATAGTTTAGAGCATAATGCGGAGTTTTGCAAGTCACGTAGCAGTCAGTTATTATTGATTACTCTGTATAAGATCATTTATAATTTAGTTGATGGTCCCTGCACACTAAATTTTATGAAAATTCATTCAGTTATAGAAATCGTCGAGCTCACTGTCCTTCTCAATCTCATACCAACATTCCGCAACATTCTTTCATACATCCAAAGTACATTCCCTTCAATCGGGTTGATTCAAAACATTTATTCTAAAATGTTTCAGTTTTTGCTTTAGAAATGATACATTTATCTCACGTATTCTATTTTGACGATTGCATAACATGCGCTATATGTCTTCCTCAAAGAACGAAGTCAGATAAATTGATATAAATTCAAACTAGTCGTAATTGTTGCAATTGCTAGCATCTTTTTGATTGGGAGGAAAATCAAAATCGAGAAATTTGAAATGGAATGGATAATTGTCCATAAATCAACAATCTTCTGCACCAGTGAGTGAAGACAAAGAGGATGAGATGTTGAACGTTAAAATCGATCAAGCTATTAACGAGATACGGTAGTCCACATGTAATTTATAATTGCACAGATTGACATCGTTCAATGGTTCACCCCATCTTCCTAGCTGTCCGTCTTTCTGGATTCAGATTCCTTAGATTTCCAATATTATGTACTGAAAAAGGCGAATATATTACAGATCACGATTTATTCACAAATCTCCACCTATTTGTCATGACGACTATCCTCGGTACGAAATTTCAAGCGTGATATCGATGTCGACAATTTTTTGAAACAGATTCTTTTTCATTTCTTATTGCTACCTTCTATATGAACTAGACCGTGCCCCCTCGTGACAAAGTCAACAGCCCATATTAAAGGAACATGTAACATTTGAGGAATTACATATGACCGACGACGGTGAAATTCTGGCCTTATTTCTTGGACTACTATGAAAATTGCTAATGTGTGTTCCAGTGTTCCTTTTTTGTATTGTAGACGTTTGTTACTCTGAGCTCTCTTCTCCCAATTCTCTTTACAAATTCATTGATATCTTAATTGTGAAGTATGTCTTGATAAATGCCTTGTGAGTTGTATTTTGCTCTAACTGGTTTGTATGATATCTTGCTTCATCTGTTCTGGAGTGCTGAATAAATTATCTCTTTGTACTTATTGATATAATGCCTTTAAATTCTAATTTATTTCGTTATCTATCGTTTTCTAATGGTATTTATGTCTACTCACTTCCTTTATTGGGGAGCTTTTATAATGGATCAACGTCTTTCATATTTGTACAAATGTGGGAAGTGACATTGAGGATTTCAATGTTCTCTACACTTCCTGATGTTGTTCATTATCAATAGTATAAATCTGGAGTCTTGTATCTGGCATTGATGTACTCTTGGGTTCACTTCTTTTATATCGCTCATATCAGCACATATCTATGCCTCTCCTCTAGATAAATCCTGAGTCTGCCATTCGCAGACCTGACATCATCTTACTTAGATCTAAAGCATGAAGGTCGGAAATACATAGTACTTTGTCATGTAAATTATTGCCCGATGAAAATTATTATTGGATTGTTGATTTGGCTAGAAGAATCAAATAACTCATCATCAATTATTATCTGCAATAAAAGACTATCCAACCGCTTGTGGGAGCTGCGGTTGGCATGACCACTTACTAAGAGTCGAAATAAGAATAATCATATATATGCATGAAAGTACTAGAGAGAATTGATAAGTCCGGAAGATTGGGATGGACACAAAATAATAAAGAAGAAATCACATAAATGAGAATGTCACCCAAAAACTATGGAATATGTGAAGTGCTGTGCTATGGAACAGCCAAAAAATATAATTTTTAAAAAGAATTATTTTCCATGGAAATTTCAATACTAAGAGTCGGAGCTGAAACCACCATCATCTTAGATCGGCGATGCAACTGTAGACATATGCTCCGTCCATATTGGAACTCTTTAGTACAGAATAGCCAAGCCCAAGAAAATCAAGACTTGGATCCCAGAATCTATGAACTCATTGCGATAAAAGGTCTGCAGTAGTAGAGAATACAAACAACACCATCTATCAGGCACAAATGCTGACAGCATAAAAAAGAAATAATAATAATCAAATTATTTGTGAAGCAGAAATATGTGAGTGAACTTTTGTGTTATGATGGAGCTTCCACAGATCTGATTGATGCTTCCCTTGACCATCGAAAATTCTCACGTATTTCATAGTCCTTTCGAATGAAGTCTATCAACTACCTCCAGAATAGGCGAAACAGAAAGATAAATCAAACTCAATTGCAAGTATTAATACCCACTTGAAATCAAACAAATATTTGACTCGGACAATATAGTGTGAATCTGGAAATCCAAGTGAACGATCCTATTGAATTGATATCTGCTGTTGGGAAAAATATTACAAAGGCTATACAAAATCACACTAACAATTGGAGCATAACCCTTCCACCTTCGAATTTTCTCATAATCTGTTAATGAATAACCGAAATATTATTTATTCATTTATTTATTTATTTATTTATTCCAAAATACCCTGTCCAAACAAAAACCCAAGACTTGACAGAATCAAGAGTACAAAGTAACAAAAAATGCAATAGTTTTCAAACTGCCAACAAAGGTTTTGCTGATTTATTCATTGCAATTCTAATACTAAAATTTATTTTGCAAGGAATACATCCACTACATTTTCATCTTCCCTAAATTTGATGTTTCATCTAGAAATATGGAGATGCGTTAATGCTCCTGTTATTGAATGGTTGTATAGAGACAGCTGATCTAATAAAATAGATGTGAGTTCTCTTGAGTTCTCGAATGTTTCCAGCTCATTCGAAAACAGTTTCTTCAACTTGGTTGTCCATGCACTCATCTAATAGAGCAAGATCTCAGGCTTGCCAGACCTAACTTACTTTCTGAGAAACAAAATGTGTGGAATAGAGTAGTGCTAGTATGTACTTTGATCATACGCATACTTGCTAGTTTGTGCCGACGGCCAATTCACAGATACGAGGTGCTAGAGGTACGTTAAGACATTACTCACTTTTCTCAAAGTCTTGAGTGCTGATTTTTATGTATGTTTCGGAGAATATTGTTAAAAATTGATAATCAACACTGCTAGACACTTTCCATCAGTTGCAATTTCAGCTAGACTCTTTCAAGCTTGCAAAGAATAACGTAATCTTGCTTATAGTCTGAGTGCTAATTCTTAAATATGATATTCAGGTAACAATTTTAATACTTCTTGTTAACAGCCAGATCAATCGTAGGGCTAAACATCCCTCAGACACAATCAGAATATCGCTGTGAGTGAAAGTGCGAAGTCACTGTTTGTAGGCTTGATAGTAAGCGAAATATCTATGAGCATCCAACTCTTTTTTGGTCTGGCTGTTTACAAAAAGTATTGAAATTGCTCGCTGAGTATCATATATAAAAATCAAGACTCAGACTATAAGTACTATTACGTTATCCTCTTGCGAGCTTTGCAGCGTTCAGCAGGAGTTACTGCCAATGAAAAGTGTCTGGCAGTGTTGGTTATAAATTATCAACAATATTCTCTAGAACATACAAAAAAATCAGCACTCAGACTTTAAGAAAAGTACCTCTAGCACCTCGTATCTTTAAGTTAGCCGTCGACACAAACTAACATATATGCGTATGATCAAAGTACCGACCAACACTACTTCAATCCACAAGTTTTGTTTCTCAGAAAAAAAGAAAGGTCTAGCGGGTCTGGGATCATGGACTATAAGAGTGAATTCAGCCTCTCTATTCTGGATGAACAAATTCATCAATCTTCGGATGTGGGTTGGCTCACTGATTAACTTGAATAAAGTGAGGACATTTTTGAGCCATCTTTAGCATTGTGGATCATCTATTGGACCAACAAGTCCGAAGTTAGTGTTAAAAAAAATTTCTATGTACAGATACAGAGTCACATCAATCATTCATCCATGTTGGTCCAGATACAGTTATTATATTATTGTAATTCAGGTCGGATAATCCAAAAGCTGAATTGAATTTTCTAATAAATGATATCCATAACGACAAGAGTTCCAATGATTCTTAACATAATTATTACTAGACAAATGTATTCATTTGGTGATCTAAACATTTGATTTGAAATGAATGATTAACTTCTTTCACGTATTTTGTTGCTAGTGTTCCTGACAAATTGATAGCAACATAGGGTACTCGATATAAAATATATGTCACAAGTAATTTACATCGGACTGATTCATGAACTTCCACTATTATCACTATAGGGTATGCTATTGGGATTGAAAATTATTTTTCGAATCATTTCTGATGCATACTCCAATCATCGCACTGATTTGTTTTTGCTTGGAATTATTTTTGCATTATTTATTTCTAGTCATGTGAAATGCTACTATCTGATCCAGAAACAAAAGATTTCCTCCGTTCACAACATAGCTATGACCTTCTAGTGCTGGATGGGGCGTTTCCGGAATGTGCTCTAGGATTTGCTTATTATTATAAAGCACCCTACATCTACATCAATACTGTTGGCTTCTACGTGGGAAGTCTATCTTTGGCTGGAAATCCTACTCCATTTTCAATAACACCATTTTTAGGTAAATATTGGTTGACTTGAAACTTTTTCGAGCTGCAAACTGTTTCTATGATCAGTAAATACATTTAAAAGGTAGGTGAAATTATGATATTCAAGATAACTAGTTCATAAAACAAGCCGAGCTCTGCTTGTAATTGCATTACGCCCCGATTACGCTCTGCTGAAATAATTCGCTATGTACCATTACCATCAATGTTAATCTAGAAATGATATCAACTGAAACTATGTGTCTACTATACGATCAAGGTACAAGTGTTTATTCTATTATTGCTCATTCGAAAATATAAGATATTATTTATTCCATCATCAATCATCATCTGTTTCAAGGGACTATTTCAATCAATTACAGAAAATCTACTCACCCAGAGGTTTCTGATACACCAGATTCTCTCATATAAATGATCACTATCGCTCTTTGATCTCTGTATTTTCTACTTGTGGTTAGTAGTTTCTAAGCGAGCCAGTATTGATCCAAAATTCATTCAATTCTTGATATCGCCAACGTTTCGATCCATCATTGATATTTTTCAGAAAATCAAACCAATTCTTTTCTTAACGCTCTGAAAATGATTTGCAATCATTCGGAACATAACCTCCACTACAAGTAAGCCAAAAAGCCAACATCTGTCAATATTCCAACTACTATCTACAAGAATAGTATATTTCACAAGTACTGGAGTGGCTCTAGCTCCACGCGAGCGAAAGGTTTGTGATCCGAGCCGAAGGCGAGTATTACGGTTTGTGAGTGTGAAATACACCATTCCAATATACATGTTGTAGACTATACTTTCTTTAACAAGATTTTGGAAACCTAGCAATATATCAGAAGAAACTTTGAAAATTGTGAAATTTCAGATGCAAAGCCAGGAGAGGATATCTAAATTGTTGAGTGTTGAGACGTGACCATAGATACTCAAACTAACAGCTTTTGATTCGTCGAAATGATTCTACACGGTAACAGAATATCACTCCCACACGACGTGTGAAATGTTATATGTTCCAATACAATTTTTGGTTATGGAATATGCAAATTCCAAAACAGTGTTGAAGAAAAAATATAAATGGCCACGATAAGAAGAGACTTAGAATCCTTACTTATGAGCGTCTATGAAATGAATTGCCATATATTTGCATTCAAACAGTCATTATGTAGCTACACACCTGATGTCTCTCTTATCCCTTGATTTTTTTTTCTCTAACAGTTTCAAAATGCCCTGATTCGCCGTGTGAGTTGGTCTGTGTTACTTTTTATCTGCTGTGAAGTAGATTTCAAAATTGATTAACCGAATATACGTAGATTATAGTTCTTTGCTACAGAATACCGTCGTTCCTGTCATAAAACTATTATGACCATATTTATTGCAAGAAATTTTGTTTTATGATAAGTCTATTATTGATTGTCTCTTTTTTCTGCCACAGGGCGAGGTTTTACTGACTCCATGTCATTCTACGACCGAATAATGAATTCTGCTTTCTTCATCGTGACCAATTTTGCTCACAAAATCGTCATTGAATGGTTTGTACAACAAGTGCTGCGCAAACATTTCGGACCAGGGATTCCTAGTGCCTATGATATGTCCAAGAATGTCAGTTTCATTCTGCAAAATGCACATGCAAGTGTCTCCTATCCCAGGCCTTATCTACCCAATGTTGCTGAGGTAGCATGTATTCATTGCAAACCTTCGAAACCTCTACCAAAGGTATGTTGGAACAAAGTAATAGTGTTTGAAGTTTGTGGTTTCACAACTTGGAGGAATATATTACATATATTGGCAACAAATCGATAAACTCTGAGAAATGCTTGTCAAATTGATTTTTATTTAGATGAAACATACATTCGTTACATAATTGGCCCCTATTGAATATAATAGACTGATATCCAGCTTGAAGATGCAAGGACTGTCTCGAAGCCAAGCAGAAGTGGAGATATGACTCTTCTCAACAATGCCATCCCACTTCGAATCTTTCTTTCTTCTCGAACGGATTCGCATGATTCCCATTTCTTGTTTTCTCAAGGCAGATGAGTGCCATCTTCAACATCGATATAGCATACAAGACTAGTATTGTGTTTCAAGAACTTTCCAGATTTGGCCGTATATAACAATTTTATAACCAAAATTAGGTCTGAAAAGACATAATCAAATGGTGTCAACACAAAGGTGCCTGGGATCTATTTTATAGCTTGCTTCAACTCAGAAACATATAAAAACTTGATGACGTCCGAACTGAGTCATAATAATTGCCAAGAAAATAGGCTGAAAGCTTGTCGAAAAATGATCCTGAACTTTCAATTTCCGCTTCCAGCGTAAAATCTAGGCGTCATCCTCAATATCATATAAGTTTGGCTTTCCTTATCAAAAGTACAATAGACGCGCACAAAAAAAAATCGAGGTAAGATTTATATGAATTCGTACGTAATTTTTCTCCTGAGATATGGTATTGTTGAGACGAGCCGTACCTACACTTCTATATATGTTGCGTTTGATTTTGAATATCTTACTCTATTCTCGGAATGAATACCGCATAATAATTTTTAGACCGTTCATCATCTATATTCTGTACCACTGCTTACAGATTTGATATTTGTTGAATTTGTTGTGCCTAGTTATGAGTTGTTCAGATTCAGAGCTATATTCAACCAAGGAGAGTCATCTACGTTGAGTTTTACTTTTAATTCGAGGTGAATTGACAGATAGTTTACAAGAAACAAATATATACATATATATATATATATATATATATATATATATATATATATATATATATATATATATATATATATATATATATATATATATATATATATATATATATATATATATATATATATATATATAGATAAAGTTAGAAGAACAATTCCTATGAATTCCGCTGATTCCCAGAGCACAATGAACTTCACTTCGTATATTTGTTGAAAATTATAAGAGATTTCCTGTCAGAACATGATTTACAACATTAAAATATTCCAAATCGATTATAATAAATTTGTATGTGTCAATCGACTTACCGTTCTTGGTAAGCTTGATATTTACACAAAATAAATTGTTTTCAAGACAAATCACCCAAACAAATGAATGGAACTGACGCAGTCGGGTCGAGTTTATAAACGCGATAAACAAATCACGATTCGTTCCAACGATTCAATATAAAACCAAGAATCTGCAAATGCTATTCAAAAACTTTGACAACTCTCAACGAAGTTTTGTGAATGAATACGGTGAAACCAAAAGCACCACCAGCCCTGCTGAATACAAAGCTACCGTCAAAAAGTGCAATTCCTTCACCGTAAAAGGAGAGGCGTGCAGAACCAATGAACACACTGATACAACTTCTGTAAGTAACACATGTGACATCTAGAGGTATTCGAGAGCACATCGAAGTAGAAATAGACAAAAGTACAGATACTGATCCAGTTGATTTCGACTTACTAAGAAATTTACAAGAGCTTTTGGATTCAGAGCTTATAGATCCTATATTATTCGAACAAATCAATAATTGAAATCTTGGAATTATGACTACTTAATTTTTTATCTTGTTGACCGGTTTCGACTACTGAGTAGCCATCTTTAGACTACAATGAGAAGATACATGAAGACTCAGAATTATAATTTGAGACAAATAAAAATACATGTGTAATTCATCAATTATAATCACACTATATAAAAGTACAGGGGTCCAAATATGGATCAAAACGTTGATAGATGGTTCAAGTTTGTCTTCGCGCAGGTTGATTACCATATTCCGGACTTCGGAATTACCTTTTTGCTCAATGTAGAGCCAATTTTGATGTGATATGTGTCTAAAGTTGAGCGGGCTCCGACTTAAATAGTTTACATGGGGCAGTAAACTGCCTTTCCAATAGACGGTATTAAAGGTGGAGTCTTGCGAATAGATCTACCATCTAGCTACTCTAAGAATGAGATCCTTCCTATTTGCTGTTGACTTCACAGCGTTGCAGTCTGTTACCAGCGTGAAGTTGATGCCTAAGAGATAGACACAGAAGTTTTTTGAGGCTCTTACGATGGCCAACGTTTCTAGTTCGTATGAACGATAGTTTTCTTTGTGTCTACTAGTTCTTTGACTGAAGTACGCGACTACTCTTAGGCTACCATCGTGCTTTTGGAAAAGTATTCGTCCATATCCGAAAGTACTTGCGTCGGTGAGTAGTTTGGTTGGATGGTTAGGGTCAAATATTACAAGTAAAGGTCGAGATGTTAGATGAGAGATCACATATTGCAGCGTGACCTCCTGTTCGTCGGCCTATCTGGAGGATATAGACTTTCTTGTGAGTTTGGTAATGGATGCGGTATGTCTTGCAAAATCAGTAATAATTTTCCAGGAGAAACCTGCAAGACCCATGAGCTGCCTCGCAGTTTCAACGTTAGTTGGAACTTGTGAATTTACTAGGACTTCGATTCTCTGCCAGGTCTAATACCATCAGCAGAAAAAACACGACTCAAATAATCGACAGAGTCCTGAGGGAACCTACATTTTCTGACATCCAAGGAGAAGCTTATGAGATGAATTTGTGAACTGGATGAACAATTTTTCAACTTTAAACTTCTATTTATTATTCATCATCACCACTGGCGCAACAGCCCTATGTAAGGGCCTGGGCCTTTCTAATCGGTATCACCGAGCCGCGGTATAACACCGCCGTACTGCCGATCAGAATTCCGTGCCATTGCTACATATTTTTAAGGTGTATATAGGCTAACAACCTGTAGCACCCGAGTGAGATGATGCAAGTAGCTGCATTTTTTATTTTTACGACAAATCACACATTGTCGGTGAGTGGATTCGAACCTGCGACCTCTTGGTCGTGTGACGTCACAGCATGCATAGGTGAACAAACACTCTCGGCCATCCGCACTTACATTTTAAATTTACGAATTTTCTCCATTGAGTCAATTTTGAAAAAGTACTCGTTCTAGCAAAAACATCTTCCAAAGACTTCAACATTTCTTTAGCCGTTTTTGCGTCTTTAATTATATTCAAATGTTTGTCTGAAACGTGCTGGATAATCAAAGCTTCAGCTTTGACATCATTCAATAAAAAACGCTTTCTCTTATCTGCGTCTGTAGGTTCAGGCTCTGTGAAGACTTCGGAAATTAGATTTTTCTCCAATCTGTGACATTATTCGAAATTTCCAGTTTTGGAAATTGGTGCCAGACAATGGCGGCACTACTAACGAAGATACAGGATTGGAAGAAGTATCCATCTTTTCTTTATTATACTCTGGGCAACTTTTAAATTACTTTTCACTCGATAACTGGGCCCATAACCTGAAATGAATTTGTGATTTGGATAAACAATTTTTCAACTTTAAACTTCTATTTATTATTAAACTTTCAAATAACAATGAATTCAACTTGTACATGAAAACATTCTTTCAAAATTCTACTGTAATTTTTTTTTTTTTACAATGCCAACTAACAATTCAATTATTTTGTGCATGACAGTAAACATTTCTCACGCCCCCTCGATTTGATGTTCAAATACCAACAAAATGAAAACAGATACAAATTCAAGATTAAACATCGAATCGACAATACATCACTTTCTAGTTTCTTATTATCTATCTATATATGGCAATCATTTGAATTATTACTTTTAAGAATAACATCTCGAAATTTCAAGAATTTAATTTTTGGTAATGGTTTTGTGAATAAATCATCTGCATTTTCATTTGTACTAATGTATTCAACCTTTATGATCTTTTGTTTGATTAATTCTCCAATAAAATGATACTTTATTTCGATATGTTTTCCTCTTTTGGTATTTGAAAAAGTATTCATCAACGAAATCGCACTTAGGTTATCAACTTTTAACACAACACTATTATTACGTGATTTTTCATCTAACTCATTTAACACACCACGCAAATTGACAATTTCTTGTGCTGTTGAAGCAGCAGAAATATATTCCGCTTCCATTGATGAAACAGCTACGCAGTTCTGTTTCCTTGAATGCCAAGAAATTGGATTGCCCGCATGAAAACAGATGAAACCACTGACACTTTTTCTAGTCAATTTGTCCCCTGCCCAATCGGCATCACACATTGCTTCTAACTTTGAAGTGCCCTTGGTAATCAAACCAAGGTTTACAGTCCAACTCAAATAGCGAAGCACTCTCTTACCAGCATTCCAGGTTTGGCTTATAGGTTTATCGAGAAAACGACCCAAAAATGACACTGAATAAGCTATGTCAGGTCTGGTGGTTATTGATAAATACATAAGGCTGCATATTAACCTTCGATAAGGAACATCTTGAGTCAATGGATTATCTTCATCAACTTGAAAGCTGTCTTCCATGGGAGTTGCTATGCTTCGACAATTCTCCATATTATACTCTTTTAATAATCGATTTATCATCTTGGACTGGCTCAAGTGCAATCCTTCCGCAACTTGATTGACTTCCATTCCAATAAATGATCTAGGTGGACCAGGTTTCTTTATTTTAAAATATCTAAATAAATCATTCGACAGTTTTTCAACTTCTTCTTGTGTTCCTGCAATAATTGCATCGTCAACAAAAAGAATTATATAAACATCCTTGTTGTAAAACAGACAATAATCATGATCTGATCTTTCAAAATTCAAATCCATCATCACTTTAGAAAATTTATCATTCCAACATTTCGGAGAATTTCGCAAACCATATAATGAGCGGTTAAGTTTTAACGTTTGTGTTCCACATTCTACACTTTTTGGAGTCTGAATGTAAACTTCTTTATCAAGATCTCCATTTAAGAAAGCCGTTGGAACAACAATTTGTTCCAATTTTCAATGGTTTTGTACTGTTATTGACAACAGCAGTCGAACTGATGATATTCTGCATACAGGTGCATATGAAAATTCGTATTTATCTAGAGGCACTTGATAACCTCTAGCAACAAGTCGAGCTTTATTGATTCCATCTTCTTCAACCTTGAATATCCACCTAGTTTCAATAGCTTGCTGTCTAACAGGTACTTCAGAAGGAGTCCATGTCCCTAATTTTTCATGAGATTCAAGTTCCGAAGAGATAGCCTTCCTCCATTCAATTGATTTTATGGCTTCCTCGTATGTTTGAGGTTCATCAGTTGATTGAGTGAGCATGCAATATGCAGTATATAACTCATAATCATCTAAATATTTTGGTGGATTCAGCACCCTTCCCGATGAAGACTTGGACTTGTCACTCTGACTCTTTCTTTGATTTTTCTTCTATAATTTGTTCTTCTATCGTTTCTTCATTATTCTCAGTATCTTTTGAAAACTCTTTGTTTTCATATATCTTGTTTTCGTAATCAGTTAGTGAAAATTTATTTTGATCTTCTCTACATTCCATGACTTTTTCATCAAAAATTGTATGTCTTGATTTTACTATTTTGTCTGTTGATGGGAACCGTATCCGATAGCCTCCACCACAATATCCTACCATAACTCCTCTGTCAGCTCTGGGATCAAGTTTTCCTCCCTTAGGTTAATTTAGAGACCAAGCTCTACATCCAAAAACTCGTAATTTTGACAAATCATTTCTTTCGTTCCAGATTGTTGACAGTGTTAAACTTCTTCTAAGTGCAGATGTAAGTGACCTATTTAATTCATAAGCAGATGTCCTGATAGCTCCACTCCACAGGTATTTTGGTACACCAGAATCAATTAATTTTGCTCGAACCATGTTCTGTAACTGGTAATTCATTTTTTCTGCCTTTCCATTTATAGGAGGATTATGACTTATTGTATATTCCAATTTAATTCCCTTTTGTCTAGCAAAATCTTTCAGTTCATGAGAGGTGAACTCTTCACCTCGATCACTGCGAATTCTCTTAACTCTCGCTCCAAATTGAGTATATAATTCAGTTACATAATCAACTAAATTTCTTGCAGCTTCATTTTCAGTTTTTAAAAGCTTGACAATGACAAAATGAGAATAATCATCAAGAATAACCTTTCTCCATCTGATGTTGAATGATTTACCAGCCCGCAAACATCTGTCCATATCAATTGTCCAATCTCTGTTGTATTTGTTTCATTTCTTGGAAAATGAGCTATTTTGGCTTTGCCTTCAATACAAGAAGAGCATTTTTGAGATATTTCTGGTAGATTGAGCATTTGTAAATATTCACTGTTCAAATGTCCCAATCTTTGGTGCCATAAAGTTTCTTTTTGAGCTATCATTGCCTTCTCAATATTATTATTAGGACATATAATTTCATCAGCTAAAATAAAATATAACCCGTTCGTCTGATTACACACGATGAAATTGGAATCGCTCACTTAAATCAACATTTCATTACGTTCAATAATTATTTTATTTCCATTACGAGTAATTTGAGAAACGGATGATAAATTCTGCTTCAATCCAGGCACAAGCAAAGCTTCAATATTCACAACTCTCTTTTGACATGTAATTTTTAAATTACCTATCTTATTTGAAATTAATTCTGTTCCATTTGCCATTCTGATTTTAATCACTTTTTCTAATGGCTTCACATTGATCATAAATTTTTCCATTTCTCCTCGAACCATAGTACGGCTACACCCACTATCTACTAGAAATAGATTATTCCTCTATAAATTATCACCTTGCATAGAAGAAACAGCAACAAAACTTATTTCGGCTTCATTGGCTCGATTTTGATTGAAATAACTGGAATCCGAACTTTGTTCACGATAATATCCTCTTCCTATTTGATCTCGAAAGCTACGTCCTGTTCTATTTCCTCTGCCTTGTCTACTAGGACCACTAAAAATACTGTTTAATATCGGGCATCTGTTTCTCAAATGAAACTTACTTCCACACTCAAAACATCTTACATTTGAATTCACATTTGCTTTAAAACTTACATCATCACCTTCAGATGTCAATTTACCTTCAATTTTTATTTCTTCATTGAGTAATCTTGACTTCCATCTTCGTGTTCTCAACAGTCTCGATTGCTGTTATCACTGTGTCATATTCAGTAGGTAAAGTAAGCAGTAGATGACAAATTTTATCTGAGTCATCCAATTTCGTACCCAAACTTTCCAGTTCACGTACTAATGTGTCAAAATTTAGAAAATGAGCTTCCAAGCTCTTTTTATCACATTTTAAATTCACGAGTTTTCTCCATTGAGTCAATTTTGAAAAAGTACTCGTTCTAGCAAAAACATCTTCCAAAGACTTCAACATTTCTTTTGCTGTTTTTGCGTCTTTAATTATAACCAAATGTTTGTCAGAAACGTGCAGGATAATCAAAGCCTGAGCTTTGACATCATTCAATAAAAAACGCTTTCTCTTATCTGCGTCTGTAGGTTCAGGCTCTGTGAAGACTTCGGAAATTTGATTTTTCTCCATCTGTGACATTATTCGAAATTTCCAGTTTTGGAAATTGGTGCCAGACAACGGCGGCACTACCAACGAAGATACAGGATTGGAAGAAGTATCCATCTTCTCTTTATTTTACTCTAGGCAACTTTTAAATTACTTTTCACACGATAACTGGGCCCATAACCTGAGATGAATTTGTGAACTGGATAAACAATTTTTCAACTTTAAACTTCTATTTATTATTGAACTTTCAAATTACAATGAATTCAACTTGTACATAAAAACATTCTGTGAAAATTCTACTGTTATTTTTTTTTACAATGCCAACTAACCATTCAATTATTTTGTGCATGACAGTAAACATTTTTCAGCCCACTGATTTAGGTGCTGTCAGGACCAGATTTAGAGATACGAAACCTTCTTCTGATGTTTCAGAGGGTATCAGGATGTCGTCTAAGTAGATTAAGGCAACCTAATGTCTTGGAGATTCTAAAGCATGATAAACTGCTCTTTGAAAGACGGCGGAGCCATTACCAAGGCCGAAGGGAGCACTAAGATACTTGTAGCGACCGTCAGGTGTCACGAAAGCCGCCTTTTCAATAGAGCTCTCGTATACCGCGTTTTGGTGAAAACCTGAAGTCATGTCTAATGACGTAAAATAATGTCTTGAACTAAGGCGATCTAGTTGATCCTTTATGGCAGTGGATAGCGATCTTTGATTTCAGTTTGCGATAGTCTACGCACATGCGGTGATATCCATCTTTCTTTTTGACGAGAAGGATAGGACTCGCAAAAGGCGACTCGCTTCTCCGTATGATATTATTACGTAAAAGATCGTCAACAATTCCATGAACTGTGGCTCTTCCGTCTATTGTTAGACGATATAGTGCACGGTTTATAGTTACGTCCTTCTCTAAGCGGATTTGCAAACAAGTATTGTTAACGGTACCTACACAATCACCTACTGTGATAATATCTCTGAAAGGCCTCAAAACATGTATTACATCAGAGCAATACTCGGTAGGGACAACGATCTTGAAATAAGCAAGACACGAAAAGGCTGTGATTGTGTTTTCCTCAGAAATATCTTGACGAATGATTTTCGAGCCTCGGTAGTCGGTAATATCAGCGAGGGAATTATTGTCAGAAAGATCTCGACCGATGTATACGTCATAATCAAGGAGGCCATCTGGGACCACAAATAAGGTGATGTCTGTCTTTTTGCCGCTTATTATAGTTTCGGCCTTGAAAAAATGCGTTGTTTGAACCAATTCTTTGCCAATCCCCTTTATTAATTGTCTGGATGGGCTCATTTGATGCTGGAATATGTGTGCGAATTGATCAGATAATACAGAGATATTCGCGCCCGTATCAATTAATCCGCAGAATTCAGTACCATCGATACAAAATGCAATAGGTTCCTTACTTATACCTGCAGTACAAAAGTCAACACTTTTACATTTGTCTATGCCAGACTTAGTGATGCATTTATCAATGGTATGACCATTAGAGTAGCAACACTAGTTTGAATATTTGGAATGTTGAGAGAAAAGTCAGTAACATGATAATAATTGCGAACAAATATTTCATCCGCTAGAGCTAGATCCAAGGAAAAACTCTACGACGTATACCAAGTATATAGTTTAGGGTATTTGATAGGATCAGTAGGAAGTATCCCTTACCAGAGCCAGATTAAACATGAAGCCCAATAGGCACGTATCCATGCACGAACCTTGGATTCAGGGGGCCTTAACTATGAGGATTTCACAAGCATTTGATTCACTTGCTCATGGATCTCATTGAACTACGACGTATGAGCTTCAATGAGTCTTGATCCGGCATTTAAGCTAATTAAGAGAGGATGTAGACATAATAATTTCACTGCGAAAAGTATCTGAACTAAGATTGTGAAGAACTCAATACTCTTCCAAAAAGCTATTGGACTTCATTTGTGAGACTCACGGCTTTCACGATATTGCAAAAATACTAGCTGTACTTCTTTTTCCAATATGGTGGCCTAATAAGGGAGGGTTTTCAGCTCTCAGAATCAAGAGTCATACTCACACTGACCCTCATTACACATTTATAGGAAAATATTGAACAAAATGCAAGTTAAGGCCAAAATTTTGTTACATTTCAATAGAGCAATCATTATCACAATTTATATGACATCCGTAGGTTCTCCCTGATGGATTATTCTTAACATACTTTAATTCATATCTACCAACAGTTCACTAACATGGCAAGTACATTTTACTTCAGAACACGAAAATACCAATTGTTATTCAAAAATCCATATTTTCCCGCAAAATCTTCTTATTTACTATTAGTTCTCCATGAATCAATCACATATCATTACTCTATGGAGATGTCTTGAGTATCAACATATTTCAAAGCTTGAATAACGTAATTCCTCTGACTATACCGCTTCACATGTGTCATCGATGGAACGTACTATGCAAGAGAGGTGCTCATCAAACTGTAGAGACTAAATCTGGCAACAAGAGAGACGCCACCTTAAACATGAAGTGAAAGCATATATATGAATAGGACGCCACCATAAACGCAATATGTAACGTATATTATTGACGCCACATTGATGACACGATGGAAGGAGGTCATATTGTATAGGAAATGGGAACTCTGTGAATATTGCGTAAAATGGGATGTCTGTGTGAAATCTGAAAAGCTTATGAGAAATTATGTAATATCCTTCGATCAGATCTCAACTATACGCGTTCCTTTAAGTAGACGCCAAAATGAACATTTTTGTGAGGACGTCAAATTGATAGGGTGATTTATATATACGGAGAGAAGTCTAATTGGAATAATAATTGTGATAGACTGTGAAGATTTGGGAACCAAATCACAGTCTAAGGACAGAAGTTGTAGTTCTTGTAGCTGCTTCTGTCCTTGATGTGGTTCCCAAATCTCCACAGTCTATCACAATTATTATTCCAATTAGACTTCTCTCCTTTTACTGTTTGTCTTCCCCATTTATTCTACAATGTAATGAATTTGTTTCCATATTCTCAAATTATCATAAAAATTATAACTATTATCATTAAAAATCTTAAATATTATTTGCCGTAACTTTGTGATACATCTCAATAATATATGTAAAACACAAGTAGCCTAAGGAATATCACTATATTCTCCAAAAATTTACTTTTATGGCCTGAACTAGTAACAATTTCTGGAAACTATAGTGATATTAACTAAGTCACTTTTGTTTTATCTATATTATTATCATTTTTCTTCCGAAACTTCATTGAATAGGTATAATTTGTTTATCATCAATTATTTTTATATCAGGCTGTCTCATGTTCACTGAATAACCAAATTTTGAATGAATGATAATTGGTTGATCATTCTCAAATTTCAAATTCTCATCTTTAATAATCAACTCTTTTCTTATATTGTCCTCCTTTCCCAACTGTTATCCAGTTACTTCATAATTATTTGCTCAATTGATTCAATAAACTCCTCGTAATTTACTTTCCATATTCGGAGCCTAACATTAAAATTGATTCTTTCTGCTCTTTACTTACAATATTATGAACATTCGAATTTTCTATCTCAATAATTGAACAAGCTTCACAATCCCGAACCTGAAATATGTATTATTGAAGTTGACTCAATTAGCACTTAGCATATGGACCATGCACAGGCGTTAGAACTAGAATTAAAAAGTGAAAAACGAGGAGAAACTGGAGCAGGATATTACGGATAATCTACATGAGAAAAATCTATTTGATTGACCATCTACTTTGACAGATAAAATCTCGAGAAGTACTAAGATTTGGCTGCATACGATATATTTTGCAGACGAACAAGCGAATGGTGGGGAACGGAACGTTGCCACGATTGGCCACGATCGTCGTTCTAATACGCACAGATAAGAATGCGTCGTCTGTATAGGCAACCTTTTCTGTGAATTAAGGCAAAGCATTGATAGTTCCATCAAACAGTTCACTTGCAATGTCAGTCCAAAGGAACTTTTAGGATGATATTTATGAAAGCAAATGATATCTAACTGGCACCAAGTACGTATGTATGGGATTTACAAAGTTTTTGATTATAATTCGAACGAATTATCAGCCATTTTAATATGCAGTCGTTATGTAACTCAAGGTTGGGGCTGTAGCAAGGGGACGAGCTCAATATTTTTTCTTGGTAATTTGAATTTTCATTCGAATTGAATCTGTCAATCATTTGTTCATCATATTTAATACTATCTAATTTTTGTCTTCGGAGTATTCCTTTACTTTACTCAATATGTTAAAATATATTTCTGCATCATTTCCGTCAAGATTACCAGTAATATTTTCGAGTACCGACCCAAGTCCATCAATTGAACCTCTTCTAGTTGTTTGTGATCAAAATTTGCAAATTTGTCAGAAATTTTTTGTTGGTTGAGTTTTTGGAATATTCAAATGAGTAGCTTACTTGAGCGCTGCCTTAACACACTAAGCCACCAGTGCCGCACATTCTCTTTTATAATAAGTTCCTGATTCACTACTTGCGATTTTATTCATAATTTCTCTTTATAATATCTCTATTCAAGTTCTATTACCATTTACATCAAATATATCATATTCATAATGAATAAAATAATTTGACACGAGAATATCAGCTACTCCTGATTGCTACCTATATTATTTGCTATTGATTCAAAAATCTTCTTTTCTAGGGTGAGTGCCCTGGAACATATAAACGTCTTCTTCCAATTTATCCATCTTGAATTCACGATCATCGGCTGATTTCACTTGATCTTTAGCTTCTGTGAATTTGACAGTCGCTTTCTTATACAAGGGACTGAAATATTCAGTTTAGTCTGGGATTTTGCCCTATTAGAACTTCTTCGTCCAGTTCTTTTAATAATTTATTCTTTACAGGCTTTCGTTTTTATGTTTCTCAATATTCTATTAGTTCCTAATTTTTTTCACTTGATCTTTATTTATTTCTAAATTAGCCTCTCAAAAATTGATATCACCATTGTAAACATGTAAACTCATTATTCTACTATTTTCAGCGAATAATGATTTAAAAATTTTGTTTAATTTGAGATATTATTACATGCAATCACTGTTAGTTGAATTTTAGTTTTGAGATTCAGGTAAACTTAACGATGATATCATCACTTCATGGATTAACTGATTGATGTTGATTATAATTCTATTCTATAACCATTCAGAAAATTTCTTATTCATTCATTCGTAAGTTGAGAGCCACTATCAGTTATAGTTGTATCAGGCTCTAAATAATATGAAAATATTGAAATTCATTTATCGACATTAGTAACTGAAGTGGTATTTGAAAAAAATTCATCCCAAAATAAATTTTTGTGATTCAACTCAGATAGAAAATGATTCTTGATGTTCCATAAGTTCAAAATTGAGACCTCGAAGAGTGGAGCATTGGAACGGTTTGTACAAATTGGGATTCATCAATTGAGTAAATTAGATTAGAAAAAATAATGTGTACCGAAAATCAATTGGAGAAGCTGAAATTCAACTGATCAACATGATGAGCACATCATACTTAAAGCTGAGTGAAAGATCCTCAAAAATAAGGTTTTCAAAAATAAGCAACAAAATTAGAATACAGATCAGAAGAGAACTCAATCCCAGCTTCTCATTGAGTCAAGAATCATTAACTTTCGAATCCATTACTGAATCACTAACAGAGCACCAATAAAATGATAATGGCTCCAATGCCCACATTGGTAAAATCAAACATTGGTAAAATACAAACTCTATCTCCCACAAACCCAACCATCTGTTCTATCTACATCCCACCGAACTCAGCAATAAGAGAAGAAGACATGGAAAATCTAATCCAACAACTATCTAAGCATTTTATACTCCTGGGAAATTTCAACAGCAATCAGAATATTTGGAGATCGAACACAACTGATAAAAGAGAGAAACTCATAGAAAATATCATGAATGACAACGACCTTATACTCTTGAATGATGGAACAAACACCCACTTCTGCTCTCGAACGGGTAACTTCTCCAGCATTGACCTAACAGTATGTGAGTCACAAATTGCCTGTAATTTTGTATGGGAAGTACAACAGTACCCATTCAATAATGAACATCTGTCAATTATTATATTAACTCCAACAGACAACAACAAAGAACCACACTCTATATACGCGAAATGAAACCCAAAAGAAGCGGATTGGAGATAATTTTCCATACTAACAACACTCACTCATGGTATCCCACCAGAAGACAATATTGACAACATTGCAATAGGTGACAGGAGCCTTAGGAATAATGGAAAAACAGTACTTTGGTGGAAAAAGAACTGTGAAAACGCCGTAAGACAAAATAAAGAAGCTCTGTACAAATACCGAAAAACCAAGATTCAATAAAACCTCATAGATCCAAAGGAAACTTGAGCCATTCTGAGAAGAACAATGCAACAAAAAAGAATCATGGGAAAAATTTGTGTCAACAATCACAACTAGTACAACATCACAAATAATATGGAACAAAATCAAAAGAATAAGAGGCGGTAGAATAGCTCAATAAACAATCGTACTGAAAACACAAGATGGAATCATCACGGAACGAAAGATATAGCCAACGCTCTTGCCGACACATTCCAAGAAAATTCTTCAGATTCATGCTCCAGAATTCAGAAATTGAACAAGTAATGAACAAATCTTCCACTATGCAAGAAATGAAACAAGCAGTAAAAATCAGCAATGGTACAAATAATCTACCTGAAGAAGCTCAGCTCCACATACTAAATATCTACAATCTCATATGAGAGGAAATCATCTATCCAGATAAATGAAGAGAAGTAATCACCATCCTCATACCGAAACCAAACAAAGACAAGACCCATTCTACAAACTATAAACCAATATCGCTATCAAACTGCATGAGCAAAATCCCATAGTAAATGGCCAACAGAAGACTACCATGGTACCTAGAGACAGACAACATATCTATCAAAGAGCAGAGTGGCTTTGGTGAAGGATGCAGCACACCGAATCCACTTATTGTTGTCGGAACATAAACCTAAAAAGCCGGTATATTCTACCTATAAAAGCCCATAAAAACAGACAGCATCTAATAGCCATATTTCCCGACATACAAAAAGCGTACGACTTTTCATGGAAGCCAAATATAACAACCTCACTGAAAGAATACAGACTGAACGAAAATATCATTGAATACAGATCCAACTTCTAGAAAAATAGAACATTCAAAGTAATATCGAAAAATTGCCTCTCCGACAGAAAACATCAGGAAAATGGAGAACTACAAAAAGAAATCCTTGGCGTGACAGTATTACTTATAGCAATAAATATAATAAGACAGCACATAAAGAATTATGCACAATTTTTGCTATTCGCGGACGACCTAGTTATATACCACAGAGCTAAGAACATTAACACACTACAAAAGGAGCTCCAGGATACAATACAAAACCTAGAAGAGTGGTTTCCAACAACAGGACTCCACTTCTCCGAAACAGAAACACAAGCAATGAACTTCTGTATAAAAGAGAATGCAATGTTAATCCAACACTCAGAATTAACACCAACATCAAATATGTGAGCGTAGTAAAATTTCTTGGAGTTATATTTGACACAAAACTGCCCTGGGGACCACAAATAATGGAAAATTAAAAAAGAATGCTTACAAAAACTGAGCATCATGAAAGCCCTTAGTCACTAAAAGTGGGGAGCTCACAAAACATCCTTAATCAATATATACTAAGCCATTACAAGACCAATACTGGATTACGCATGCATAATATATTCTACGGCAAGTAAGTCGAAGCTCAAACTACTGGACCAAATACAAAATACAGCTCTACGCCTAGCTTCAGGATCTTATAGAACAAGCCCGACAATTGGCATATTGGTAGACACTGAGGAGCCCACACTCAACACAATAAGAATATAGCTCACGTTTAACTACATATTGAACTATCGAACAATCTGCATGATTCAGCTTTCGATTGAACATTTGAAACAAAAACAGAGATAGAAAGCGACACTCCAATACAAGAAAATATCCTGTCGTATATTCATGAACTCCAGATACCATTTCCCGACATAGAATAAAAATTCTACAACATTATACCCACCATGGACAAAAAATACCCCAAGATTATTCTTACTCTCACAAAATACACCAAACACAGTACTCCTCCCTAGCTCTACAGCAACTATTTCTCAGCCATCAAAGAGGTTCTACAGGGAAGTAGCTTTCTCTACACCGACGGATCCAAGATCAGTAACAAAACTGGCGCCAGCACTGTCACAGAAAATCAAACATCAAAATTCTATCTACTACTACCAAGCAGCGTGTATGCAGCAGAAAGCTCCAGTCTGGAAGAAGCTACATAACTGCTCAAACAACTAAATCGAAACAAATATGTCATATGCACAGACTCAATAAGTGCCACTTAGAATATAACAGACTCTTATACCAAAAATATAAGCAACCAAGAAATCCAAGACAACATATATGAAGCCATAAGTAACCAAGACAAAAAAATGACCATACTCTGAATTGCATCTCACACTGGAATTCCAGGAAGCGAGGAGGAAAATCAATCTGCGAAAATGGCGGTAAACGACAGAGTATTAAATACACCGGTATAATTCAAAGACTTTCAAAATATAATATAAAATAAACTAATCGAGATCTGGCAAGACGAATGGAAGAAAACGAAGAACAATAAGCTGAGGAACATAGAAAAAGGAGTCAACAAATGGTCAACACCCAAGGAAAGAAGAGCCCAAACAATCCTCACAAGGCTCAGAATTGGACACACTCGACTTACACACAGCTATCTAATATCAAAAACTATCCCAGAAATATGTGACACGTGCAACACACCAACCACAGTTGAACACATTATCATAAGCTGTAACAGATACTCTACTGGAAGACAAGCACATAAAATACCATCAACACTCAAAGCCTTGTTGTCAAACAATAATTGAAATATTGAGAACCTGATGAATTTTCTTAAACAATATAATATCTATAGTCAAATACGAACCTACTATACAACTAGTGTAGACATCAAAATATGACATATGGCATAATTAAATGTACCAAGGTATTAGTGACCAAGCGCCGTAATATCTCTGAACTTCGCAATACAAAACAAAAAAATCCGACGTGGACATCACGTGACTTACTTGTACATCATTGGATATATATAATCAAATACAACATCTCATCATTTCACGGCTAGTCGGTCGCTATGGAAACAGTATGTCATCATATGATAAAAATGGCGTCTGGCAACATGTCGAATAATAATAAGTGCAAGAAGTGCAAACAAACCGCGCATAGCGGAGTGAAATGTATTATTTGTGGCACCGTTTCGCATAATAGTTGTGCTAAACTACTTAAAAATATAAAAATAATTGACGACAACAGTTTCAATTGTTGTATTTTAATTGATGAGATCGAAGACCTTGAATCAACCTTCACCAGTGCCACTGATTGTGATGATTTGAGCACCCTTAAGATTGAAATCAAGTATCTCAAAGATATTGTACACAACAAAGATATGATTATTAAAAATCAAAATTATCTTATTACATCATTAAAAGATCAAATAATATTCATAAATAAAAGCAACAAAGCCGCGCGTTCGCCATCTGACGAAAAATTTATAAACAATTACGTGGATATGTCCAAGGTTGTCTCTAATATATCACCAGACCAAGCTGTTTCTGTCAAAGAAAGTAAACAATATTCTCAAGTGACGTCCGTGAGAAATAGTAACAGTGATAGTAATGATGCACTTGCTAATGTTAAAGATTTATCTACTAGAACAAATAATGTAAGTCTGAAGCCTGCAGTCAGTAATATGAAAAAGAAAAATGCAACAATGAAGTCTGCAGACAGTAGTAGAAAACGACGATCTTCTATTCCAGTGGTTGGCAATCTAATTCCAAACAACTCAACATCTCTTAAAGCTGCTGTATCTCAACCTGCACTTATTCATGTATATAAATTACATCCTGGTACTACAGATGATGATCTTAAGAACTTTTTAATACCATTATTTCCTGAAGTCTCATGCGAAAAACTAAGGTCTAAGTATCCAGATTACTATTCTTCTTTTAAAATCACTGTCTGTGATTCAAACCGCGAAAAAGCCATGGATCCCTCTATTTGGCCCAGTGGTACTCATATAAATAGGTTTTTTCATCTACGGGGCCTTATAAAAGATGTGGTATAATTAATAAAAACTGTGATATCCTTTTACTTAATTGTCAGGCGTTGACTTTAGACAAAGTGAATTTTATTTTCACTGAATATGTAAATAAATTTGACAACTTAAAATTTTTGTGTTTGACTGAGACATGGTGCTCCAAAAACAATATTGAAATGTTGTATTTTGACAATTTCATTTGTATTTCCAATTTTTGTAGATCGCAGTTTAAATGTGGAGGTGTGGGAGTCTGGTGTCACCGGAACATTTTAAAAAATATAGAACTTATTGATATTTCGAGGTTTTGTATTGATAAACACTTTGAAGCTTGTGCTGTTCTCTGGAAACCCGACTCACACAACTCAATTTCAATTTTAATTGTTATTGTTTATAGATCACCTTGTTCGAATTTCAAACTCTTCTGTGAGAATGCTACATCAATGTTAGAATTTGCTTTTAAACCAGAATATCATCTAATATTCTGTGGAGATTTTAACTTTGATCCTTCACGTGACTCAAATGAATATAATTCTTTCTTTGACATTTTAGCTACCTACAACACTGAAAATATAGTTACAGTTCCAACAAGGGGTCGCTATATTTTAGATCATTGTTTTACAGATATTGCTCACTGTGTCACTGCTGTAGAAAATAACTTTATATCCGACCATAATACCATTTTGATAGATACTCACATTAATAACACTAAAGTAAATAATTCGACCCAATGCAAGAGAATTTTTAGCGATATTAATGTCAAGAATTTTTGTTGTGATATTGCTCGTGAATCGTGGTCTGATGTGTATATGAAATCAATTACTGATGATGCTTTTCAATCTTTTCTTGATATATTCATGTATTATTTTAATATCCATTTTCCATTGCAGAAAATCACTTCTAAGAAAGTTAATGAAAAAGGCTGGGTGGACTCTAATATAACAGATTCGAGCAATGATCTAAAATCACTATTTCATTTAAAAAATGAATTTCCTATTTTAGTTCCTTATTACAAAACTGCTAAGAAGAAACATTCGCTTTTGGTAGCACATACTAAAAAAACCCTTTTCCAAAATAAAATCGTAAACTCTGATAACATGTCGAAGAGTGCCTGGAGCATCATTAATTCAAAAAGTAAAAACAAGGTGGATTCAAACTTGGAAATTTCTGATAACAATGGAACTACTGACAATCCTAAATTAATCGCCAACCTTTTTAACAATTTTTTTAGGGACGCACCCCTTAACATTTTAAAACGCATTCCTGCAGTCAATGCAATTGATATTGGTCACAGAAACAAAGATAACAGTGTCTGTAACTTATTTCTATAACCTTTTCACAAAATGAATTATTTAATATAATTATGACCAGAATGAAAAATAAAAAATCATCCGGGCCGGATAATGTGCCGAACTCGATAATCAGAACTGTAGCTTATGTTATTGCTAAACCTTTAACCTATGTAATCAATCTATCATTTGAAACTGGTTGTTTTCCTCACACTTTAAAAACAAATAAGATAATTCCTATTCACAAGAAAGTTAATAAAACAGATATGAATAATTACAGACCTGTAGCCCTAACCTCTGGCTTCTCTAAGATATTTCAATATAGTTTTTTGAACCTTTTCTCACTAAAACCTGTGCTATCTCTGATGAACAATTCGGTTCTAGAGCAAATCGTTCAACTACCAGTGCTTTACACGTTCTTTTTACAGAAATTTTTCAATTTCTAAATGAAGGAGAATATCCGGTAGGTATTTTCTGTGACCTTAGCAAGGCATTTGATTGTGTGGACCATGCACTGTTATTAGACAAACTTGCGCGTATAGGTATACGAGGGGTTGCGGCTAAATGGATCTCTACTTTTTTGACTAGAAGACAACAGTTTGTTTCTGTCAATTATTCAGACGATTCATTTTTTGAAGATACCGTAGTTTCTGACTATCTAGAAATCGACGTTGGCCTGCCGCAAGGTACTGTGCTTGCTCCTGTGTTGTTTATAATTTATAATAATGACTTGACTGAAGTTCTCACTGAGGATTGCATACCCATCTTGTATGTTGACGATACTACTTTGATTATTTCTGATAAAAATAAGGATAGTTTGATTGATAAATGCAATCAAAATGTTGGTTTTTTATCATTGTGGTGTTATGAAAACAATCTTTTTTTAAACGACAGTAAAACTAGAATCCTTCATTTCCATACACAACAAAATATTAGTAATCAACAACTTAGTATTAAATTTGGTGACTTAACTAAGAATAACAATGATTCAGTGAGAGTTCTAGGACTGTTAGTCAAGGATAACTTGGATTGGAAACCTCACTGTGAGGAAGTAGTTTGTAAGCTAAACTCTGTTTGCTATCAAATACGACATTTAAAACAATATTTGACTTTCAGTCAGCTTTGTATGTTTTACTATGCGTGTGTAGAGTCTAGATTGAGATATGGAATTTGTTTCTGGGGCCCTTCGAATGTTTCACACAGTGTTTTTATATGTCAGAAAAGAATTATAAGATGTATGGTTGGTGCTAAATATAATGTTTCTTGTAGAGATTTTTTCAAAAAACACAATTTTCTTACACTCACTAGCATATATATTTATGAAATTTGTCTTTTGATTTTTAAGAACAAACTAACTTATCCTCTAATTGAAAACATCCATGATCACAATACTCGCAGCAAAAACAATTTTTATATTCCTAAATCGAAGTTAAAAGTCGTTAAAAGCTCTCCTGATAAATTTGGTTTAGAAATATTTAATGAACTACCGGATTCATTGAAAATGGAAAATATCGAGAGAAAGTTAAAAAAAAATCTAAAGCTATTCCTTCTACAGCATTGCTTTTATTCAATTAATGAATTTATGTCTTTGTAGTTTTATTTTAAGTTTTATTTTTTGCTTTTGATGTACCATATTATTTACCTCTCTTTTTTGCTTTGACGTTTCTATACACATTGTACTGTCTTCAGAATTAAATAAATTATAATTATTATTATTATTATTATTAAGCTACAACTTTATATATATATATATATATATATATATTTATTCCAACACAACATCTCATCATCCCACGGCTAGTTGGTTGCTATGGGAACAGTAGGTAATCATTCTCATGCTACCTGAACTTATGCGCATAGTTCCAAGATCGCCATGTATAGTGCACTTTCAACTCAGTCGATCTCAATGGAAATAGGATATGAGCATCTTGTCAGTACTATCATCTTGAATACTGTTTTCTAATATTCTACGTTCAATCGTTTTGGATTTATATGGAAAATTGAAAAATGCTTCGAGTAAACTGCACTCCCGGCTTAGCCGATCACAATCATGATGCAAGGTGTACAACTTGATGCTATAAAAGTGCTCAATACGAAATCTCAATAATGTACAAGTAAGTCACGTGATGTTCACGTCAGATTATTTTTGTTCATTTGACATTTCTTTATAACAAAATCTATGATTTGAACAAAAAAAAGGGTTTTCGAAAACTTGGAATCTCACGAATCGCAAAGAAATATTTTATCTCCAAAAGATATTTGACCACAAAGTATAACTACTTTTCTCAAAATTAGACTTGTAAATTTCGATATAGAATAGAAAATGTGTAAGAAGACATCAGAGAAGTACCTAAAATATCGAGAATTTTGAGCCTTGAATCCCTTGACCGATGTCGGAAGAAGGTATTTATTCAAATACATTGACTTTTCATATAATATAAATATTACACTTTCGAAAGTGCACAGGGAGGGTTATTAACGGAGTATTGATAAATAAGAATCAATAACTTTTGCACAGCACTCTGAAGAATTATGTCCCCTATTAGTCTACCAAATTTTGTCCGAAGAAACTGGATAGTCTCTGAGAAATTGATATTTTCAGCACTAATTATTTCTTTCCTCGAAATTGTCGTGTTCAATTTCCTGAGAATTTTTATTTGATAACTGCAAGTATAGTGCCAAGTATATATTTTCTCCAGGTAAGTATCTATCAAAGTTTCTGAGAGATAGGATTTGCATGCTAATGTCATACTTTATTGCAGACATAATGAGACCTCGACAAATTATTTTACTCTCAATATACACGCCACTGAGAACTAGGTTATTTAATATAAGAAATAATTCATCAAACATATTGCTACAGGATTAATCCATCCAAATTACGCGCTAAAATAGTTCTTCCGGACGATGTTCCACCTCAAATAATAATTTAAAATCGGTTCGGTAACTATGAATGAAACTTTCGTGAAATAATTTATTAGATGTTGTTTAATATTGATTTAGTTCTTGATAATCACATGAATGAAGTTTTTGATATCGCACATTGTTGGAGGTATAAAAGTATCAAACATTCAATATCCAAATTTGAATATCTCTGCATCTAAACGGACGAAGTCTTTCATTTTAGCACTATTCGTTTCAAAACTATCTAAATAATAAACAGACGGGATTATGAGAAAATCGTGAGAAAGTGCATTTTGGTTAACAACTATCTCAATATATACTATTGAATACACTAGAATAGATTGAGGTGTTAAATGAATCTTTAGAAGACTTTAGTCAAATCAGATAAAATTGCTGGAAGACTATTAATATTCATATCTGACTCATCACTTGACTTGAAAATTCCGCATATAATTGTCAATTTCAATTAATTTGGGTGAGTTCTGTGGGAAATATATGAATGATATAAAACGAATAATGGTTCAACTAAGAGATTCTCACATCCGCCAAGAATATGAGCCAGAGAAAAAGGCCAGGATTTGGAGATGGCTTCAAAGTATTGATGACATTCAGAATGTCACACCAAATTGCCTTTCTGGAGCTGAGGACTATTGATTTGCGAATCGCATCTTCCTTCTGCCACTGGCAGCTCATATTTTTCTCCGTTCAGTAGATATTCACGCTTGCTCATGGTGTTTTTCTTGAACGGGTACTCTCTTTTGTATTGCTGCATTTGACACGCCAACGACTGTTGTGGCACTTGCTAAATTTATAGTGCTCGCAAGCCCTTCACTATATTAGACGTCTTCTTGAGAGCCAACCCAATGGAAGTGCTCCCGAAATTTTTCAATAATCTTTCTATCAGATTTATATTGCTGTGTCTTTTTTCTAATTCTTTATTTGATATTTCTTTACATTGATTATCTCAAAGTATGATTTATTTCGACAAGGTGATACAAGCATCTATCAATACAGAGACATATAGAAATGTCTTGAATATAGACATGGGAAATATTTTTTATCAATTATAACGCATCATAAAATAAATATCAAGACTATTGTGATAGTCCAAGTAGATATAGCACATCTAATATAATAAGTAAAAATATTCACAGAATTAGACTAGCAAGAATGACACCTACTAATACTGTCATGCTGCTGGTCCGACTCTAGATTTAATTGCAGGAATCGTCAGTTTTCTCTCTCACACATCTTAAGCGTTTATGAGTGCCAGGAAGAAAAAAGACAGAATTCCATCCAAATGCCAATATTTGGTAAACAATCTTGAAAAAACCATGAAATGGCGCTCATAAATATCATAAAGTTGATTGAGATTGATGATTTTTCTCAACTCTAATTTGTTTAGTGGTATCAAGCATAGGAAATTCTGTCGAGATGAGTTTTTCAGAATCAATATGAAACAGATGTCTGTGTGGACACCAAAACATCGTCCAAGGGTGAAAGAATCACGTGTGGCTGGGATAATTATATTGTTTCTCAATATTTGGTCACACTTAACTTTCAAGTGTGAATGTGACGGATTTTATTAAGTATTCTCGATTCAGTTTTTCGGGTAATAGAATAAGTAGACTTTTTGAATTTGTCTAGCTTTTGGTATATTTTCATACCTCTATCAGAACAAATTCGTAAGGCATCTAAAATCAGTCAGAATAATAATAATGTTAATTTGGATCACCAACATAGATACAATCAGTGTAATGAATAATTCAAAACTAGAACCAAATTGAAAATAATAATAAAAACTGTGATAACTTATATAATCAGTCAAAATATGATTATGACTGATTATATATATTTTCACAGTCTTATTATAGAATGCCTATGATTACTGGTTGAAATTGCAGTACTCATTTCTGTTACACCCCATGTATATTTGTATTTTGACGGTGTTACGGTTGTGGGCGGCCACAGATTCTATTATATTGTGCAATAAGTGCGGCAAGTTGTGAAGTTGAGCGCACAAACAAATTAGGTGCACTCAGTTTTGCTCTCTCGGGCAATTGACAACAACGTACGAGTAATCGATACCAATTTTTACTACGAATGCGGCATAACTACTATCTTGCGCTTGTTTTTCTGGGCGGTAAATGGTTCACTTGTCGCAGACAGATTATACTTAACGTACGCAAAAGGCAAAGAGAAATTCACTGCCCAAAGAAAACGTGCGCAAAATCGTACTTATCCCGCATGAGTAATAAAAAATCAATTTTGAAACTTGTTGAGGTATTTTCATTCATATTCCAATATTTCGTGCATTTTTTCACACTTCTATAGGGATAGCTACAAAATGACGCTCATATAATTGGTTTTTTCTTATTATTTCAGGATCTAGAAGATTTTATAAGTGGTGGCGGAGAAAATGGATTCATCTATGTAAGCATGGGATCATCAGTGAAAGCTGACAACATGCCTGAGTATTTACGCTTACTATTTATTCGGGTATTTGAACAACTACCATATAGAATATTGTGGAAATGGGAGTCCGGGATGATTGATCTTCCTACCAATGTTAAGATCAGTCGCTGGCTGCCGCAACAAGACTTGTTAGGTGAGTTTTATTGTACAAATCATGCATCATTTTGTGCTTCTAGAACTGTACATATGCTAGTTAACAATTCTCCACGAAATGATTATTAAATAAAATTCACAAAATAGTTTCATGCCTCCAAATTAACGTTCGTGCACATAGGGTAACGACTGTTTGTCCTTCTTGAAATATATTGTAGAATAAATTCGGAATGTATACTAGCGTTATTTTCCAAAAAATATACTCAAAAAATTCAATAATGCGCATTTCGCCTGACAAATTTATTGGAAAAAATACACTGACAACAAGAACAATGAGTATCATAATTCTTGAGTGCAGAAAAAAAAAATCAGGGTCATTTAAAATCTTTTTTCCATAGAACAAAAATTTATAACGTACTCAGCTCATCGCTCAAAATAAGATATTCTAACGTATATTGCGATATTGTAATGAATCTTGAGAGCTGGTCAACAAGCTCTTTTCTAATAAAGTAGTCATTTACCAGAAAAACACCTAAAAGCTCAGTGTGCCATCATGAAATACTACAAGATTCGATGTGCGGAATAAATTCATATTATTCTATATCAATATACAGAACAGAGTATGAATAGGAGAGCTCTAACGTTATGAATTTCATCCACAATCATCATAGTTCTTAGACAATTTCTAGCCTTTTAGACGTTGGGAAGTATGTAATTTCTACCTGCAATTACTATCGCATGGGTCGAGAGCGAAATTTCCATCTCTTGGGAGGGGAATTTCGATAGGTACAGGGTTGCCTGGCATCTGTCATAAACCTTTGTTGGAGTGAAATAATTCGTGCGGTCGAAATTTCGATCATATGCATATAATAATTGGAATAAAACAATTGATATGGAGAAGAAGCAGATCTATGTTGTAATTTTTGGGTGAATTCACATATATTGGCCGGTTGCACCGCAGTTTCTCAAATTCTAGGTGTCACTCAACTTAACTATATCGTATCAAAATGCAGGTGTCAAATGTGTCTTCAACATTGCTGTCATCATTCAGATTCGATATTTTTCGTTCAGGAGAACGTTAAAATTCAAGCTAGAACGGTGCAACTGGCTATGAGTCTTATAAATTCATAAATCTGTAAATTATGAGCAAAATCGCAGTCAACATACATCTTAGCACCTTTGCTCATTTCGGGACGAGTATATTGCTCTATTTTACTATTATATCTCTTCGATAGCTGCCCTACTAACAATTCTGAAGAATACATACATATATATATATATATATATATAAATATATATATATATATATATATATATATATATATATATATATATATATATATATATATATATATATATATTTATATATATATATATATATATATATATATATATATATAGTGATAACTCATTGATCAAGCAAATGTCAAATTAGATTTTTCAAGACATTTTTGTTTCCATGGACTAACCTATTTTGTTGAAAAAATAACGAAATTGAATAAGCTATTTTACATTACTGTGGAGTAGTATTAATGTTGATCACATCAGCACTGAGTTATTAGGAATTACCGTTGATTGAAAATTACTGCACATACATTCATTGTAAGCTTGTGGCAGAAAAAATGGAACTGAATATTGATGTTCACATTTGAAATACGATTTTACCTTCTTATTTACTTGTATAAAGTAGAAGTAAGTATTGCGGAACTGACAAAATTTGTATGTTCAGTTTTTGATGAGAATAACCGTTCCGAGTATCCCTAAATTCATTTTGAATATTTTCGGCTTAACGTCGGTACATATGTGCGTATGTTCGTAATTCGCAAATCTCGCATTATGGTCGCAATCGTCTGTACTTGCAACTTTTCTTGAATTTTTCGCATGAATCCAGAATGATCAGCAGTAGGATACTGAATGCCAGTATTTGAGATTTCTGTAGCATTCAAATGGTTATCTCATATTTTTGTACCGATCGACTGAACCGGAAATGCACTTTATATAACAGACTTTTCGAACTCTCCGCATAGATTCAAAACAATCAGTCATCAGTTACACGACTCTTACGTATTCTAAACGATTCGTCGTAAAATCAATATCGTTTATAGTCAACGGTGTCATTTTTCATTTGACCAAAAGCGATTTTTATATCAATAATAGTCTAAGAGCCCGCTCAGAGATGTTACCTTGAATCGTTACACGGACTCTTACATATTCTAAACGATTCGTCGTGAAATCAATATCCTTTATAGTCAATCGTGTCATTGTTAACTTGGACAGAAGCGAATTTTATATCAATTATTCAGTATGGAAATTGGATGCACAAACAGCGTTTTTATCTTAGATATTTGGAAATTATACTGGAACGTGTATTATCAAGAGTTGAGAAAAAAACTCACGGTGCCAAGTCCTACTTTATCATAATCCCTGGTAACATGACTTCGAACAAGTTGGAAATATCGATAAGGTACCTTTTTCTATTAGACGAAGAAGTCCAAAAGAACCAACGGTGCCGACTCTCATGCTGCCAGAAGTCCTCTGCATCGTGCATCAAATCGGCACTCACGCGAGTTTAATTTCAAAATAATTTGAAATTGTATTAATTTATTCTTGATACAACAGTATTCAAAACAATAAATTCAAATCATGAACATTTTATTCATTGAATAAAAAGTTGAATGTACAATTCGAAATGGCTGCATTCTGGAAATTAGAGCCTGCATCGGTCAATGCAGACTTAATATCAGTATTTACTTCACAATTTATATCATTTTCACATTTTTGTAGTGCTGATTCGGAATCGCTTCGGGCTTTATTATTGGTTGAATCTTGAATATTTGATCCTGCATCGGTCAATGCCGAATCAACTTCAGCATTTATGTTGATAACGTAGGACAAAAATTCTTAGAACTCATTTTTTGATAAATATATTTTTAAAGGTTGTTGGAGGATCCGGTGTGGCAATAGGTTGAATTTGAAATGAGGCCTCAAGCGATACAAATATTCAAATGTTATTCATTTGAAAATAACTTAGGACGTTTCAAGAGTCCTACTGCTCTCATCATCAGCTAAATAGGAGTAATACATAATCTTTATCTAATGCGTGAATGGCATGAAAATATTCAATGGAATTGCCGCAAAGTGCAACGCAAATCCATAGTCAGGGCCACATCCGAGGCAGTAATCACATCTTGACGGTGGGCGAACAACTGTTTTTCTGCGACTGATTATTTTGAATTTACGAGAAAAATTCGAAAAGTCTGTAATATGGAGTGCACTTCCGGCTTAGTCGATTGGAACGAAAATAGGAGATGATCATTTGGATACTACAGCAATTTCGAATACTGAATTCCAGTATCTCACGACTAATCATTCTAGATTTATGCGGGAGACTCGAAAAAAATATCAGGTAAAGTGCACTTCCAGTACAGACGATTGCAAACATAATGCGAGGTGCACATCAAGATCCTAGATCCTATACACTTGTCGGTTCCACAATATTTTCTTGTACTTTCAGACCGTCAGATAGTCGTGGATTTCAGTGCCTTATTCTGTTTTTCATGCCTTCAAGAGGTTTGATAAGTATGTATATTTGGAGTTCAATAATGCTGAAGTTATTTCAAATTTGTATGATAAAGCATGTTCCGATCCAATTTTGTCGCTTTTGTCATGCTTACGAAATGAAATTTAGGGAAGAGTATTTTGAATAAAATGTCAAACAGAATTAAAAAATTGACAACATGTTATCATTGCCTACCTTATCATTTCAATTGAACTGATTGTTATATAAGGCAAATTCCAAATGTCTGTTGAACTCATAGCCTGCACTTCCAGCTTGGACGAATGAGACAAAAATAGTAGATAACTATTTTGATGCTACAACAAGTTCAAACACTGAATTTTAATATGCTATGGCTGATCATTCTAGATTTATGCAAAAATTTTGAAACAGTTTCAAGTGAAGTGCACTTCTGGCATGGCCGATTCATACAATAATAGCAGATAATCATTCTTATACAACATCAAGGTCAAATACTGAATTTCAACATCCTACGGTTTCAAGTAAAGTGCACTTTCAGTACAGACGACTGGAACCATAATGCGAGATGCATAACTAGACCCTATACCAGTCTTCAATACAAAATTTCATCATTCTCCCATCAACCAGTTTTGAGATTTGAGAGTTACGCACGCATGCACGCACGAAAAAACGAACGTACGTGCCGACATCAAGCAAAAAATAGTCAGAATGGATTCAGGGATGCTCAAAACGGACATTTTCATCAAAATCTCGATAGATGAATTTTGTTGATTTCACAATACTTTCTAGCCGCAAGTACACTTTAATTGACAGTCTTTTAGAAATTTTCGCATGAATTCGGAGCGATCGGCCATAGAATATGGAAATCCAATATTTCAGTCTTCTGTAGCATCTGAATAATTATCTACTATTCTTATAAAACATCGCCTGAAGTAGACTAAGTCGATCTTGACATGATATGAGCAACTAGATGAAACAGTTGTTGTGAATATGAATTCTAACATTCCACGTTCTTCCATTTTGGGGATTTTGGGGTTATGCGAATACTTCAAATAATGTTTCGAGTTAAGTGCACTTCTGGTACAGATGATTCCAATCATAATGTAAGGTGTACAACTAGATGCTATAATAGTGCTTAATACATGATTTCAATACTCTACGACTGATAGTAATGAATTTATGCGGAAAATTCGATGAGTCGGTTACATGAAGTGCACTTCTGGCTCAGCCGATTGATACATGAATATGAGATAACTATTGACCATTGAGATATTACAACAATTTCGAGTACTGAAGTTTGGAACTTGAAACAAGGTTCAAATAAAGTGCATTTTCCGTATAGTCGATTGCAACCATGATGCGAGATGCACAACTAGATTCTAGACCAGTCCTAAATACGGAATTTCAACATTATACGTTCGACGGGTTCTGAGATTTGCGAGTTACGAACGCTCATACACACATACGTACATACATACTTACATTGGTGCCGACATCAAACCGAAAATAATCAAATTGGACTCAGGGATGTTGTTCCCATCAAAATCTCGGAATGTGAATTTTGTCGGTTTCACAATACTCACTTGCACAAAGTACAAGTGAGTGAAAATTGATAAAATATTCTTGAAGCTTGGAATTTCATCTTCAATTCTATATCTTGATAATTTTTTCTTGAACTTGACCTCAAATTGTACGAATTAGATTCAGCAAAGAAGATACATCTTATATATTTCTTACATTAAAAATTACTCAAATATGCCAAATTGTGTCAATTTCTAAATTAGTACACGTCATGAAGTGTATTTTAAACTTTATTTATTTTAATAGATGAGTTCTATTGAACCAGACAATGTTAATCCTTCCAAATATTTTTACATCGAAGGTAAGATTATAATCATGATAAATGTACAAGGAGTTTTTTTCATGCGTCTATTAATAAATATCTCTCATTCTATAAAAATCAGTGAGAATTCTGGGAAATTTAACTTCCTGTCAAATTGACTATGAAAAAAAAGCTCATTGAAAACTGAAGGCTTCCTGAGCAATATCAGGATCTCTTCTTTGTAATTTCTTTGTTGATCGCGTACATTTTGTGCAAAGATACTCTAGTTTTCTTTTAATGCCTTGCTTGAATATTTGTATTTACCGGCTTGGTGCGCGCAGAGTTTTCGAATTCGCTCTCCTTTTTTTAGACAATCAAAACGGTATTTCTCGCACTTCTTTTGCGGCCATGAAATTTCACTTTTTTGTATACATTTGTCATATATCACTTCTTGAGACTGATTTGTCGAATACTATTTTTTTGGACCATTCTGTCAACAAATAATTCAGAAACACTTCATGCCTACATTCAGCTTGATAAAATCTAGTAAACAGTTTTCGCCGAAATACAATATTATATTCCTTCGTCAACCTCTATATTTCTTGCAATTCAAATATAAATACGCATTTTTGACAACTGGATAGGACACAATAAAATAAAACAGTAAGGATTTACAATTGCAATGTTTTAGAAATGAATAGATAGAATTCACTATATTGAACATAGAAAGAATTAATTCGTTTTTTTCGAATGGAAAATAAAAAATTAAGATCAACTGTGACCACACTGTCTACTCCGACCATAAATTTCATGGCCAGTTTCATCGCTGTTACAGAAACTTGGAAAGTCACATCGATTAATTGCTTATTTCAAAGTGAAAGCTGTCATTGTCAAAGTGACAGCTGTCATTGTCAAAATCACAACTGTCATGGTCAAAGTAACAGCTGTCATTATGAAAGTGACAGATAGCGATTATATTTCAGTTCTTACATAAAATAAGTATTCTTGAGAGTGAAGACCTCTTTACTAGATTTTCGGAGTCTTTTATTCATTGGAACATACAGTTTCGACATTCGATCGCCGGTAGTGTAATTTGTAAATGATATCATAGATGCCACTTATTATTATTTATTCTTTACATCTACTAAGCTTATCTCCTCGAGAGCTCAAATTTGGTACCAAACAAGACACAATTTGAATTATTCGTGAAAAAAACAGTAGACAATCGTTTAAATATCCTTTTTGTCACTTCTATTAGAAATGACTTCACAAGAACTTCAATTTGATACCAAACACGATCAAGCCAAATCACTTATTTCAAAAAAACAATTGATGAACGTTCGCATTTGATGTCAAAATATTGGAGATAATAATCTTAATTTCACATTATTATTTCCCTGTTTCAGAGAGATGGAACAAGTTTCATAGTAATTTCAATTTTGATAATAACAAAAGGACCATCGATAATTTTGAGAAATGTTCTCTGTAAATGTTATGCCAATCTTTCAAGGAATAATTCTAGATATTTCATATTTTATGATAAATACTAACGTTTGTAAAATAAACGCAAAAAGCTTCAAAGTTTCAATTGTGAAGTTCCAGTATCAATGATCGGAAAAAGCTCATCTACGAACTTGAACCCAGTCTTTTGATGGAAAACTTGAATATAAAATTTCAGTCGGAAATTCGTACGCGTTCTCAAATTATCGTGCTTTCAGACAAACCGACTATTTTTAAATCATGTTTTTTGGGCTCAGTAGGGTCTAAGAGGTGAACATACATCAAAATATCGAACTGTCAAAAAATCACGACCAGAATACTTTCCCTAATAAATATGGGTCGGGAGAGTAAAAATTGCAAACTATGAAAAATTTATAGTTTTTCCAGGAAATTGATATATTTCATATATATTTTGCACAAATTCAATCAGTTTTCAAACTTATTGCTAAGTGTTTAAATTCGAATTTCAATATTTCTTGTACAATTTTGTCACTCCTTATACTGATAATAATATCATTCTTATTATAAGGACAAGTAATGTTTTTGGACCGATAAAAATCTTAAAAGTACTATAAAACAGCTGTCTGTATTGCGTAAAATTATTTCAACCTTGGACTATGTTTCGGTCTCAACACAAAAAGCGGTTCTTTCAAGCATGAAGAAAAATTTTGATTCAAAAACATTGCTCTTCTACATATCAGTGTGCCAATAACTCTCCTCTCCTGAAGAATTGTCAAAACTGAACAATGATTTTCTCACCATTGGTTCAACAAATTAATTTTGTAAAATTTTGTCATATTCTAGCGTCCTGATGAATATTGGAATAAATCGAAAGCTTGACTACTTCAAAATAGAACTATTTTATTTTTGGCCACAGAAAACTGACTGCTCCGCCGACAGAAAAAACTTTTGTCCCCTTAACTGATCTGCAGTTGCGATGAAACTTAATATCCATTCATAGTTTGACAAGATGTTCTCGTACATATAATGACTTGGCCATTTGAGAACCTTCTGCCACTCGTTCCTACGAGATACTCATGATATCAACTTTCATATGGCCAAACGGCAGGAGCAAGAGAAACGTGAACAATTGATATAATTTTTTTGCACAGTCGAGCCCTCATTCTCAACTCTTGGGTGAATGGAATACTCCTGCCCATCGTTCTCCGCCACTTTCCCTCCCAAATTTCATCTCGTAAGCATGACAGAAGCGACAAAATAGGATCAGAGCATGTTTTCTTATAATAATAATAATAATAATAATAATAAGTCAGCACTGTAGGCTAAGTTGACCCACGGCTTGTTGCACGATTGTTCTCCACTATAAGCGATTTTGTGCCTTTTGGTCCCAGTCTTTGATTTCCAATTGCTTTACATCCTGTTGGACGGCATCAGCCCATCTCCCTTTCGGTCTGCCTTGACCTCGTCTACCAGTATACAAATTTAAATTAAACTTTTTGAATTTACTCTTCAGCTGAGACTGCTCAATAAGTGTCAACTTCAAATTTCATGATAATAAGTAGTGCTACGCAGATATTCACATTCAGAATCTAATTCGAATGTTTTATTGTTAGAATTACATTTTATCATTCTAAGGCCCGGTTTTCCCATCTCCAAATAACTTTATTTCCCAGATAATTACTATGATAGCAATTACTGCAACGGTCGTTGCTGTGGACATTATTCATCGAATATAATTATTCGTTGTTGGGATGACTGGACCTAACATGCATAAATGATAAGTATAAGGTTTTGAAAAAAATTTGTTGTGAGACTGGAACATCGCTCATGGAACAAGATTATTGAGAGATTATGATGCTTTGTCAATACTGTTGCATACTTGACTATTTAAAAATTAAGTATTCATAATAGAATTGAGATTTTGAGCTTCAAAATAAATTGAGAAAATCAAGTGGTATCATCGAAAATGAAGATTGAAGACGATAGTTTCATCATGATACGTGATTTTCAATGCAAAGCTCCGAATACTATCACATTGGTCTCTGAAGCACTTCAATAAGGAGTCATAGAATTGTTAAATATGTGGAAGCACCTGAAAGTATGTTTGGAAGAATCTTGAAAATATCGGTATTGATTTAAAGATAGTAGACAGGAACAAATAGTTCTCATGACTTCTCCAGTTACTTTATTTCTCATATTTCATACTTATGAGGGAAGAATTCATGTATTTTTCTCTCATTTCTTTTAACCTCTAGATGTAAGAGCCTATTGTGATCTCAATAAGTTGTTTCATTATTTTGCAGGTCATAGAAAAATTCGAGCCTTCATTACTCACGGTGGTTTACTCAGTATGTTCGAAACAGTTTACCATGGTGTTCCTGTTGTCACAATGCCTGTTTTTTGTGATCATGATGCTAATGCTGCCAAAGCAGAGCTTGATGGCTATGCCATCAAGCTAGAATTGCGGACTATCACTGCAGAAGAGTTGCTCTGGTCTATCAAGAAAGTAATTCATGATCCAAAATATTCAGCTGAAGTCAAACGAAGACAAATTCTGCTGAGAGATCAGAAAGAATCTCCCTTAGAAAGAGCAGTATACTGGACTGAATATGTACTAAGACATAATGGAGCTTATCATCTTCAATCTCCAGCAAGAAATCTAAATATTCTACAATATTATTTAGTAGATATTGTTGCATTTTTAATTGCCTCAAGTATTATTGTGCTGGTTGTTGGATTTTTTATGCTGAAATTTTCATTCAATTGGTTGACATGTGGTACTAATATAGAAGTGAGTGCTGCAGAAGAGAAGAATAAAATCGAGTAATAATTGACTATAAATGTGCCTTCAGTGGGTCATATATTGGTACATTATGTATTTAAGAATAAGATGACATCAAAGTACAAACTATTATTGTATAATTTCAACATTCATGCTTTGCTCCTGATGATGATATATGTGAGAACAATGCTGTGTGTATAGAATAATAAAAAAACTTTTCTCGTTAAATTATTGAACAGTTCATTATTATTTGATGTCGTAGATGATGACGGATGATTCTATTCAGACAATAGGATTCATGGAAAATGTTGCCAAGACGAGTGGCTTGTACTGTCCAAAAGTTATCAGATCTCATGTAGAGCCAAGTTTCTAACATTACACGTCCCAACTCTACAAGACCCAACTTCGCAAACTCCAAGCCTCAGTCAAAATACGAGAGCTATTGTATAACAGAGAAGTAATGAATAGTGAATAAATTTTCCGCCTTATGTCCATGTGACTGTAGCGAAATGACCAAGCCACATATTTTGACAAAAGTGTAGTGTTTGCGGAACTAGGGCTTGTAGATTTAGGACGTGTAGTGTTGAAAACTTTGCTCTACATGATATCTGATAACTTTTTGACAGTGCGAGTCACTTGTTTCGGCAACATTCTACATGAAAATGTTTTTAGTGCGATTCCCCTTTTTTTGTAGGTTGATCATAACAAAACATTTCCATTTTATTCATTTTTTATCAGTTTTTTGACCTCTAGCATCAAAATTTGCGAGAATATCATACAAAATTCCATCCCTTAATTCGAAAGGTCAGGGAGTGAATGTTCAAAATTTTAGAATTTCATTGTTGTTTGTGTACTAGTACTAGCTGGCATACCAAAGTTTAGCTTTTTAGGACTTTAGGCAGTACATTAAACATTTTGATGATCAATAGTGAGCGAGTCAGTGACGGAATCGTGGGTTTTTAGATATCAATAAAATCTAAATTTTGAGAGCTATGTAATCGGAACCTCACAAAATTGATAATTTTATTATTGAAATCATATTCCAAGAATTTTGTTGATCTTGTATGATCCAAACCGAAGGTATGAGGGTTAAAAATATCGACATAGCTCTTCGAGAAATGGTAGGTAGTGCTCTTGCGCTCTGCTTGGCTCGTCTTGACGTGGGCACTGCCGTGCGTTCAAATAAAAAGCATGCCATGCATACATTATTCCAATACAGAAAATATTCTATGAAGGTGTTGCTATCGAAGAACGAGACGAATGCCATGAAACCGTTTGATTCAAATTCATACATAGCTTAACTCGATTCTCCCTTATCCAGACTCATCCTCGATCTCTAGACCACTCAATAAAAACTATCTACTGTTTAAAACAGTGCTGTGAGTCTCCTTCTGTGAGATTGTAAATAACACTTCTTCTTTTACAGCTACAAAGGACTGAAATCTTCTTGCTTCTGATGCAGATTTGACCTTGAAGAACAACAAGATCAGATAAATAGGTGAAAGGACAGATACTGAGATGCAGTACGTACTTGGCTAAAAACTTCTAGCCAAACAATGCACTGAGCACCGGTGCGTTTCAGTGATATGAAAAATCCATGAACTCTCTCTACACAATTCAATTGTGCTAGAGCCTCCAGGTAGTAATGCTGCTTGATCGTTCGATCTCTAGGTTTCCACGCACGATCACATGCATGTTAAAGGTCTCATGTGAAATTGGTTGCACGCTCTCCTCATCCATCCCAATAATTTCAACAATAGCATGAATACCTTACCTGTTACGTGCCAATTTGGCTTTTGGTTACTGTTTTTTGCTGGGTTAGATTCTAAAATATAAGTTGGGTTAGTTGGGTTCAATTTCATTCACTTATGTACTTACTTTTGGTTTAAGATATTTTTAGTTTTCAATTTAATAGTTTCATTCATATTTCAATCTTTAGATCCGTTTCTTTCTTTTCTTCAAGCTCAGTTTTTTTGGTTATACTAAAAGTGTGTTTTTGTTTACCTTCATCAATTAATTTTAGTTCAGGATTTTTGTTTCCAACTGTCGCCGTTGCAATGCGCGCGCTGCAGGCAGTGACGTTACGTTTTATTTTTTTGAATCTTAGTACGGGGGCGCTCGCTAAGGTTGTTTTTCTTAATGAAAAACGGTTAATTTTTAATGAAGTCAAACCGACCGGATTTGACCCTATTGAAGATAGTCAGCCTTAAGTCCTGGTATAGGACAGACGTACATTTATTTATTTGCTTTCTTTACCACCACAATTTTGGGGTTTATTCCAAAGTTTTTTTGCGTGTGCAAGCCCAAGTTGGCGATTCGTTTGGGATAAGCTGTGCTCCAGCCGAATATTTGGGGCAGTTTGGCTATTTGTTTTGTTCGGCGGAGCAGCCCACGTGTTGGAGATTATTTAAAATTGTAAGTGGATATTTTTCTTCGCTTTCGCTCACCACCTGCGATTTGTCGTCGTCCGAAATCAAAGCACAACACTGTGGGAGTACCTCACTTCCACCCTGGCTTTCCCGATCATCCGGAATCCAGCCAATTAGATCCGAGGCTAAGATCCAGACGCCAGGCAGACGAGTCAATTGGATCTCCAGTGACGTCACCAGCTAAGTGGTCCAGTTTCATTCAATTTGTTATTCAGACTTTTTTTGTTGGTGCTAATTAAGTCATTAGACACCTCGTGGCTTCACCACGACTTTTGTTTACTTTTTTTACTGTGTAATTTTGCGGTGGGCATTCGTCGTTGCCTATTTCTTTTTTATGCTTTTTCTGTTTACGTCATAAACGCTACGTCCCGTTGTGAACCAGGTCGATCGATCTAGGGCCTGCTTTTCATTATTTTGTACTTTTTCTGGAGTAGGTTTATAGACGTATTTGTTCAGTTGAGACTTGTTGAGTCTGCGTAGGGACGCGAATCGCCGCCATTTTGTTTACACTAATTCATTTGACCTTTTTGTCATTTCAATATTCTCCTTACTTTTATCTTTTGTAAATTATTTCATTTTGTTTTGAATCAACTTTATTAAATACTCACTTCTTTGGGTAAATTTCTGATTATCATTTATTTTGTGGAAAAGAATACCTACCACTCTAATTTTCAGATAGTGATTTTATTTAGTGTTTTTTTTTACAGCTGGTGAGTGAGTATCGCTGTTAGAGATATTGTTCTATTTTATGTTCTGCGGCATCTTGATCGACGCCGAAAGATCTAATTATCCTAACACCCAATATTCTACCCGTCCATCCTACCATCTTTTTTTTCACAGGTACTTTCGCAGTTGTGTGCCTGAGGACGGAAAAATTTACAATTGCGTGGCGCCCTTATTTTCTGTTTTATTTAGAGTTAGCTTACGTAGCGTCCAGTAGATTTGTTTCAATAAGGTTTATATTTTTGAAAGCTAACCTCACAACTACCCAGTCCGGCCCTGGGAATATTTTGATTTCTATTTTTGGTTACTGAGCTAGGTCGTTATAAAGTTAGAGTTGGCGGAAATTTTCGATTAGTTCATTTAGTGCCGCAACTAAGTTTTGAGTGTAATAAATGGGCGCGCAACGTGGGGCCGATTTGTTTTTTTGTTTAGGACGTTATATACCGTCGTCGATCAATCGTATAAAATTACCAACTTTTTTAATATTTGAATCAGTTTTGACATAGATAGGCGTTCGTCGATCTCAATGGTTTCTCGGCAATTTTCAAAATGCTCAAATCATTTGAGAACCCTCAAACTTGATGAACATTCGTGGCTATTTGATTTTGTTGATAATTCTCAAGTTTAAGTTGCGGTCTCATCAAGTGTCATGTGAAACTAAGTTATTCGTTGTTCCATTGGGACATAAAACTTCTTTATGGAAACAAAGAAAAAAATATCTCACGTTGAAGGAAATCACGGCCAGATTGATATGTCCATTGACGCGAAAAAGGCGGCAACCGAAAGTAGAGTTTTTGTGCTACAACATAGTCCATCGTACCACGAAGTGATCTTCAGGCGATGATTAGCAGACTACGCAAAAGTTTTCAAAAAATTATTAATTAAGATCGCGAGCGCGATTTGAAGACATTTTATGACTAGGAATAGAAATAATTGTCAACCAATAAGTATTGTAGCAAGCAACATATTGAAAATAATGATTAGGCTTGCAAGGGCGATTTGAAGACATTCTTTTTGAATGAATAGAATCAATTATCAAGTTAACTCGAACTGTAGTAAGGGAATGGTTCAGATTTGTTATTCCTTAGATTAATCAGGTATTCGTCTCTCCAGTATATTCTCATAGGTTGTTGACTAATGGAAATACCAGCATCCAAAATATTCCATTCCAATAACTTCTGGCTAAAATTAGTGAATTTGCGCGGTTTCAAACACTTTTTATTAGACTCAAGAATTGAAAAATCGTGTTATTGATCAATGCGTATTTCTAGCAGTTCAGTTCATAGATGTCGCGAATCACTATCTCTCATAATCACTGAGGTTGAATCAAGCAGTTTGAATAAATCTATATAACAGTAGCTTTTATTTTGTACCAGTTTCAAGTCATAACTATCTCATACATAACTTGTGCACGTACATATCCAAAATGATAACTTAATCTTGACTATCCAGTTATTGATTGATAGGAGGTCATGTGCTGGAATCTTAAATAATAATCCAACCATTATCAGAGTTATATAAGAAAATATTCTTGGATATCTGGTTCAATTACCTCCAAAACTATAGATTCAAGAAAATGAGTATATACTGGCCTAGATTGATTATAAAAACTGAGTCTTTGTTCATTCTGATACAACCATCGAACACCGCATGTCGATAACTTATGTGACTCGCGAGATATTGAGATGAAAAGTTTCTACCCCAAAATCGGTACTAGCCCATATGAATTCGAAATTTGAGATATGAAATTCAATTACTCACATGCTACTCATCCTATGCAGCAATTTTAAAATCTCAATTATGCAGAGTTGAGCAGTAATTATATTTAGATTTTTTGATTTTTCACCTAAAACTGGGTGTATGTATGGAATAGTCGAGCAGTTTTTGTGTACTCACAGAGCAATAGCTCTCATTTAGTATCAGCTTCAAGTCTGTGAATGCCGTAGCTGCTGAGAACTCCGCGTCACGTCAGCCAGCCAGACAACCGAAATGAACATAATCACCCATCACTTTTTGCAGAAATGCACTGCAAATAGAGTTATTAATACTCGTGTTATCACTTTATTGTGAAAAGTTTTTTGGGGAAGAGGATTGAGTGGTAATTCAGCCTCTTAAACTGTCGTATTCAAACGTCTATCATTCAACGTTCTTGAAGAAGTTCACCAGGTGTTCAGTCATTATTCCACATCAGCGCTTGTATCGCAGTAAGTGCTTATTTCGTGATTACTATCCGGAAGTTGAATTGCATGAGATTTTTGGATTGTTGAGGTAGGAATATACTCTCTGTATTTTCTGATTATAGATGTCAGCAAAACACACACGGAAACAGCGTCGCGATGAGATTCAGGAAACACCTATGAAGAGGAAGCGTCAGCTGCTTGATTTCTATTCTGATTCTTCGGTGTCACCGTTGCTTTCACAGCAACTGACCGCACGTAGTTACAACGACGTCGACGACAACGCAGCTCCGGCAGGTAGCTAATACTTGGAGAACGGTTCCAGCAATTCGTATCGTAAGCATCAAGAATTGAACACATCCGAAAATGCTTTAAATGATGGTGAAAAGAGCTTGACGACATCCTGGTATGAGCTGTTGAAAAACATAAACAATATGAAACAGGGAAATTGGTAAGAACAAAGCTGTACAAAAAAATGTCGACATTTAGACACTATCGAATTTCCTCCCACAAAGACCACTAAGAAAATTGAAGAGTCATCTTGGTGATCTGAGCGCATTTTCGGCAGTTCTTGAATATTTTTTAGTTCAGAGATGTCGCAAATGACACAAGCACTGAGCTTAGTGTGAAACTGTATACTAGTCGTCTTTATCTGGTCTAATTTTGTTTTGAAGTAAATTAGGCAGCTATAATGGCGGGATAGACAAGAATTTGAATTCGACATTTTAGAAGGGAACAATTTATAGTCTCAAAAAACTTCAATGCTCTATATGAAGCCTGAAATTCAATATCGTAGGAATTGTATGTTTTTTATTATAAATTCAAATTCAAATTGAGTGAATTGAAAGGGCAACCTGTGCTACCGTGCGGCTTCAATGGTAACTAATATTTTTTCTGTGTCACTTCTCCAACATGGCAGTGAATACTCCCAGTTCTCCCTGAGTCTTACGTACATAGAATATTCTAATCTAATCTGCAATGTGTGCTCCGGTAAAGGGACACCCGAGAGCCCTTCTTCAAAGTGATGTGTGTGCCTAAGCTACGTTGTGAGAGACTGGCACTTGCTGCGCAACCGTAGTACAGCTACTCATCCAAAGGTGCCACTGCTGTCGCTTAATCACGTCCAGCGGAAGTTATTTCCGAAAGCATCTGTTGAGAGTTTGGGTGTATCTTAGAGGGAGGTAACGGAAGAACTCCGAGAAAACTCCTGCACACTGCACGAAACACATAGGGCCACCAGGTATTGGACACGGGGACAGTGTTATCACTGTGCCAGGCCGTGGCCCTACATAAAATAACGGAGTTGTGGCTATTTTTACAGGGACAAATTGCATACATTGAAAAAAAATTCTAATTCAATTCAATCTGAGCCTAGAAAAGATTCCCGAAAACCTCACTCACAATGTTCACGAAACCAAAACAAAATTCAATACAAGTACCTTGTATAGGATATGGTTTACTATAAGCATAGAATCAAAATAGATGACTCCAAAAGATGACTACTGTGTACCTAATGAAATTTGATCTTCTTTTGTTGTTCAATTATTGACAAAAAGAGCTCATTAAATATTGAGAAAATAATAAGTACTTTCAACGCCAGCCTCACTTATTCATGTGACACACAATTATTTAAAAATCTGAAGAGTGATATAACAAAATTGTTGGTGGAGAGCTTTGTCACATTAAAAATCGAGCTCTTATCTTCAATCGACACCAAAATTAATGTAATTGTGAAAAATGTGCCTCCATCATCTGATGTCACCAAATCATACTCCAATGTTGTTCGGAAGATTACTGCTCCTGTTCTCGTGAAGCCCAAAAATAAGTTGCAAAAACCAAACAAGAAATTTTTCAGTTCATCGATCCTGTTTCTTCTAATATTTCTTTATCTAATGTTGAATAAGGCAGCAATGGTTCGGTAAGCATAACTTGTGTTAATACAAATGAGCCAAGTGAATTAAGAAATCTGATTGGTACCAATTTGAGCAAAAATTACGATACTAGAGAATTACCCATACTGAACTCACGACTTAGAGTTGTAGGCATGACTGAGATGTTATCAACAGAGCAGTTCCAAAATTATTTGGTAAATCAAAATAAATCCTGTTTTGATGGTGATTACATTTGTGAGGTTCTCAAGTACGTGCCAATAAAAAAGAGAGATAACACCTATCAAGCCCTTTTACAAGTTGATCGGAATACCTATCATAAAATCATCTGATCTAATAAACTATTTATTGGGTATGACTATTGTCCTGTATATTATATCATCGAATTGCGCAAGTGTTATAAGTTTTGTGGCTTTCATCATTATGCTAATCAGTGCACAAATAATATTGTCTGCTCCAATTATAGTTACAATCATCTAGCCACAGAATGTGATATACCAGAGTCAAAATGGATCAACTGCTTGAAATCAAATGCGGTTTTCAAAACAAATATTGATGAAAGCCATAGTGCTTGGAATCCTGCCTGCCCCACTTTTGTTGAATCTCTTAAAAAACTTAAATCTGAAATACTGAGTAAATAGCAATCACAGAACAATAGCCAGGCCTGTATTTCCAGTTATCTTACATTTTATTAACAGAATATCCTAGGTATGATTGATAAAAATGACAAATTTCACTCCATATCTTCGTCCTTAGACTATGACATAATTGCTTTCACGGAAACATGGTTGAATAGTAGTGTATCTGATTCCGAACTCTGTGACAATATTTATAATATCTATAGGTCAGATCGTGACTTCAACGGATGCAAACTGTCTCTTGGAGATGGAGTTGCTCTTTTTGTGAATAAAAAAATCTCATCTTGTAATGTAGGCTTGTTGAGTTACTCTAGTATTCTTCCTATCAATGTGGATGTTACTTGTGCCAAAATAAGTCTTAAGCATAAATCTCTGTATACTTTCGTTCTTTACATATCACCAGCAACATCCACATCAAACTCTGTTATCATATTTGACTTTTTTGATAGCCTTCCTTTTTTACAGCATAATACTTTTTTGATACTTGGTGATTTCAATATTTCAGAACTAGTCTCTCAGTCAGAATTTCCCAAAGTTAATATATTTCACACATTCATAGAATTTCTTGGAGCTAAACAATATAATTCGATTGTTAACAAATACTCAAATATTTCGGACTTGATTATATCTAATTTGGATTGTTCTGTTTCTCATTCTACTGACCTAATTCTGGATGTTGAATATGATCCTCACCCAGCTCTTAGTTTCATGGTGAATGTCTCTGCTCAACATTGTCATAAAAGTCCTAACACATTCAATAGTTCCTCTTATAATTCAAGAAATGTAATTAAAACCACCTTTATGACTTGATTGGCAATTTTAATTGGAATTGCCTTGAAAAATTTGAAGATGTCAACTCAGCCTGCGATTTTTTTTATCATACTCTCTACTCTTTTTTTGACGAATGTGTTCCTTTAAAACGTCCTTTTAAGACTTGTTATCCATTTTGGTTTACTCGTGAAATCAAAGTCAAAATCAAACGTAAAGAACATTATCGCAAGCTGAGTAATAAACACAAAGATAATATGTACTATTTGGAAAATTATAGATTCATACGTGCTGAGTTGAAGAGGGATATTGAAAACGGATATGATAATCATGTTTTTATGATTGCGAAAATAGTATCGATAATGATCCCAGAAAATTCTGGGGCTTTGTAAATGCTGAAAGAAAGACATCAATATTACCACAGGGATTTAAAACTAATGATCGAGAATTCTCTAATCCTAATGACATTGCTGATGCTTTCGCATCCTTTTTCAAATCAGTTTACACGGATTCTTCCAATAATGTAACTCCTGGTAATCCATCTTCCGGTAGCGACTCAATTTTTCTGAATTATGTTTCTAGAGATGATATACAGTCATTAATTCGGTCATTGAAATCTAGTTTTTCTTGTGGTCCTCATAACATTCCTAGTTTCTATATCAAGGGCTGTGCTCATACCCTGTGGAATGCTCTTTATTTTATCCTCAATTTGTCGCTTAAAACTAATTGTTTGCCTGAAGCTTGAAAAACTACTCGCATCACTCCGATCCATAAAAATGGTGATAAAAGTCTTATCACTAATTATCGACCTATCGCTAACTTATCCAACTTCAGAAAGATATTTGAGAAATTGATATATCGTGCAATTTATTATGAAATTAAAAATAAAATAAGTCTTTCCCAGTCAGGTTTTATGCAGAAGAGGTCTACAACCAGCAACTTGATCTATTTCACCCATGCTGTTGCAAATGCATTGGACAATGAACAACAAGTAGACTGCATCTATATAGATTTTTCGAAGGCATTCGACAGAATAGATCACAGTATCTTGATCAGTGAGCTTAACTCTTTCTTCTTCTCCCCATCCTTATTATCCCTGCTCTCTTCTTACCTGGATCACCGCCAACTCTTCGTACAGTTTCTCGACCAAAAATCTGTGTCCTTCACTGCGACATCAGGTGTCCCGCAAGGGTCGAATCTAGGACCAATTTTATTCATTTTATTCATCAATGACATTACTGATATTTTACAATGTGACAATCTTTTATTTGCAGATGACCTGAAAATCTTCAATAAAATCTTAACTATTGACGACAGTGTCAAATTAGAGAATGACCTACACAGTCTTTCAATATGGTGCTCCGACAATAATCTCCTTCTTAATATTGAGAAATGCTACATAATGTCAAACTCACGCAGTGCGTCTCCAGTCACTTACAATTATACATTAGACTCCACATCATTATCAATTGCACTTCGATTAAAGATCTTGGAGTTATCTTCGACTCCAAGCTTACTTTTGCCGACCACGTAACTTACATGTTCAACTCAGCTATGAAGATGCTTGGCTTCATAATTCGGTGCACTCGACCTTTCCATGACATTCCTCCTATCTTCGCTCTTTACTTTTCCTTTGTGCGCTCAAAGCTAGAATATTGCTCTAACATCTGGAACCCCTCCTACGAAAGGTATCAAAACCGTATAGATAACATTCAGAATAAATTTCTCAAATTCATTCATTTTAAACTTCATGGTAGCTACCCTGATCGCTCAATATCTTATAAATATCTTCTAGAAATGTTTAATCCACATACTCTTCATGAAAATCGTGACTTCATTTCTGCCCACTATCTAAGTAAGCTAATTCATGGAGAAATTGATGATACCTACTATCTAAGTCTGTTGCCCTTCCACACACCACTCATCCTCGCCCGTAGCTGCCGAACTTTTTACTTGCCCACTCCTCGCACCAATATTTCTTGTTTATCTCCAATACACAAAATGTGTCTTATTTATGAAAATAAATTTGCGAATGTTGATGTTTTTCTTCTTCAACCTAGAAAGTTTGTTATTGAGATTAAGTTGCAGTAATGTGTATTTATTTGTTTCTCATGTAATTTCGTGTATTTCCTGTCCAATTATTGAGTATAACCTGTTGGACAGTGTATTTATAATAATGGAGGATAATAATAATAATAATAATAAACCCATACTGTCAGGCATCCCTGCGATGGAATGTGATGATTGTGATGTAAAACTATAGATCAGACCCAACGGAAAGTCTCTTTGGGATACAGAGAACATCAAGTGAAAATTGAAAATATCAACTCGGTTTGAGATTTGCATCGTCATTCAACAAAATATACCTCATTTTAGTATTGATAATGTCAAATGCTTGGAAAAATGAGGAAATGAGAACTTAAACATGTTAGAAGCAACAGAAATGAAAAACATGAAGAGCTCGTGATGCATTTAGACTTATCAGGTTTCGAGACCATTCATTATAATCTCATGCTTATAGTTAGCATAATTCCATACCAGGTGCTTGTATTTAATTTCGTTTTTGTTCCGGAAACATTGCAAGGTTAGTTTTTGAAAATCATCTATCGGACTTGGATTAAATTTATTCAAGTTCTAATTTAAAACTTCGTTCAAAGATATGTAATTTGTCCATAGATTGAAATTTGTACTCTGATTGGTATAATATCTCTTCCACCAGTTTTTGTCAGTTTCATTTTTCCATGTTGATAGCTGAAATTCTGTTATTCTATGTATGTGAGAGTGATGATGCTCACTCACTAATCGAAATGAACATCTTCGTTGTTCTTATGAATTTGTGAAGAAGAGATATATTTGCTAGTTATTATTGATGTGCTTTCCATGTAACTCGATTGATTAATTAACATGTTTTAAATTGGAGATCATGAGTTTTTTATTGAATCATCAATTACACAGTACAATGATTATCTAATTTTGGTTAAGAACTGATCTTAAATGAAAAAAAATATTGAATCATGAGGTATATGTATGGAATATCATATAGAGCGAATGGTCTCCACGACTTAGTTGACACATACAGACACTTGTAGCAATTTCCTTGGTCATTTCACATAGTAGAAGTGACAAAATTCAGTTGATACAGCAATCAGTTCCAAAACTATATGTCGTTCACTGCCATATCTTTCACTGTGAGCACAAAATACTTGATCAACATGTCATGATAGCGAGCACCATTGAATGTTTCAGCCTAGTCAGCTGATTTTTCGATGAAGTATATCCCGATGATGCCTTCAGCTCAAGATTTAATTTGAGTGTTCGAAGAACTTTGGACGAAACGGTTCGTGAGCCCAATCTACACAGGAAAACATGAAAGACCCACGACCACAGAATCATCACCATTCCGAGGTGCCCAATCCACATAAGGAAACACAAGCGACACAAGAAGAAAGAAAATCTGCATGCTATTCGCAGTAATACTATGAGTGCAGTTCAGTTGTACTGTTGTGAAAAAACATTTTCAAAAAGACACAAGTCAGAAAAGTGGCACAACAACCCGAACAAAGATATTTGGATGCTATTTCAATTTTCGATGGAGATTCGAATGAATTAGCTCATTTTATTTGTATGAGTAAAGCACTAACTACAAAATTTTGAGATCAAACTAATCCCGCAGATTACGAAAATTTTGTTTCACTAACGAATATTAGAAATAAAATACGAGGCGATGCTGCAAGAGCATTCTCACATTATACAATTAATGGTTGGACAGATCTAAAAAATGTTTTATTAACAGCTCATGCTGATAAACGTGATTGTCATATCCTGGCCATCAAAATTTTGAACTTACGCCAAGGCTTTGAAAATGCTTTCAAAAATTATGATGAAATGCTGACATTGCCAAAAGCACACACTGCATATGTTGAAACTCAAGTAGATGCAGTACATCGACCTTCTGTAATTATGTATGAACAAAATTTAGCGATAATGGCATTTTTAAGAGGATTACGCGATCCTTTGAGATCATTTTAACAAACTAGAAATCCACAAAGCCTAAATTCCCTGTTGAAAATATCAACAAATGACTATCAATTAGAAGCTAGTAGATCGTCATCTACACTTAAACCGAAAAAAACTCATAATTTCAAATATACAGGAACTGTTACCAGAAACACACAATCTGTGCAATTTTGCATGTACCCCAATTTACGCAGCCTAGACCATCAAACTCATTTTCAATAGGTCCTGTACAGGCAAAACCAAATTTATCAAAACCAGCCCCTATGTCGATCTCTACTAGACAAATACAGTCTACGAGACAAGCACACTCAAGAAACTCATACCCATCTAGACCAAATTTTTACAATACAGAACTGAACAATGAAGGAAATGTAGGTCAGGAACAGAGCAAAGATGAAATTGCTTTCACCGATGATGAACAAAATTTTATCTTGATCATGAACCAATAGAGGTAGACGAAATTGAGAAAGAAGAAAATGATTCTTTTTCAGAATTAGGCAATCAGAACTAACATTTGGAGAAATAATGAATATCAAAAATCCAACGTAATTACCATTTTTACAGTTAAGTAGTCTCAAATGTTTGGTAGATTCAGGAAGTATCTTTTATTAATTCAAAATATATTCAAAAATATCCTAAAAAAATTGAAATATTGGAGAACAATTTTTCTCTATCAACGGCACATAGCGTTTCTAAAGGAAAAGATATGTCATATTTCATTTTGATAATACAGCTGTGAAATTTTATGTTCTCGATTTTCTTAATCAATTCGATTTGCTTATTAGGTTAGAAGATTTGAAATTATCACAAGCTCAATATGATATAATAAATGACAGAATATTTTGATTAGATAGAGAGTATAAATTGGATCATTACATAAGAGAAATTGAATTAGAACCTTAGGAAATAAAATTTGTCAGTCATTATATAGATGAAAAGGATTCTGAAGTTTTGTTAGGAAATAATAATATAAATACAAGTTATGAGATCCCAGATAGTTTGATGGAAATGAAAAATGGAAGATTGATAGTCCCAATAATCAATAAGACCGATGAAGAAATTGTAATGAATAATTTGAGTATTCCAAATTTCACAATGAATTATAAAATAAGAGTTCCACCTCGAAAACCAGTTTATTTGAAAAATTCTTGTACAGATCACTTGAATACATCTGAAAGAACCAATTTATTGCGTATAGTTCAAGAATATAGAGACATATTCTACAAAGATGACAATTTGACGTTTACAAGCAGAATAGAACACGAAATGAAGACAGTAGACAAAATACCTGTTCATGCCAGGGATTACAGGTATCCCCGTTGTTATGAAGAAGATATTCAAAATCAAGTATTAGAGGATAAATGAAACAAAGCATTATTTCATATAACACCTGTATTAAAATCCAATTGAACATTACAATAAAACAATATTTATCTACAACTGATGTACAGTGGCCGCCGGTCTCAGAGTGTTGATCTCATGTATTCTGAAAGTGAAACATAACATAAGCAAACTAATTCCTTAGTGAGGAATCACATCCACACACGAAGTATATACTCATCATCGTCAACACACAATCACATCACTTCAAGTTCAGGCAGGTAGACTAGGATAATAAGGTTGAAAGTTTGGACTGAGCGTCCCAGACGCTCTTGTGAATCCCAGATTCACACGCAAACCTCAGGCTTGCAGCGAATCCTAGATTCGCCTCAGGTCCCAGACCTGATAAGAACATTCGATCCCGGATCAAGTCACTCAGCATCTGACACCAGTGGGTTAAACAAGGCATTTGAGGTATTCAGTGGAAGCCAAGAACAAACCGAAGCTCATAGTCCCCCCTCAGATGTAAGCGAACGTTGGACAACTGTACTAAGCAGTGCACCGTTCGTACCAGGCCGGTAACTGGTACATCGTTGGGTGCCTTGGCTTCCACCATTATTGTGTCACACGCCATCAGGATAAAAATTAGGAAGGATATAAATCACATACCATACAACCACTGCAATTCACACACCTCCAACATACATACAAACACGTGATTAACTCACCCTTAACTCTTCAAGATACACTAAGACACTGTAACTATACTCTCTTGAATAAAAACACAAATTGAGGTAACAAATGAATGTCGGACCGCTTAAATAAACTACGTGTTGTGTAGCTTGCTGAAATTGTTAGGAATGATAGGACTATTAATCTTACGTGAGACATATGAAAAATATCACTAACACAAGTCTCAGAATTATTAGAAGACGGGATTATTGGACCAAGTTTTTCCATGTGGGCCAGTCCAACCTGGATTGTTGGAAAAAAACAGGATGCTCCAGGGAAAGAAAAATTGTATGATAATTGATCAAAGAAAGCTCCGTGAGAAGACCATAGATGATAAGTATCCAATTCCGAATATTATTGAAATGTCAAATGAATTGGGAAGATGTAGGTATTTTTCCACAATTGATTTAGTCGCAGAGCTCCACCAGATTGGGGAAGATTCAAAAGACATACCCGACAATTGCCATCAGTGCTCTTGGTGTCAACCACGTGTACCAAAACACTTCAGGAAAACGTCATTTCTGCTTTCCGCGAGCAAGAAAAACAGAGGAGACAACAACATCATCAGTAACAAAGGAAGAGCTCCAACGGGAGCACGCTCCTCCCATAACAAATTAAACAAAATTCAATCCAAACCCTACTTAAAATTTCCAGTCAAAGCCCAGCAATATTGCCATCTACTTACAAATAGAATAAGTAAACAACAGCAAGCACCTCCTGAGTACAGAGGCGCATCTACAAACCAAATCAAACTGCTAATTCCATCTAACAGCATGTCACAAACAAGATAAACAAGAACCAACAGACAACGGATATGGCAAGTCAATCTTTCGCATAAGCTCTGAAGAAGCCTACCACCATTATCACCGACAAATTTCCGAAGAAAGACCAAGCGATCATCATGGATGCAGTTGACACCTTGAAAATAAGAGACTATATTTCATGCATAGATGAAATTATAGATCCAAAGGATGTCCTTCTCGCATCCAATATTTCAAAAAATAGAATATGTATCTATAACCGGACAGAAACCATTGTTGACAATATAATGAAGGAGCACAATGCGGTAAGAATAGACTGAAATCAGATCAACATACACCGATTGATCACACCAGCAAATCAAATGATATTGCTCAACGTCTGTCCTTCTATTTCACATAACACCATAGAAGAAGCACTTAAAAAAACCGGATTCAATCTTGTCTCCAAAATCTCATTCTCAAGAGTAGGAATGCAAGATACTGAATATAGCCACGTCCTGAGTTTTAGACGGCAAGTATACATCTTTGCAAGTTCAAATGACGAAGTACAAATGCCATTATCTGTAACAATCACTGACGAAGAGACTGAATACAGAATATTTCCTAGCGAAGAAATCACGTTATGCTTCATTTGCAAAAAAAACAGAATATACAAGCAATCACTGCAACGAAGCTAATGACGATAGTACTAAAACTCAACAAAACTCAGAAAAAAATAGTAATATTCAAATCTCGAACACAAACACAACAACAAAACGTCCAGCTCTGAACCAGACACTTTCTTTACAGCAGAATTAGCAGACACGACAGAATTAAACACAATTCTCACTCAAAACGTACTAGAAATTTTATTACAAAAGACAGAAGAAAAAATATACAAAAAACCAAGATCGCACAGTACATCAAAATCATTAAATATGCTAGAGTCCATCGAAAACAAGATGAAAGCAAATCCAAGCAAACATACTAACGTCTGCAGAACTCAAAACATTTCTTGAAGAAAGACTTGGTATCCCAAACCAAATATACATCGCCCGACGATTCACCCAAGACATTACCAACTTCATACAAATGCTGAAATCACTGTACCCACTGATAAACAGAAGAGGACTAAAAACAATATTCATGAAAGTTCAGAATACATTGATAAAACAGCTGAATAAAGAGCTAAACGATGACCTAACATCGAGTCAAGACTACCTAAAGGCAAGATACTAAAATCAATAGCAGACGACACTCTCGACAACATAAATGCATCCAAGAAAACAGACTCAAAGTAACACAAAACTTCAGTATAAAAGACTACACCACATACAGAAAAGTTCGTACCGACCACTTAAATGTCAGCGGAGGAGTGACAATACTGGTTGAATCGAAAAATCCATCGAACAAAGTCCCTCTTCACACAGATATGGAAGCTATAGCAGTAGGTGCAATAACATCTCACACAATCACGCTATGTAACTTATACGTACCACCAGACCAATCCGTACTAGAGAAAGAATTAGAAAACATTATAAACCAACATCATGCCCCATACATTATCACAGGTAGCCCAAATTCACACAACATTATCTGGGGATCAGAGAGAACGGACACAAAAGGAAAAATTATAGAAGAAACGATGAACGATAATAACTTCATCCCATTGAATGATGCCACATTCACACATATATGCAAAAGCACAGGTACTCTATCTGCTATGGATCTGACAATATACACCCCTATCATAGCAGCAAACTTAACATGGACAACTGCTTCCTGTTTTTATAGCTAAGACCACTTACCAATAATAATCAAACCAACTTTAAGTCAACCTGAACAAGACATTTACCTGATCTACGCAAATTGGAAAATAGACCACAGCAAATAGGATAATTTTTCAAAAAACATAGTCTTGAAAAACTCACATAATATAATAGACATAGACGAAGCAGTAGAAAATCCTACGAACGCCATTATAGGGACAGCAAAAAGCACATTTGGAGTGAAATCAAGCAGAAAAGTAAAGAAAACAGTACCATGGTGGAGCAAAGAGTGCAATATCGCAATTAAAAATAGCAAACACGCACTTTATGAATACAGAAAGAGCAACTCCACCGGAAATTCAGATAATTTGAGAAAAACACAAGCAATACTACGCAGAACAATATGAATGAGCAAACAAAAATCCTGGACGAAGTACGTATCAACATTAGCAACCCAATCACAGCCCAAAGAAGTCTGGTCAGAAATTAGAAAAATAAAGAATGGAAAATCTTATACACAAACAAATGCCTTATCCAATAAAAATGAAATAATAACAGATCAGCAAAAAATAGCAGACACACTGACAGGAAACTCAAAAAAAAAAACTACTCTGATGCACACTATTCGGCTAAACTTGTACAATATAAAAAACAAAAGGAGAATGAACAGTTAAACATATCATATGGAAGAAATAACCAATTGAACACACCGTTCCTTCTGCATAAGCTGTCTTCAACAATAAACGAAATTAAAGAGGGGAGCAGTCAAGGACCGGATGGAATCCCCTTCGAATTCATCAAACATATTCTCGAAACAGCGCTACAACATCTTCTAGAAATATGCAATAAAATATTACTCATTTGAAACAGCCCAAATGCGTAGAAAAATGTAATAATGGCACCTATACTAAGATCCAATATGCCCAAGACAAGTCGATCAAGCTACAGACCCATCGCACTGTCCAACTTATTGGGAAAAATACTTCAAAGAATTATATCGAAAGGTTTTATATGGTACCTAGAGACGAATCAACTTCTAACAAACTGCCAAAGTGGATTTGAGAACGGACGATCCACAATGGATAACATAGTCAGTTTAACCACAGAGACCCATGAAGCATTTGGAAGAAAACATCTACTAATTGCAATATTTCTCAACGTAGAAAAAGCTTACGATATGATATGGAAGTTCTACATACTGATATCTCTGAAACAGCTGAATATAGATGGAAACATCCTGTCACTTATACAGAGCCTCCTTGAACACAGAACTATTCAAGTAAAAACAAACGGAAAACTATCCAGTACAAATACTCAACAAAATGGAGTTCTCCAGGATTAAATTTCAGGTGTAACGCTTTTCCTAATAGCAATCAACAAAATAGCACATATTCATTCTCAAAATGTAAAAACATCACTATTTGCAGACGACATCTTCATACACTGTCAAGGAAAAAGTCCAGAAAGCATTGGAAAGCAGCTACAGAAAGCTCTGATGGAGAATGGGCTGAGACCACGGGATTCAACTTCTCAACTCAAAAAACGGACACAGTACATTTCTGCCGTCTCCGGAACCCACAGAATCACGCTCAAATGAATTTCAAAAATACTGCCATCACATACGACAATACCCAGAAATCTCTGAGCATAATACTAGACCTTAAATTAACCTGGGTCTCACATCTAACCAACCTCAAAAGATAATGCTTCCAAACACTGAATCTACTAAAAATGTTGGAGAATATCAAATAGGGAGCACAAAAAAAAAGTTGCTTATTTTATACCAAACCTTGATAAGATATAAGATCAACTACGGCAGCATTGCTTACCAAACTGCACACCCGAGAAATTTCAAATACTTGATCCCATACATAACGCAGCAATACGCATTGCCTCTGGAACCTATAGAACAAGTCCAACTACAAGTATTCTCTATGAAGCAGGTAAACCCTCTCTAGACATGTGCCGTATACAACCTACGGCATCATACATCACAAAAATAGCTAGTCAACCGATACATTCAAATAATCTGATAGTAAGATTGAGTAAAAATCAAGAAAATTTGAGTAAAAATGTTTTAGGAAATTTTAATACCAATACCCGAATGATAAATCCGTTTAACCCTCCGTTGCTCGCGCGGCGTCTGTGAGACGCCAGTGAGTGTATTATACAACATAATTTCTACAAGCGGAAGATGAGAACGATCAGCACCTACGTACCTTCCTAACACAAGCCGATGTTGAATCACGCCACTCCGCTTTAGTCTATCACAAGCAGGTCATGAGATAGGTGCTAATGGTGTCTCACAGACTCTTCGCGAGTATTTGTGTAACAATATGACACTCAGCTATTTTGTAATAGTCATGTACTTTATTATTATTATTATTATTATTATTATCAAATTACACTACCCAACAGATACAAATCCACTAACTGGGCTGGAGAAAGAACAAAATATTAGAGATTAATTAATTGAAATAATGAAATCTGAAGGTACTTAATATAATACATGTTTTTTTTATTGATTTAGGAGTTAAAAGAAAAATATCTACATTTGCAAATTTCGAATCATAAACCGAACACATTCGATGAATGGGTGATGAAAAATGAATATCAGCTCTAGGAATTGGTAAATAAAAGGAACTAGAATATCGGATGTGGAGAAATGGAGTGTAAAAGGATAGAAGGCTGAGAGAAACTGGATCGTCAATCTCACCGTGAATCAATTTGGAGAGATGAAAAATCAAATTAAATTCACGACGTTCATATAATGAATGAAAATTGAATATTTTCAAAAGATCTTTGTAGCCTACAGTATGATCTGGATAGTTACCAAATTTTTTTAAATATATATATATATATATCGTAGGAATTTCTTTTGGATTCTTTCAATGTGGTCCTGATGTGTTTCGTAAACAGGACTCCAAATAATACAGCAATGCTCAAGCTTGAAACAAACGAGAGAGTGATATAAATAAAAGATTGTGAAAATATTGTTGAAATCGCGACTATTACGTATAACAAAACCGAGCATTCTGATTGCTGCCTTATAAATATTATTCATGTGTTCAATAAATGGTCATTCAACATTGAAAATAGCCCTGAGGTCTTTTATCCTATAACATCTGAGTAAAGTTATTTTATTGATTGTATAATTCATGTTTAGAAACGGAGCTTTTCTGGTGTAGGACATCATGAAACATTTGTCCGTATTTAAATTCAATTAATTAGATGAACATCATTCAATCAAGCGGTACAGGTCTTGTTGAAGAATAAGACAATCATTCAAGGAGGTCACAGAATGCAAAATTTTTAAATCATCTGCAAATAAAAGTTTTTCGCAATGTAAAATATCAGATAAGTCATTAATAAATAAAATGAATAGAAGAGGACCTAAATTTGAACCTTGGGGAACACCAGACTAAAGAGAAAAATAAGAGGATTTATGGCTAAGGAAATTAACAAATAGTTGACGATCAGATAAATAAGAAGACAATAAAGTAATTGACGATGACGAAATGGAGAAGGTAGACAGCTTTTCAATCAATATACTATGGTCCAATCGGTCTAAAGCCTCAGAAAAATCAGTGTATATACAATCAATCTAACCTTGTTTGTCTAAAATTTCGGAAACATAGTGTGTAAAATAAGAGAGATTTGTAGCAGTAGAGCGCTTTTTGGTGAAACCATGCTGATAAAAAGATATTTTATTCTTAACTTTTGGATAGATTGTGGAATAAATAGTTTTCTCAAATACCTTGCTTAAATTGGAGAGAACGGAATCGGACGATAATTTTTTATATAAGAAGTACACCCAGTTTTATAGATTGGTGTTATCCGAGTAAGTTTCAATATATCTGGAAAAGTTTCTGTTTTTAAAGCTGAATTAAATATATAAAAAAGAGCATTAGACAATGGATATAAACAATCTTTTATTGAAGAACCAGGAATCAGGTCCTGACCACTAGTAAAACTAGATTTTAAATTATTAATTGATTTCATTATTTCATCCCTGCTTATATGATTCAGTGTAATATTATTATCGGATACCACAGGAAAAGTAGGACAGTTATTGTTAGAGGATGGAGAATAAACTAATTCAAAGTGAGTTGCAGAACTGTTGGCAGTCAATTCCGGTGAATTTAGACTTTTATCATTGAACATCATGGTATTTGGAAGTGTAGATGATTTTCTTTTGGAATTAATAAATTTCCAGAATGAACTTGGATCAGACTTAATATTGAGCTCGTATTGAGAAATATAGTTGTCGTACGCGTTTTTAATGTCTTTTTTCAATTTGGTACGTATTTTATTATAAGCAGTATTGTTTACAATTCTTTTTTCACTCAGCTTATGGATATGTTCTTTCTTACGAATGTCAGCCTTGATCTCAGGTGTAAACCAAGGCGGATAATGTCTTGGAGCAGGTGATTTAAGCGGAACACATATATCAAAAAATGAATAAAGAGTCTTGTAGAAAAAATCACAAGCTGAGTTTACATCAGTGGAACAATCAAGAACTTTCCAATCGAAATCTTCAATCATTTTATACAATGTACAGAGATCTGATTTCTTAAAATTATACGTATCAGATTGTTTTCTAATTATATTATTCCGATGAATATCATTATTGAGATTGATTTCTATATAGAGAGCGGGATGATGATCGTACTCAATATCAAATATCAAATCTTTGGCATGACTGACAGAACATTTCATATTTGAAACAGTAACATCAAGCAGTTTATTAAATTTATTTAAAACATTATTGAATAGACTTGCATCAAAAAATTCTAGAAATGCATGAAATCTTCGGACCTTTGGACAATCATTATTATAAACTAATTCACTTAAATTAAGATCCCTAATGATTGAAAAATTGTTATTATATAAAAACGGAAGACTGTCAAAAAAATTAGAAATAGATGAGTGATTGCTCACAGTTTGATTTGGAGAAACATACAAAACAAAAATATGAAATGGTTTATAGTTGATATTGATTTTGGAGCGAATGATGTCAACATTGGTGGGAAGAATGCAAGAATAGTTACTCAGATCGACATGAAAAGATGTTACATTATTCTTAATAAGCAAAATAGCACCTTCCCCACGTGAGACATTACACGCTCCAAAATCACGATCAGTTCTACATACAGAATAACTGCTATCACAAAACTCATTATTTGAAACAATATCATCTAATCACGTTTCAGTGGATGCAATAATGTCAAAATCAAGATTGGAACATTGAAAAAGAAGTTGAAAAGAAGTAACACCGACTTGTTGAAAGATAAAACAATAATTTAACGGAGATTACGGTGGTTGTAACAACCACCGTAATCTCCGTTAAATTATTGTTTTATCTTTCAACAAGTCGGTGTTACTTCTTTTCAACATCATTTTCCAGGAATGGGTTTTTTCGAATACTTAAGACGTACACATGGTCAGACCACCTGCCAAAACTTCAAATTATGGGCATCCAACAACACCAAATTGGCAAATCCAAGGAACAGGAGAATTTTTCTACTCAATTGTAAAAACAACGATGTCAAACCTAACCACATTTCACAAGGCGTTCAAGGAATCAGCAGCCTGATAACTTCAAGACCAACCAAACTAGATTCAAAAGCACTTCAATTCAATAACAGGTTGAAGGATAAAATCATAAAACTAGAAATTAATATAACTAACGAGTTATTGCGTTCAATTGAAAGAGATCAAATTTCTATTGAAAATTCTATCACCAGCGATCAAAATTTACCTACAGTTACCTTTGTTGAGTTCAAACGTAAGCAAATGAGAGGCTATAATGTTATCTTTAATAAAATTAAGAATAGAAATATATCAAAGTTAAATAAATTGATTGAAGATCAAATGAAAACCACTGTCAAAGCGAAAGATACTTGGTTTAAAAATCTGTCAACAGTAGCAATTCCTGAAGACATAAAAAATTTTCTATCTCTGGGAAAAAAGTTTTGCATTATTCCTGAGAAACAAGACATTAAGCCCAAAAATTTATTGGCAGATGTGGAACAAGTGGGTAACGCTTGCAAAGGCGATCAGAACATTCTGAGAGCTAGAGCAACGAACATTGTTACCAATTTTTTTAATAAAGATCAATCTTGCAATACCATCACTAGAAAACTCTTTAATAATGCAAAAGTTTTTCTCAAAAATAATCCAGAACTTATAATTGTTAACTCTGATAAAGGTAACGTAACTGTTGCCTTGAATAAAGAACATTATAATTCTCTTTGCCTTTCAGCTTTAGATGATCCTAAATATTATAAAAAAATTGATAAAGATTCGACAACTTCTACACAGAATAGATGTAATAAAAGGATCAGTGAGCTTAAGTCAGAAAAGTTTATCCCAGATATAGTTGCTAAATCACTAACTTTATATAATGCTCAAAGTGCCAAATTTTATGGCTTACCTAAAATTCATAAACAAGATTTAAAAGTCAGACCAATAATTTCGTCGATCCTTTCTCCTACGTCTAATTTGTGTATGTTTATAACAAAAATTTTATCACTTTCAATTGAAGGCGAAACGCGCTATTTTATCAAAGACAGTTTTCAATTTGCTGAAAATATTCAGAATTTACAATTACCAGATGATTTCGTCCTAATAAGCTTGGATGTAGTGAGTCTTTTCACCAATATTCCATTAGAACTTGTTATTAATATAATTACTTTAAATTGGGAAGCCATTGAACATCATACGGATATTTCAAAAAATGTTTTCATTGATCTAGTCACTTTCATTTTTAACAATACTTTTTTCATTTACAATGGACAATATTACCAGCAAATTTTTGGCTGTCCAATGGGAAGTAAATTGAGTCCCATTATTAGCAGAATTGTCATGGATTGGGTCCTTGATCAATGCATTCCTAAATTATCGTTTGCTTTTCCGTTTATTTTCAAATACGTTGATGATTTGATTTGTGCAGTTCCGGCGGATAAGATTGAAGAAACCCTGAATATATTTAACAACGTGAACAGTAACATACAATTGACTGTGGAGACGGAAGTGGACAGCAGCGTTCCGTTCCTGGATACTAAAGTTATCCGTACATCAAATCAAACAGTTATACTTGATTGGTATCAGAAACCAACATCATCTGGAAAGTACATCAACTATCACTCCGGGCACACAAATCAAACAAAAATTAACCTAATACTAGGTTTAAAAAATAGGATAGAAAAAATTTGTCATCCTACTGTAAAAATACCATCGTTGCAACGGTTAGAGAATATATTGATCGAGAACTCCTATCCAAGGCGTCTCATTAAACGTCTTTTGTTTAACACCAGCTCAGCTGTTGCTGTACGTGAAAGTGTCACGGACAACGAAACTAAAAAAAGGTTTATCTCTTTTCCCAATGTTCCAGGCCTCACATCTGATCTTATTGGTTTATTTAAAGATGAAAAACATATTATTTTCGCTAAGCAAAATTTGAAAACCGTCAATCAATTGTATTCAAAATTAAAGGATAAAACAGCTGATTTTAACCAATCCAACTTAATTTACAAAATTCCATGCGGTGGTTGTAGCAAATGTTACATCGGCCAAACTTCTCAGAAATTAAGTGCTAGAATGTCTCAACATAGACGAGGTGAGGGAAAGCTTGATATCAGTAATAAATGTGCTATGGCTATACATGTTCAAGAAACGCAGCATTTTGTGGACTATGACCAAACAGTCATTTTAGAATTTGAAAATAACTATAGAAACAGATTGTTTCTTGAAATGTGTCATATTAAATTAAATAAAAATATCACTGTTAACTATAAAACTGACACTCAGAACCTGAGTGTAATGTACGCTCATCTTCTGGGGTCTTTTTAAAAGTATTAATAATTTAAATTTGCGCGCTTATTTCTGATGACAGGATTTCCGTCCCCTCTTCTTGTTGAGTTAGTTTTCGTCGTTTACGTGTAGCCGGCAGTCAAAAACATGGCGTCAGCACGTTGGCTGTGAATTTTTTAATAATTTTTATCATAAATATGGCTGTATTCTTTGACAAAAAATTGAGTTTGTGTTAACATAGTTAGTCACGTAATAAATATGTGTTACGAAGACTTTTAACAATGAAAAATTTTCAGACTGTTTCGTTTAACAATTTTATTCCAAGTTATAACTATTTGTAAGTTGTTTTCAAAATTTATATTTTTGGATAAGTATTAAAAGAATTTATGTAAGTTTTCAGTATCCCTGATGAAGTAACAAAATTGTTACGAAATATTGGACTTTAAATAAAAATAACATCTAAATGAAACTTTTCTGCTGAAGTGTTTCTGCCCTACAACCACCGTAATCTCCGTTAAATTATTGTTTTATCATTGAAAAAGAAAATTAGGGATTTTATTTCTCAAACTTTGAATGTTTTGGTAAAAGCAGCCCAGAGTTTTACTGAAAACGTTGGGGATCTGTGGTTGTCATTGACCAATAATATTATTTTTGAATTTCTTGAGTGTTTCAAGGTACACAAAACAGTTAGAATCCCAAGCATTATGGGAGGTATCAACTTTGGAGTTATGCACTTCATTAAATTTGACACAATTAACACAATTTGGCTTAGTTGATGTATATTCTAGACGACCGTGATTCCCTGCGCATTTAGGACATGATTTAAATTTGGTACACTTGTTGCCAAAATGATGGAACCCACAGCAGTTATAGCATCTACGCAATTCGATTGCATCGTAAATAGGGCAGTAATCATACCTGATGAATAATTTTTTGGATTCTAGTAGATTAAGATAAGTCTGCTTATCCGTTTGAACTAGTGCTTGAAAGACATCTTTGGGGAACAAAGATCAAGAATGTCACATTTGTAATCACCAACAAAGCACGATTTATTTTGGTTGATTAAATGATTCTTGAACTGTTCTTTAAACAGTTGATCTGTAATTCCAACTATTCTTAAACGTGGATTTAGAACCGACAGTTGTTTGACATCATATTTGGAGCTAAGATTGGAGGCGACAAGATCTTGGAATTTCTCAGGATCAATATTTTTTTTACAAGAAACTATGATTGCACCGTTACTTCCTGATTTAACACTATCAAGTTCGATATTTGATGACACAGGAGCCATCAAATTGCGCATAATATTCAATATGAATTGACATGGATCGAAAATCAATTTCCAGTCCAGATAATGATGAAAATTCTGATAATTTCATGGAATTTAGTATTGCGATTTGATGATGAGGAACTCTCAGAGTCTCACGATACCAACGAAGATGAATACGATCATATTGAGGAACAACTTGAATCAAGTGATTTAGAACATGAAGTGTCAAATGATGATGTAGAAAATGAAAATGGTAATGATGAGACCAGAAATATAGTTTTTGGGAAAGATGAAGATACTAGATGGAAAATGGAAAATCCTCTCCTCAACGTGAGGACTTGTTTGCCTGATGTGAAATTTATCGCTAATGAGAAAAAATCAGCTTTATCTTCCTGGAGCATGCAAATTCCATATGTAATGAATGTCTTTCAATGAATGAATAATTCAATGCGTTATATCAGTGTTCTCAGTTTTCTCATTAAGGTTATTGAGTCTTTATATTTTTTTGATGTTTAATTCAATTAACGTCTACAGAAAGAATTATACTTCACATATTACCCAAAATAAACATTAAAATCCAAATACAAATAACAAATCTAGGCATTTTCATTTGGCGTCTGTCAGACGCCGCGCGAGCATTGCTGATATGATAAGTAGCGCGCGCAACGGAGGGTTAATGACACGATTGAGAGTTTGAAGTACAATCAAATATTATTAAAGGATAGACTATCGATTATACAAGGTTTTGAATCAAAAGTCAACAAAATGGATCATTTATTTCTTGAAGATATTATAAATCAGATTATTCATTTATATAGTACAATACAAAATATTTTCAATGATTAGGATATTTCTATAAGCTTTTGTAATATGGGATTATTGCATGAGAGTTTGATACCTTACGATTTATTGAGAAATAATTCAATTAAAATTATTACGAATAGTAGATTCAAATTTCCAGAAAATTTGAATTTCAATGATTAGAAACAGTTGATTTCAACTCATTGTGAAGCAGAAAATCATAGAGTGAATTATTTAGTTTCAGTGCAATTGTATTTTGAAAATATATTTGAACTATTGCAATACACCCCTGTACCTACAGTTCAAAATAGTGAGATGCTTACACTATTTCAAAGTGAACATTTGTTGTTAAAGGAAAGAAATAAGCTATATTCAGTGACAAATATTTGTAAGAAAGTAAGCGAGTTTTATTATTGTTATCAAGTTAATCATGACATGTTCAAAGAGAGTGGATGTGACTATCAGATAGTGTTTGATAAAGAGTTGCGTGACTATATAATGATGTTATAAATATAATAGGAATAAGTAATACCAATGAATTTGTTTTATGTTATACGTATGATAATGAAATCACTATAAAATGTAAAAATGAGAATGAGGAGCTCAAAATACTGAAAGGAATATATTCATTGGGAAATAATGAGTGTGAGTTGAATAATAGGATAATTGATGGAACGATAATAATTTCAAATTATAAATTAAATGTTACAAATCACAAAAGATCAATTCAGAAATAGAATTACAAGATATTGAAGAGATGAAAATCATTAGACATGATTTGCACCCTAAAAATGATGTTTCGGGAATAAATGAACATAATATAATTAATTATGTTATTATAGTCATAGTAATTATTTTTATATTGTTTATGATCCGTGGAAAGATATTCAATTGTAAAATTTTTAAGAAAAGTGAAAATGTTAATACTTCTATGTCAGTACTCCGCCTTCCGGGCGATGCCCAACTTTAACAGAGGAGGAGTTATATAGAGGATTGACCTCTCACTTGACATGGAAAAACACGTATTCCTATGTTTTGTGGGAAACGTAATCTCAGCATTATGTAGTTCATATATAGTGATTTCAAGATAGTTCATGGCATTCTGTATGTAGCTTCTGGCAAATAAAGATCTTCTTAGAAACAATACTCGACGTTCAAATATTATAACTTATACATAGATAACAATTTATCAAACACAGCTAGAAGCAGATAATTTAAGCTACGTTAATCAGCTATAGACTATTTGTCATTCAATAAATAAATGAATGATCAGATTAATTGAGTTAGGTTCACAAGTCATTGACAGCTGTGATGTAATACATCATGCTGATACAAGAGCGCGCCACAGAACAAATCCACTAGTCAAAAAGCTATATTCATACCTCAAGAAGAAATTAGAAAGTATTTTCCTAAATTATTATTTTCAAATATAATGCCGCAGAAACTCCGGGCAATATTGAATAGCATTGTTCATAGATTCTTATATAATTTGAACGGAAAAAAATACTAATTTCTCGGATACTAAAACTTTCACTACTCTCAAAAAATATATATTATCTCCAAGAAATATCTGGTCACCGAATATGATTACTCCTGTACCCGAAATATCGAGAAATAGAAGCCCAAAATTCAGTGTCTGATGTCAAGGGTGATCAAAGAATGAACAACGTAAACACTCTGTATATAACCACACTTGTTTTAGTTTAAATCAAAATATCAAGTACATTGATCCAACAAGAATACACCACAGAGCAGCAATAATGATTTTTCCGATCAAATACCTATTACCGAATCAATAATTCATCACTGGCCAACTGCATCATACCACAATTATGCAAAATATTACTAGCATCGATAAAATAAATTATAAAAGATATTTCAGATTCATTTTATGAATGAATAAATAATAAGAGTTACTATACTCTATTTTCAAACTACGAAGAGCAAACTGAAGTAGGCATCATGTAACTAAACGTTTTTGTTTGGCTTATTTCACACCAGTTTTACATCGAACAAAAATTTGTTAGTCTTTTGAATTCACATTATCATTTATTCAATGAAATATTTTTGTTATCGTTATGTTATACATAAATTTGTATTACTAGTTTCTGTTGGTGACTATAGCTGTAGAATGAAAGTTGGAAGGCCACGTTCCGACAATTTCGAATTGAATTTTGCCGCATAAAATCTGGTGTTATTTTCGTCGTATTTACACAGAATATTATATTCTAAGAAGTGCGCAAAAGTTGTTATTCACGAAATATTAATTATTTGAAATCAATAATTGTCACTTAGCACTCTAAGAAATATGATGTCATCTATAAGTCCACAAAATTTTGTCCCAAAAAATGGAAGGTTTCGAAGATATTGGTATTTTTAGAATCAACCATTTTTGCCTCGAAACTGTCAAGTTCAATTTTCATGAACATTTTTATATGATTACTATAAGTATAATGCCTTGTATGATATATTTCTCTCAGATAAGTAGTGATAAAAGTCTCTAGAATATGAGATTTGCATGCCAATTTGATATGGTAGCACCAATTCTATACGGATTTATCGCAAACATAATGAAATTTCCACAAATTATCTCATTTTTGATATATGCAGCACTAGAGACTTTGTTAATTTATTATAAGAAAATACTGATCGATATTGCTACAGGCTTTATCATTTTAAATTTTGCGCTAGAATCGTTGCTCTAAATGATGATGTACCTTGAAATCAAGCAGTTTGGGCAAACCTACAAAATAGCAGCTTCCATTTAGTAGCAGTGATCAGAGTTGAATAAAAAAAATTCCGAAAATTTGGTCCAAGTACCTTCAAAATTACAGGTGAGTAAGTTCAATTTATGTCAATACTTGAATCAAATATTGCATGTCAGTATCTGGTATAACCCGCGAGGTATTGAGATAAATAGTTTCTACTTCAAAATGGGTGCTAACCAATATCGGTTTGAAATAAAGGTATGAAATTCAATCACCGACATGTTACTTATTCTTTGCAGCAACTATAAGATCCCGATTATGCGAAGCTTAGCAGTGACTACCTCTTGAATCTTTATTTGAATTTTAGCCTAAAACTGAGTGTATCACTAGAAAAATCGAGCAGTTTGAGCAAGCCAACGAAATAGAAGCCCTCATTTAGTACCAAATTCAAGTCTGTAAGCGCTGTAGTTGCTGAGAACTCAGAGTCACGCCAGTTAGACAGCCAAAATGAGTGTAAAACGGATTTTCTTCTGCACATTTGGTAAGCGTATGCAAAACAGACTACAAAGTCAGGCAGATGGCAAGCACCACCGCAACGAAAACTCACTCCTCACGCTGACAATAGCGCCTAGAGCTCTTACGTAGAATAACAAGGTGACATTAGCGCTCACTCTTCCTACGTGTCGTTTGAGGGTACTCTCAAGGATCGTAGTACCCGCGGAAAGCAAAGTGAATACGTAGGTAGCTCTAAAAACTATCGCGTCGCGCAGATTTGCGTTTGATTAAGTCTGACACCCGACGATAGCGACAACAATCAATAAACGTGACTACACCTATCAAAAATATACCTATTTGATCGCTATCGTTAACACAAAAATAATAGAAAAATGATAATAATCGAAAAATGACGACAGAAATTTGGGATATTAGCTTTCTGCGCATGCGCTGATTCTCCAACCGCCAATCCTCAGAAGTGCGGGGACCGCTGGCCACAGCGAAGATTCGATGACGTCACAACCGGTCATTCACGAACGGAACAGATGAAGCTGGACGTTGATCTGTGATAATGAACTTCCAAATTGGCGATAATTGATGGAAACGTTCGGGATGTCGAAACAGGTAATCCAGATGACAATAAAAATGCGGTGAAACGTAGACGTAGAAAATGAGGAGGGAAAGAAAGAGCCTGAAAGAAACACACCAATTAGCGTCGAAGATGCGATATACTTCAGCTGTCGATTTCTTAAATGTGAAATTTCAACTAACTGTATGGTAACTTAGTTGTTAGATTTTAAATAAATAAATGACTTCAGAATTGAAATTGCTTATCACCTTTAGATGTTGATCGGCTTTATCGTTCTTAAAATAATAATTCAGATCCGGAATAACTCCGATGTACAGTGTTCATGAAAATTATGCCCCGAATTAAAATCCATGCAAAGTGATTAAAATGTTGGCTCGGTATAAATCTGACACAAAAATCTTGTTTATGATGCGCGCACAGAAATTCTTTTCTAGATACTCTTTTGAAATGACCGTTTACAAGACTTTCAACCAGTGAAGTACTCATTTTCACTTAAGTAAGTGATCAATTAGTGACTTAGGGAATATTGCATCTCAACCTCAGTTGGATAATTCTTCAGCCAAACAAACACAAATAACGGAAGGGTTACCTAAGGCGCGAAACAAATGTATAGTGATAAAGGAATCCGCTAAGCGGCAGCATGATATGAAACAATTGATACGACAAGACAGGTGTCAAAATAAACATGAAGCAATGACTTCACAGATGACAAATAACAGTTTTTAATCAATTTGAGGATGAAATGAATGACATGAAAGTGAAACGTAGCAGACCGCCGATCAGAATTTGATTCACTGGTCATGTGAATGTACTCATAATACTCCAAGGCCCAGTTGCATGAAGCATTGATAACATGTAATTAGCCAACATGTTGTTGACTTAAGTTATCAATACCGTATAATACAAAATACTAGATTGTGAAAATGATTAACTTGTTTGTAGGATTGATATAGCAAATTAAGATTGAGTTTATCATCTACACACGCAGTAGCGTGTCGAGCCAAGTTCAACAGCAGCCGTGTATATCATCTACACACGCAGTAGCGTGTCAAGCCCAAGTTCAACAGCAGCCGTTTGTTAAGAAAAATTTGAACAATATTCCAATTCCTCAGAAGATGCCGAATTATTTGCAGAATAATCAAGTGTTCTCAGTCATTCTATTGTTCAATCATGTTCCACCTCATGCAAACCACTCATCTCTTGAAATTATTAATTAACAGATCACTTTTGGATGATTAAGAATAATAGTTTCTGTTGAAGTATGGATTCTTATGTAGTCAGATAATATTCAAGCTAATAATCTCCTCTTGATTTGATGTTGATCCAAATTAATTGGGTAAGGGTAGAGTTATTGAGACTACGGAAAAATTATAAGTACCGTCAGTTTTGTTCAGTCTCTCAAGTTCTCAAGTGCTCAGGATTATGTGATCTTGGTTTCGCGTACTTGTGAGTGAAGCCTACATTTATATCTATGTTGAGTCAGAGTCATTGTGATAATTCTCCTTGTGTTATCGTTTGGACGCAGCTCGTGTGAGAGAGCAAGCCAGGAGAACGACTCGTGCAAATTCTTCACTGGATACTATACGCTAGGGACAGAGGGCTTTACCACGGCTTCACCCTGAGATACTCCCGGATCCTAGACGGACGAGTCTACAAGGCTAATGCGTCTTGAAGACTCAGCTACTCAGGGTTGAGCTGGTCGAGCTAGACTAGCTTTGGCGCTCCCGGCAGAGGTTGAGCAGGCCATTTGGTCTGCGCTCCTTCATGTTGTTCATGTGTTTTGTTCTTTGTGCATTTCTTCTTTATATGTGTGTTACGGTGCTCCAACCAGTCCAACTCACTTAGTTAATCGATTTATGTTTTGTTCTTTTTTATTCCGCAGAATTGAGTACCATACAGCAAGAGACAATGATAGCCAGCGGAAAGTTAATTTGTTTATATCATATCAATGGATCAGAGCATGAATCGTGGTTTACTTCAATCAAGATTTATCAGGCAATTTCCCTGTTGGATTTCCCGGATGTTAGCTAATACTTCATTTTAAATGATTTATCACATTTCTCTACAAAAAGTTGTGATATCTAATACAAAACATAAATGTGAATATGATTGCCAATATTTAGACTATGAGACCTTGCCGAAATATGGATTGATACCTATATATGTGCCAAGCTCGGTAGATAATCCTGAAATACATTCATAAGGACATGAAACATTCTAAAATAAATTTGAAACACAATTTCCTGTTTTTTCTGCTACAATAATATTTGTCATTTGAAAATATAACGTCTCACATTAGAACAGTCTAATTATTCACACAAAGCAAATAACTTAGGATTTATTGAAGCTCAAGCTCTCACTTGGCTAGTTTTTACCTGCAAATTAAATTTTTCGAAGAGTAAGATACGTTGACCTTACAATATAAAAATAGTATCTTACGCACAACATGTAGAAAATAAGATTATTAGCCGAATATAAGATGAATTGTCTCTGCTTTGTGTGAATGATTCGACTGTTCCAATGTGGGAAGTTATATTTTCAAATAGCAGGAAAAAGCAAGAAATTGTGTCTAAAATTCATTGTAGAATGTTGTATGTTCATATAAATAAATTTCAGGACTATCTACAGAACATGGCACACATATAGGTATCAATTCATTTTTCGGCGAAGTCGACGACCACGCATATTCCAAATATTGAACTTGGCTCCCACTTTTACATTTATGTTTTGTATAAGATTCTACTACAATGACTGATTCATTTTGACCTCACGATCATCTTCAGGCTTGATACAACAAATATTTAAACTGAAAATGACCGTCAGGTCAGAACGCATTTATCGTTGAATGAATAATTTGTGGAATAATCAAGTGTTCCAATTTATTCTATAGTTCAATCATGTTTCGCAAAGAACCAGCCACCCATCTTCCAGATTATTATTTCACAGATCACTTTTGAATAATGGGTAATAATAATTTCTGTTAGAGAATGAATTTTTATATAGTTAGATTATAACAAAACCAATAATCTCCTTCCAAATTTGATGCTAGTCCAAATTAATTGGGTAAGTGTAGAGTTATCATAAGTACCGTCAGTTTTGTTCAGCCTCTCCCTCGAGTTGATTTTGCGTATTGGTGAGTAGGGTACTAATAGACTCTTATTTGTATCAATGTTAAGACAAAGTCATTGTGATAATTTTCCTCGTGTTGTCGTTTGGCTGCAGCTTGTGCCAGAGAGCAAGCCAGGAGAACGACTTATCCCAATTCTCCACTGGAAAATATACGGTAGATGCAGAGGGTTCTACCCTGGTTTTTCTAACGCCTAATAAAGCCTTTGTGAAGCCGTTGAGGTGACCGTAGCTGGAGTAACTCGACACAGACGTGACTGAGTTACTCTTGACTCCTAGACGGACGAGTCCCCGGGGCTGACGCGTCTTGAAGTCTCAGCGGCTCAGGATTGGACAGGTAGAGCTGAACGTAGGTTTGGCGCCCCCAGTAGAGATTGAGGGGTCTGCTCAACAGCCTGTTTGGTCTGCGCTCCCTGATGTTGTACATGGGTTTTGCACTTAGTGCATCCCCTTTTTATGTATGTATTACGGTGGTTTAACTGATCTAACTCACTCATTTCACAAAAGTTAGTATCATACGTCGGGAGACAGGGATAGCCAGCGAAGAAATAATTAGTTTATATCATATCAACGGGTCAAGGCATGAATTGTAGTTTTATTCCATCAAGATTCAGTAGGCAAGTTCATTGCTGGCCATTCCGGATGTTGACTGATACTCATTATCAGAAATTAATCATAATATTTTAGTCCAGTCAAAAAAACTTCCAAAAATTGCCCAATCTCCAGAAAGTTCCAAAAGTTTTGAAACCTTGCATATTGATGTATGTGTACCTAGAGATGAATATAGCAAAATTCTCATAGATGTGAGGCGAGCTTCAGTTACAATTAACGAAAACAGGGCACCTCCGTCAGATTTTTGTCAATATCTTGAGAACCGTTAGTCTCAGATGAAAATTTGCTATTCACATGGTTGGAGCTCATAAAATTATCAACAAAAATTATGATAGAAGTTTTGCCTAAATTCCTGATGGTTACCAAGTTGAAGACGCTAGAAGATGTCGTACTAGCGCGGTATAATATAACATTTCTAATAATATATGACAATGGTCTAGCAATTCATTCATCAGTCTAATTCAGGAAATCACGTCATTCTTGTTTTGGTACTTCGTTATTACGTCGCTAGTAGGCGTTGTTCTGAGACATTTTATTTTCTGGTTGTGACGTTTCTTAGCATTCGTGGGAATTTTTGAAGGTCGGTAACACTAGTGTGATGTGCGTTCATCCGTCTCTTCATTATTTTCTTGTCCGTTCTTACCGTTTTTCTTCAGCCAGTGCCTAATGTTCCGCATAGTAGACGTATAACGTGTTATCATAATGAAGGTATAAAAACTGTTTGTTTAAAGGGAATTTGTTCGCTACTTTAAGTTAGTATTATATTGTACCGCGCTAGCGTGGTTCTTCAAGGAACGCTATCTCTTAGCGGAGTAAAAAAAATGTGTAAGATAGTTTTTGCTCCAAATCTCATGAGCTTCAATTGTGTATGTAATCAACTTCCATCTTAGACTGATAATTCTTGAGATATCAACAGAAAACCGGAAAGAGTGCCCCACTCTCGCTGATTACCGCTGGGGCTTGCCTCAAATCCATAAGAGCTCTTGATATACTCATCACTAGGTATCTCTAAATGATGTTGCGAAGTTTCAAGACTTTCAGATTTTCTTTGGGGTTGAACCTTATTTCGACTGAATTATTTCTCTACAAAAAGTTGTGACTTCTAATACAAAATATAAATGTGAGAATTAGAGCCAAGTTCAATGCTTATAAAATGCGAGGTTGTTGACTCTGTCATGAGCATAATTTATATCTAAACGGGTTCAGGATAGTTTGAGACTTAAGAGGTTACTTCGCTAGTTTTTACTAGCAGACCAAATTTTTGGAAGAGTGAGATACGTTGACCTTACGATATAAAAACAATTATGTGCATATACCATTAAGAAGATAAGTTGATTGGCCAAATACCAGATGGCCTAGTGAGATATTAAGCTCCATTGTATCCTAATAGTCCAGTCGGCATGTCGAAAAATAGGGGCAAATTAGGAAAAAATGCGAACTTGACGAAACTTTGGTATATTGTTTTTGATCACCTGATAGTGCTATATGTATATTTTCCGACCAAAATTTCGCTAAGCAATTTCCAGAAGGAGGAAAAAACCACGAGATTTTGGCACTTTTTCAGTTTTCACCCTGTAACTTTTTCCCCTCCATTCCTACGCCTTGGATCATCAAGTTCAATTTCGTGGAGCATTGAATTTTCGATAAGTTTGATTCGGAAAACTTGCTTGTAGACCCACTAAGTTCCAAGATACAGCACTTCAAAAAAGTGAAAAATATCTTAAAATCTGAAAAAACATTAAAAATGGGAGTTTTCGCTGGATATCTTTTATTTTTCATTTTTTTTTATAGTACCTAGTTTTATTCTGACGCAGAAATCAATCAACAATCCATCCCTCACCCTGCCTATCTATGCCACTATATCTGGAAGCACGGTAGTGCCCCCACCAAGACCATTCAAATGAAGCGCAAGAGCACTACACACCTTTCTCGAAGAGCTTCGTCGTTTTTTTGAACCCTCATAACTTGGATTTGGACTATACCTTCAGATAAACAGAACCCACGGGATATAATGTCAATAGTGGACTTATTAAACATATAAAATTTCAATTGCATAGTTCTCATACTTCAAATTTTATTGACATCTAAAAAAATCCCGATTTCGTCACTGACTCGCTCACTGATGATTATCAAAATTCTTGGGCTACTTCCTGAAGTCCTAGAATGCTGAAATTGGTATGTAAGCTAGTATTGGTACACAAACAACAACAAAATTTTAAAACTTGAAACTTCTACTCCCAACCACTTAAGCTAGGGGATGGAAATTTGTATGAGACTTCCATAAATTTTGATGCTAGAGGTATGAATATTGATAGAGGGACTCCTTGTTATGAATCATAGTAAAATAAAAACTTACAAAAAGAAGTGGAGTCCCACCAAAAACATTTTCATGTAAAATGTTGTCAAGACGAAGCCATATGGCTTGCACTGTCAAAGAGTTATCAGATCTCATGTAGAGTCAAGCTTCTAACTTCTACAAGCCATAACTTCACGATTCTACAGCTCAGTCAAAATATGCGATTTGGCCATTTCGATATATTCATATTTATTTATTTATTTATTTATAACATAAGTATACAGGCATATAGGCCAATTACATACTTACCATAATGTATACATAAAAGCTATAGTACGAATGTATTGAGAGTTGGGAAGCTTAATAATAGTATTCGAGAGGTGGATATAAGGGAAAGGCGAAAGGAAATACCAAATAATGAATAATAGAGAATGAGATTAAGCAGTATTTGTTACACATCTTTTAAAGGAAGATTGACTTTGTGAGAACACATCAATAAGAGTGTTAGAATGTATTCTATTATAACATCTCATAATTCTATTATATGAAGAATAATAACCAATGTTGTTGTTATACGTAACAACTGCGAACATTTTCTGACTACGCGATATTCGGGAAGGAATATAGAAGTGTAGCTTGAGTACCAGATTGGAGCAGTCAATTTTGGCATTTAACAGTTTGTATAAGAACATCATATCGCAGATGACACGCCGTTTAGACAAAGAATGTATGTTGAGCATAAGTAATCTTTCATCATAGCTACTATAGGGTAGATGCAGTTTGAACATAAGCAGTTTAGTGAATTTACGCTGAACTGATTCAACTCGATTTATATGAATTTGATAAAAAGGTGACCAAATAACCGAGGCATATTCGAGAATGAGTCTTACAAGAGTGAAATAAAGAATTTTGAAAGAAAGCATGTTGTTGAAATGCGTTGCTATACGAAATATAAAACCCATTAAAGAACACGCCTTTTTACAAATATTTTCAATGTGAGGCCTGAAAGACAAACAACTGTCGAGCATGACCCCCAGATCAGATACTATGTCCGTTCTTATGAAAGACGTATTCTCCAGGATATAATCGTAAAACGACGGTCTGATTCTGTTGTGAAATGAGATTACGCAGCATTTCTGCATATTTAGCGACATCAAGTTCCAATCACACCATTTTTCAATTAAATTCAAATCCTCCTGGAGAATGTTAGAGTCAGTTTGGTTTTCTATTATTCTATAGAGTTTGAAGTCATCTGCAAATAGAGATACGTTTGATTGCAATTTGTAACATATATCATTGATAAATTAAATGAATAGCAAGGGTCCTAGGACTGAGCCTTGAGGAGTTCTAGATGTGCACACTATTTCAGCAGATTTGAAACCATTTAAGACAACAAACTGAGTTCTGTTCAGTACATAAGAGAAAAACCAACGTAATAAATCTCCTTTAATGCCATATCCTTCGAGTTTAGTCAGTAAAATTGTATGTTTAACTTTTTCAAACGCTTTGCAAAAGTCCAAATATATTGTATCGATAAATTTTTTTCTAGATACTGCATTTTGAAGAAAGGACACAAAATCCGCTAGATTAGTAACTGTTGATCTGTTTGGAAGAAAACCGTGTTGTTCTGGAATAATATGGCATTTGACATGATTGAGCACTTGTTCGTGTATTATTTGCTCGAAAATCTTAGAGAACGAAGAAAGTATCGATATAGGTCTATAATTACAAACATTATCAGCATTACCCGATTTAAAAATTGACGTAACATGTGCAATTTTCCATTCATCAGTGAAACATCCTTCAATAATTGATTCATTGAATAAGAGCATAAGAGGATAAGCTAAGCCTCTAGCAGAATTTTTAATGAATAATGGTGGTAAACCATCGGGACCTGGACCTTTGCGAATATCCAAAGCAAGCAATAAGTTGAATACTTTCTCAGTGTTTGTGGTAAAATATGAAGAAGTACCAGAATTCTTAAGGAAATCAGGATTAAATGTGAAATTATCAGGCTCGTCGGAACTGTCAACTGACTGAGAGTAATCAGCAAATAGATTACTTATACTATTTCCATCAGAAGCAGTCATATTATTATAGAACATTTCATCAGGAAATGTGTTACTCTTCTTTTTAGACTTAGCGAAATCTCAGAACTGTTTAATATTATTTGATATATTATTTTCTATATTAGTAATATAGGATCTGTAACATTTAGTTTGCAAGTCGTTAACTCTACGTCTCAATAAGGCAAAAGTTTCATAGTCGTAAGGCCTACCATATTTTCTATACTTCTTTCTATACTTGTCTTTTTCTTTGATCATTTTAATTAGGTCCTCAGTATACCAAGTAGGGAAGGTACTGGTTTTAATATAAATTTTAGGTACATATAAAGAGATAATGTCCCATAAAATGTCGTAGAAAAAAGATACTGCATCATTAATATTCAAGTTACACAAAAGAGTTGACCATTCAATAGATTCAAGTATTGCATTTATCGCAAAATAGTCACCATTTTTGAATTTAAATTTGGAATTTGCTCTCACAATATTTAAGCTTTTACATGTTTTAATTTCAAAAATAATCTCTAAAGGAGGATGATAATTATCAATTTTAGATAGACGCTCCAAGGCTAAAGTAAAATTTAAATCAAAGTTAGACAATACTAGATCTAACACTCTATCGTTCTGATTGAGTACAAAATTGGATTGTGTCAAACCTGACAGTGACATATTATCAATGAGTGCAGTCGATGATCTAGTTCATTGGAGAATTTCAACGTCATCGGGTGACCAGCGAATGGTAGGCAAGTCGAAGTCACCAACAATTAATGTTCTGGAGAATAAATCTGTAGAATTAATCACGGAGCTCGCATTATCAAGATGTGCCACGAAATATTCGTATGAACAGTCAGGAGGGCAATACACGACACAAAGATTTAAATATTCGATATCACTTTCAAAAAGTTCAATTCGTATCCAAATTTCTTCACATTCAGTTTCCCATTGAGTCATTCTTCTGCACTTAATTGATGATTTGACCGCTATGCATACACCTCCACCGCGAGTTCTGTTGGTGGCGATGAAGTTGCGGTCTTTTCGAAACATTGTAAAATTGTTATTGAATAGTTGAGAACTAAATATACTGCTATCCAACCACGTTTCAGTCAAACAAATGATGTCATAAGATGTTGATAGAACATTATTATAAAAGTCAATGGTTTTGGATTTTAGACCTCGAGTATTTTGATAATAAAGTTTCATGTTAACGATATACGAGTATTAGAGTTTAAATGAAATAATTAATCCAGTAATCAGATGATTAGTGAGGATATTCTAGTTTCTTGATCAATTAATAGAATTCGCGCGTTTTCAGATTTTCTCACATATATTTTACCATTCTTCACCCAGCAATATTTGTAATTTTTGATTTTACAAGCTTCGCGAGTAAGATATAATAGATTTTTGTTTTTAGCTGTTAGGTGTTCTGTTATAAGAATTCTTATGTTAGGTGAACCAAATGAGTTTGTCAATAAATCGCGATTTTTCTTTCCATTAACAATTAATCGTTCTTTGAGTAATGCAGATCGAAATTTTACTATAATTGATTTAGGCTTGGTAGATTTTTCATTAATATGTGGTACTCGGTGACAATCATCAATGTCAGTGGCATTATTAGGAGTTTCCAATACTTCACCGATTGAGCTGATTAAAGAGAGTGCATTTTCATCATTTTTCTCGGGAACTCCATGTATTTCGATATTATTTTTGCGTGAGTATTGTTCTATATTCTCAATTTTACTCTCAAGCTCGGGTATTTTATGCTTTATTAAATCATTTTCGCGCTAAAGTGAGTCAAGATGCTTCATTTTTTCTTTCATTGATTTTAATTCTGAGTCAAGATCAGTGAGCTGGTTGGAGCAAAAAGTAACGGACGTAATCAGAGTGTTAAATTTCTCATTGAAGTCATTTAAAATCTGAGATTTGAAGGAATTAATAAACTCTTTCATTGCTGTAATAGAAACAAAGTTCTTGGCTGTCTGCTCATCTTGCTCATCCTGATCTTCACCCATGACAATTGAAGAGTCAAGACCTTCAGGTCGACATGTCGAGCAATACCAATCCACAGAGCTTAAGGAAAATAGCTTCAATTGCTCCGCACTTATTTGTTTACATGCGGCATGATATGATTGTTTACAATCTAAACACTTGACACCTGGATTGACCTTAGACAAGTTTCGTCTACACTCACGACACAACGTCATGTTTATGATCAGGAATATAACGGATTAATTAATTATGAAGCAAAAAGATAGGAAGATACAAACTTTTGCTCACGAGTGAATATCCCAACTGCCACTTCATTCAATTTATTTTTTAAATATAACGCTTATAGTAGAAGTATCACAAAAAAATTTTATTCAAAGTAATAGGCACTCACGTTCTAGTAATAATGATATAGATTTTAGTATATAATTCTATGTTTATCCCACAACTATTATAGAGACTTGGCTCTCAATCTCACAACTTTTTGACAATGCGAGCCATATAGTCTCGTCTTGGCAACATTTTATCTAAAAATATTTTTGGAGGGATTCCACTTCTTTTAGTGAATTTTTATTTTACTATTATTTATAACAAGTAGTCTTTATATCAATTTTCAGACCTCTAGCATCAAAATTTGCGGAAGTCTCGTACAAATTTCCTTCCCCTAGTTTAAGGGATTGGGAAGTGAAAGTTCCAATTTTCAGAATTTTTTTGTTGTTTGTGTACCTATACTAGCTTACATACCAAATTTCAGCATTCTACGACTTCAGGAAATAACCTAAGAATTCTGATGGTCATCAGTGAGCGAGTCAGTGACAAAATTGAGGGTTTTTTAGATATCAATAAAATTTAAAGTATAAGAACTACGCAATTGAAACTTTATGGCTGGTACCACAAGTTCTATTTTTGGAGATACTAGGAGCATTGTGTCAAGATGTGTTTTGACGCAATTGAAATTTTCTCAAATAATTTTGAGAATAATCTTCAGATACAAATTACGGAGAACACATATTTCTACAATTTGAATATATATAGCTAACATAGCCTGAAACAGAGCTTGTGGTACCAGCCAATATGTTTAATAAGTCCACTATTGACATCATATCTCAAGAATTTTGTTTATCTGGTATAATCCAAACCCAAGTTATGAAGGTTCAAAAAAACGATGAAGCTCTCCGAGAAAGGTAGGTAGTGCTGTTGCGCTTTGCTTGGCTTGTCTTGGCGAGGGCACTACCGTGCCTCCAGACATGGTGGCATAGGTAGGCAGGGTAAGGAGTGGGTTGTTGACTGATTTCTACGTCAGAATGAAACTAGGTACCATAATACCACAAATAATTTTGAAAAATAAAAGATATTCAGCGAAAACCGCCATTTTTTATGTTTTTTAGATTTTCAGGAATTTTTCACTTTTTTGAAGTGCTTTATCTTGGAACTTAGTGAGTCTAGAAACAAGTTTGGCGTATTGAATTTATTGGAAATTTGATGCTCTACAAAGTTGAACTTGATAATCTAAGGCGTAGGAATAGAGGGCAAAAACTGAAAAAGTGCCAAAATTTCGTGGTTTTTTTCTCACCCTGAAAATTGCTTCGCGAAATTTCGGTCGGAAAACATGGAAATAACACTATTGGATCATCAAAAACAACATACCAAAGTTTCATTAAGCTCGTATTTTTTCCGACCCCAAAGTACATGTCGACTGGACTATAAGTTATATGCTTTGTGTAAATAATTCAACTGTTTCAATGTGAGAAGTAATAATTCAAATCGCAGATATTATTGTAGCAGAAAAATACAAGAAATTGTGTTTCCAATTTATTTTAGAATGTTGTATGTTCTCATAAATAAGTTTAAGCATTATCTTCAGAGCTTGGCACCCATTTAGATATCAATTCATTTTTTGACAAAGTCGACAACCACGCATTTTCTGAACATTGAACTTGGCTCTCATTTTCACATTCATGTTTTGTATCAGATAGGATTATACATGAAAATATCCTAGTTTGTATTCAAATGTCAGAAGGTATGGTTAGAAACACTTGATCAAATATCTAAAAGTGTTATTGAAGCAAACAATGCTTCATGCAACTAGGCAGAGTTCATTCAAACAGTGAACAGGAATTGAAGCTATCACAACACAAATAAGTGCTTCGACAAATAGTTTATAATTAAACATTAAGGGGTCATAACAAAACGCTGCGTATTTAGAAAGGCAGCATATTCTCTACCTTATTTATTAGCGTCAATTATTTCGAGTGTACTTGGCAGCCTATTTGAGAAGTAAATGAAAAATTATGGAGTATACAAGCAAAAAAGTGTTAAGAGAGTCCTATTATCTCAAGGAAAATTAGTCAACCTGATAGTCTATCGCAGCTGGATCATAAAATGCAGACTAAAACAGGAAAAATATAGATGATCGACAGTAGAGGAACTCATACAGCTAAGTATTCTATTAATATTTGAATATATCGAAAGACGCCAGGAGACCTAGAAAGCGACCAACGGCTCCTGTTGATAAAAAAATTTCGAACAGGTTGAACATTAGGGAAAACATAACGGTGCATTCAACAATGATAATTTTCAAGATATATTCAAACCACTACCCAAACAATGTATCAAAAACGCTACACTATTGATCGAAAAGTTAAAAGATAGCAGAGTGTCTTGAAAAAGGTGTTGTGAGTTTAGCCAGCATAATGAAAGATCTAGTTGATGACGTGTTGAGGAGTTATGAAACTGGTATATCATACCACATGTTCAACTGATCGACTAAAAACGAATTGACTATATTTTATGTATTTATTTATTATCAATCATTCCTACACGATGAATCTCAATCATAGGAAGATCATTCAGAAAAATGAGCAACACAATAAGCTTTGCTGAATTAGTGGACAAGAACTTCCAGATAAGCAAAATATGACACGTATTAACAATGTCATAAGAGCAATAGGGAATACAATGAAGAATACGAGTATAAAGAGAAGAAAAATAAATCATAGGAACAAAATTCATTTTTTATCCACTTTGTAGTTTCCAAGTTATATTTTCCTAGAAGGCTTCATTTGAGTGATCCATAAGAATCTGCGAAAAAGTCAACGTCACACTTACATCTATTGAAGATGTTGCACATCGGACGTATCGGTGACTTTAGATCATAATTTGTCCCTGCTGTAGTACAAGTAGAAACAATTTTATTCCGTAAAGAAATACGTGGTACGTTTATAGGTAGCTGACACAATATATTAGTATCTTCAATGATATTATTTGAAATATCATAGAAGTGACTAAAAGCTAGATTTATATCACTAAATGACGATAATACGGTCTAGTCAACCTCATTTGATAGAGAGTACATTAGTTCAAAGTTTGCACGACAAAATTTGAATGTGAATTATGAATGAAGAATTATCATAACTACCATTTGTGGAATTGATGTGGATAGATAAAGCAGGATGATGCTTATCTTAGGATACAAGTGGATCAGCACTGCAAGAAACAGAGCAAGTAGTATCAGAAACTACAACGTCAAGTTTGCGATTGTAATCATTTTTGATCATGTTGATATGTGAACCATTCAAAAACTACAAAAATTCTCAAATCTGATTATGCAATTATTAGAATAGCCAAACGAATAAAAATCCACCAAATTGGTGATGTCTAGATTACCAAGTATAATAAAATCATGATACAAAAAAGTAGATGACTCAATAGACTCAAATATCATATCCTGCTGATCAATGGAAATGAGAGGAGGAGAATATATAACTGCAATTGATGACGTTTTTTGTTGGGAACTGATTTTCACACAACTAATGTCTGCAAATGAATTGAAATTCGTGTTAAGCTTAATCAGTGAGGATTTGTATTTAGTACTAACAGCACATAATACTCCTCCGCCATGGGTTTTGCCTATCTTGTAGTAGTCACAGTCATGTCTGTAGACTATGTAATTATTGTCATCAAAAATCTCATTGTTGTTCACATAATCATTAAGTTATGTATCACTGAGAGCAATGGTATCAAAATCCGTAGAAAGACTGCCTTGGAACACGTCAAGTTTGGAATTAATTCCTCGAGTATTTTGGTTGTAAATCAACATCTGATGGAATATACAAAAATAGAATAGAAAGTCACTGGAATCGATCAAACAAAGTTGAGCTAGAACAGACCAATTCGAACAATCAATTACTGAAGACTACAAAATCTATGAACAGACTTGAAAATCGAAAAATAATCAAAATACAGGGATGTATGAATATACTAACAAAATGTGAAATGTGCTGCTAGTTAAGGCAAGAAAATTGTGAAAGTGCAATTCTAATTTACAAAAATAGAACAATATAATGGGACCAATATTACAAGTTCTCCAAGTTATCAAAAATTCTGAGTTTTTTAACAGTATTGTTGAATTTATAATGAATTTCGCCGTCATTCGACCAAACATTTCTAAAGCCCAATTTCTTCTGCGCATTTTTTATAACTTCAAGGCTCTTATGAGTGAGATCTTCTTTACTGAATATATGAATTCCGCTAAATTTGCTTCTATTCCGTACAACTAGATCACGTGTTTTGTAGGGCATAAATTCTATAATGATACTAAGTGGACGAGAAGGCGTAGCACTAGAACCATTTATATCAACAGTGAACTTTCCACAAACACGATGGCAACGATCGATGGCTTCAACCGGAACATCAAGGGATAAGTTGCTCCTGAATAGTTCACGCATCTTCAGTTCGATGTTTTAGGAAGTCACCTCAGGAATACCAAAAACACAGACGCAGTTGTGTCTAGAATACTGCTCCAATTTATCTACTTGTTCAGCTAGATGATCATTCTTGTTTGTGAGGTCAGTTATAACTTTTTCATAATGAAGTTTCTGTTGCTCTTATTTTTGCTCAAGATAAGCAATGAGTTTATCTGCAAGATCGCAGATGAAAGAGTCATCTTCGAAGATTTTAGTAAGCACTTTACTTTCAATAACGGATCTAGCGCGAGTCATTTTCAAATTTCGTGAAAAAAGAGAGACCGATAAAGTAGGTTTGGAGGAAAGAGAATTGCAAGATTCAAAAATCACGGAGCAGCAAAAAACACGTCCACTCGTGCGGACACAACATTACATAAATATGTTTAAAAATAGTAATTTGTTATTACTATCAGAATTCTTACGTTAGCCTGTACGGTGGAGCTTGCCTATAGAATCTGGAGTAACAATAATGGCAAGTTTATCGCAAAAAACAGATCGCACAGCTTCTTCAGTATTTTCATGCGCTTGTTCGGGGATTCCAAATATTTGATCACAGTTGCGACGAGAATATGGTTCCTGCTGATCCAACCGTCCTTCTAAAGAATTTATGTTAGCAGATAAGTCAACAATAATACTATTGTAATACTGCTTCTGTTCTCGTAACTTTTTGTCAAGTTTTTTAACAATCTGTCCAATAGTTTATCAACAAAAGTTTCGTTCGAAAACAATGAACTGATTGCTTGCTCAACGACATTTATAATAATTCGCGTTGAAGACATTGTTAACGACACAAGAAATATTCTCTCGAATACACAAGAAAAAGATACACTTAACTAACGGAGCGGACAGGTCTTCTCGCAGCAAAGCATCAACACAGTATATCAACAGAGATATTAGCTTTTGAGGAAAGAAGCAGGAAGATGACATACAAGAAATTGAATTTGATAGTGGGGAATTAGCACCATTCAGGGCAGATGACGGCAAAAGTCAATTTAGCTCTATACCAAAACAAGAATAAAAGCTAAAAAGAGAATGTACGGGAATAATCTGGTCATCATATCAAATGTCGTAATACAATGGATGTAATTCGAAAGAGTCACCACACAGTTTCTGATCTTATAAGGTTTTTCAATGAAACAGCAATAAATGAGAGACCATAATAAAAAGAATTAGCTGAAAAAACTGCGTGCATCAATTTGGATACTTATGGCTATTGTTCATATAGAAAATAAAGATAATAATATGAAAGTAAAAAAAAGACGATGGTGGATCAGATCCTAATTGGAGAGAAGAGAAGGCAATATTTCTTGAGTCCATAATGAATTCAAAAATGATAAGTCACAATTTAAAATCTATCTAAGAACGGATTTAGAAGTTTCCAATCTCTTATTGTCGAAACTTGGTTCTAAAATATCAAGACAAGATAGCTTTCTGAAAGAGTCAATTTCAGCAAGGAATAGATTGGCAAAAACACCGAGATTTTTTGTTACGGGTGGAAATAATAGAAGTCTCATGTCTACATGTCGCCTTTCAGAATCCACAAAATCGATATTCGTGCCAAAAGTATGTGGGGCTCTATACGGATATTTGAAGAAAGATTTTTTGAAGTTTTGAGACACTGAATATTCTCGAATTATATTATCACTGGTTGAATTGATTGATTGATTTTAGTTTCCTAGAGCACCGACTGATTGACTTATTACATCTCACAACTTCCAAAAATTGTGAAACTTTCCAAATTGCATAAGCGCATTAGATGGGAGATACATCATTCTCAAAGCTCCCAGAAGTACTGGATTAACATATAATAATCACAAAAAACAACAGGGTAGTGTGCTTCTAGCACTTCTTGGTGCAAATTACGGAATTATTCATGTATATGAGGAGAAAAATGGTCGTGTTCCGGACGGTGGTATTTATAGCGGAGGTTCTTCAAATTCTGCCTTAGTAAAGAAGAAATTAAAAATTCCTCATAATCAACCTTTGCCTCTGCGAGATAATCCAATGCCATATGTTTTTGTTGCCGATGCAGCCTGTCCTCTGTCTGAGTACATTATAACACCGTTTCCATCCAGTAATATGACGAGCAAACAAAAAACTTCCAATTCTAGTATACAATATTGAATTTGTGGTCAGCTCTTGGTGAAACATTATGAATACATTTCGAATAAAACACTTGATAGTAGTTTCACAATAAGAAACTTTTTGAATATAGTGACGAGTCTTTTCGTCCTCTCGAACATCATCAGACAAATATACATGAAAACTGAACAAAAACAAAACAAGTACTTATCAATTTATAGCGGAAAGACTGAGTAGGGGAGAATGAGCTACTTCTGCTTGTTCATTAAAAATTGGTTTGTTACAGTTAGCAGCTTTCCTAGTCTCCAAGTTTTCCAATAAATTCATCTTCAATCGATTACTGGCTAGATGTAGAATTTTGAAGTTTTCGTCGAACGAGTGATTGTTGTACTAGCAAATAATGAGAAAACCCGCGAGGTTATCTTTTTTGTTGGTAGATTGACGTGTTCTTGCATTCTTATTTTGAAATTTTCACCATGTTGTCCAAATTTGTACCTTAGTTTTCTTGGGACTATCCAGTTTGGACTAGACCAAGGTAAAAAACTGTTTTGAATTATTCCTTGACTCAACATTTTTGAGATTTGATCGCGTACTTCTTGTTTTTGCACTTCGGGAAATCATTATGATTCCACATAAATAGGGGTTTTATCTTTTAATCTGATTTTATGTGGAACTTTGTACCTTTTCCTATTTCCAAGGTGGCAGTAGGAAATTAAAAAAGGTAATGTTTCTTCACTATTTGGTAGCAAAAACTTAATGTACTGCAGATTGACACTAGATTTGAGTAATGAAATACCCTACCTTGAAAGTGAAGACCCAGGCTAGCTATTGATAAGGGCACCAGAAATATTTTACCTGAAAAATAGGAAATTGGCGCCACTCCCAGGAAATGTTCAAAGGAAAAAAAGGTACTATTCTGGGAGACAATAGCGACAGCAAAAAAGAAATGAAGTATAGAGTCGAAATCAATTATGAATAAAATTATTATTAATTTGTAGCAAAGAATTCCAAAAATTATAATTAAAAAAATTAGTAACTTACGAAAATGGTTGAAGCTATTACACAAAGAAATCTCACTGCAACAGCCAAAAGGGAACTGGAGAGCACGTCACAGACGTTCAAAATTACATTACAAAAACTAGCTGAATATCCTCTTGAGGCGGAACTCTAGACTAGTATCGGCAGAGAAGATAGATGTCGAATTGGTAGCCACGAAAACAACGTCAGACATGAACGTTCCCTGAATTGAGTAAAGTTGATCTTGCGTCTTATAGGGCTTTGATAAATACACAACGGTCCTTGAAGGTGTTAAGGTTGGCCGTGCGCTTGGTCGTCAGCTTCGGGAGATATAAATGTTCTTCTTGATTTCGTAGACGTATTGGTGTTTTTCTTAGCTTGAAGTGGGCCAAAAACTAGTCTCAAGTGGCCACTGGTCTCTAAGATCCCTAGCAGTTTACACTAAAAACAAACAACCCAACCAGTATCCAATTCAACTGAAACAGGAGGTTCCTATAAAAAATTGGAGAGCTCTCTTCAAACGTGAAGCGTTAAACTTGAATGAATAAATTTAGATTCAAATTAAAAAACGGATGAACTGTTAATTTAGTAAAAGTTGAATGAAATAATCAGTAAGTTATTTATTTGTCTGATTTTAAATGGTGCACTAAAAATCTACAAAGTAAAAAAAAAAACTACGCTGAGCATTGAAGAGAAGAAGAACAGAGAAAATACAAAGTCTAGCAGGACAAGAAAAAGGATTCATTAGCGACGAGTCAATAAATTTACGAACGTGGTTCGTTACTAAAAAATTGGATCAATCTTCACAAACTCGTAGGATTTTCCAGCTTAAAAACGGAAACTAAAGCCCACAACAAAATATTTTAAGCTTTGTAAGAAACTAAACTACGAGTTGCTGAATGACAAATCCGCAACGCGTTGGATCCAAAATATAGTTAAATTATGTATTATCAACCACTTTCACTGATCATTCATACATCACTATTACTTAGGTGAGGAAAGGTGAAGGGAGGAACGAAGATAGCCACAAATCTTGTAGGTTTTATAACTTCGAGTGTACATATAAAATTTAGAAGAGAAAAAAAATAAACTTAGAACAAAAATAGTAATTCAGTATAAGAATTTGGAGGTTGTAAAAAGGTTTCGAGCACAAAAAACTAACAAAGAATTAAGGATGAGAGAGATAAATTTGGAAAATAAAAGATTAACCACGCGGGTCGCCTCAAACGAAATCACTAGCCGAAATAATACTGAATTTGGAATAACGTGAATAAAAATAATAAACAAAATACTTACAAAATCATAACACTGATTTCATTTGGATAAAATAATCACAAAATTTAGAACAACAAGAAAAATCACAAGACTGCTCTAAAACAACCCGTCTACAACAGCGGCTCGGAAACGAAAGAGGAAGAACTAGACGCGCAAGCTCCCTGACTTAGCGCTCTCCAATCAAGTGTCATCATCACGAACTATTTCACAAAGTTAGTGCAATTTTGTTACATAGATGGCGACATAGGTATGCAATGGGAAAACAATTGTAAAAAAAAAAAGACGTCAGACGAAATTTTTGTTACAAACTGACTGACAAAAGTTTGCATTATGATCAAAACTATCTTCATGGAATAAAATTAGTAGGAATTCATTAATTTTGATAACTACGTTATCGACATTTCAAGAACACAGTGGCGTATATTTTGCATATTTGATGACGCATTTATCCATAATCTCATTTGAAAAACAGGAAAGTGAGTAGATTGCTGTATTATTGAATGATTATTGGAAATTCATTATTATTATACCCAATTATCAGGTTAGAAAAGTGTTTTTAGAGGAAATGTCATCTGTCACTTGAAGCTCACCATCTCATGCAGGCGGCAACGAAAAAATTAGAACAAGGCAGCACGGACAATCATTTTTGATCACTCTGTATATTGGATCACAGTCATCACATTTTATTTCATAAATTCTGGTCTGCTCTCCTTTTTTGACTTTGTCTTTATTATTACCCAATAGCTTCCCTGAAATTAGTTCTGTTTGTGGAAATTTTGTTTCTATTCTGGTTTCTGGAACTACTTGAGATATTATTGGTCAGAGAGGGTAGACCTCCAGCAGGTATTAGGGATGGATTCATTGGTTTCACAATAGATTTTCTTAAAAATATTTTTCTTAGTCATTCTTTTAATCATGTCATCTATGATTCTCGCGTTATAACCATTGTTTGTCGCTATTTGTTCAATAATTTCATTCTTCGGATTGAAATCTCTGGGTTCTTGTGGAATCGATAATAGCCTATGGATCATGTTGACATTTTCAAAGAATTAGATTGATTCGAATTCCTTGGGACAATTGCATCTGGAAAGATATGTTTCCTGTATATCTTGAACTGCGTTAATAACGTTGTTTCTGTGATTCAGAGAAAAATTCAAAGATTAGGTAAAATATTGGTGTAGGTACGTAGATGACATCTTTTCAACTGATCAGGAACTAAGAAGCAATCGAAAACATTTCTGTATATTCGTCTGATGATGTCCGGAAGGACGAAACGACTCGTCACTGTCTTTAAAATATAATTTATTGCGAAACTACAATCAAGTGTTTTATTCGAAATCTACTCTTAATTCTAAGTTGAGTCATGCTGGAAGAGTCGTTCAAAATGCCATTGGTATTTTAGCGAACAGATTTTGAGTGCTTTGACAACAATCAGTTTGGCGACGAATAGAATACAAACATTAATCCAAGCTTGTATCGCATAACATAATTTTCCAAGAAATCACTCAGTTTATTACATGCAGGCATATCAAGTTTTTGACAAAAGATTAGTATTCAATAATATTGTAGCCGTCAAGCTGGAGATCAAGCAAGCACAGTTGCTCCGAGAATAAGAAATAAATTCATGGAATTTGTGAGCAATGCAGCCTTAATCAATAGAGTGTAGGCAAATTTTGAAGAATTTGCTTTTGGTATAATGAATTATAATAGGATTGGATTGAATTTCATATAATTCACGTGTACAAATGATGAATATATAAACATACATCGAGAGCTATAAAAGCCAGGTCTTTCATCCTCGTTAAACTTTATCAGTCGGGTTATACCAATAGTTACAATTGTGCAAAAAATCGTTTCTATAGGTAAAGGTATACGTTATTGAGTTCGTTAGTAGAATCCTGTTCCAGTAAAAGTAGAATAAAATGGTACTATCGATATAAAAAATTATTTGATCCATAGGAAATCAATGAGCTCTCTATAGCAACAGCCACTTCATTCTATTTCAACAAAAACAAAATTCAAAATAATACACTAAATAGCTCTATAAAATGAAATTAGGGATAAAAATGGAAATGAAATATAATGGAGAACATGAGAATATATTTATTGCTTCATTTCGTCTTTTACCAAATCAATTGCATCGTAAATTGGAGTCAAAATGCCTCTCTTAATCCGATTCAGACTTTTTTTTTTCTTTAGTTGTTCAAATTCAGTTGCCACAACACTCTTTAATATAACTATCAAGAAAATATGATTCCAATAAATCATACTCACTTCCCAAACGCTTGGAACGGGCTTACTTTTTTCGTCTGGAGCTTTTCTAAATGATTCTACCAAAGTTTCCAATAAAACTTCAGCAGATGGCGCATTCTGTTTTCTTTTTTCTCGAGGTCTTGCTCTAGATACTGTCACTTGTGGATGATATATGGATTGTTCTTCTACCTCAAAAATATATCTAGTGATGGAAAGAATTGGAATTAATTGTATAATAAACATTAAAAGATCTGAGAATGGAGTCAAATTTAGTATTTTCAGAAAACCCACACAAACGAGTGTCTCAATCAATTCTAATTCTTTTCATTGTTTCCATCACAAGCTAGCAGCTTTCAACTACCACATACACAAAATGTTGACTTTACCCTTAGAGAAATCTGAAATCTTAAATGAAACTAGAATTATCAAACAAATAGCAGTTAGGAACAACTTTGAACCTTATTTCTGAAGAAGAAAATAAACGCCGAGGTGCCTCGGCTTGCACTACTGATTCAAATTCGTCAGAAAACAGAAGGCTGTATGTCAGCCTTCCGTTTGTGGGGAATATAAACTATAAAATCAACAACATGTTTCGTAAATATAATTTGAATATCAATTCAATGGGGGAAACGCTCAAATGTAGAAATGAATGAAGGATGGTAGGGTTTTCAACCAAAAATTGAAGAAGTCTTGTCTACACTGTTCTATTTCAGCTTAAATTGCTTACCGGTTCCAATTCTTTGAAGAATCATCATCAGAGCCGGTTAAACCACAAAGAAACAAAAAACGATTACATACAGATTTTTTGTTAATCTACAGCAAAGCACAAGAATAACAGGAAATAATAATGAAATATTCAAAGAAAATACTCACACTATACAACTACAGAAGAAAAACTATGTCGATCAGACATATAAATGAAAAAACAACTATGGAAAATTGTAGTAAAATATGTTTTATAATGTATGAGAAAAATGTTTCATTTCTGGGTACGAGCCTTGGATACGTACGACTGTTGAGATTATTTTTTTTGAAAAACACGACTATACTGGAGGAGGACGGAGAAATCTTGTCGCAGCGCCAAAATTCAATAAAATTTCCAGAAGCGCACTATTTCTCAAATTCAGCTGGTCATTCAAATTTAGCGCTCCTGGAATAGATCTTTTCATTCCTGAGTTCTCTAAACAGTTCATTGTTCTTAATGTGTAATATTTCTACGTTGTAATCAATGTTGAAATCATGTCCTGTATCTTATATATGTTCTGCAAAACTAGATTGGTTGCTATCATTTTTGATAAAGCGCACATGTTCCTTTACCCTAGTGACAAATGGCCGTCCAGTCTTTCCAACATAATTGCTGCCGCATGAAACATACTTTATTACAATTTTACATAGTTGTTTTTCCATTTATATGTCTAGTCGAAGTAGTTTTTCTTCTGTAGTTGTATAGTGTAAGTATTTTTTTGAATATTTTATCATTATTTTATATTATTTTTGTGCTTTGCTGCAGATGTACAAAAAATTTGTATGTGATCGTTTCTCGTTTCTTTGTAGTCTAACCGGCTCTGATGATGATTCTTCAAAGAATCGGAACCGATATGCAATTTAAGCTGAGATAAAACAGTGTAGACAAGACTTTTTCAATTTTTTGTTGATAACCTTATCATCCTTCAATTTGAATATTAATTATGTTCATAGGCCATTCAACAGTAATAATTAAGAGCTTCGTAGAAAAGTTGACACAATTGATTCTTTGGGCAAATGTGGAGTTTACAAATTGGTTTGTGGTGATTGCAATTCAGCCTACGTAGGTCAAACAAGAAGGTCTTTCCGTGTTAGATATCAAGAAAACTTGACTGTAATTAGACTTAATCGAGGACACTCAGAATTTGCGGAACATATTTTGGATACAAGACATCATTTTAGTCCTGATAATTTTGAAATCTTGCACTTTAAAATGAAAGTGAAATTTTGAACACTTGAGAATATTGAAATAAGAAAATTGTTTAGACAAAAAAATTTCTAAATGATCAAATGGCAGAACAAGTCTCTTCTCTCCTCAATATTGTGATTTGAATCTTTTTTACAACTCTTGTTCTTTCGTTTCTGGTCAGTCTTAGTCTGGTCATGTTGCAATGTTGTTTTTGGTGAATTTAGCTTGATTTTTTCACCACATGGGTCTCCTGCTTCTGCATATGTTATCGATTTGGACTTTCATCTTGTAAACTTCTGTTACTTCCAGTAGGTTTTACCCTTTGCTTTTGTTTGTTGATCGTTTTTTGAAAATTTTTTTCAAATTTTATTCACTTTTTGCAACAATACTTAATATTCTTATTAAACTTCCAATATGTGACTATTTTCATTTGCTACTGAGTTCATATTATTGTAAACGCAATTTACTTCAACTAATTGATATTTTACAATTATTGAACTTTGTCACTAGTTTTGACTATTTGTATTTTTCAACTTGTAAGATGACTAACGCCTGTATTTTGTATAATTTATATTCATTTGTTGTTTGTTATTTTCTTTACCGGTCCTGATGATGAGTACATCAATATCCGAAACCGGTCGACGCCATTAATTGAATAATATGAAGAAAGACATTACACAAAAAGTTACACAAAAAAAAAAATATTTCTTTGTGATTCACCTCCAAATCTTTATATGATAACTGCAAATATAGTGCCTAATGTATATATATATATATATATATATATATATATATATATATATATATATATATATATATATATATATATATATATATATATATATATATATATATATATATATATATATATATATATATATATATATATATTGTAAGGTAACACAAAGCTATGACCACTCACCCACTTACATATATCCAATATCAATATTCAAAACAAAAAACCAATTAGAATAGAAAAAATCTCGGCACAACCTCTCACTTTGACTGACTGTACAGAACTGCCCCCAACATGCATATCAACCCTGTAATCCTTAATAATCATAATAACTTATGCAACGCTGCACAATTGAATAATTGAGTTTGTATCTAGTAGATTGTGGGGGAAACTGATTATCTAATACTTCATGTTACCGACTCGCAATGGTAATTTGTTTCTTACGGCGATACATCAATTACGTCATCCTATACACTCGTATTGCGGAATTATGGCCACACTCACTGCTTCATATTTAGTGACCAAACATCACAAGCCTTGCATCTGGCAACAAATGCCAGGCAACACATGCCAGGCAACACATGCCACGCGTTTGGCAACTAATGCCGGGCAACACATGCCACGCGTATGGCAACTAATGCCGGGCAACACATGTCACGCGTATGGCAACTAATGCCGGGCAACACATGCCACGCGTATGGCAACTAATGCCGGGCAACACATGCCACGCGTTTGGCAACTAATGCCGGGCAACACATGCCACGCGCTTGGCAACTAATGCCGGGCAACACATGCCACGCGTATGGCAACTTATGCCGGGCAACACATGCCACGCGTTTGGCAACTAATGCCGGGCAACACATGCCACGCATATGGCAACTAATGCCGGGCAACACATGCCACAGGCTATTTGGTGTTTGTCATTAACAATAATAATTCGAATCAGTTATAATACCGTTTTATTTACCCGCACCAGTAATATATAACAACAACAAAAAAATACAGATTACAATTTGATATAAGCTCCTTTCATTCGGCCATCCTGTAGAATCTTCGCCCCGAAGATAATTTAACACCTTAATTGTCATCTCCGTCGCTTGACATCCCATTTGTTGCAACCCACGGTTTCAGTCGGTCTACGGCGATTGTGTTGCGATACTTAGCACGTTTGCTTCTTCTTGAGCCTGGTATGTCGCTTACCTCATATCGGTCATGAGGTAAAACTTTCGTCACTTGGAATGGGCCTGCGAACATTGGGTGTAACTTCTGACTTCAGCCTGTTGCTGCGTTTGCCTTTTTTATCAACACCAGATCTCCCAATTGATAATTGGTAGCGGGCTTACGTCTTTGATCAAAATACCGTTTTTGCCATTCCTGCTCTATTCTCATTTTATTCGCTGCCTCTTCTCGAATCTCCTGCAAATTTTCGACAACATGATTTTGTTTGGTTCTGGCAGTCAGATGCGCGTCAGTTAAGGGACGGGGCTTGTACCCAAAGAAAATTTCGCTAGCCGTTCTTCCTGTAGCTTTATTAATAGTGTTGTTTATCGAAAATTGTGCTTTACTTAGCACCATGTCCCATTTGTTCTCTTCTGTCATGTTCGTTTTTATTGATGACATTATGGTGCGATGGTAGCTTTCGCATTGCCCGTTGGCTCTAGGGGTCGCGACAGCGTTTTGAATGTGTAATATACCAGACTCTTTGCAGAATATTTTGAATGCTTGTGAAGTAAATGCCGTTCCGCGGTCAGTAATAATCCTTGTGGGGACCCCGTAAATCGGTATAATCTCCTTCAGAAAGGTGATCACGTGTCGAGCTTCCGTTGAGCGTACCGCCTTCATGTGTACGTACTTGGTAAATGCACACACTGTCACAATAAGGTACGAGTTTTTCTTTGATGATTTTACAAATGGTCCTAGGTGATCCATGTGTACAGTGTGAAACGGTATAGGCGTCTTTGGGATTGGGTGAAGGTATCCTGGTCTTGGTCCCGATGACTCTTTATGGTAAAGGCATGGGATGCAGCATGTCAGATATTTTCTTACGTAGTCTGTCATACCTGGGAACCAATAATTTTCTTCCAGTTTCTCCAGCGTCTTCTCTAGTGCAAAGTGACCCATATCATCGTGAGCCGTTTTCACAATTTCTCTCCTCATACCTTTGGGTACCACCCATAGTGGTCCATTGGATGTTTTACGGTATATTTTTCCTTCGCGGAGCTCATATCTACTGTTGATTTTTTTTGTCTCCTCAGTTTCTCCGTGTCGCGATAGCATTTCTTGAATGTTACGTAATTCGGGATCAGTTAGTTGTCCCGCAATCATCCAATCTGTGTCTCCAATGCGCAAGACCTTAGTTTCTTCACTCACATTAGGTTTAGTGACCGGATTCCTGCTTAGCGCATCCACATGTTTCATTTTGTTGCCAGAACGATGTTCTATTTCAAATTCGTATTCGGAAAGATGCAACCACCACCTTGCAATTTTTGCGCACAAATCTTTCTTCGTTTGTGCAGTTGTTATTGCACTACAATCAGTAACCAACTTGAATTTCTTGCCTTACAAATAGACTCGAAATTTCCTGATGGTTTCCACTACCGCCAAAACTTCTAGTTCGTATGAGTGGTACCTTGTTTCACAGTGTCTTGTTTGGCGGCTAAAATACGCGATAGGATGTAATTTGTTGGAATCATTTTTCTGTAGGAGTATGCCAGCAATTCCACGTTTACTGGCATCTGTATGTACTTCGAGTTCACCTTGTGGGTTGAATATAGCTAAAACTGGCTGCCCTATAAGTATTTCTCTTAGTTGGTTAAATCGATCCTGTCGGAAAGGACGTTCCTTATAGGTTATGAGAAGTTCATATAAGGATTCCGGTTCCTCGTATTTTCCCGCTCGAGCTATGGTTTGTAGGTTTTCGTCAGGTATGCCTGCAATGATGCAAGATACCGCATCATTGCCTGTTATATTGACTGCTGTCAACAGTGCGTTCTTCTCGTAGAAGTATCTAATCGTTGACTCGTCGGGCCGTTTTCTGCGTCGCATCATCTCTCCAAGACGGGCATGGAAATCACGTTTGCTGGGAAAGGCATACAGTAATTTTTGCCTCCATTCGTCCCACGTGAACCTTATAGAGACTAGGCTCTTATACCACACTTTCGCAAGGCCTTGCAGTTTCTCTAGCGCGTAGTAAACAGTGGAATTTCAGACCATCCGTAGATCTCACGTAACTCGTCAATTTTATAAATCCAAACTGCTATATCCTGTAGAGGGTCCTCTGGATCAAATGGTAGTATAGCCTCACTGCGACCACTGTTTCGCGATGAAATAGGACGATGTGTGGAGGACTGAGATGACACTACCCCAGCTAGATCCTTCACAATCGACGCCAGCTCAGTGAGCTGGTTGTCGGACCCGGCCGTTGCTGCTGGGGTCTCTGGATACCAACAATTACTGTATTCACGTCGGTTACGTGGACTGCGACTGCGACTCACTCTACGCCGATGCTGACCTCGGCGCGAGTGGTCACCTGCAGCATTGTCATCATACTCCGTGCTGGGCGGAGCGTGGTTCATCCCACTTCTGAAATGTGAGGTAACACAAAGCTATGACCACTCATCCACTTACATATATCCAATATCAATATTCAAAACAAAAAACCAATTAGAATAGAAAAAATCTCGGCACAACCTCTCACTTTGACTGACTGTACAGAACTGCCCCCAACATGCATATCAACCCTGTAATCCTGAATAATCATAATAACTTATGCAACGCTGCACAATTGAATAATTGAGTTTGTATCTAGTAGATTGTGGGGGAATCTGATTATCTAATACTTCATGTTACCGACTCGCAATGGTAATTTGTTTCTCACGGCGATACATCGATTACGTGATCCTATACACTCGTATTGCGGAATTATGGCCACGCTCACTGCTTCATATTTAGTGACCAAACATCACAAGCCTTGCATTTGGCAACAAATGCCAGGCAACACATGCCAGGCAACACATGCCACGCGTTTGGCAACTAATGCCGGGCAACACATGCCACGCGTATGGCAACTAATGCCGGGCAACACATGCCACGCGTATGGCAACTAATGCCGGGCAACACATGCCACGCGTATGCCAACTAATTCCGGGCAACACATGCCACGCTTTTGACAACTAATGCCGGGCAACACATGTCACGCATTTGGCAACTAATGCCGGGCAACACATGCCACGCGTATGGCAACTTATGCCGGGCAACACATGCCACGCGTTTGGCAACTAATGCCGGGCAACACATGCCACGCATATGGCAACTAATGCCGGGCAACACATGCCACAGGTTATTTGGTGTTTGTCATTAACAATAATAATCCGAATCAGTTATAATACCGTTTTATTTACCCGCACCAGTAATATATAACAACAACAAAAAAATACAGATTACAATTTGATATAAGCTCCTTTCAATATATATAAAATATGAAATCACAACTCGAAACTGAGTTTTTAAAAAGTTTATTGTAAACTTAGTTGACTGGCTAGTACATTGGTTACAACACGAATGACTATTGTCTAACTTTGAACTACATATATGCGAAGCTTATCTATCTGTCATCATTTTCTGTTTCCTGTGAGAAAGAACTTGAAATTAGATTCTTGCTATCCAGAAGTCTGATGCAATGTCATATAAAATGGTGAAATACAGGGTGTGATCTTATATTACTCCTCCACCCTTGAAAGGAAAGGCTAATTCTTCAGGAGTTAGACATTCCGTACTGGTTTCTTGTTTGGGTTCATTCATTTCAATGTCCCTAAATTTACTATTGAATTTTTGACTATCACTTTTTGCTAGATGATCTTCACATTCACATTTCTGTACACAATAAACTATAATTATGGTTATGATTGAAATTAATACAATATAACTGATTGAATAATGAATATAATTATTTGAAATATCAGCATAAATAAGTTCTAACGGAATATCACTAATTTTCTCAATATTTAAATTTGATATACCCTTTATTTGATTCTCTAAGTGTTCAATTTGTGTATGGGAAATACTACTATTTAATTCTATCAAAGTTTCAAAATTATTAATAAATTCTATTTGGTTATTCACTATACAATTTTTAGTATCATAAATTCTTTCTAATTCTTCAATTTCCACACTATTATTGCAAATATACATAGTTTGCTTTTTATTTGGGAAAAATAAATAGTATAAATTTGAATTCTTCAATTTTATAATCGAATTGATGGATGACATTTTATTATATTCGCAGAACTGAAAATCCTTATAACATATAACATTTGAGTTTTGTCGTGAAGTTCAAAGTGTGAAGACGTGTGAGTTTTTCGATCCGATTTTGTTACCTAAACCAGGGCTAATCGACCAGATTTTCTCACTCACAATAAAATAAGCATAAATAATCACGCTAATCTAAAAGAAAGTGAAAACAAGTGAAACTCTGCTCCTATCTTAGGGATTAGTGTGGTGGAATAGTGAATTAATTGTATAAGTAATAACAAAAAAATACTTGCGAAGAACGTGCAATAAAATTTATAGGTATCGTCATATTATTCACCTGTGGTTTGGGAAAATTTTAGTGTGAGTATTGGTCCAAAGAATACATTATCTAACATCTGACGTGACCTCTACCTACGTCACGAAGTCCACGCGAAGTGAGTGACCGGGTATCAAATATAAGCGGCTGCTGCTGACGTAGCGAAAGGTGAGTAAGCAAACAACAACTGTAAAGAGGATCAAGCAACACCAGGCGATGCAGAAACAAAACAGAGTAGTAAGAAAGATGGAGGTGTTGTGAAAAAAAAAAGAAGGGGAAGACCAAAGGAGAGGTGGTATGACGTGGTGAAAAAAGACTTAGAGACACTAGGGATTACGAACTTTAAGCGATTAGCACAGGACCGTAAAAAATGGCGAAAAATTGTAACAGAAGCCATGGGCCTACTTGGCCTGCAGCGCTAAATTATATATATATATAACATTTTCTGAGCATTTCTCATACTGAGTACTCTACATCAAATAAAAGTATTCATTATTGCTAAGCTTAGTACACTCATTTAATAGCTTAATCTTACAATTATTCTTTGAATATAACCCATTGATTACATTCAAGGTTTCATAAACTTTGTGTATTTTGGTAGGGATTGAAGATACTTGGATAAGTTCTTCTATTCGCGTATTAGACGGTGCTTCAATTAAAATATTAAAATTTGGATTTTCATAAGAACAATATGTCTTCAAAATGTTATTATTCTGTAAATTATTAATCAAAACTGATCGCAAATACCTATCTTCCAATTTATCCAATTCTTTCACAAGCTGTTCGTGATTAATCGCTCCAGAATATAAAGTATTCAATTTACAAAACGTAAGAGTTTCTTCTAACTGAATTAAAGGAAGATACAAATCTTGCCCAACTTGTACAAAATCATGGATTAAATTCTGAATTTTGATAATATCAACTTCTTCGTATAAGATTTTTATTCCTTTTTGAATTTGATTGAGTTTTTCATTTAATATATTATTATTTTCATTTATCGAATCAATTTTTTCATTAAAACTTGCTGTAATATTATTACTGATTTTTACTAACGTATTTACTGAATTCGAAATTGTTCTCTGATTATTATTAATATTTTCTATAATTTGATCATACCGCTCTTCATCGGTTGAATCAAGATTACCAGCGATGCTTTTCAAAATGAATCCAAGGTCATTTATCGAACCTCGTTTAATTCTTTTTATATTCAATAATTGGATCTTCTCTTTGATATGATTCATCAAAGATTTCAAAATATTTTCACTATTCATCAATTGTTCATCGAATTATTGGATTCCTGGATTTTAAAATAATGTAACAATATTATTTTCTAATTTTTCCTGTTGTTCATATAAATTTTGTGAAGAAATTTGAAAAATAATTATTTGCGAGTTTATCTGTATATGGACAGTTTCTAAATTCAAAATGTTGATTCCTGGATTTCTAACATCGCGGATAATTTGTGAAATTCCGAATGGAATTGATCTGAAACAATACGGGGTTTCTTAATCTGTGATAATTTGTGTTTTTTATTTTGATTGTCTAATATTTGACCCTTTTCATTTATCATTTCTTTCACGATTACTTGCTTAAGTTTAGGTTTCTCTATCTTGCCGGAATTTCTCTTATGAATTTTGACATGAGCTTTTTCAGGAATATCAAACTGTTTTTCTTGTGATTTAGCACACTTCAATTTATTGTTTTCAATATTATCTTCCACTTGTTGGTTTATTTCTCTAAGAACTTCAACATGTTTTTGTGGATATTCCTCTACTAAGACTTCTTCAGGTTTTGAAGTAGACTCGAAATTTTGACCATATATTATTGCCAATGGAGCGCGTTTCGTGACGGTATGAATACTATTATTGTAGGCTAACAATGCATAATTTAGACGTTCCTTCAATTTCATGCTTTTAAACACAGGATTTTGATTTAGTATTCGCATATGTTCAATCAATGACGAATGAAAGCGTTCGACTATACCATTGCTATTTGGGTTGTCTATTGAAATATAGTGTATGTTTATTTTAGGCAAAGCTAAATAATTTTGAATAGTTTTATCATCAAACTCTAACCCATTGTCTGGAACAATTTCTTTTGGGATGATAAAATGAGTGAAATATTTTATCAATTTGCTTAATATTGTAATAGCATTTTTATCTTTGATAACATAGGCCATTGCAAATTTAGAAAAAGAGTCTACTATAGTTAAAATTTTCATCTTTTTGAGGGATTTGAATCGGATTTCGATCATATTTAGTCGCTTAGCATTTGTTAATGTAATTTTGTATATCTTCAATCATATTTGGCCAATAATATGATGATTTTAATTTATTATATGTCTCTGTTATTCCGCGGTGATCTATTTTGCTCTCATGATAGTTTTGTATAGTCAGCTGTTGTTCGTTCTTATCTTGTAAGTCATAGTTGCGCCTGATATAAGTCTGAAGCTTCCTGCGCGAAAGTACACTTGCAATACGGCGTTAAAGTTTCGTTTGAAAACTTCAATGGAATTAGACAGTAATATGATATACTCGGTTGTAAATAGGTTTTCATGAAGCTTGTGATAGCTTGGTTAGAATTTATTTTATTCAAGTAAAAATTTTATTTTTTCCATTTGTTTCTTTGGGTACAATTTGATTTCTACAAGTGTCAATTGCAGAATCCAAATAAGTTAATCCATTCACAGGACTTTCGTCATCTAAATGAGCGGTGCCCGTACTTTTGTTTTCTGATCCTGTTTGTACTTTAACAGAATCATTATCGGTGTTCAAATTTAATTCTAAATTTTTAGGTTCATTATAAACGTTCAAAATAATTGAGGTATTTCCAAATATTCCTTTTATAAAACCTTATATTTCAAACCAAGGCTTTTTATCGAGACCAGAACATATACGGGGTACATCTACTTCAGTAATATCGTTTGAAATACAGTAATTGAGTAACTTTTCCAAACACTTCTCAATGTTCAAAAAGGTGGATTCCTCGTAATATGAATTCTTTGAATAAGATGTCAAATAATTCTTGGTTGTTTTTGTATGAATATTTTACTATCTGAATTGAATAAGTTTTGCAACGGATATTTTGATTTAACTTGTTCTGCGGATCCTTTTGATAATTTCATATCTTTTGAAATACAATGGATTAGCGGATTTTTTTACTTGAAAATGTCAGAATCTTGATAACGAATTTGAAATTGAGGCTTAATTCGAGATAATGCGTCTGCTACAAATTTTGACAACTTTCTTTGTATTCTATTGTGTAATTGAGCTCTTCAAGTTTTAGTCGCCAACGTATTAATTTTTCATTTGGTTCCTTAAAAGAATTTAACCAAACTAAAGGCCGGTGATCGGTGATAATTTTGAATTTGTGGCCCAAAAGATATGGACGAAACTGTTTCGTCGCCTAGACTATAGCTAGCAATTCTTTTTCGATGGTACTGTAGTTTATTTCGTGGTTGTTGAGAGTTCTTGGAATAAAGGAAATAGGAAGGTCTTTGTTATTTTTATTTCTTTGTGAAAAGACGGCGCCAATTGCATAATTACTGGCGTCTGTTTTAAGAATGAAGTATTTAGAAAAATCGGGATACTGGAGTATGGGATTGTCTGATAGGAGAGTTTTACATTTCTCAAAACAATCTTCATATTCTTTGTTGTTTATGTCAATTTTACTATTTTTATTCAAACAATTTGTGAGTGGTTTAGTAATTTTTGGTAATTTTTGGGAGATTGTCAATGAATCGCCTATAATACCCAAGTAAACCAAGAAAATATTTGATAAGAATGATTTAACCCTAGTGTGATATAAATAATATTGAAAGTTAGAAGAAAAATAAAGTCTTGTATCACACTGTTCAAAATTTTATTTTTGTTGACCGGTTTCGACTACTGTGTAGCCATCGTCAGAACCGGGAGACTAAAACAAGAAGATACATGAAAGCTTGAAATTCTAATTTGGAACAAATACAAATGTAATTTAATGATCATACTCACACTATATAACTACAGGATTCAAATATGCTCCAAAGTTTCAAACGTAGATAGATGGTTAAACGTATAACTTGTATAAATAAAATAGAATATATAAATTAATTTGTAGAAAATAGGAGTATATCGTGAAAAATTCTTGAAATAATCAAAATATGTCAATGAAAAACAAATTGACAAAATTTTGAAAAGTAAAAACTAGATTAAAACATTGTGTAATTTTGATGTTGTTAGATTTGTTTGATCATTCAGACATAAATATTTATTATTTTTAATGAATCTTTTGATTTCCAAAACCTCCAAAAAGTCTAAAGTTGAACCATATTTATGTATATGTAAAATTTCGAAATCCTTAGTAATATTAAAATCATGTCCTGTATCAAGTAAATGTTCTGCGAAACTTGAATTTCCGCACGCGAGTCGTAGACAGCGTTCATGTTCTTTAAACCTAGTTATGAATTTCCTTCCTGTCTGACCAATGTAAGCTGCGTTACAGGTAGCACAGTTTAATTTATAAACCCCAGACTTATGTGTCAAAATTTGAGTATCAATTTTCTTGCAAAGTTCCCTTTTCAAATTACTCAATGGTTTGAAAACTATTTTAATGTTATAGTTTTTGAAGAAATTTCTGACTCTGTAAGATATACTCCCTAGGAAGGGCAAATAACCACTTATCATTTAAAATTTTCAGAAAACCGACACAAACGATCGATTCGATTAATAATGACTCCAATCATTATGTAAAACATAAATTTGCAATTTTCCAATCACACATTCATCGTATGCTTACTTATGGTTTGAGTAATGAAGAGATTATTTCTGAAACTAAGATTTTGAAACAAATTGCTTTTGCAAATAATTTCCACCCTGACATTATTGATAAGCTTATTAGCAGAAAACGTTACAAACTGCAACTGCAAGAAGCATATTCTCAAAATTTAGTTATTGAGAAAGATTTTTTCACATTTTCCTTGCCCTTCCTAGGGAGTATATCTTACAGAGTCAGAAATTTCTTCAAAAACTATAACATTAAAATAGTTTTCAAACCATTGAGTAATTTGAAAAGGGAACTTTGCAAGAAAATTGATACTCAAATTTTGACACATAAGTCTGGGGTTTATAAATTAAACTGTGCTACCTGTAACGCAGCTTACATTGGTCAGACAGGAAGGAAATTCATAACTAGGTTTAAAGAACATGAACGCTGTCTACGACTCGCGTGCGGAAATTCAAGTTTCGCAGAACATTTACTTGATACAGGACATGATTTTAATATTACTAAGGATTTCGAAATTTTACATATACATAAATATGGTTCAACTTTAGACTTTTTGGAGGTTTTGGAAATCAAAAGATTCATTAAAAATAATAAATATTTATGTCTGAATGATCAAACAAATCTAACAACATCAAAATTACACAATGTTTTAATCTAGTTTTTACTTTTCAAAATTTTGTCAATTTGTTTTTCATTGACATATTTTGATTATTTCAAGAATTTTTCACGATATACTCCTATTTTCTACAAATTAATTTATATATTCTATTTTATTTATACAAGTTATACGTTTAACCATCTATCTACGTTTGAAACTTTAGAGCATATTTGAATCCTGTAGTTATATAGTGTGAGTATGATCATTAAATTACATTTGTATTTGTTCCAAATTAGAATTTCAAGCTTTCATGTATCTTCTTGTTTTAGTCTCCCGGTTCTGACGATGGCTACACAGTAGTCGAAACCGGTCAACAAAAATAAAATTTTGAACAGTGTGATACAAGACTTTATTTTTCTTCTAACTTTCAAGAAAATATTTGATTTCCTTAGTAGTTTTAGGAATCGTAGATTTTTTGATTGCTTGTATCTTATCGGAATTAGGTTTAATTCCGTCGATAGTGATAATATGGCCCAAATATGCAACTTCCTTTCGCAAAAACTCACACTTGTCCAATTGAATTTTCAAATTAGCTTCTCTTAATTTTTAAAACACTTTTTCTAAATTTTGTAAATGTCCTTGAAGGGATGTTCCTAAAATAATAGTGTCATCTAAATGGACAAAACATATTTTATTAATTAAGTCTTTTGAAACGAAATTCATCAGTCCTTGAAAGGTGGATGGTGCATTTTTGATGCCAAATGGCATTCTTTTGAACTCGTAGTGTCCTACATTTGTCGAAAATGCAGTTTTGGGGATATCATTTGGGTTTACTTCTTCTTGATGGAAACCGGAAGTAAGGTCTATTGTGGTGAAATAGTCAGATTCACCTAACTTGTCGAGAATATCAGTTATGTCGGGTATAGGAAACTTGTCATCTATGGTCTTGTCGTTCAATTTCCGATAGTCTATAACAACTCGATATTTTTGCTCACCGGAAGCATCAAGTTTTTTTGGAACGACCCAAATTGGGCTACTGTAGGGTGAATATGAATGTTGTATGACGTCATCTTTCAACATTTTTTTCATCTGAGTCTGAACCTCCTGTTTATAAATTTCCGGCTACTTGTATTGTTTTATGTGAATGGGAATATTATCGCTGGTTTTAATTTCATGTTTTATTTCATAAGTAAAGGATAATTTTTGATCTTCTTCCAAAATTAAATTATATTTGTTCAATTTTTGAAATAATAATTGTTTTTCGTTTTTACTCAAATGTTCGTCACGTATTTCTGAACTATTTGATGAAATTTAAAATTATTTTTCTTATTCTGATTTAAATACTGAAATTTATACCTAAATTTATTGAGAAAGACTACTTCTCCTTTTTCAAAATTGAATTTAGATTTTGATAACTCTATTCCATGTATACCTAGCAATATATCAAAATCTTCATAAAAATTAAATATATGACTGAATGATGGATCGTCGGATGTTGGATAATCCAAGATCAGTGAATAAAGAACAATTCACATCACTTGAGCAAACGTTTCGAATCTTATTGACTCTTCATCAGTGCCTACATACAATAAACATCAGATACATTTCCTCTTTTTCACAATTATCAATATTGTGTTACATACCCAGTGATTAAAACTCTAAGTTGCCATAAGAAAATCATTAGAATACATTACAAAAGTTATTATTACAACAGTGTATGTTCATCTTACAATACAGGCACAGACTGATAGTGATAACAGCGACCATACCAACATCCGCTTCCCCCTACTGACCTGGCTGAATCTCTTCTTTATTCCGCAGTGCAGTGCACATTTGGCGCGTACTATGAACTTTTTTGCAAGTTTTCTAAAATATTTTGATAACATTTACTCAAGTATTCAGTGTCTGATCTAAAATTGATACTTTTTTTGTTCATAAATATGTGAATCATCTCCAAAAAATTACGAGTTCTGAATTCTACTGCTGAATCTACTATTTCTACATTTTTAAAATCAAAATGATGATGATTATCAATACTATGTTGTGCTAAAGCTGTTTTTTCAGATTTAAAATTCGTACAGTCATTTCTATGGTTATTTATTCTATTTTTTAAGTATTGCTTAGTTTGCCCAATGTACACCGCACTGCAGTCCAAACAAGAGACCCTATAAATCACATTTGATCTGTCCATTTCTGGAACTCTATCTTTCAACTTACTGAATAAGTTATTAACTTTTTTGTCATTGTAGAGAACTATGTTGACACCGTCGCTGCTCAGTAACTTGCCAAGGTTGTGTGACAGACCCCTGACCAAGGGCAGCTTGAAATACATGACTTGTTTTTTATTGTTATCGATCTCTTCATTGTTACTACGTTCTGCGTTATTGTCACTTCCACTCTCATTCGCCACCCTAGTATGTTCATAAAAAAATTTATTTATTGAATTTGATGGATAATCATGTGATTTCAAATTGATTTTTAACTGTTCTAAATTTTCACATCTTCAGGAATATTTTTGTGTCAAATTTATAACACAATTCTCATTTTATTTTTTATTTAATAAGAATTGTGTTATAAATTTGACACAAAAATCTATTTCTGAAGATGTACAAAATTTACTCTCGCTTGGACCTAAGACAGCCATTGAGTTAAATAAGACAGAATTTCCTTTCATAAGGCTATTGACAGATGTGGAAAAATGTATAAGTGGACAACAACTCAATGATACAGAGAAACAGTCCCTCAGACTGAAAACAACAAATATGATACTAATTATGTTGCGAGGCAGAAAATACGTACAAATAAGCACAATAATAATAGGAGCAGTAATGAATTAGATTTTATGTATAAGACTACGAGCAAATTTTCAAAAGACAACCCAGACATTTTAGTAACTAACTCTGATAAAAGTAATTGTACTGTGATATTAGATGTAGATTATTATAAGTTGAAAGTGAAAGAATTGTTAGATGATAGCATTTACTTATAAAATTTTAAACAATGACCCAACGACTAAATTTCAAAATTTAAATAATAAACTAATTAAGGAGTTGTGTGACAGATCGCTGATAGAGGAACAGTTTTGGGAACAGTTGAAAGTTTATAATTCTATCACTCCTAAGATTAATGGTTTACCCAAAACACGCCTCCTGTGCCGCTTAGACCAGTAGTCTAATGTATTAATGCACCTTCATATAAGATAGAGGAATTCATTTGTCAAATTTTAAGCAAAATTCAAGATACACTAATTTACAATATAAAAAACTCATATAAATCTGTCAACAGATGTCAAAACCACACTTTGCCTGATAACTTCATGTTGATATCACTGGATGTAACATCATTGTTCACTAATGTCACCAAAGGATTAGTATTTGATGCTATTGACGAATTTCGGAGTGAAATCACTAATCACACGATTATTGACCAGCATACTTTTGAAAAACTGATAGCATTTTGTTTTGAGAGCAGTTACTTTAGCTTTGATGATAAATTCTACCAGCAGATTGAAGGAAGTGCGATGGGACATCCAACCTCTCCTATTCTATCAAATTTAGTGATGACTAATCTTCTTAACAATGTAATAAAAAATTTACTTTTCCATCTTCCATTCATTTATCTATACGTGGATGGTATTGTCACAGCCATTCCATTTGATTCCGTGGATGTTACTATGAATAGTTTCAACGAATACCATGATAAAATTCAATTCACTATTGGAACAGAAAATAATAATTGTTTACCGTTTTTAGACATTTTGATAATAAAGAATGATGACGGATCTCTAAAGACAGATTGTTATACATCATCAGATAGAATGTTACATTCTAAATCAAATCACACTATTACACAAAAAGTTACAATTATAAAACGTAATATAGTAAAGATTAAAAGACTGAGTAGTGTAGAACTCCATAATAAGAATTTAGAACAGTTAAAAATCAATTTGAAATCACATGATTATCCATCAAATTCAATAAATAAAATTTTTAATGAACATACTAGGGTGGCGAATGAGAGTGGAAGTGACAATAACGCAGAACGTAGTAACAATGAAGAGATCGATAACAATAAAAAACAAGTCATGTATTTCAAGCTGCCCTTGGTCAGGGGTCTGTAACACAACCTTGGCAAGTTACTGAGCAGCGACGGTGTCAACATAGTTCTCTACAATGACAAAAAAGTTGATAACTTATTCAGTAAGTTGAAAGATAGAGTTCCAGAAATGGACAGATCAAATGTGATTTATAGGGTCTCTTGTTTGGACTGCAGTGCGGTGTACATTGGGCAAACTAAGCAATACTTAAAAAATAGAATAAATAACCATAGAAATGACTGTACGAATTTTAAATCTGAAAAAACAGCTTTAGCACAACATAGTATTGATAATCATCATCATTTTGATTTTAAAAATGTAGAAATAGTAGATTCAGCAGTAGAATTCAGAACTCGTAATTTTTTGGAGATGATTCACATATTTATGAACAAAAAAAGTATCAATTTTAGATCAGACACTGAATACTTGAGTAAATGTTATCGAAATATTTTAGAAAACCTGCAAAAAAGTTCATAGTACGCGCCAAATGTGCACTGCACTGCGGAATAAAGAAGAGATTCAGCCAGGTCAGTAGGGGGAAGCGGATGTTGGTATGGTCGCTGTTATCACTATCAGTCTGTGCCTGTATTGTAAGATGAACATACACTGTTGTAATAATAACTTTTGTAATGTATTCTAATAATTTTTTTTGGCAACTTAGAGTTTTAATAACTGGGTATGTAACACAATATTGATAATTGTGAAAAAGAGGAAATGTATCTAATGTTTATTGTATGTAGGCACTGATGAAGAGTCAATAAGATTCGAAACGTTTGCTTGAGTGATGTGAATTGTTCTTTATTTACTGATCCTGAATTATCCAACATCCGACGATCCATCATTCAAATATATTAACTTCTGGATACGATCTATATTCCAATAAATATATAACTTTTGATATTCAATTTTTTATATTGGAAAAAGGTAAATTCTGATCCAATTGATTTCCCATTACAAGTGTGTATTGTTAAGGCTTCAGGATATTCAGTCATATTGATAATAATTAACTTCGGATGTATGTGATTTTCTGTGGAACCCGTGTCTAAAAGAATTCTAAATTTTGAAATTTGTATGAAAGGTAATCTGCTAAAGTTGTTTGTCAAGGATTCAATTTGGGTGACTCGAGTGCCAGAATATTTTGATCTTCAACCGGCTCAATATAATTGTCTTCGTTTTCGATCTCATTTTCAAAAGTTTGTTGATTTTCTAAATTTTCATTTTCTTCATTGTTCTCAAAATTTTGGTTATAAAGTTCTTGTGAACCTTGTTCAATGCGTGGACGTTTGAAAAATTGTTTTTGTCCAGTTTGTACACTCATGGGTGTAGGATTTCTGAATTATGCATTTCAAATATTTGCTTGTGGTGCAAATGGCTGCTTATATTGTGTTTGTGACTGATTTCCCGAGGAAGTAGGGAATCAATGCATTTGTGATTGAAATTTAGGTTGATTGAATTGTATCTGATTCTTTGGTGGTGGTATATTTGTTTGATATTGAGAATGATTTTGAAATTGTAATTTTTGCTGCGTGTGAATATATTGCAAATCGTTAGTGATAAGATTCAAAATCTCTGTAAGTTTAGATAGATTTCGAGCGGATAATTGGCTTCGAAAAGGTTCTTAACAATTGTTCATGGAACTTTGAACAAAATATTGCAATGCATTAGCATCAATAATTTTGCTGACGTCTGGTACAAATTTACATTCAATTTTACTCTTATATATATAGAAATTAATCGTTAAATTCATTAAAATAGTCTATGATATTTTCTTTATTTTGTCTATAATGACTCGCTCCGTTAATTATAGTGTGTTCTGAACGAGTGTCAGAAAAATCCTGTTGTCAATGATCTCGTAGATCTTCCCAAGTTATTATGCTCGATGTTTAAACTTTGAGCGGCTACGTCATGAATTTTATTTTTTAATGTTAGCATAACAATCTTACGGGTAATTTCAAACGGATTTGTCTGTTCAACAAGTAAATGTATGTCATCTATAGTAGTTATATAATTCGATATATAAATATAGTAGTTATATAAATCGAAGCTTGGTGCTAAATCTAGCATTTTAATTATATCTTTATTGAGTTGTTGGAAAAGATTACTTGATGCTGCTGGAGTTATCATTTTATCTGATTATAATGACAAATTGTCTAATATTTCTATTAAAGAATCCAGTTGGATTTTTTCTAACAAAGTTTATTGAAATAGTTATTTACATAATTAGTTATGAAAAGTGCTATATTGTTTGACGAAACGTTATATTTGCCAAAACGAGCGCAGCGAGTTTTGCAAATTACGTGAGTCAAACAATATGGCTTTTCATAACGTATTCTGTACAAAATTTTATCTAATTCCGTCAGAATAATTTTATCTATATTTTTTAATGAACACATCTCTTACGTTACATCCCAAAATTCAGATGACTGCGATTCATGACCATCTATTTTTACTATAGAAACAAAAGTGCACTGAAATAAACAAATATCAAATTTTCACAAAACGTCAAAATAATTTCTAAAAATGTACTCAAGCAGTGATATCCTGAGTGCCATTGTACCCTTTGATATGAAAGACTCTGCCAATGCTGCATATTGTAAATAACAAATCATTCTTTTAATTGTACGCAGATAAGTATAATTGATTAGCTCTGAAACATGGCCAGTTATGTAAAGTCATTACGTAACTACTTTACGCAACTGTTGCAGAACAGTTATGAAAAATGGGACGTTTCATAACGTCAGAAATTGATGTAAAATTTGACTTTTCAAAACGGAATTAGATAAATAGAATTTATATTTCACTTATAGCAACAATATAATTTCTTTTATCATGACCTGGGTTGACTTCTCACTGTTGATATGCGCTCAGAGCAGTAGAGGAGGGCCAGTTGAAATGTATAGTCAGCGTTCCGTAGAATGGATCAGCGATTGATGAATCGATCACGGAATGTAGTGACTTATGATTCCTGTTGTGAAGTTGACTGGAGTTCTAACTGTTTCGATGACTTCAGGTCTTCCTCTGGTACTATCAGTTGCGTTTTTGGATATTCCTTGTCTTCGATGTTTCAATTCGAAGAACACAAGATTTTTAATAACTTTTAGTTTCAATTACGGTTTAACTGTTGAAACAGACGGATGCAAGTTTTTAACGAATTAAATTTTTCTGTTGAATTTTCGAACCGTGCAAACTAACGCAATCCTACCGACTGCGCCAAATATAAAATCGCAACTCGAAACAAAGTTTTCAAAAAGTTTATTTTAAACTTAGTTGACTGGTTAGTACATTGGTTACAACAAGAATGACTATTTTCTAACTATGAACTACATATATCCAAAGATTATCTATCTGCCATCATTTTCTGTTTCCCGTGAGAAAGAGCTTGAAATTAGATTCTTGCTATCCAGGAGTCTGATACAATGTCATATAAAATGGTTAAATACAGAATGTGACTTTATATTACTTATATATATATATATATATATATATATATATATATATATATATATATATATATATATATATATATATATATATATATATATATATATATATATATATATATATATATATATATTGTTACGGTTTTATTTTTAGTTGATAGACCAACCTGAAATCCAGAGTAAATATAACTTTTCATGTACCTTATTCAGACCATAGTAACCAGCTTATAATTATTACAAGTATGAATTTATCAAAAACTCTACGAATTTCGTCCCAGTTGCCTTCAATTCCTTTTATGTTTGAGGAAGTCGCTATAATTTGTTTACGAAACTTTACAGTTCGTCGTTTTACTTACGGTACACACCGCTGTTAAAAGTGAGGGCGTAAGAACCTGCGTTGAATGCTTACTAAAGCTTCATTCACACCGGCACGGTAAGTGCTTCGATTTTGTTCGAATTTTGGAATACATTAAAGTTCTTTTTAATCCACGCTACTGTATTTCAATGTTCATCGCTCTCCTATCTGCAGTAAATCATAGCAACCCACTTTTTTAAATAGGATTATTTGGTTTTGGGAGTCTTTAGCACTTTTGAGTTGAAGCTTACACTGGGCTTTAGTTCATAAGGAATTTATCTATAATTTTAGCGCCAAGCTCCAATCTTTCGTCTCTTTCTGGTTCGTTTTTCGTTACTCACGCTTTCTCACTCTCTCAACTTGCGTTAATTTTTCCGTTTTATTTCTGGATACTGGTCACGAAGAGTTTCAAGGTGGCGGACTTAGTTGCGGGAATCAAAAAGTTTTATCTTATGGTAGTTTACTACTGAATGAATTTTTCTGAAGTTCTTGTGGAAATTTGTGTCGTCTGGATACGAATACTTGCGCCTCATCTGAGGGATTTGGAAAACTTTTTGGATTTTGGAGGAAAAGATTATATCTTCCACGGCATTGGCCGGATTAGCTCGTTCCCGGACAATAGTTCTCACTACACGTTAAGCCGCACTATATCTCAGGTAACGTTAATGCAAGTCTGTCTTTTTTTCCTAATTGTTCTTCAATGTTATCAACTTCTTAAAAAAATCGAAATCAATCACGAGAAAAAAACCATGCTCTTTCCATTGTCTTTCTTTTGGGTAAATATCTATCAGGGGCGTATTCAAACAACTTCCTTTCAGGCTTTAACGATCCGCACAAATATACGTTATCGTATAATTCTCACATTTTGGATGCTAAAATCTATATTTGGACTGGGTTCTATGGACGACTGCCACGCGGCCATCTTACCAGCCGGAAGTCCGACATTTTGAGCCAGGACGCCATTCGGAAAGATTTGCACTTTTGACGTTCGGGAACCAACTCGCTCCGGCAACGCAAGCAGTCAACCAACTTCCAGATAAGCCATCCCTTTCGTATTCAAATTTTGAACCTTTATTTCATACATGTTGCATTGGTTATTTATGTATAGTTTGTATACCGGGTGTTAGCTTGTGCGAGAGTAGGTGTTTAGAATTTAATTTTGTCGCGTTAGTTACAGCGTACGTCAGGGTAGCGTCACCTAGTCTCTAGGACTGTTAAGTTGTGTAAACCTTGTTTTACCTCTTCGCATCTTTGTTTCGCGTACGCATTGGTATCGGTGGTCGACCAACGAATCCCTGCGCACCTCGCGTTCCGTATATGTTATATTTTTTTTTGCTAGTCCTCGATTCTACGCGGACGAATTTATCCTCACGTAGGGTTGTCACAGATTACATTTTTGATTTCTCGTATGAAACCAAGCCGTGGAAGATATAATCTTTTCCTCCAAAATCCAAAAAGTTTTCCAAATCCCTCAGATGAGGCGCAAGTATTCGTATCCAGACGACACAAATTTCCACAAGAACTTCAGAAAAATTCACTCAGTAGTAAACTACCAAAGTCATTTACCTTCGGTATATTGTTTTTTGATTGTACGCTTTTTTATGCTCTCTCCGAGACATTCATTATCATTTAATCTTTTCTAAATATATGCTTAATTAGAGACATAGCCCCTCAATTTATTTCGTATCGTCCTTCCCGGGAGTTTGTTGACCGACTGTGGTTGAGCGACGTACTCTGGTCAACTGGCGCCCACAATCTCTTTGATACTTTTAAACCCACTCCCATCTCCACTAGGTTTAGCCGGCGTTCAACCGGACCTTGCCCGGGATAGCTCTTTAGGGGCGTAGCAAGAAATATATATATACATATGTACATATATATATATATATATATATATATATATATATATATATATATATATATATATATATATATATATATATATATATATATATATATATATATATATATATATATATATATATATATATATATATATTGTAATGTTTATTGCTTGATGAATCACTCTGTAAATAAATAAAAGTCACTATTTAATAATCTAAATGAAATAAAATCTTTAATTCTTCTTATGTCACTAATAACAGTATATTTATATATTAATCATTTAATTCTAATTTAATCAAAGTCACAGATATTTATATTTCACTATTTATATGCACTGTTCACTGTACTTGTTACTTCATTATTTATTTCACACTAATACTCTTATTACTGTACTGTCTGTTCGTCTTTCTGCTTGGCCTTATATAGTGAAATATTGTTCTCGAATTTTTCCATTTCGCGACTCTTTCCATTTCTAGAAATCACCAGATGCTTCCATTGAGAGAGGTGATGGGCTGCGACGCGGTGCGGCGTAAGCGGCCGAAGAAGCTCCGCCCCATACTACGTCTTTTCTACGAGCTCCCCCCTCACTCCGCACGTCACATTGCCCTCTTCTTAAGAATGTTTCGTCCCAAAACACATCTTCAGGTCTATGCCGGAAACGACACTCGCCGCCCTTGGTGCAACCTGTAGTTTGGTAGAAGTAGCAGTCGACAGTTTTTGGTTCGATCGGGCCAGCTGGGTGGAAACAGCAGACCAATATTTGAATTCCGCTGTTCCGGAATGTTACCTTAATCATATTTCGAACAATCTTCCAATCTAGTCCATCCAGACCGCAGCCTGATTTTGGTATTGCCAGTTTCAGGATGTCGTTCTGCATTAAATGGCCTCGCATGTCTTGCAGCGTTTCCCACATGGAACGGTAGGTTGGTTTATGATGAAATTTATCTTTCGTTACCATGTGGTAAATATAGCGTTCCTTGGTTGTCGTATTGTCCCGCAGACAGATGGTCTTCCCTACTGTAGGCTTCTGGTGTTCTGGTCTGCCAAACTTCTTCTTGAAAACTGCTGCTATTCCTCGGGACATCTCCAAATCTCTTGATACACAATGAGCCAAGGAGTAGTCGGCCGGGACTCTGAATAGATCCTGCTGCACTTCGGTAGTTATTCCGAATCGGGCCCGACGTCCACTTGAAAAAGTCTTCATGAACTCCTCAAATGAATCTTCCTGCGCGTGGATCTTACGAGCACGTGCGTCGTTGGGATCTTCATTATTGTCTCCTGCATATGGTGCTAGCCGATTGAAGTGCACCACTCTTGATTTGCTCTTAGGGTTGCGTCTGATTTCGTAGATTATGTCGTTAATTCTTCTGATGACTTCGTAAGGCCCTTCCCAAGCTGTCTGTAATTTTGGAGACAGGCCACGTCGCCGCCCTGGGTTATAAAGCCACACCGAGTCTCCTGGTTGAAAGCCCCCGTCTTGTGCCTTGACGTCATAGGTCTCTTTCATCCGGTCGCTGGCATTCTGGATGTTTATACGGACTCGGGAGTGGATATCGTCCATCTGACGCCTTAAATTAATGACATAATCTTCACCAGCCAGGTCTTCTCCAGGTTTGCAGCCGAACTTCAGGTCGCATGGTAGCCGAAGTTCCCGTCCAAAAATAATTCTTGCTGGGGTCTGTCCGGTTGTTTCGTGTACGGATGAGCGGTAGGCCAAAAGAAACAGATGAAGATATTTGTCCCAGTCTCTCTGGTGACTAGAGACTACTTTGGCCAGGTGTCTGTTGATGGTCTTATTCATCCGTTTCACCATTCCATCAGACTGCGGATGTAATGCAGTAGTTCTGGTTTTACGAATATTCAATACTTCACATATTCCTTGGAAAAGTGTGGATTCAAAGTTTCTTCCCTGGTCAGAATGGAGTTCCAAGGGTACGCCAAAACGACAGATCCAGTTCTTCACTAGGACGTCTGCAATAGTAGCGGCCTCCTGATTAGGAAGAGCATACGCTTCCGTTCATTTACTAAAGTAGTCCATGACGACAACAATGTATTTATTTCCGACGTCTGATTCAGGAAATGGCCCTGCTACGTCGATGGCTATCCTCTCGAATGGACTACCGACATTATACTGTCGCATCGGAGCTCTTGGTCGTTTTTGCGGTCCGTTGCTTGAAGCGCACGTAGTGCATTTCCTGCACCATTCCCTGACGTCTTCTTTGCAGTTTAGCCAATAAAACCGCTCACGAACTCTCTGCAGAGTCTTCGTTACCCCAAGGTGTCCTCCACTCACTCCATCATGGAGATGTCTCAAGACTTCCGGAACCCGACCTCTAGGAACGATCAGATGTTCTCTACTCTTGGTTTCATCCGGATCCTTCAGGACACGCTTCAAGACGCCTTCATCCAGGATTATGGAATCCCATTGCGCCCAGTATGATTTGACTGTCGGGGAGTATGGTGCCACCTCTTGCCATGTCGGTCTTGTTCCTTTCTTCTTCCATTCTTGAATAATTTGCAACTCTGAGTCGCCATTTATGTCCTTTTCTATCTCTTGTGGTTGCCATGCATCGTCAATGACAGTTGTCCTGAACGCCTTCGCTTCAATCTTAGAGCAATGATGACAATCTTTTGGACATGGTCGTCTTGATAAAGCATCAGCGTTCTTATGTGCTGTACCGGCTCGATGTTCTATGTTGAAGTCGTATTCTTGAAGTCTTTCGATCCATCGAGCGACCTGACCCTCAGGATTCTTGAACTGTAGTAGCCATCTCAGAGCAGCGTGGTCAGTTCTTAACAGGAAATTCCTACCATACAAATATTTGTAGAAATGCTCGATGAACTTCACTACTGCCAGCAGTTCCCGTCTTGTGACACAGTAGTTCCTTTCTGGCTTTGACAAAACCTTACTGAAGTACCCGATTACTCTTTCTTGACCCTCCTGCAATTGGGACAGGACGCCCCCAATACCGACGTCGCTGGCATCTGTGTCCAGAACAAAACGTCCTTCCGTCTTCGGGTAACTCAGGATTGGTGCTTGGACTAGGAGTAGTTTCAGTCGCTCGAAAGCGACTTGGCAGTCTTCATCCCAGCTGTATCTGCGATTATTTTCCGTCAGTCTGGTCAGTGGCTTGGCGATATTGGCGAATCCATAAACAAATCTTCTGTAATAGGTACAGAGCCCGAGGAAACTGCGCAGCTGATGTTTATCCGCAGGTACTGGCCATTCTTGAATTGTCCTTATCTTTTCGGCATCAACTGCTACGCCTTCTTTGGAGACCACATGTCCCAAATAGTTCACCCGTTCTTGGAATAAGTGGCATTTCTTTGGACTAAGTTTCAAACCAGCTTTCTTTAATTGTTCAAATACCTGCTCCAGATTCTTCAAATGGTCTTCAAATGATTTTCCCATCACAATTATATCGTCCAGGTATACCAAGCAAGTTTTTCCCGATAGTCCTTTCAGTACGGTCTCCATAAGTCGCTCGAAGATAGCAGGAGCATTACACAGACCAAATGGCATGACTGTGAATTGCCACAATCCACTGCCGATGGTAAATGCAGTTTTTTCTCGGTCTTTCTCATCCATCGCTACTTGCCAGTATCCACTCTTGAGATCTAGGGTCGAGAAGATCTTTGACCCGGCCAGGGTATCTAAGGTGTCATCAATCCTGGGCAGAGGATAACTGTCCTTCTTGGTAACGTTATTCAGCTGGCGATAGTCGACACAAAATCGTGTAGATCCGTCTTTCTTCTTCACAAGTACCACCGGAGAGGCCCATGGACTGTTCGAGGGTTCTATGATTCCGTCTTGCTCCATATCTTGAATGATGGCTTCAGCGTCTTCTCTCTTCGCAATCGGGAGTCGTCGTGGTGCTTGTCGAATTGGTCGTGCATCGCCGGTGTTAATTTTGTGATGGACGATATTTGTTCTTCCTTTTTGCCCCTCACTGATTTCAAACACCTCTTGGAATCGGCGTATCAGATCTTCTGCTCGTGCGCGTTGCCGATTGTCTAATTGTTGACCCTTGGATAGTAATAGGGTCGTTAATTCCTTCGAAAGTTTATCGCAATTAGGCTTTATTTTTGTGTCTTGTTCGGTGAGTTTTATTCTTGCGAGGCGTTCTTTTTCATGTCCGGAGTTATCTTTGGGTAGCATCTTCAAAGGTTTCTTGCATTGACTTTTTGCTTGACCTAGCTCTTCACGGTTCCAACACCGGAGTTGTCTAGAATTCTTGAGATCTTTAACTTCTTTGATCAACCGCTGAACCTGGGCTTCTAAGCTTTCCGTGGTATCGGAGTCGCAGGTAACCTCTCGCACCCGAGCACTGCTTCTGGACGCCTGCTTTGCCGCTTCGTATTCCAGTGCATGAGCCAATGCTTCCACCAGCTTCTTCGGCCGCGCCAAACGTAGGGCTTGCTGCGTTTCATGGTCTCTGATGCCGTCCACAAATATTCTCACAGCCCAGCTTTCCAAGAAATCATCCGGGCCAGTTGGATATGCCAGTCAAACTAGGCGTGCCACATCAGCTTCGAACTCCTGTAGACTCTCGCTGGGACGTTGGTATCGGTTCTTGAGCTGCGTGTGATACACTTCCTCCAAGTGTGCATGGCCGTATCGCAGCTCCAGTCGCTTGACCAATTTTTCATAATTGTTGTCTTCTTCCGGTGGAATAGCCTGTAAAATGTTTACCGCATCTCCTCGGAGAGCAACTGTAAGTGCTGAAACTTTCTCAGTATCATTCCAGCCATTAGCCTTAGCAGCGGCTTCAAATTGCCTATGGTAATTAATCCAAGATGTTTGACCATCAAAGGTTGGAGGTTTGACACGCATTTTTGTAGTTAAGTCAAGATTTGGTGCGGATAATTCAATTGTCTCAGCTTTTGAAGCTTTTTCCGGAGATGAAACACCAAATTTAAATTTTTCTTCAAAAATCTTCATTTTTTCATCCAGTTCTTCTTTTAACATTCTACAATTATCTTCAAATACTCCCTCCCATACCTTTGAGTTTTCTCTAAATTTTTCCAGTTGCTGTTCAACTTTCTTTGTATTTTCCTCCATCTTCCCATGCAGTTCTTCTCTCAAGTTTCTAGAATTTTCTTCTAACTTTCCTAATTTTTCATTTACAATTTTGGAGCTCTCTAGAAATTTTTCTTCTAATTTTGCTTCTAATAATGTAGAATTTTCTTTTAATTTTGATTCTAAATTTGTACAATTTTCTTTTAATTTTGATTCCAAATTTATAGAATTTTCTTCCAATTTTGATTCTAAATTTGTACAGTTTTCTTTTAAACTTATTGCCAAATCGGTTAAAGAAAGTTGAACCTCAAACAAATACGTATCAGGGTCCTCACCGTCTTCAGTCATAGCTTCTCGAAGTCGTTCCATCAAAACTTGTTTGCGGCCACTGGTTTCCAAATCCCGCTCTTCCAATATATATTTCAACTCTGGGACCTTCAAATCTTTCAACAACTTCTTAGACGCCATTTCCCAATTTCACAAAGCAGCAATAAACAAAATACCAAATTGTTTATAACAACCCCACACCTGACACCACTGTAATGTTTATTGCTTGATGAATCACTCTGTGAATAAATAAAAGTCACTATTTAATAATCTAAATGAAATAAAATCTTTAATTCTTCTTATGTCACTAATAACAGTATATTTATATATTAATCACTTAATTCTAATTTAATCAAAGTCACAGATATTTATATTTCACTATTTATATGCACTGTTCACTGTACTTGTTACTTCATTATTTATTTCACACTAATACTCTTATTACTGTACTGTCTGTCCGTCTTTCTGCTTGGCCTTATATAGTGAAATATTGTTCTCAAATTTTTCCATTTCGCGACTCTTTCCATTTCTAGAAATCACCAGATGCTTCCATTGAGAGAGGTGATGGGCTGCGACGCGGTGCGGCCTAAGCGGCCGAAGAAGCTCCGCCCCATACTACGTCTTTTCTACGAGCTCCCCCCTCACTCCGCACGTCACAATATATATATATATATATATATATATATATATATATATATATATATATATATATATATATATATATATATATATATATATATATATATATATATATATATATATATATATATATATATGAATATATGTATATATATATATAAATTAATCTTTTGTTTTGAGTCGACTTGTTTTTCAAAAAGTTTTATTTGACAATACAAATACAATATTATTGTCCAGATACTAGGCACATAATATGCTTTTGACTTTTCACAAGTTTCCTTGGAGGGTTGGACGGAATCTCTTTAAACTATAAATAAATATATATATATACATATATATATATATATATATATATATATATATATATATATATATATATATATATATATATATATATATATATATATATATATATATATATATATATATATATATATATATATATATATATATATATATATATATATATATATATATATATATATATATATATAAATAGTTTTTTATCGCTGTAAATATTTTATGTTATGCAGTTTATTGGGTAGTCAGATTCAAAAACTCTCATTTATTTCATTTATCCAAGCTTTCACCAATAATTTTTGGCTTCTTCAGGGAACTAAAGTAATATAGACAATAAGACAGTTAAATTGAATGAACATGTAAAAACTTCAACTTACAGAAAAATGGGGAATTAATTATCACAAACATTCAGAAAACTAACAACAACTGGACAAGAGGAGTAAACCAACCATAAAAAACCATTGAAAACTCTTGAAAAATCAATAAATAAAAATGATGGAGGAATGAAATAACTGATAATGATAGAAATATATTCTTCGCCAAACATGTGTAAAGTTTCATAAATTAATAAATGAATAATCAACAAATGAATAAATTCTTTGAAATTGAAAAAATAGATAAACATGCAGTGTATATATATACATATATAATATATATATATATATATATATATATATATATATATATATATATATATATATATATATATATTTATATATATATATATGTATGTATATATATATATATATATATATATATATATATATATATATATATATATATATATATATATATATATATATATATATATGTATATATATATGTATATATATATGTATATATATATATACATTAGGCACTATATTTGCAGTTATAATATGATGATTCCCATGAAAATTGAACGAGATAATCTCAAGTAAAAAAATTATTGATGCTGGAACCAAATCACAGGTTGGAGCTGGTTTTATCTGAACTAATAGAATCTACTTCAATTTCATTATTATTCAAATATGTTCTATTATTTTGATTTATAGTTGCAGGCAAATTCAGTGAAATCATATCAATAAGACCAAGGCCCAGTTCCAGCAAGGTCTGTTAAATTTATCTAGAGGTTATGTTGAGTTAGTAACTATAGTTACAATTGTATCAACAATAGTTTTAAAATAGTCTCTGAATAAATTTACCTGGTGTTGGTGAAACTGGAACTGAATCTTGCACTTTGAGAAGCTTTTAAAATCATGTCTCTAATTTTGACTTCACATTCGTCATGTATTTGAATTATATAAGCTCCATTTGAGGAAATATTGTTCGTATTTCTACTAGTTGCAACAATATTATATGGGACGATGATGATCCATTGGTTCTTCTCTATCGTCAGGATATTTATATTTGGAATAACAGCTGAGATGGTTATGCAGTTGGCTGTGTTCCCGTTGAGTTTTAGGTGTTGAATCTCACAAGAGGCATCTTGGTTAATCTTGGCAAGATGTATTTCTTGACACAAGTATTCTTCTGGTATGATTCCCTTGCACTTTGAATCAAAGAAGAAATAAGACTGCTCATTGCAAATGAGGAGTATTATGGTTCCAAATGAATTATGATTTGGAGTAGGCAAAGAATATAAATGATAATAATCAATATCCGATCTCTACAATCAGCGTTTGTAATAGAAATATTATCTTATCACTTTTACTATAACTTTCTAAATTATTGTTTTTTTTTAAAAACTGTGATTAATTATCTAATATGGGTTCAGAAGAGAATCCACCAACTTTCAATTGTTTATTTTGTGTTATAATTTCGAAAAATAAATCATGTGGTTCTATTATAGAATTATGAAGTACATTTGTCTTTGAAGAAGTAATAGCAACTTACATTTTTTCAAGTAGATCATATATTATTTGTAGACTTGAAGTATATTGTGATATAACAGTTTGTAAAGATGAATTATGAATCTACGTCCTTTATCCATAAATTATTGATAATGGTTCCCAACTCTATTATTTTGGAATTTGAATGAATTTGATTATTTGAAAGCTATTCTATGATTATAATCAAATTTTTTAATTGATGTCTGTAGAATTGTCATCTGATTATTGAAAAGTATTTCAAGTCTTTGTTCGTTACTTGATATTTCCAAGATAATATCGTCATTTCTCTAAGCATCTCTTTGGTCAAGATTTCTAGTAATAGATTTAATGATTGAGCCTACGCCGTCTATTGAACCTTGTTTGAATTGATTTATCTGAGTTGAAACTTCATTCTCAAGAATGTTAATTATACGATAAGAATATTGATTGAGTGTTGAATTTCCAATTTCGTTTTTAATAGTTGCTATTTTACTCTCTAATATTTGAAACTCATTTATTGTGTGTAACGAATTAGGCCCCAAAATCCGTCACTGTCGCACATCCCAGAGCCTTCTGTCACCGTCAAACATTTTTAGTTCATCACAATTTTATTCACTTCTTGCGCACCCTGTAAACATTAAATTCAGTAACTCTGTATCAACATACAACATCACTTACCGTTCATTCATCCGTTTTCAGCTGCCCCCAATACCGTTTACTACCTTTCACATGTGGACGAATAAGGTTAGGTTTTTAAAAAACACCTGAAATTAAAAGAAGTTGAGATCGTGTGATCTGTATTTATGTCTTATGTCTCACCGTAATAAAGTCTGAATGTAATCCACTGTTGTCCTGTAAATATGTTGTATATTGTATATATCTTGTTGTTTTTTGACATTCTGCGCGACCGTTGACCATATACGAACTAGATCCGACACTTGACAATTTCTATATTATCGACCGATGTGAAAATTAGTTTTTCATATCAGTCATTCAGTCAATCAATGATCTAACTCATGTCAAATATATATTCATCTCGAATATAAAAATAAAATAAACGAAACACAGTAATAATAATTCAAGTTTATTCAATTCAGACAATAAAAAGTGTATTTTTGTGAATTGAAGTGGTGAAACATCATTTCAAGTTGAGTCTCCCAGTTCCAGTATTTTCACATCTTTTCGATCAATCTTTTTGCAAGTTTCAACATTTTTTGGTCCTTCGATCCGGATCTTGGGTGACTTTATCTATTTTTCATCAACTTGTGTCTGTGGGTAGTGCTAAAATTCTGAACTTGTGCGTGTAGCAGCATCGCCGTATTGCTGAGCACCCAGGACGTTGTGCTGCGTTGGTGGAAACGGTATTTGGGACAATCATGCAAAAAATGACCCTGTGTCTACACATGTAGCAAGGACCACAGTTATACGTCATTTCTGAGTACATTCACCACCTGCTGAATCAGCTCTAAAGGAAGACTCGTAATTTGTCAGTTCTCTCCTTTTATAAACATCAATTCTGCTAATAGACATCTCTCTCTCGCACTCATTCTGTTTCGATATCTTCTAGATAGATCAAGGATGTCTGCGGCTGAATTTCTACTAGCCCAGAAATGCCACGTAGTCTCCATCAACTCACTCGTCCAAGATCATCAAAGCGGTGCGCTGGCCGCATACAACATCTTTGAGACGGACACGATCTTAAATGCGCTAGAGTCCGCATGGTCTACATTTTCCGAATCTTACGACAAGCTGCTGAACTGCAAAGATGTCATTGCGGAAAACTCCTACTTCAAAGATCACCGTCATACCAAGACTTATCAGCACTACATTCTAGTTAAAGCGGCACTCGAAACAAGGATGAATGAGCTGGAGCCTCGCACTGCTCCTCCCTCGCCTCACAACGTTACCGCAGCAGAACCTACGCATTATCGTACTCAGCTGCCGACCATATAGCCTCCAAATTTCGAATGGCAGTCCTCTAGACATCTATTTCTCTCCGTGATCAACAAACAAGGCGTAACAAACGTACACAAAATGCACTTCCTACGACAAAGCCTTCAAGGCAACGCCGCATCACTCATCGCTAATGTGGAGATGACACCTTCTTCGATGTCGCCTGGGCCACACTGACCACTCAATACGAAAATAAGCGGCTCAACTCAACAAGCTGTTTGGCATGTCCAAGATTACCACTCGGTCGGCAAAGAAGCTGAACGCCATCATCAACACTTCCACGGAAGCTATAAACTCGCTCAAAGCTCTCGAATCCTCAGTTGAACATTGGGATCAACTCATCGTTCATCTCCTTGTACAACGGCTGGACTCTCAAACTCGAGAGGTCTGGGAAATAAACCTTGGATCAGCTATGGAATATCCAACTCTTGAGAGGCTCAAAGCCTTCCTACTTGGCCTTGCGCAAGTGCTTGGAAACTTAGAAGAGAGGCTCACTGCGAAGCCTCAAGACTCTGAGAGCAACAAAAAACCCTCACAGAATAACAAAAGCATCACACGCGGCGCAAAATCTACTTCGGCCCATGTCCACGCTGCTAGCACAACGTCATTATCAAACGCTTCCGCCTCTGGACAAAATACGCAATCGCCCAAACTCACATCAGCTTCTCACTTGCTTTCAAAATCTTCAGAATCATCTGCGAGCCCTCTACTGCTTTGTTCTTGCTGTGAAGACGCTCACTTCATTGTTCGCTGCCCAACGTTCATGGGATTCTCATCAGATAAACGTCCCAGCACAGTATCCATAGCATTGTGCTTGAACTGCTTGGGACCTCACGCGGCCGCAAATTGCCGCAGCCAGAAGCGCTGTCATCTTTGCCAAGCCGCGCATCACTCCATGTTGCATGTCGCAATACAAATCAGCTCAGCTCGCAACTCGATCCACTCAGGTCAACATTCACAGTCTTCTGTAACCTCACTGACAGGTTGCGGTACGGTTGCATGAATATATGGCATGAAAATCTCTCAATCTCAGCTCTCATCATTATCACCCCGTGTCTCGCTCATCTCTGCGACTCAATCGCTTGCATCCAGCCACTCGGCTAGTTCATCTGGACCTAAAGTGCTGCTGGCTACGGCTCAAGCTCTTCTCGTATCGTCTACTCACATCTCTCATCCAGTGCGTCTACTCATCGATCCTCGGTCAGAGCTCACGCTCGTTTCGCATCAGCTTACTCGCCAATTGCGTCTCAAGCTCACAAACTCCTACGTTCCCATCGTCGGAGTAGGAAGCACCCAAGGTGTCATCGACCTCACACTTCGGTCCAGGCACTCCGCCGAGCACGTGAACCTCCATGCACACGTGTTGGCAAATCTCACCGTCAAGCTGCCTGTCTCTGACATCAAGCAGCAGACCTGGCCGCACAGCAATGTCCTGCAGCTCGCTGATCCTGAATACCTCTCATCGGGCAGGATTGACATCCTCATCGGAGCCGATGCCTACGGCTTGATCATAAAGGCAGGAGTTAAAGCCAGCAATTCAAATGAATCATTCGGATGGGCTGAAATCGGACCAGTTGGTGAGTCCCCTCACTCTGCTCTCTCTTATCTGGGACATCTTGTCTCAAACGCTCAGGTTCACGAGCTAGTTGCCAACTTTTGGGAGCTCGAAGAAGTAGCATCTTCTCAACATGATCATCTCAGTGTCGAAGAAGCTGCCTGTGAAGCTCATTTTATCTCAACTCATACAAGCAGTAGCCGTTTTGAAGCGAGTGCCCGCTTCTTCTCTTTGAGCATCCCCGCTCACTCCCGCGGATCTACAATCAGCACTCAAATTCTGGATCCGAGCATTTCAATATGCCTATTTCGCAAGCAAGATCCGCGCCATCTCACAAGGCAAGAGCCTCGCATGATCTAATGTGCTCTCAAGACTAACTGCTCGATTGGATACAGTCGGCGTACTCTGAGTTGGTGGTCGCCTGCAGAACTCAGAACTCGACGAGGATACAAAATATCCGCCAATTCTACCAAAGGATTGCATTCTCTCCAACTTGATCATCGCAAACGCTCACACTCGAACCCTCCACGGTGGTACACAACTGACACTTAACTATATCAGGAAGTACTGGTGGACACTAGGAGGACGAGCACCTATCAAGTCATATATTCACATATGCATCACCTGCACCGGAATACGTGGCAGTCGAGCTCAACAATTAATGGGACAGCACCCAGCAACTCGCGTGACTTCATCTCTTGTCTTCGAACACTCATGAGTGGATTACGCAGGTCCAGTGTTGCCCAAGTTTTTCAAAATTGTCACGGACTACAGCGTGCAAGGATTCCTCAAGGCCTTCAGGCGCTTCACTGCTCGACGCGGAGTCTGCAAAACTCACTAGCAACTGCGGCACCAATTTTCAAGGCGCTGACGTTGCTCTCAAACAGCTGCTATCCGGCAATATCAAAGAGTCTTAGCATCTGCAACAACTCATCGCCAACGACGGTACACAATGAAGATTCAATCCTCCTGGAGCACTTCACATTGGTGGCAAATGGGAAGCGGCAGTGAAATTTGTCAAATATCATCTACAACGTACAATTGCTGATCTCTTGCTCACCAACGAAGATTTCTCGACCTTTTTAGCTCCAGTTGAAGCTGTCTTGAACTCTCGTCCGCTCAGCGCTCCTATCTAAGATTCTGACGACCTTACGGCACTTACTCCAGGACACTTCATCCGTGGCGCACCACTCTCGACGATCCCAGAACCGTCTCCCACGAGTGTGAACGTCAACTGACTCTCACACTTTCAGCGCATTCAAGAACGACGCCAACACTTCTGGATAAGATGGTCTGCCGACTGTCTCCAATCTGACCAAACAATCTCCAAATGGAGAACTAGCTACAACAACATAGTCGTCGGATCGTTGGTGCTCCTCACAGACTAGCGTTATCCGCCATACAAATGATCTCTCGCTCGAGTAACTCGAGTATATCCTGGTCGCGACGGACTCACACGCATAGTTACGCTAAGGACAGCCACTTCATCACTTACTCGTTCAATCACGAAGCTGGTACTGCCGCCCATCGTCAACCAAGAGGGAGATCCTCATGACGACGAAGCGTCATCATCTTAATCACTTCTCCAACAAGTGGAGAAGGGAGGAGAATGTTCAAATATCCCGCGCTGCCAATCAACAATCGTTTTCCAAGATCATATACGCAGTCGAATACAGCTTTTGTCATTCAGATTTTCATATCAGTCATTCAGTCAATCAATGATCTAACTTATGTCAAATATCTCTTCATCGAAAATATATACATAAAATAAACGGAACACAGTGATAATAATTCAAGTGTTTTGGATTTAGATAATAAAAAGTGTATTTCTGTGAATTAAAGTGGTGAAATATCCTTTTAAGTTGAGTCTCCCTGTTCCAGTATTTTCACATCTTTTCAATCAATCTTTTTGCAAGTTTCAACATTATTTCTTCAAGCATTTCGTCCTAGGCTTTGAAATTTTTGCAGAGTCTCCAATAAAACGTTTGTAGTATCCAAGTAATCCAAGAAAGCTTTTGATTTCTTTTTGAGTTTTAGGAATCGGAAAGTTTTTTATGACAGATATCTTATTGAGTTTTGGCTGAACTCCACTTGGGGTTATTATGTGTCCTGAATATTGTAAAGATTTTTGTTAGAATTTGGATTTGTCTAATTGTATTTTGGAATTACTTTGTCGTAGTCTATCAGATATTGATTTAGGTCATTCTATGTGTTCTTGCAGAGAAGTACGGAAGATAATCATGTCGTCTGAGTGTACGAGGCATGTTTTGTTCTGTAACCCTTGAAGGACATTGTCAATGACGCGTTGGAATGTGGAAGGGGCGTTTTTCAATCCGAAAGGCTCTTGATCAAACTCGTAATGTCCACCTTCAGTTGTTGAAGCTGTCTTTTGAACGTCTTTGAGAGTTAAAAGATAATTCGCTTCACCTAGTTTGTCTAAAATATCCGCAATATTTGGTAAAAAATATTTGTCATGCACAGTATGTTCATTCCATTTTCTGTAATCAATAGCTTATCTCGATTTCTAACGACCAGATGCGTCTAGTTTTCTTGGGACTATCCAGTTTGGACTAGACCAAGGTAAAAAACTGTTTTGAATTATTCCTTGACTCAACATTTTTGAGATTTGATCGCGTACTTCTTGTTTTTGCACTTCGGGAAATCATTATGATTCCACATAAATAGGGGTTTTATCTTTTAATCTGATTTTATGTGGAACTTTGTACCTTTTCCTATTTCCAAGGTGGCAGTAGGAAATTAAAAAAAGTAATGTTTCTTCACTATTTGGTAGCAAAAACTTAATGTACTGCTGATTGACACTAAATTCAAGTAATGGAATATCCTACCTTGAAAGTGAAGATCCAGGCTAGCTTTTAATGAGGGCACCAGTAATATTTCACCTGAAAAATAGGAAATGGGCGCCACTCCCAGGAAATGATCAAAGGAGAAAAAGGTACTATTCTGGGAGACAATAGCGACAGCAGAAAAGGAATAAAGCATAGACGTCGAAATCAATCATAAATAAAACTATTATCAATTTAAAGCAAAGAATTCCAAAAATTATAGTAAAAAAATTTGTACCTTACGAAAATGATTAAAGCTATTATACAAAAAAAATCTCACTGCAACAGCCAAAAGAGAACTGGAGAGCACGTCACAGACCTTCAAAATTACGTTACAAAAACTAGATGAATATACTCTTCAGGCGGAACTCAAGACTAGTATCGGCAGAGAAGATAGATGTCGAATTGGTAGCCACAAAAACAACGTCAGACAAGAACGTTCCCTGAATTAAGTAAAGTTGATCTTGCGTCTTATAGGGCTTTGATAAATACACAACGGTCCTTGAGGGTGTTAAGGTTGGCCGTGCGCTTGGTCGTCAACTTCGAGAGATATTAATGTTCTTCTTGATTTCGTAGACGTGTTGATGTTTTTCTTAACTTGAAGCTGGCCAAAAACTAGTCTCAAGTGGCCACTGGTCCCTAAGATCCCTAGCAGTTCACACTGAAAACAAACAACCCAACCAGTATCCAATTCAACTGAAACAGGAGGTTCCTATAAAAAAATTGAAGAGCTTTCTTCAAACTTGAAGCGTTAAACTTGAATGAATGAATTTAGATTCAAATTGGAAAACGGATAAACTGTAAATTTAGTAAAAGTTAAATAAAATGATCAGTAAGTAATTTATTTGTCTGATTTTAAATAGTGCACTATGAATTTACAAAGTAAGAAAAACTACGCTGAGCATCAAAAAGAAGAAAAACAAAGAGAAAACAAAGTCTAGCAGGACAAGAAAAAAAGGATTTATTAGCGACGAGTCGATAAATCTACGAAAGTGGTTCGTTACTAAAAAATTGGATCAATCTTCACAAACTCGTAGGATTTTCCAGCTTCGAAAAACGAGAACTTAAGCCCACAACAAAATATTTCAAGCTTCGGAAACAAAAAAACTACACAAACAACGTAAGAGACTGAACTACGAGTTGTTGAATGACAAATATAGTTAAATTGAGAATGACCAACCACTTTCACTAATCATTCATACATCAAACATACTTAGGTGAGGAAAGGTAAAGGGAGGAACGAAGATAGCCTCAAATCTCGTAGGTTTTATTACTTCGAGTGTATATATAAGAAAAAATCGCGTATCACCGAATCGATATCCGCCTGATCGCGTTTGGTAGTAGAAAAAAAATTTAAAACAGAAATACAAAAAGAAACCGGTAAATTACAAAAAAAAAGAATGTCTACTCTTGTAAACGGAATAGTATAGTAAACTAGGGCAGGTGGCAACTAGAACATGTGTACGAAATACTATCAATAGTAATGATTATCAAAACTAATCTGAATATAAAACATCAGAAATAATTAAACGAATCTTCCCGAGCAAGGACAACAAACAATGATAACCTCCCAAAGAGGAGAAGACCAGCTCCTTCGACCAGAACGGCTATTGCCTACACTATTGTAAAATTTAGAAAAAAATAAATTTAGAACAAAAATATCAATTTGGTATAAAAGTTTCAAGGTAGTAAAAAGGTGCTGAACACAAAAAACTAACAAAGAATAAAGGATAAAAGAGATGAATTTGGATATCAAAATGTTAACCACGCGGGTCGCCTCAAATGAAATCACTAGCAAAAATAATACTAAATTTGGAATAACGTGAATAAAAATAATAAACAAAATACTTACAAAATCATAACACTGATTTTAATCAAATAAAATAATCCCAAAATTCAGAACAATAAGAAAAATCACAAGACTGCTCAAAAACAACCCGTCTGCAACAACGGCTCGGATACGAAAGAGGAAGAACCAGACTCGCAAGCTCCCTAAGTTAGCGCTTTCCAATCAAATGTCATTATCACGTACTATTTTACAAAATTAGTGCAAATTTGTTACATAGATGGCGACATAGGTGTGCAATGGGGAAACAATTGTACAAAAAAAAGACGTCAGACTAAATTTTTGTAACAACTTCATTCGGAAAACTGACAGGAATATTTTCAGAATAAAATATGTATCTATACTCGTGACATAATTTTCTTATCGCATCTTCTCCTTTGTTACACTGATCCACTCCTATATTTTTCAAATTTTGCTGCGATAAATTTTCATATTCAATTCCTATTTCGTCGTCATCAATCTCCATTTTTCAACAAAATTAAAGTCTATGGAATCTAGAACTCCAATTTCTGAAGGTTCGTGGTGATCAAGTTCCACAGGATGTTCCTCGATATTCATTATCGAAGTTTCTCGATAATTGTTTGTGTAATGTATGAAACTGTTCTCAAAGTAAGGTCATTCGGGATACCTACTAAAATATGATAATTATTAAAATATATATACATATAAGTTGGAGCTCGCAGGAAGGCAGTTCGTAGTTGGATCTGGCATTGTAAATATGTGTCTTCTGATAATAAACATATAGTAAAGGGGAATAGTCTTTTCCTTAAAAACCAAGACTTCCTAAACAATACAGTTTGAAACATTTACTACTACTTTCGGCAATTCAATACCGTTTCCAAAGTTCTATATTCTTACAATCCAATGCTTTTTCTCTGTTAAATCGATAATTTCACTATAATATTGACTCGTGAGAATATAATAATGGCATACTTTCCAAAATTATATCGCGATGCATTCTCATTGTCAGATTCAATTTTATAGGAATATTCGCAAAAGGGGTACGTAATTGTTTTGTGCTTACATTGATATTCAAGTTCAACTGTCCTTGTAAATTTACGCCTATAAGTTCATCATATTCATTACTGAATTTGAAAAGGTGAAATTTATGACTTTAATGGCCGATTTCACGATCTCGAGTTAAATTAATCCGGTTTAAAGAGCTCAGTTCCTTGGTAACAATATCAATTTCTGTATTTTTTGTGTCATCACTGCCCAATCAAGTTAAGCAGATGAATCAAAAGCCTGTTTATTGGTTAACTTCCCGTCACTTTAACCTAGGTTAATTTAACTCGAGATCATGAAATCGGGCATAAGGAACATTAAAATTCTCAAAAAGTGGAGTTTCGATTACTTCATTTTGAAATGAGATATCGTGAGCTGTTTCAATGTTGAAATTCTCATTGAAAATTTAATATTGATGAAATCTGCAAGGTAGATCAGGATTCATAGAACTCTTAGTACCTCCGGTATCGATTAGAAAGTTTGCGTAAATTCCGGGAATATAAATGCAGGGTTGAGAAGTTGGTGTGTACTGTGGTGTAGTGAGGAACAAAGTGTAATTATTGTGTAATACAATAAAAATTAACAGTAAAAATTGAATGTGAATGCAGCTAAGACACAAGGCTATGGATAGTGTTAGTAGTTCTTTTGGTTCAAGGTGAAATGAACGTTATAAAATAAGTCGCAGGACAGGCCCGTGACGGCTAAGATTCAACGAGGTTGAGAATTGCGCGCGATACAGACATAAACGCACATGTAGCTATAGCGGCGAGCTGGACGAAACCAGTGTTACATCCTATAGCAAAAATGGAATATAAATAGTTTTTTGATCATAAAACTCAGAAAAGTGTTTAAAGCGATTGCAATTGAATAATAAGAGCGTGGAAAGTGTTTATTATCAAATTAGAGCGGGAACAACAATTAAACCAAATGAATGGTAGAAGATGAAGCAACAGTATCAGTTGGATTGGGTAGAGAGGAGGAGAGGAAGAAGAAAAACTGAGAGAATCTAAAAGAAGCGCGATAAAAAAACGATTTACTGTTAAAAGAAGTACAACAGAAACACAGAAGAAAACGACGGAAATGGAAGAGACTTCGAAAAGGATTCCGGAGGACCTGATGAAACTCACAAATAATTATGAGATAATGAAGAGAGCAGTAACGATAGGAAGGGAAGAAGCACGAGATAGGAGCATAGCAATCAGAAAATACATGTAAGAGTCATTTATGAGAGTTATAACCAATATTTGGAGTATAAATGAAGAAATAGATCAAATAAAGGAAAAAGAGGAAATCTGGGGGATTGAAAATATGGGAATTGGAGAAAGAATGAAAAGACTTGAAAATAGAGAAGAACAAAGAGAGAAACAAGCTAACAAAAACAAATTCATGATGACAGGACTGGAAATAAGAAAAAACTTAGCAGAAGAAATTGGAAATTGCATTCAAGATGAGCTGAATATACATATAGAAATCGTGAAGGCGTACTAGGTTGAACAGATAACAAGAAGATTCAAAGAAGTAATAAAAGTGAACAACAAAGAAAATACACAGAAGATATTCAACGCAAAAAATAAATCAAAAAGACAAAAAATATATATGGACAAATTCCTGACAGTTAATGGAAGAAAAATACAATAATGAAAAGGGACAAACAGGAAAAAGAGGATGGAAAACAGGTGAAAATTGACACCTATAAACTAAGTATGGATAACAACATGTGGCTATAGGACAAACAAAGAGAGAAATTATTCTCAAAAAACTGAGTTACAAAACAGGAAAGAAAAGAAGAGGTACAACGATCAAGTAAGGAAATGGATATCAGGATTTTTTGAATAGAAACATTGCAGTAGAAAATAAGACAAAAAAAAGTGAAAAAAAAGAACATGCGCAAAGATATAGAAATTAGTACATGGAATGTCGGTAGGATGCTACAACCAGAGAAGATGCAAAAAAAGTACCTATCAGAAATATTTAGATATAATATTGACATAACAGCAATTCAAGTTACACAATGGAAGGGCGGAGGAGTGATAGAGAAGAGAGACTTCATAATACAATATCCAGGAGATGAGAAACACACCGTTGCTCTCTTGATAACGGGTAAACTAGAAGAATAGTGTTATATTTTCAGCCAATGAATGAAAGACTGGCCTATGTGAGAATAGAAACAACCCTTTCCCAGTTGTCAATGATAAACGTATATGCAGTGGTAATTAGAATGCTACCCGCAAAATAACAACTCACTCAATTCCTCAAAAATGAATGAACATTGAATCTCGTACGACACTTCAACATCAATGTCACTGTCACACAGATTTTTTCATTATTCTACTTTTTCCAGCGCATACTACTCGAATACACCATTTTTAGTACGATGTTGCAGAATTGTACACGCAGCTAGCACAATATTAATAATAATAATGATAATGCTAACATCAGGTGTCTTCCGCAACATTTCCCCACCTGTGGGACCTTGGCGTTTGAGACAAATGTCTCACACTGTTTTGAAAACGCGTATTGCCCAACAAATTTCACTTATTACGGAATGAACCTATCTGGCACTTTCAATTCATGACTAAAATTAGACACTCTCTCTTTCTTATTTTGCTCCTTACCCTCTGTTTCAACACACTTCACTGGGGCTGGAATTATGACTGGAATCTCAGTGAATTCTGCTCCTCCTGACTCAGTACTAGCTGGTGTTGTAGACTTTCAGCACTCCACAGGGAGAAGTCGTTGAATAGGGTGCAGAACTTGTCCATTCTGTGTTCGAACTCGCACTAACCGCACTCAAGTGTCTTTTCCTTTCAACAATTCGACCATCTTTCCTAACGGCCAGTCAAGCCTTTTGCTGTTGTCGTCACCGATTGAACAATTTTATTCACGGCGACACTTTGCAAAAAGTTGTTGATTACTGTCTGCCGTAATTGTTCCAGATATTCTACCCTGAATCTTTTCCAAAACTCTTCGCGTAACTTTTGCAAATATCGAAAACGTTTGCTTAATGGAAAATTTTCTGCTAGGTCACAGTCTGACACACCACTTTCACGAAGCTCTCGCAAAGATATCGCGGAGGCTAACGCGAATTATTTCAATGGTCCGTCCAACACGTAAGTCAAAGGACGCGAAACAATCACCGATTCGCTATCACACAAAACTGTGTAAAACTCCTCTCCATTGAGACGAGCGCGTCCCAAAATTCTTCTCAGTAACTGTTTAAATATCCCCATCAAGCGTTCCACCAGCCTTCCCACCAGGGAACTGACAACGGACTAAAACGTCAACATATTTGTTGTTCGGCACTGTATTTCTTGATTTCTTCCTAATTCAATTGTCGGAACAGGATATCAGTTCCAACAAAATTCATATCATTATCTGAGTAGATGACATGTGGTCTTCCACGTCTTGTTATGAATCTCCTGAGCGCTTGTATGAATCCAGCACTCGATAATGTTGTTACTACTCCTAAGTGTACGGCTTTGTGGACAGCACATGTATAAAGACTAATCCATGTTATTTTATCATCTCTTAGATACAATGGTCCAGCGAAATCCACACTTGGTATCTTAAAGCAAGAAGCATCTCGTATTCTATCAATTGGTAAGGTAGGCGTATTGGTCTCCTGATTTCTTGCATTATTGGCTATTGTGATTACAGACTGTATTGTACGACGTCCTCTCAGGATCCAGTATTGTTTGTGTAATATTCCTTGCATTCTCTGGATCCCTACATGATTCAAATTCGCAAGAAAGTCATAAATTAATCTCTTAACTACAACGTGATCTCCTGGAAACACATATGGATAGCGGAAATTATGTACGTCATCTTTGTGAGAAATCTTTGTGTCAAATTTCATCAAATCTTCTTTATTGCGTAAGACATTCAAGGTTGCTAATCTGTTGTCATTTTCAGAAAATAGTTCCTGTTGAATTACCCAAATCAATTTTTCCTCAGCATGGTTTTGCTCCTCTTCACTCAGCTCACTTCTCTTAAAGTTGTGCTGGTTCTTACAATTGTGCACAAAACGGAATATCCATTCTATTAATCGCACATTGCATTGGTATTTGGAGGATTTTTCATGAAAGTTTCCTGACTGATTAATGTTCAGGATGTTAACAGCATTCTTCGTCTTCTCTTGATCAATTTTCTGTTGATCATATACAACTTCCTTTTCAAGCCATTCGCTTGCATCTTCATTCAGCCAATCTGGTCCCTCCCACCATTTTGATAAAACTAATTGTTTAGGAGAACATCCTCTTGATGGACAATCAGCATGACTCTGATCACCAGGAACGTGTCTCCAGTTATCAATTGATGTCAAAGATCTTATCTCCTGTACCCTGTTTCCGACAAAAACAGCCCATTCCTCAGTTTGTCTGATCCAGCTGAGGACAGTGCTAGAATCTGACCAAGAAAAAATCTGTATATCTGAACTCATTACTTCTCGTACCTGTGAGCCTAAACGTGCACCAATTGAAGCAGTTAATAATCCTAATCTAGGAATTGTCATCCTCTTCAGTGGTGCAATCCTAACTTTTACTTGAAGTGAATGTATTCGATCAGGCCCTTCATCTTACACTCTCAGAAATACCACAGCAGCGTATGCCACCTTAGTTGCATCGCAAAATATATGCAACGTAATATTTTGTGCTTCCTTCAAATCTAAACCAATTCTTTGTGGGTTCCCAATTCTCGTAAAAATAAGCAGTTCCGTTCCATATTTTATAAATTTCTCTTTAATTTCTTTCTTTACTTCCACATCCCAACCAATTTTCTCTGTCCACATCTTCTGCAATAATATCTTAGGACAGAGTGTTGTGGGACTGGTATAACCTATTGGGTCGAATATTCGTTGTGCAGAAGAAAGTATGGCTCTCTTCGTAATTGTTTTAGTTTTCTCTGCCGGTACGCCACTGATAGCGAGCGTATCATTCTTCTTATTCCAATTCAATCCCACGAGTGTTATAATTTTGTCTTGTTTATCGACTTTCCTGGAATACTCCCACCCTCTGAGATTGAATTTTGCTTCTGCCACTAATTCGGTGGCTTCAGAGATAAAAGTTTCCAGTTCTCTTGTGTTTGAAATACTGGTGACACAGTTGTCTACGAAAAAAACATTTCAATAACGTTTCAATGGTCTGCTTAGAGTACTTGCTATTTCTTTCTCCACATTCACTCAAACATCTTCCCAAATGGTGTTTAATTGTTGCACCCGACAGGAATGGACTGGCATTAACACCAAATTTAACCCTTCTGTGTCAAAAAATTCTTTTTTTTGCCATCAACACTTTTCCAGATCAAACAAAGGAAATCTCTGACGTTTGGACGCAGACTGTTCTGCAGAAAAGCTTTTCTGGTATTAGACGTTACCCCAATTTTATCTCTTCTAAACTGTAATAACAAGCTTGGTGTCTGTTCTATTAGGTTCGCTCCTTTTTTTAGACAATCGTTAAGGGTCGGTCTACCCTTCTCTCTAGCCACTGCATCAAAAACAGGCCGTATTTTCGTCGTAGCACTGGACTCTTTCATGACCAGCCGAGGTGGTAGGTAGTGCGATGGTCTATTTAAATGCTCCACCGGAGCCTCTTATATTGCACCGTCTTTCAACCATTCCTCAAATACTTCATTGTATGCATTCTACAGATGCTTACTTCGCAGCTTATTTTCTGTGGATTCTAGCCGTTCTCTAGCCAGCATATGATTATTTGGTAATGGAAGATGTCCTTCTAACCAGGGTAATTCAACTTAATACCTTCCATCTTCTGAAAATGGAACAGTCTCCACAAATAGTTGCTCCGCTGCCTTTTCCAGTTCAGCCTTACATTTCTTTCCTAGGTCAGTGATACCCAAAACATGAAATTGCCATAAACCAGTAATCGAAGCATCCTTGTTCAACATGCTTGTTACTATCATGGTGGTACTCTGTAACTTACTGTCCTCGGACATTTTTCCCATTAGAACTCACCTCAACAGTGTTTCTAAGATTACCAAGCCACATGCAAGAGTTTGTTTTTTGCCGATAAATATTTTTCGAGCAATATCCGCTCCTATCAACGCTGCAACAGGCTGTCGCCCGTTTGTATCGGTTGATTTACGTTATAATCTTCAAGTTCATTTGTCCAGACACCTGAACAAACTGGCAGAATGTTGTTGCAAATAACAGGCTGATCTGATGCCTCGAACTTGCATGCGTATTTACCGTTCAAACTCACCAACCTCACATCATAACATGTATGTTTCTGCTCTGCCGTTCCAGCACCGCCAAATAACGCGTGAACTATTGTTTCTACTCGTCTTGGCTCATAATTTAGCTTGTGAGCGACGTGTTGTAGAACATAGGAGCGTTGTGATCCCGTGTCTATTATCGCACGCACTTCTTTTGCCGTGGTTTTGCTATGTATTTTCACAATGAGAGTTTGTGGAAACACCCGAGTATCCGTACGGCTTGCTAACCCTGTTTCTGTTACAGAGACATCAGTCGTTTCAGTTGTAACTTTAGAGTCTGTTGCCTTATTGCCTTCACTTTTCGTTTTGACATAATATACTAAGATGCTTCCCACCGCACATTGAACATTGAAGTCGTTTGCGCCACAACCGACTAGCATGTCCAACCTTTGCACATCGGAAACATGCCCGTTTTTTTGTTGGTATGTCTTTCTTATTTTCAGAAGTGAACCATTGAGCTAATACACCTTTCCGTAGTGTGACTACCATCACAAAATAAACATTTTATCGACACATTGTGATCTATTTATCCCGCGGCTGTTGGTTTGTTCGTTCCGTCATCCTAGGTTCACTTCTTCTTTTCTTATCTTCGTTAGTACCAAGGCCGAAACCTTCTGTAGCAAGTGGAATTCGTTTTGCCCCCTCTACTTCGGTCTTAAAAAATCGCATAGGTCGTTCTAGACGATACAGCAGAGGATACAGCATAGCGGAACAAGTATCCGTATTCACGCTCAACAACTCCAAAGCTCTCGATTGTGTTTATTTTTTATCGTATAGAGTGGAAATACCACATTTGCGTCGATTTGAAATAGCATCATTCAAAATTAACCTGAGTAGTTACCTGACGTATACCTCTACGACCAGATCCTCTCTTCCAAACCAAGCTTTCAAACTGTCGATTACTTAAACTTAATTTTTGGCAGTTGCACTCTCTACCAAATCTCGCGCCCTTGTCTTAGGAGTAAAAGCCGATTGCAGATACAAGAGCCTATTTTCTAGCAAAAAATCGGTAGCTTCATGTATCTTCTTGAATCAACTTCAAAATTTTAAATATTCCCGTACGTCATCACTGAATTCAACAAGTTCAATTTGTGGAAGATTGAACCTTCTTTCGTTTGTCATCGAATGTACACTATGATCAGCTTCATGTACACTATCACTAAGTCCCGACAGCACTTTACTGTTTTCGAACATTATTTTGTTGTAACGGATAATTAATCGCATAAACTTTGATTAATAGTCATCGCAGTCATTAATTTTTGCAGCCAAATCTTCTTCAGTGGCATCTGCAACCATTATTGCATCGAAAACTTCTCCATCACTTCTTTTCAACGCATCGGCTTTTTCTTGATATATTTCTTGTAACGCTTCAAATTCCATAACGTCAATTTTCACTGCATCCAAACCTTGTTCAAGAAAGTTCGCTATCTTTGTAAATGCAGAACGAAGCACCATATGCCGTTTCTTTAAATAGTTGATACTGTTTATGCCAAAAGCTACTCTCCGCGCAATCGACAAATCGCGCGTCCTGTCACGGTCGCCAAATGTTGTAACAGTGGTAATAAGAATGCTACCCTCAAAATAACAACTCACTCGGTTCTTAAAAAATCGTAGTCTAATTCATACATAAATGCTTCCTCAAAAATACAAAAATGGATGAACATTGAATCCCGTACGACACTTCAGCATCAATGTCACTGTCACACAGATTTTTCTATTATTCCACTTTTTTCAGCGCATACTACTCGAATATACCATTTTTAGTAAGATGTTGCAGAGTCGCACACGCAACTCACACAAGATTAATAATAATAATTATAATAATACTAACATCAGGCGTCTACCGCAACCAGTAGCAAAAAAAGATACCCTACTACTATTAGGAGATTTCAACGCTCAAATAGGGAAAGAAGATTATGTAAAGCAGGTAGCAGGAAAATATACAATCACATGGAAACACAAACGACAACGGTCAAAGACTATGTGGAATAGCGGCAGGAAACAACATGATAATGATAGTCCAAGATTCCAGACCTGCCAGACGTTACTTATTTTCTGAGAAACAAAATTTGTGGATTAGAGTAGTGTCAGTCGGTACTTTGATCATACACATATTTGCTAGTTTGTGCCGACGGTCAATTTGTAGATACGAGGTGCTATCGGTACGTTAAGACATTACTCACTCTTCTTAAAGTCTGAGTGCTGATTTTAAGGTATTTTCTACGGAATTTTGTTGAAGATTGATAACTAATACTGCCAGATACTTACCATCGGCAGTCACTCCTGTTAAACGATTTGAAGCTCGCAAAGAATTCAAAAAAAATGTAATTTTACTCAAAGTCTGAGCCCTTTTTCTATATATGATACTTAGAGGGAGCAATTTCAATACTTTTTGTAGACAGCCAGACCAAGGAAGAGTTGGATGCCCATAGATATTTCGCTTACTATCAAGCGTACAAATAGTGACCTTGCGCTTTTACTCACAGCGATATTCTGATTGTGTCTGGGGGATGTTCAGCCCTACGATTGATCTGGCTGTTAACAAAAAATATTGAAACTGTTTCCCGAGTATCATATATAAAAATGAGCATTCAGACTATAAGCAGAATAACGTTACTCTTCGCGATCTTTAAAGAGTCTAGCAGAAATTACCACCGATGGAAGTGTCGATTATCAATTTTTAACAATATTCTCTAGAACATACGTGGAAGTCAGCACTCAATACTCCAAGGAAGAACGAGTAATGTCTTAACGTACCTATTGCACCTCGTATTTATGAATTGGCCGTCGGCACAAACTAGTAAATATGCTTATGATCAAAGTACCGACTAACACTACTCTAATCCACAATTTTTTTTTTCTCAGGAAATGAGTAACGTCTGGCGGATCTGAGATCTTGCTCTATAAGTAGTACCAGACATGAACATCCAAAAGTACGTGAAATAACTTGGATATTGCCCGATCAAGTAACCCAGACACAAATAGACCACGTTCTTATCACAGGGAAAGAACAATCAGATATAACAGATGTAAGATCATACAGGGAAGCATGCGCGGATTCAGATCACTTCGTGGTAATAGCAAGTCTTGAACAAAAAGTAAGGAAAAATCAGAAAGACAGAAGCAAGAGGACTGAATAGGACATAGAGAAACTGAGCAATGGAGACACAAAAAAGAAGTACTAGGAAGAAATAGACAAACACATCAAAGGAAAATATGAAGAAGAAGACGATGTAGAGAAGAAATGGCATAAGATAAAAAACTGTAAAAACTAAGCTGCAAAGAAATGGATAGGAGGGGAGAGAGAAGAAAATAAGAAAACATGGCTCAACAAAGAGTGTCAAGAAGAAGTAATAAGAAATAAAAATGCAAGGTTGAAGTGGATGAATACTAATAGGAGAGAATAGAAAAGTAAGAAAGAAATGTTGTGATATTCTAAGAAAAAACAGAAGAGATTGGATAGACGATAAAATAACAGATATTGATAACGGAAGTGTCAATAGAAGCTTGAAACAATCCAATAAAATAATTAATTGACAAGAAAGAGCATAAAAACCAAGTCCTACTGTATAAGAGACGCAAAGAGCAGCAAAACGGTAATCGATGAGCGATATAAGTAAACCTGAGTGAAATACTTCACTTCACCTGCTAACAGAACCACAACAAAACGTGGATATCACAACACAAGATGGAATTGCGGACAAAGAAGTATAAGGAGAACCAACAAAATAAGAAGTCAGAAAAATTATTAGAAGCAGGCGGAATGGGAAGACTCCAGGCAAAGATGGATTGATTGTTCTTAATAAATATCAATGAGAATTCTATCAATAAAAAAACAGATATTGATAATTTGAGCAATATATATGTTTACCTTCTGAAGTTATCCAACAGGCATTCGGGTGACAATATTTGGCAATCACAAAATAATAGCTGACCTTCATATACGACATGGTTTAGTTTACTGTTCATTTCTGTACATTTTGTTTTCGCGCGCTTTTGTTTGATGAACATCAAACGTCAAACTAGTTCTATAATTGGCCGCATGAAAGATCTTTTAAAATTTAATTCTGTTTAAACTTGTTCAAAAAATTACTCCATTTTGCTTTTGTGATAAAAATACTTTAGTCATGATTTTACTGTGTTAAGATTGAAAAGTAAAATCTTTAGAAAAATTTATAATGTACATTCTAAAAAAAAAAGTGTAACTTTGTACCAATAATCTACAATACTAACTAGAAGAAAATTTTCTCCAAAATTAAAAGTGTACAAAGCCTGATATGGTTTTTCGAATATTTACTCAAATGTTAATCTACAAATACAGTGTGTTTAGAACACTAAATGTAAACTATCTGATAAGAAAATTCATTCGACTGTCAAACTGATGGAGTCTTATCTAGTTAACTCGTACAAAATGTAAGTCGTTATTGTATTATTCACAATGAGCTTTCATGCTTATTATTTTTTATGTAAATTAATCTGATGAATAAAATACTTTTTAGTGTCCTGAAGAAGCCTAAAAATTAGGCGAAAGCTTGACGAATATTTTAAAAGAGTGATCTTTTATTTTGGCCAATTTCCATTGACTGCAAACGCACACGAAACTTCTGTCACCTTAACTAATTGCAGTCGCGAATAATCCTTATCTTTATATATATATATATATATATATATATATATATATATATATATATATATATATATATATATATATATATAAACTGAATGTAAATCTAGTTGGCGGATCCGTAATAAGCCAGACGGTTGAATGAAAGTAGATTAATTTTTGAAAAAGTCTTGTACAGCGCCGAGATTCGTACCCGAGTTCTCATGAATTCCGGTCATGCTGATAACCGCTACACCACGCTGAGACAACTGATATATATATATATATATAGATATATATATATATATATATATATATATATATATATATATATATATATATATATATATATATATATATATATATATATATATATATATATATATATATATATATATATATATATAAACTTATGATGGAGGGTGTGGAGAACAAAAGAAATGCCAAAGAAATAGAAAAGAGTCACAATTTCACAAAAAAGTAGATCAACAAGCATTCGAAAATTATAGAGGTATCACGCTACTGAACACGAAATATAGAATATTGTCAACAATAAAACAAGAAAGAGTCTTGAATAAAACAGAAATCATAATAGGGCAGCATCCGTGCGGATCCATGCAAGGCAGATCAGCAACAGACGCAATACATACTGTTGTACAGATAATAGGAAAAGCACATGAATAGATTTACTATGCATTGATTCTGAACAAGCGTTTGATACGATGAGAAGAGAAAAGCAAATGACAGCCCTAGAAATATTTGGAATGACAGCTGAACCAAGAAGATTGACGAGAATGATTCAACCCTAGTATGATGTAAATAATAATGAAAGTCTGAGGAAAATCAGAGTCTTGTATCACACTGTTCAAAAATGTATTTTTATATTTTGTTGACTGGTTCCAACTACTAAGTGGACATCTTCAGAACCGGGAGACTACAACAAGAAGATACATGAGTACTTAAAATTCTTATTTGGAATAAACACAAATACAAATGTAATTTAATGATTATACTCACTTTGATAGGATTCTGTAGTGGGCACTTGGTGAAACATTTCGAATAACTAAGAGATGAATTAAACACTTGGTCAAGTTTCACAATATTTTATTGATACGACTTACGATTCGACTCACAAAGTCATCATCAGGTATACTGACTCCAACAGAAATTTTTTATATTTCATATACTAATCTTATGTGCTAACATAGTGAATAAGGGGGGAGAAATCTAGATCTAATTGGTCATTCAGAATTAATTTCTGCTCACTGATTGCTTTCCTAATCTCCAAGTTTTCCAATAAATTGAGTTTTGATCCTTCCCCTTGCACGTGCAAAATATTGAAATTACCGCTAAACTTGTGGTTATGTTCAAGACAATGATTCGAAAATCCTGTATTATTTTTGCTGTTCTCTATTGATTTAATATGTTCTTTCATCCTCTGTTGGAATTTTCTTCCACTTTGTGCTATGTTAATCGCTTGGCAATCATCACAATTAATCTGGTAAATACCATTTGCGTTGTTCAGATCGATCTTTTCTTTGTTATTGATAAGAAGAGGCCCTGAATTATTTTGTTCGATAAAACTGTATTTATGTTAACAAGCTGAATTAGATCATACTGATACATATTGGTTGGATCTTTTTTGATTGGCTCAAAATCACTCCCCAATATCAGCTCTTCTGTTTTTTCTAAATAAACTTATTCTACCATTATAGTCACTATATTCTCTATCGGCTATACACAGGATAAGGTTTTCACTCAAGTTAATTTTTCAATTGCTTGATTGTTTTAATCACTATTCGTTGAGATTTGTGGTTTGGATCTCTTAATGGTTGACACAGTTTTATATTTTTCAATGTTTTGTACTTCGACATCTGACAAGGTATTATTTATAAGTAGTTCACTATCTACGGCAAGTAATTCAATGTCTTTTTGGATAACTGGTTTGTGAGGAGAATACTTTAAACCCTTCTCTAGAAACTGTTTTTTGTTTTCACTTATATTAACGTCGGTCAGATTAAGTACTCTGAGATAGAACGCAATTTTATTATCATATTGTTCATTCTTATTAGTGTTTTTATTGATTTGTTTGGCTTGTATGATCAATTCACTCAGCTTTTTCTTCTGATTGAAGTATTTTTTGTACACTAGATCTTGAACTTCACAATCGAACTCAATCGGATGTAAATCAGCTAGTAATTCTTCGTAAATCAATTTGAGATGAGAACTCAAATTATCTCTCCTATAATACCACTTTTTGATTTCTGCTTGGAGCCAGAACTAATAAGCTGATTAAACAGTTAGGTTGGATTCCAATAAGTTATTTTTACAGATTATTTTCATATAAGCAGGTTTCACTTCATAACTTAGACATTTTTTGTTAAACCACAAATGATGAGAAGACATTTTCAGATTTAATTAAGTTCTTAAATCCTCTGTTGGAATTTTCTACAACTTTTTTCTATGTAAATTGCTTGGCAATCATCACAATTGATCTGGTAAATACCGTTTCTGTTATTTAAATCGATCTTTTCTTTGTTATTGATGAGAAGAGTCCCTAAATTACTTTTGTTCAATGAAACTGTATTTATGTCAACAAGCTTAAAGTTTCTTCGAATTTTGTTAGTTAGGTTATTGATATAATTGACTGAGAACCATTTGGAACTGATACTAATATGTCCAGAGGGCGTGTAGAATAATCTCAATACGTGTTTCTTACTCTTTTTGGAAATAAGTTTGTCCACTATATTAGTGTTGTAACCATTGCTATGAACTATATTTTTAATTACATGAATTTCTCTTTTATAATTCTCCTCGTTGAGGGGTATAATAATGAGACAATGTACCATACTATGAATAGCTGACATTCTTATTGTTAGTGACTGGTAGGAGTCCTGAGGAATTAGAACATCAGTAGAAGTGGGTTTTCTGTATATGCTAAATTCTAGTTCATTATTATTGTGTAAAATGTTGAGGTCTAGAAAGTTTAATCTATTGTTCTTTTTTTTCGCGCAGGTAAATTGTATATTTGAATTTACTGCATTGGGAGAGATAACAAAGTTATCGAGTTGTCGATAACTACCATTCCAGATACAAAAAACATCATCTATATATCTCCTCCAAAATAATATTGGTTTACACATATCAACACTATCAAAAATATAGTTATTTTTTAAATTATTCATGAATATTTCGGCGAACAGGAGGGAGAGGGGCGAGCGCATAGGTAGACCAGATTGCTTATAGAATTTGTTGTTATATTTAAAATGATTTTTATTGAGACAAATTTCAATAAGGGCATATAAATCTATTTGTGTAATTAAGTCCAAGGAGCTATTATTAATTTTACGTAGTCTAATGGTTTTTAATTTCTCTACTGGTATAGCTGTAAATAGAGTTTTAACATTAAAGACACAAATTTGCAGCCTGGCGTGATATTAATATTTCTTAATTGGTCTACTAATTCTATTGAGCTCTTGATAGCGTGATTAGAATTGAATTCCAACATTCCAGGCATGATTTGGTTGAGATATTCACAAAGTTTATAACACGGTGCATCGACATATTAAACTACAGGTCTCATGGGATAGTTTCCTTTATGATCTTTGGTAAACAGTATGGTCTAGGTGCTTGTGGGTCCATACACTTCAAGCTGGAAGAACTTTAGCTTAAGCTTTTCAGCGCTTAACATTTCACACAATAATAATGAACTAGAATTCAGCATATACAGGAAACCCACTTTTACTGATGTTCTAATTTCTCAGGACTCCTACCAGTCACTAACAATAAAAATGTTAGCTATTCATAGTATGGTACATCGTCTCATTGATATACCCCTCAACGAGGAGAACTATGAGAAAGAAGTTTATGTAATTAAAAATATAGTTCATAACAATGGTTGCAAAATTGATATAGAGGACAAACTTATTTCCAACAAGAGTAGAAAACACGTATTGAGAGTAGTCTACACGCCCTCTGGACATTATAGTATCAGTTCCAAATAGTTCTCAGTCAATTATATTCATAATCTAACTAGCAAAATTCGAAGAAACTTAAAGCTTGTTAACATAAATACAGTTCCATCGAACAAAAGTGATTTACATAGGACAAAGTGGTGGAAAACTCCAACAGAGGATTGAAGAACATATTGAACCAATATAGAGAGTGACGAAAATAAAACAGGATTTTTGAATCATTGCCTTGAACATAGCCACAAGTTTAGCGGTAATTTCAATATTTTGCACGTGCAAGGGAAAGGACTAAAACCTAATTTATTGGAAAACTTGGAGATTGAGAGAGCAATTAGTGAGTAGAAATTAATTGTGAATGACCAATTAGATCTAGGTTTCTCACCCCGTTTTCTTTATGGTAGCACATAAGATTAGTATATAAGATGTAAAAATTTTCTGTTAAAGTTAGTATACCTGATGATGACTTGTAAGTCCAAACGTACGTCGTATCAATAAAATATTGTGGAACTTGACCAAGTGTTTAATTTATCTCTCGATTATACTCACACTATATAACTGCGGAATTCAAAATATGGTTCAAAGCTTTTAACGTAGATAAATGGTTAAACGTATAACTAGTATAGATAGAATAGAATATAAATGAGATCGTATAAAATAGAAGTGTATATTCCAAAAAATTATCAGAATAATCGTTATAAAAAACTAATTGACAAAATTTTTGGAATGTAAAAACTAGATTGTAACACAGTGAACCATATTTTGAATTTTGTAGTTATATAGTTTGAGTATAATCATAAAATTACATTTTCATAATACCTGCATTGAAACAGCGCGTTTTCACGCCTGTTTTGTCAGTAGAAACAAGACAATTTCAGACAAATGCGAGTGTAGCCGGGCAGAAACAGACTTGTTTCTGCCCTAGGGGAGAAACAAGCTTGTTTCTGCCCGCTGAATTTGTTTCTTACATCGTTTTATCCCTGACAGAGTCGCATTTGTTCATTGTTTATCTGTAAGTGGAAATCATATAACCTAAGATAATTTGACAGTTGTTGTATTCGTAACTGTAAATTTAATTGAAAAGACGATTAGTTTCAAGAAAAAAAGTATTAATACGACAATTTCAAGTACACCACAACATCTTATTGATAAAGCACAAGCAGCTATTCTCGACTTGTTACCTGCGAAATCAAAAGAAAAATATTTACTTTGTTATGACAAATTTGTAATGTGGAAAGTTTCAATGCAGGTATTATGAAAAATACAGTGTGTGGCACGGGACAAAACACGATTTCAGCCGAGGGTTATGCCAGCCCTCGCTTCGCTCGGGCAAGCAACACTCACCCTCAGCTGAAATCGTCTTGTTTCGTCCCTAGCCACACAATATACTATTGTATTTGTGTTTGTCCCAAATTACAACTTCAAGTATTCATGTATCTTCTTGTTGTAGTCTCCCAGTTCTGGAGATGGCTACTCAGTAGTCGAAACCGGTCAACAAAATATGATTATACATGAAAATATGTACTTCTTGACTGGAAATTTGATGAAAAGGAGGAAAAAACTTCTGGAATGCAGTCAATGGGATTTATTTTTATTTTTCGATTTCGACTAGTTTCGACACCACTTGTGTCATCCTCAGGAACTATGAATTATGATATAGGCGATAAATAAATTAAAAATAATTACAATTTGATCAACTGTGAGCTACTTACAAGAAAAATTTTGTTTCTAATAAAATTCAGTGAAAACATTAATTGATGATAAAATAAATGGAAAGTGTATGTAGATTATATTCCACATGGAGTTATGATGTAAAAAACTTAACATTTGTGAACATGAAAATATTTTAAATGTAGTCAAAGTTAAAATTAACTAAAAAGTGTCTTCCGTTTTTTCGAAAACCGTTAGAACATCAATTTTGTACTAGTGGAAACCTGTATACTAGTTTTTTTTTATATATAAAAAAAGAAGAACTAAGTACCCCAAGGGACCAATTAGAGTGTAGCACTAATATTTGAAAAATATTTATCAAGTCTTTCTATTATTATATTTAAGTAGGGTATTGTAAATTTCACTCAAATTCATTGTGTCTGATTTTACATTAATATTGTTTTTATCTGCATTGATGTGTAGCATCTCTAATGTCATTCTCTTATTTAGGTTGTGTTCAAAATCCATTATTTTTGTTTCGTTGAAGTTGAACTTGTGATTCAACTCTTTTGCATGTCCCACTACTGCACATTTTGCTGTCGTCATATTTATTTTGCCTTGACAATTTTTACTATGCTCATTCAATCTCGTCGATAAATATCTTTTTGTTTGACCTGTATATGTGGCATCGCAATCCTCACATGGTATTTTATATATTAAATTTGATTGGTGGCTTCTATTTATTTTGGACTTCAAGTTACTGAACAATTGCCCTACAGTTTTTGTTTGCTTGAAACCTATCCGTATTTTCAATTTACTTTCAAACAACTCTCGCAATTTTTCAGCAACGCCATCTATGTAAATCAATGAGCAGTAGGTGATGTCTTCTTTCTCCACTTGTCTAGCGTTGTTTTTAGAATTTTGACATTTATTTATTGAGCTGTTAATTAATCCACGAGGATATTTGTTCAGTAGTAGCAATTGTTTGATTTTATTCAGAATGTCTCCATGATATTGTGGGGAAGTTAATTTTGATGCCCTGTTTATCAAATTTTGAGCTGTATTCAGTCAGTGAGTCATTGGATGATTTGAGCAATAGTTGAGATATCTTGTTGATGCGCTTGGTTTTCTGTACCATGATGTGGTTATGTTACCCTCTTCATCACGTATGATAGAAATGTCTAGGAACGGTATGGAGTTATTCTGTTCTACTTCTACCGTGAACTGTAAGTGTTCATTATAACTGTGAAATGTATCCAATGTATTTTGTATTTGGTTTTCAGGTACAGCCAATATCAGATCATCTACATATTTCTCAATGAAGGGAAGCTCAAACGGTAGTTTTTGTATTACTTCTTCTAGTAAGCAATCCATAACAATATAAGCCAATACTGGAGATAACGAGGAACCCATGGCAAGACCAAACGATTGAACGTAGTATTTATCTTCGAATTGAAAGAAATTTTCTTTGATACAGAATTTGATTAGTTCTAAAAATTCTTGCAGTGATATATTAGTTCTTTGTGATATGGCTGCCCAATTTTTCTCTATTCCTGCGATCACCAAATTTACTGGTACATTTGTATATGATGAAATGACATCCAGTGAAATTAACATGTATCCTGTATCCAGTTTTATTTCTGTGATGGAATCTTTAAACTAGAATGAATTTCTCACAAAATACGTAGTATTTTCTAAGCCTTCCAAAAGATTTGCTAGAAATTTTTCGAGATTGTTAGTTGGTGAATTTACGTGATCGCAGGAGTAGAGAAAAATTGGGCAGCCATATCACAAAGAACTAATATACCACTGCAAGAATTTGTAGAACTAATCAAATTCTGTATCAAAGAAAATTTCTTTCAATTCGAAGATAAATACTACGTTCAATCGTTTGGTCTTGCCATGGGTTCCTCGTTATCTCCAGTATTGGCTTATATTGTTATGGATTGCTTACTAGAAGAAGTAATACAAAAACTACCGTTTGAGCTTCCCTTCATTAAGAAATATGTAGATGATCTGATATTGGCTGTACCTGAAAACCAAATACAAAATACATTGGATACATTTAACAGTTATAATGAACACTTACAGTTCACGGTAGAAGTAGAACAGAATAACTCCATACCGTTCCTAGACATTTCTATCATACGTGATGAAGAGGGTAACATATCCACATCATGGTACAGAAAACCAAGCGCATCAACAAGATATCTCAACTATTGCTCAAATCATCCAATGACTCACTGACTGAATACAGCTCAAAATTTAATAAACAGGGCATCAAAATTAACTTCCCCACAATATCATGGAGACATTCTGAATAAAATCAAACAATTGCTACTACTGAACAAATATCCTCGTGGATTAATTAACAGCTTAATAAATAAATGTCAACAACGCTAGACAAGTGGAGAAAGAAGACATCACCTACTGCTCATTGATTTACATAGATGGCGTTGCTGAAAAATTGCGAGAGTTGTTTGAAAGTAAATTGAAAATACGGATAGGTTTCAAGCAAACAAAAACTGTAGGGCAATTGTTCAGTAACTTGAAATCCAAAATAAATGAAAGCCACCAATCAAATTTAATATATAAAATACCATGTGAGGATTGCGTTGCCACATATACATGTCAAACAAAAAGATATTTATCGACTAGATTGAATGAGCTTAGTAAAAATTGTCAAGGCAAAATAAATATGACGACAGCAAAATGTGCAGTAGTGGGACATGCAAAAGAGTTGAATCACAAGTTCAACTTCAACGAAACGAAAATAATGGATTTTGAACACAACCTAAATAAGAGAATGACATTAGAGATGCAGATAAAAACAATAATAATGTAAAAACGGACACAATGAATTTGAGTGAAATTTACAATAACCTATTCAAATATAATAATAGAAAGACTTGATAAATATTTTTCAAATATTAGTGCTACACTCTAATTGGTCCCTTGGAGTACTTAGTTCTTCTTTTTTTATATATAAAAAAAACTAGTATACAGGTTTCCACTAGTACAAAATTGATGTTCTAACGGTTTTCGAAAAAACGGAAGACACTTTTTAGTTAATTTTAACTTTGACTACATTTAAAATATTTTCATGTTCACAAATGTTAAGTTTTTTACATCATAACTCCATGTGGAATATAATCTACATACACTTTTCATTTATTTTATCATCAATTAATGTTTTCACTGAATTTTATTAGAAACAAAATTTTTCATGTAAGTAGCTCACAGTTGAACAAATTGTAATTATTTTTAATTTATTTATCGCCTATTTCATTATTTATAGTTCCTGAGGATGACACAAGTGGTGTCGAAACTAGTCGAAATCGAAAAATAGAAATAAGTTCCATTTACTGCATTCCAGAAGTTTTTTTCTCCTTTTCATGACTATACATTTTTGAACAGTGTGATACAAGACTCTGATTTTCCTCCAACTTTCAAGAAGATTGAGTCTGATGACATTGAGCGAAACAACAACCATAATTGGAACACAAAAAACAGAAGCCCAGAAATTCGAAATGGACAAAGGAATAAGACAAGGAGATACACTATCAGTAACTCTGTTCAACATAGCTTTAGATTATGTGATCAGGAATTTGGACAAAGGAACACTAAGAACTAGAGGCGGACAAATAATAGCATACGCCGACGACATATTATTGGCAACAAAAAATAGGAAAATATTGGAAGAAGTGGTCAAAGAAATAGTAACAGATGGAAACATAAAAATATGTAGCCCATAATTTAAGGAGGTGAATAAATTAAAATTCCTATACATGATGCTATACAATGAAGGAGACAGAAAAAAACAGAAATTCAAGAAAAGATTTCAACAGCAGACTTTCACGCGAACAAAAAACTACTCAAGGATAGAAACCTAACAGAGAAAACAAAATTAGGAGTATATGAGACAATAATCAGACCGATAATAATGTACGCGGCAGAAACAATGACAATGACAATAAAAGATGGAGAAGATTTCCGAATAGTAGAAAGAGAAATAGTAAGAACTATTTCAGGACCAGTAAAAGCAACAGAAGGCTAATAAAAAATACTAATTAACTATGAAATGGAACAAGAGCTGGAAGGAGAAGATATAGTGAGGAGAATAAAACAACAGAGGATCAAATGGTTAGGACACCCAGGTCTAAATGGCTACAAGAAATGGAAGCGGACCTGAGTAAAGCATGGATGAACAAATAGAAGGAAAAAACAGGAGATAGGAAAACATGGAAAGAAATATGTCAGTTTATTTAGAACCAGGCTATGAGGACTGACTCCCCTCAATTAAAGTCGCAACCATACTTGGGGAGTCTGAGCCAGTATATATATATATATATATATATATATATATATATATATATATATATATATATATATATATATATATATATATATATATATATATATATATATATATATATATATATATATATATATATATATATATATATATATATATATATATATATACCTGAGGAAACAAAATAATTACGCAGGTTAAACAGTCAGAGATTTTTCTTGTGAGTAAACTTAAGTAAAAACCGCTCTGCTAGATTAGTCAAGCTTTCGGTCTTTGAATAAAACCATCCTCAGGACTCTAGAAACTCATAAAACAAGTTGTTATCAATTACAATTTTCCAGATAACAATTTTAAAAACATTTTTCACTTACATCCAGTGATATTCCAAGAAAATATAAATTATCATCACAGATCAGCATATTTGAACAAGAAATGGAAATACATGTCGAAAATTTTTGAACAAAATTGTTTTCAAAAAATGAAATTTAGTCACATGTTGGACCACCAAACGGAAACATGACAGCCAGCCATGTTGCAACCAACAAGATTCAACAAAGTCAACACGACGAAGTTTGGTTCGAAAAAATAAATTTGAAAACTAAATTAGACAAAACAGTCCCTAAAAAAGTTACTAGTCAAATGGCGGCAGAATTTGAACAAAGTTTCATAGAAAAAGTTAGTTTAAAGTAACTTAAGTAGAATGAAAAAAATTACTTTGTGATAATCTAACACAAACATGATCTTAAATTTTGTAAAAATGTACAAGAATGTTACGTTACTTGAGAACTGTTATTTTTTATATGCTTATTTTCAATCAAATGTAGTAGAAAAATGGATATATTGCTCAAGTCATCAACATCTGTACGTTTATTCATTGTGTTATCAGTATTGAAAATATGAATCATCTCTAAGACATTCCTTCTGATCCAACTTACTTCTTTGTCTAATATAAAAGCCTCGTCATAAGATGCATTGTGTTTACTTTTTGTAAGATGTTCTGCTAAAGCTGTAGAATTCGGTTTTTGCTTAGCATCACTTTTGTGTGCTATAATTCTGTCTTTTAACGGTTTCGAGGTCTGACCCATGTAATTCAATTCACAATCTTTACACGGGATGCTGTGAATTACATTATATTGTTTTAGAATAGGCACTAGGTCCTTCAATTTTGTGAACAAGGATTTGATCGTAGTACAACTTTTTTGGCAAATTATGACGGAATCATTGGCGAGTACATTTTTAAATTTTGGCGTAAGTTCTGAAATGTATGGAAATGAAACGTATTTTATATATACATTATATATATATTATATATATATATATATATATATATATATATATATATATATATATATATATATATATATATATATATATATATATATATATATATATATACATATATATATATATATACAGGGTGTAACAAAAATACGTACATTAATTTTAACCAGTGATAGATCTCGTCAAGCCTAACAATTTTTCTTTGTAACTTATTCTCGAGTTCGCATTTTTTTTTTCAGAATTTTTCATCCCCTATAATTTAACGAGTCGTTCAGGAGCATAGTTTTCGGATCCAGTAGCAGTTGCAATAGAACAATAATTGATTTTGACATATGTGAGTTATCAATTCGTTCAAATAAATTCTGGAATGAAACAGATTATAGATTATTAATTCTGTGTACGATTTCATTGGCAGTTTGGGTTTAGCTTAGCAAATTTATTTGGAACGATATCCGAATTGTCATCTCTCACTAAAACTTGAATTATTGTGATTATGCTAATGCTTTAAATGTCAAAATATTATGCACTTATACATTATGATGAGAATACCATGAGATATTTAGAACCTAATGTTTATCTGAAGCTTAAAACAGCATATGAGATGAATGAAATACATAAATTTATAAATGAAGCACCTGTGTATTAGTTTTTCTCATATTATTACAAACTTCACACTCCACACTCAGGTCGTTCCAATAAAGTATGTTACGTGGATTGATCTGCTGAATAAACAAAATATTGTATCATATATTTCAGATATACTTGGTACTAAAATTAACGTCGAAGCACCAAGGAAAAAAACTGAAATACCTCAATGTATGCGCTGCCAGCAATACGGCCACACAAAGCGATACTGTCAAAAACCGCACTATTGTGTAGAATGTGGAGAAAATCACCCGTCGAACGAATGTGAAAAAGACATAGTAACTGCAGCAACATGCGCTCTCTGTTCCGGACCTCACCCAGCGAATTACAAGGGCTGCAATGTTCACCGAAACTTACAAAAACTTAGAAATAAAACCACCCAAATTAGGGCTCAGCCACAAGCAAACCATTTCTACTCCCAAAGGAGAGAAAACATAAGCTACGCAGAAGCAGCAAATAACAGTGCATCACAAAACAACATCACCAATCAATCTCAGCAACAATACCACTACGAAAATAATAGCGACATATCAAACCTCTTAAAAAATTTCGAAAAAATGTTCAGCCGACTCATGCTTCAGAATACACTGATCATAAACTTACTCACAAGCCTTATGAACAAAAAATGACTGACTCAACCAGATTAGCACTATGGAATGCGAACGGCTTATCCCAGCACCGCAACGAAGTAGAAATCTTTCTTAAACAACAGAAAATAGACATAATGCTAATCAGCGAAACACATTATACCCAAAGATCTCACTTCAAAATCCACGGATACAATATACTCCACACAAATCACCCTGATGGAACAGCGCACGGAGGCACAGCAATAATAATAAATGAAAAATTAAATCACTGCGAACTCGCAAAATTTGAAAAAGAGCACCGACAAGCAACCAATGTCAAAATTCAAGATACTCACGGCTCTCTAATCATCTCTGCAGTTTATTGTCCACCAAAACACAATATAAAGAAAAACGACTCCGAGGAGTATTTTAAAACATTGGGGAACAGATTCATCTCGGGAGGGAACTACGACTCCAAACACCCCCACTGGGGCTCGAGAACAGTAAACCCAGAAGGAACTGAATTACGAAAAGAAATGCTAGCCGAAGGACACACTCACCTGAGATCAGGAAAACCCACCTACTGGATCACAGATACGAGGAAACGACCAGACCTATTGGATTTCTTCATTGTCAAAAATATTACTCAAACCAACACCCATATCGAATCCTGCTACGACTTATCATCAGACCACTCGCCGGTTATCCTAACGGTAGGCTCAACGCCGACAATCAAGGAGAAAAAACCCAGATTGCACAACAAAAATACCAATTGGATAGCGTTCCAGAACCACTTGAGCGAAAATATAAATCTACATATACCACACAAAACAGCTGATGACATAGACGAAGCAACCGAATATTTCACAACCTGCATTCAGAGAGCTTCGTGGTACTCTATGCCGGAAGATGTAAACAAAAACGGAAGAAACATCAACTTACCAACGCAACTCCAAGATATGATCACAGTAAAAAGAAAAATAAGGCGGTAATGGCAGCAAACAAGACACCCTCAAGACAAAAATGAACTGAATCACTTATCAAAAAAGATAAAAAACTTAATACAAAAAATCAAAAACGACTCATTCCACGAATATGTCAGCAACCTATCCGCTCATCCAGAAAAATAATACTCTCTATTCAAAAAAATTCAAAAGACCAACAGCACACATATCACCAATCATGAAAGAAGACGGAGCTTAGGCTAGAGAAAACGAGGAAAAAACTGAAGTACTAGCAAAATACTTATACGAAGTATTCCAACCTCACTCGTCGACACTGACAATCAACGAAGAAAACCTACCAAAAGAATACCTAACATCTCCCGTACAACTCTCCCCACCAATCAAATTCTTCTCACCCAATGAAATAAAAAATGAAATAAGATACTTCAACAACAAAAAATGTTCAGGATATGACCTCATCACTGCACAAACCCTAAAACATTGACCTAGAAAAGCCATTGTCCTAATAACTCAAATATACAACGCAATCCTGAGATTACTTCATCTCCCAGTGCAGTGGAAGCTTGCCCAAATAATTCCGATCCAGAAACCCGGAAAACCAGCTCACGATATAGACCGATATCTCTGCTACCACTACCATCAAAACTATTTGAAAAAATGCTCTTAAAAAGACTAAAAGCTACTATAGACATTGAAAACCTTATTCCACCGCACCAGTTTGGACTTAGAGAAAACCACTCCACCATCCAACAAGTGAACAGGATAACAAATGAAATAGAAATCAGTCTGCAGAACGGTGAAATATGTGCTGGAGCCTTCATAGACATAAGCCAGGCATTTGATAGAGTCTGGCACACGGGCCTACTCTACAAAATTAAAAATACTTTACTATACCAATACTTCTTCCTCACCAAATCCTATCTAGAAGACCGATACTTCCAAGTAATAAGCGAAGGATGCACATCCCAATTATACAAAATACGAGCCAGAGTACCACAAGGTGGCGTTCTAGGACCAGTACTCTACCAGATCTTCACAGCTGACTTGCCTTGCGCTCAAATCGTCTTAACTGCAACATATGCTGATGACACCGCGAATATCGCCAGACACGAAGATCCTATCGAGGTTTCATCACTATTACAAAAATCTTCAGATGAAATCCAAAATTGAGCAAGACAGTGGATAATAAAAATAAACGAAAACAAATCCGCACACGCAGTCTTCACAAACAAAAAAAGTAAGATGCCCACAAATCCAAATGAATAACAAGCAACTCCATACAAAGCAGGAAGTTAACTACTTAGGAATGACCCTAGATAAAGGACTAGTATGGAACAAACATCTGAAAAATAAAAGAAAACAACTAGATTTGACCACAAGAAATATGTATTGGCTTCTAGGATACAAATCGCAACTATCAATTGAAAATAAAATTCTAATCTACAAAGTTGTAATTATCCCAATCTGGACATATTGATTCCAGCTATGGGGATGCGCCAGGAAATCCAGCATTGACATAATTCAGAGATTCTAAAACAAGACCCTACGCATGATTCTGAACGCTTCCTGGTACGTCAGTAACCACACAATCCACAAAGATTTAAAAATCAATTACGTTCATGAGCAAATAAACACATTCGCAGCCAAATATGAGAATAAGTTATACGACCACCCGAACGAGCTTGCATTGAACCTCCTAAACAACGAGGACGATCCCAGACGCCTAAAAAGGACAAAACCCTTAGATCTAAAATACCTATAATTTCAAACTATGTAAATTAGAAGAGGAATCTCCAATGGCAGTTAACCTCACACATGACAATGTATTTGTCATCAAATTTGCTGGTTGGCCAACAAAAGACCAGTTGTAAATATATTTAACAATAAAAAAAAATATATATATATATATATATCAGAAAATATCTAAAATCAATTACCAAATTCAGTTTGATACATTTATAGGTTATATTTTCTGTTTTCCAAGAAAAGAATCTTCAGAATTACATGTAGCGATAATTCTAATGAACTATTCAGTGGATTAAATAATTTTGAATTATATTCCATCTAATATTCTACCGTATTCTTTGAATAAATAGTTGAATGATTTTTTCTTTATATTTCTGATGAAGTGAGTTGGGAATAGCAACTACTTTTTGAATTGCTTGTAGATGGCACCACAGTCTGACACTCCTGACACAGTGACACAGTATCAGACAATTTAAATCAGCTGATTCAAGTGCAATGAACTACTAAACTAAAAGACCAAATTGTTGATAACAGAGACAAATTTAGTCTTTCTTTCAACATATGCAAAAATGGAATTATCGAGATGAGCAAATATCAATCTATTGCAAAATACTAATATTTTTTCAGTTTCAAATGATTGATTGATAAGACTACGATGGCTCAAAGTTGCAAAATACTCCTTCAAATCGACAGCTGCTATTCTTCCAACAAATGAGAAACATTCAGTTTGAACCATAGGCGCACTATGAAATATTTGACAAAACTTTGATGAATTTTCACTTTATATCCAGAGGATTTACAGCAAAAAGTTATAAGGAAAAATTGTTATACTTGACCAATTGCATTACAGGTTAGAGTTAATGTACCCATTTCTGACTTCGCGACTGGTCGATTAGTTAAGAAAACAAATATGTAACGGATTTAAGCAGTTTTGAATTTTGGCCGAATTGAATCAAATATTACTCATTTGAAATTTACCAAGCATTCGATTTCAATGTTCAAATTTTCATCAGGGTAATTACTTTCGAGAATTTATAATAGAATTCTATCTCAGATGAATTTAGAATATTTAGAGTCTTTATTTTGTTAGATATTATCACAGTTCAATGCATTTTTAAAAGATAAATAAAATGGAACATTTCTTGTGCAGGTTTTGGCAACACATTTGTGCTTCGTTTTGACAACGGAAGACAGTATTTAGGTTGATTTTAATTGTTCAAGAAAGAATTCTGTGAATCTTCAGGATATCGAGTAAAAATTCATCAAAGTTTGGTCAAAAATTTCATATGGCGCCTATGGCTCAAACTGATATTTCTAATTTGTTGAGAGAATGACAGCAGCTGTCGATTGAAATGATTATTTTGAAATTTTGAACCGTCATAGTCTTGTCAATCATTTATTTGAAACTGAAAGAATAACAGTATTAGGAGGTAAATCACAAACAAGAAATTTTTTTCTGTGTAACGTCTTTCTTTACATCTTATTTAATTAATAGCGTCGACCGGTTTTGGATATTCAAATATCCATCATCAGGACTGGTGAAGAAAACTGGTCATGTTGCTTGTTGAAGCGATGTTCTATGTGTTTTAGATAAATTCGTTTCCTGAGACATGTAGAGTTGAACCAGATGTTGAGTTTGGTTAATTGTCTTTTTTGGAGTAGCTTTCTGTACCGATTGAAGATATATCCACTATCATTCGGGCTGACCAAAACAAATAATAATCTTTGTTATGTTGAGTCTAAAAAATCGTATACTTTGAATCTCCCATCTGATGTACCATCAAAAAAACTCAAGACAATTGAGAGAGATATTAATGAGAAATTCATATCCAAAAAGATTAGCAAACCATCTACTCTCCAACACTCCAAGTCCACCAGTTATTCAACATGAAGAAATTGTAATCCAAGACCAGTCTAATGCTGAAATAAAATATGTCTTAATTCCTTTCATATCAGATCCAACATCTAAAATAATCAAAATTGTGAGAGAAGATACTGTCAAAATAGCTGACAATAATTGTCATAATATGAACCAGAATAAAAGATAGAGAACCAACAAAAAATCAATCAAATGCTGTTTACTGTATACCTTGTGAAAACTGTAATCAAAAATTTATAGGCCAGACCTCCAGAAGTCTAAAAGACCGTTATACATCCCACAAAAGTGACACTAGATTGAAGCCAGAGGCCAGTGCACTGCCAGAGAGAAAAGCACCAGATGTCTCACAATAATACAACAATACACAGAAAAAAATCTCAGGAAGCGGTCCTTCCTTGAAATGGTTCATATTAATGACACTGATAATACGATGAATAAACGTACGGACAATTATGGCTTGAGTGATATTTACATTTATCTACTCAAACTAGCCAAGAATTAAACAATATCTTGACAATGAAATAACTGAATGAAAAAATTTTTTTCAATATTTTTCCACCATAAAATAACCTTCTTTGAAGTTCTTTCTCAAAATTTATTAATTCGAAAATTTATATTCTATATTTCTCCCGCTCACCAATAAATGACTTTATTAACTTTAATATTAGATCTCACTAATTGAAACAAGTTACCACTAGTTTTTAAAAATTCACTCTATCATTAAGTTGACTGATGCTCGGTTGCATGAACGTTCATTAGCTGAATAGTTCTTCAAAAATTAATCATATCGAATCGAATTTTTGACAGCAATGCTAAGCAATTGATTTGACGAATATATTCGATTCGATATTGTTCATTTTTGGAAGATACTTTAGTTAATGCACGTTCATGCAACCAGGCCTAAGTCTAGATACTTCAACCTGGTACTCCTGACAACTTTTGTGCTTGGTGCGCAATGCAGTCAATTTCCGCCTGCCTGCTTCCACACAAAATTTCTACGTTCGCCTGAATGTGTCACCTGTGAACTAAGCAATCAAGTGTAAATTATGTAAACTAAATTTAACTGTGGTTTTCTGAATAACATATTTGACGTCTATCTATGACACTTCCTGCTGTTTTATATTAATATAATTATGACTTATTGGAGCAAAATAAATTTTAATAACATGTGGTAAAACATAACCGCAAAATGACAACTTATATTCATTCTGATTGCTCAAAAATCTTCATTCTTATCCCAACTAATGTAAGTGAATGCTATATTTTGTTCAAAATTCTTCCGAATCTGAATTGACACTATGTATTCCAGTGTCCTGAAGATGATTTTGAATAAAGAATCGAAAGCTTGGCAGATTAACAAGAGTGTGAATATATATATATATATATATATATATATATATATATATATATATATATATATATATATATATATATATATATATATATATATATATAAATTATGAAGTTCAACTACTCGTATAAATGCTGACTTAAGATATAAACTTTTTCCAAGATCATGTAACATAGAATATTATAAAAATACATGTAATTCCTGAGAACGACGAGTTGTCTTATCATAGCCAAGCTTGTATCTTGTATTGCACTGTTTTCAGCAACAATAGAACTTTTTAAAAACTATTTCGAAAAGTCTAATTTCATAATTGGCGCAGTCGGTAGGATGGCCCATAATAAGTTCGTAGCAGTGAAAAACACAGAAGTTACTCATCTAATTGTCGTATTTTCATACGAAAATTGGCTATTCACAACAATATAAAGTGTGTAACAGTGAACACATATTAGGCTATATCAATAAGCCCTTATCTATCAACAACTATACATCTGAAGAGGGATTATTCTACTTCACGGCTGAACAGTGTCCATCAGAGGACTATTCATATGTGCCATCATATCGTCCAAGCGATTTCTCTTGCTGTTCAATCGATCACGAGAATCCAGACGACAAGCTTCAAGAACTTCACATCTCGTCTACTTCAGTCTACGAGAAACAGTTCGAGAACCCCTTTAGAGAACTCCTTGCTATGAAAACTATTGTCATGAGTTTATTCTTGTAAGTAAAACTATTTTATAATATACAGGGTACTCTCTTGTAATACTAGTAATAAAGAGTACGAGCCCCGGCACAAGGCAATCATACATAATCCATGTCAGATTCTGATAACGAAGGACTCGTAAATTCTGTTCCAGATAATATCAATAATATTATACGGAATCCAACAGTAACAGAAAACAACATGACTTCTTCACAAGATATTGAAATTTCTGTCGAAATGATTCCAACGTATAAAGGGGACATAACGACCCTCAATAACTTCATTCAAACTGTGGATGAAACATATATTATTTTAAATACTCTGCAAATAACAGCTTCACAGAAAGTATTCGCATTCAATTTAATGAAAAATAGAATAACAAATAATGCAAAAAAGATTATTTCACAAAATAAATTTACTAACTGGGATGAATTGAAATAATCATATTTAAGCACTAACTTCTCAGATAAAACGTCGGATGAAACATTAATAGGAAAATTATTTGAAACTAAATACAAACAGAATGCAGAGATTATATTGGAAACAATGTTAGATAAATTAGTACTATATAAAGCAAAAATATTTTCAAAACATTACAATTTACAGCAAAAAAATGCTATTCTTGAGAAAAATCAAAAAGCTGTAGTAAATAAATTCATATCATTGTTATCACCTATTATAAAAAGATCATTTATTGTGAAACAACCTTCTACATTAGAACAATGCGATCTATCATTGAAAAATTAATTCAGTTATGCCAATTCTTTACACAACAGTCCAATGACATAACGATCATAAACAGAACCCAAGCACTTCCAGAAACACAAATTTCCTTCTTTTACCTTCTACCTAAACAATTTCCAGGACAAAACTTTCCGTCCAAGCCAGTCAGTCTCCACAAACCATCAACTCCTGGATATAATAGGTTCGCAAGACAAAATTTGGTTAACAGCTACGAAACACGTAGATCTCAACCCCAACCAATGTCACTACAGACACGTAATACCCAATCAATATCAACACCAACAATTAATCAAAATTATAACAAATAAATATGATCGACACCCTATACAATTAAGCGATAATTTGACCCCTACACCAAAAACTCCATTCTAAATCATAAATATCGATCTCTTAACTTTGAATAAACAATATTTCATAACTATATTCGATCAATTTTCTAAATTTGGATTTATTCACCCTACTATTAATAAAACAGGTGAAGAAACCATGGTAATCATTGAAGAATTCATAAAAACTTATAAGAAACCAAATATGATAATAGCCGACCATGGACTAGAGTTTAATAATGCCCTAGTAAAAAATTATTGCAATAATCATGACATCAAACTACATTTAATCAGTATAGCAAATCCAAACTCGAACGCGGTTGAGAGATTTCATTCTGTATTGATAGAGCATCTTCGCATATTACATTCTATAAGTAAAAATATTATTATTATTAATCTTTTGAATCTATTTATACCCTTTCTGGTGTCTAGATTGTAATTATTTTCACTTTGAGTTATTAATCAGTTCTTTCCACTCTTGTCTATTTTGTGCTATTCTCTTTGCTTCATGCCAGCTGATGTTGTTTCTGTGGAGAATTTCATCTATGTTTTCTTCCCAGGTCTTCTTTGGTCTTCCTCTTTTTTTCTTTCTTGTGATTCTTGCTTTCCAAACTTTCTTCGTCTGATTTTCCTCTGGCATTCTGACTAAGTGACCATACCATGAAACTTGTTTCTTCTCTATGGTCTTATGTATGCTCTCTATTTCTAAATTATCTCTTATTCGTGCGTTTCTTATCCTGTCTATCCTTGTAACACCATCAACTCTTCTTAAGTATCGCATTTCTGATGCTTGTACTTTACTTTTCAGTCTCTGCTCGAGTATCCACGACTCACTTTCGTATATTAAAGCTGGTCGGTGTACAGTTTTGTATAGTGTCATTTTTGTATTCTTGGATACTTGCTTATTTCCTAGTACCGCTTTGTTGAGTGCATAGTAGTTTCTGCTAGCTGCTTGTTTTCTTTTGTTGATCTTCGGTTCCATATTTCCTTTATTATTTATTGTTGTTCCTAGATATGTACAGTCTTCTACTTGTTCTATTTCGCATCCGTTTAGCTGTATATTAGTGATTATGTCCTCTTTCGATATCACCATTACTTTTGTTTTTTTGACATTTATGTTCATGTTGAGTTTTCTCAATTTCTCGTTCCATACATTTGAATCATATTTCATATCTTCCTCATTCTTAGCCAGGACTGCTAGATCGTCTGCAAATGCACACTCTGCCATTTTAGTTACGGTCAACTGGTAATGTCCAATGTCTACTTTCTTCGTTTTATCTTTTATTCGCTTCATTATATTATCTAAAAAAACAATAAATAAAAATGGGCTTAATGCTCCTCCCTGTCTCAAACCCTGCGTGGTGTTGAATTCTCCTGATATTTCGCTATCCGTTCTTATGTAATTTGTTGTTTTCCTGTACACGCTTTTTATGGCGTTTAGTACTTCTATGCTTATTTGTCTTTCTCCCAATATTTTCCACATTTTTTTCCGTGGTACTCGTTCAAAAGCTTTTTCTAAATCGACAAACGTAATATAGAGCTTGTTTTCTTGTATCAGAGTTTTTTCTATAAGCCTCCTAATTGTGTATATGTGGTCTTGTGTGCAATGTCCTCTCCTGAATCCGCTTTGTGACCTTTCCATTTTTGATTCCACCTCTTGTCTTAGTTTCTTTTCTAGTATGGCTTCATATATTTTGGCTGTCGTGATTATTAGTGATATCCTTCTGTAATTGTTACAATTTCTGTTGTCCCTTTCTTTATGAATGGAGAAGATCACTGACTTTTCCTAATCTCTAGGGATTTTTCCTATTGTCCAGATTCTATTCAGCATCACTAATAGTATTTGTTCTCCTGCTGGTCCCATGTATTTAAGTTGTTCTGGTCTTATTCCATCGTGTCCCGGAGCTTTTCCGTTTCTCAGCCTATTTAATGCCAACTTCATCTCTTGCATTGCTGGATCTCCTCTTCTTCATTGTAATTGTTGGAGTGTTTTTCTTCCAGCAATTCCTCGAAGTGTTCTTTCCATCTTCCTATTATTCCTTCGTTTTCTTTCAAAATATACTCTTGTTTGTCATATAGTTGTCTTAATGCACTTTGGTTTTTTTTCTTGCTGTTTTGCAATGTGTTATAGAATAATTTTTTATTTTCTCTAAAATTATCTCCCAACTCATTTCCAAACTGTTCCCAAGATTTTGCCTCAGAAATTTTGATAACTTCTTTCGTTTTTTTCTTTTGGTTTTCGTTTTCTTCCTTATCTTCCAGTTTTTTTTGTATTGAGGAATATTTTCCATTTCTGCTTCTTCTTTTTAACTTCTTCTCTAACTTCTTCATTCCACCAGTGTGTTTGCTTGTTGTATCCTGTTTTCCTGATCACTCCGCACGCTCTTTTGCTGCCTCTTCCAATATATATTCAAATGTACTCCACATTTCTTCTACGTTATTCAAATTTGGTCTCGATGTGCTGTTTATAAGTTCACTTATGTTTTCTCCGTACTTCTCTCTTGTTTCCTTTTCCTTCAACTTATCCACTCTTATCTTCATTGTATTTTTCTCCTTTATGCTTGTCTTTTGTTTTTGTGTTGCCTTATTCATTAGTCTTATTTTTGCTATCGTTGGATAATTCGCTTCCAATTTCATCTCCTCTTTTCACTCTTACGACATTAAAATTCTTTCTTTGTGAGCTGTTGGTTAGAAAATAGTCTATTAGTGATCTTTCGTTCCTGCTTCGCACTTCTCTGGTATATTTGTGGATTTCTTTGTGCTCGAAGATCGTGTTCAATATTATCAATCCATTTATGATGCAGAGATCTATCAGTCTGTTGCCGTTATTGTTTCTTACTGGCTCACCATGAGTTCCCATTATTTCTTCCAAACCTTTATTCTTGTTACCCACTCTTGCATTGAAGTCCCCCATTACGTATATAGGTTCTACTAATTTTTTAAGTTCTAACTGTAGCGTATCCCAAAAATCATCTTTAGTTGTTTTGTCCTCGTCTTCATTTGGTCCATATATTATTATTATACTTGCTTTGAATCCCTCAATATCTTCCAGTCTTATGGTAAGTATTCTATCATTCACCCCAACCTATTCCTTGATCGAGTGTTCTATTTTTTTATGTATTATGCAACCCACCCCAGTTTTTGCTCTTCCATTTTCATCGACTTCGCTATATATTAGTGTATGATAGTTTATTAGGCTTGTTATTCCTTTTCCTTTTCTCCATTATTGCTAAAATTTCTAACTCTGCTTCTTCGAATTCATCTATTAACTCTTCTTCTTTGTCCTTTAAACTTCTTATGTTCCACGTTCCTATTTGCATCAACCTTTGTTTCTGCTAGTTCGTTTTTATTTGATCCTTCCTTGTTGTTTCATTTGCTATTCGTTTTTTGAACTTTCTTGTTCACTTCTTCATTTTCTTGATGAATTCTTAGGTCCTTGCTTATTTGCCTCTACTTCATTTTCCAGTGCTGTAACACCTTTCAGTTGCTTGCTTCAGATATATAGTATATTATCGATTGTTATCTTTTGATAACCAATTTTTATTCTTTCTCCTTTTGCCTTCTCTTCTTTTCCGATGCTTCTTATTTCTCTTTGAATTGTCCTTTCTTTCCATGTTAGATCATTATCTATGAATATATTTGTCTCTGCTAGTTTATTTTCAGCTTCCATAATCTTTTGTTTTTCTTCCCCAACATGATAATTCAGTTTTTATTATTTCTTTTCTCGTGTACTTATTGAGAGTTATGACTTGTTTGATGTCTGCCTTGACTTGTAGCTTTTCTTCCAACCAGACTTTAATTTCTTCCTTTGTTCCCTGTTTTAACGTTAAGCCCTTAATTACTATGTTGTTCTTCCTTTCCAGTCTTTCTTCGTTTTCTATGTTTCTCTCCAGATTCTCTATTCTTTCTGATAAGTTTGGTTTTTCTCTCTTCCATGCTTTATCTTTCTTTTCCATTTCTGATTTTATTTCAACTATCTCTTGTTTTAATACTTTCGTATTTTCATCCATTTTTTCCAGCATTGTTCGCATCATGTCCTTTAATTCCTCCATCACTCTATCTTCTATTCTGTCCTCTCCTGATTTATTGGTATTTTTTCTGTTATTTCTCTCTTCTGTTTGTCTTTCTTGTTCTTCTTTTCTTTGTTCTGGTGAGCGAAGTTCTTTTTTACTTTTGTTAAATATCCTTTGATATTCTTCTTCTACTTCTCTTGCTCTTTCACTCATTCCCAGACTTCCCTTTAATAGGGACACTCTATTTAATCTTTCACTCCACGTTTTAGTTTAAATATTTTAGTTTTGTCTACCGCTAACTACTCCAACTACGCCACTGGCTTGCGCTCGTGCGCTGACCGCTACTTATGGCCTCTAAGGTCCACACTTGTCACTTGTTCAATGTCAAAAGTTTCACTGATTTTAAACTCTATTTTAACAATTAATCACCTCCGTACGCACTCCACTTCATTTACACCTCTTTACACACTCTTTATCCACTCAATTGACGTAGTTTGCTTTCCGGGAAAGCGATAAGTCCCGCACAATTCGAGATTATTATCGGCCACCACTGAAAACACGTTTAACGACAATTAAAGATTTACTACTACTCATAAGTAAGAATAAAGATTTACAATATATTATAAATAGAGAAATAACAGCATATAATAATACAAAACATTCAACTACGAAGTTAACTCCTTGCGAGAAACTTTTCGGACAAAACGAGCAGAATGAATAATTCCAAATAAAAAATTCTGATGAAGAGATTATAAACGATTATTTTAGAAAAAAATCTAAAACAAATAAAGCTGTAAATGAGATTATGGATAGAGAAAAAGCAAAGAGAACAAAGAAGAATGAATTACTTCTTATACTACCAGAAAAAGTTCATGTTAAACAAAATAATAGATTGATGCACAAATATGAAATACACATATTTAAAAGAGCTCCAGTAGAAAATTATAATCCTATTTTAGGAACCATGGAAATAAAAGATAAAAGGTATATTCGGAAATTCAAATTAGATAAAATTGAAATTGGATTCCAGGGGTTTTACCACCGCTCAACTAGTGGATATTTTCAAACAATAATGGATTCCTTTTGTTCGGAATTGGTGACTGTAAATTGAAAGAAGGAGGAATAATACATTTTTTCAATTATAATACTACCCCTCTTTATGTAGAATATTCGAAACTGCACAATATTACATTTAACATTATAAGACAGACCCAGAATAATTATCATTTCTAAGAGCAAAGCAAAGCATTATCTTATTTTATGAATGATTTGGAACAGCAAATTCAAAAATTGTTCAATAAAAGAGCTAAATGCGGTTTAATAAATGGTTCAGGAAATATAATTGAATCAATTACAGGTAATTTGGATCAAAATGATGCAGAAAAATATGATAGTATAATCGAACGAATAAGAAATAACCGAAAAATCCTCCGGAGTCAAAATGAACAGATAATTAAGAATGAAAAGTATTTAACATATAAATTCAATTCAGAATTGGAACACCTCAAATTGAACGAGAATAAATTGTTAAAAAATCTTAATATTATAGTTGATACTTTAACCAAAGAACAAAATTGGTTCAGTCAGATTGATATGGAAGTAAAAATTAACAAATTGTTGATTACTATTCAAAACTCACTGGATTTTTGTCAACATATGGAATTAATGTTGGTAATTTGCTCATTGAATAAGTTAGACACTACTATTATAGACCATGATGATTTAATTCAAATCACAGGCAAGAAAGACATTAATTCACAAGTAAACGAGATAACTACATATTGTAGACCAGAAAATGAACAAATTTATATAAACTAGAACTTTCAATAAATTCTTACCCTTTATACCAGTTATACCCAATTCTTTTTTTCCGTCATACCAAGTTATATAAATTGACAGAACAGCCTACATATTACATGAAAAAGCACAATGAAAATATTTTAATAGAGAAATTTAGCAGAGAACCCAGTAATATGACTTATTGTCAAACTATAGGTAAAGAAATAAATAATTGTATTGAAAATATAGTGATTAATGAAAATAATGATGATTGTGAAATTATTGAGCAACAAAGTAAGAATAACGTACCTAATGCAAATCCTGAACACTAATAATATAATTATTATTTCCCCAATCGATCAAGAATTAGTAATTAATTGTAAGCATAAAAATATAAAGGAGAACTTTCAAGGAATTTTGAGGTTATCAATGATGGCGATTGTAAAATTGATCAATGGACATTCAATGGGATATCAAAAGCTTAGAAGAATTAGAAATGAATAATGACCAATTGCAAAAATTTGATACAAAAATGAATGAGATTAATTCAAAGCCTTTACAACAACTGAATATTCCATTTCCTCAGTTGCAAAAGATTAAAGGAATTGAGAATTATGAGAATAACATTCATCATATATATTATAATTATTGTTATAATATTTGTTATCATAAAATTATTGATTAAGTACTATAAGAATTATAGAGTTGAGCAACAAAAAACAAATATTGAATTGAATAATTTAGAATGAATAACCGAAAATTTGTAAATCATGTATAAAGTTCAAACTTGCTCAGGAGGAGCTATGAAGTTCAACAACCCGTAGAAATGCTGACTTAAGATATAAACTTTCCACAAGATCATGTAACATAGAATATTATAAAAACACATGTAATCCCGGAGAACGACGATATATATATATATATATATATATATATATATATATATATATATATATATATATATATATATATATATATATATATATATATATATATATATATATAAATATATATATATATATATATATATATATATATATTAAAACCATCCTCAGGACTCTAGAATTCATAATAAAACAGTTGTTATCAATCACAATTTTTTGATAACAATTTTAAAAAACATTTCTTACTTACATTCAGTGAGATTCCAAAAATAGATAAATTTTCATCACAGATCAACATATTTGTACAAGAATTGGAAATACATGTTAAAAATTTGAACAACAATTGTTTTTCAAAAAGTAAAATTTAGTCACATGTTGGACCACCAAACGGAACCATGACAGCCAGCCATTTTGCAACCAACAAGATTCAACAAAGTCAACCAACGAAGTTAGGTCCGAAAAAATAAATTTAAAACTAAATTAGACAAAAATAGTCCCTAGAAAAGTTACTAGTCAAGTGGCGGCAGAATTTGAACAAGTTTCAAAAAACCAAGTTAATTAAAAAATTAATTAAAGTAGAGAGAACAAATTATTCAAGAAGAAAAAATTAAAAAATTATTTTAAGATAATCTAACACAACCCTGATATTTAAATTTAGTAAAATGTACAACAATGTTATGTTATTTGAGAAGTGTTAATTTTTATATGCTTGTTTATAATTAAATGTAGTAGAAAAATGTAAATATTGCTCATGCCATCAACATCAGTCCGTTTATTCATAGTGTTATAAGTATTGAAAATATGAATCATTTCCAAGACATTCCTTTTGACCCAATTTACTTCTTTGTCTAAAATTACAGCCTCGTCATAAGATGCATTGTGTTTGCTTTTTGTAAGGTGTTCTGCTAAAGCTGTAGAATTCGGTTTATGCTTAGCATCACTTTTATGTGCTATAATTCTGTCTTTTAACGGTCTCGAGGTCTGACCCACGTATTTTAGTTCACAATCTTTACACGGAATGCTGTAAATTACATTAGATTGTTTTAGAATAGGAACTGGGTCCTTGAATTTGGTGAACAAAGATTTGATCGTGGTACAACTTTTTTGGCAAATTATGATGGAATCATTGGCAAGTACATTTTTCAATTTTGGCGTAAGTTCTGAAATGTATGGAAGTGAAACGTATTTTTTGTTCGGAACAGTGTCTTCGGCATTTGCGATCACCTCCTGTTGGACCACCTCTTGTCTCAGTGCGATATTGAATAACAGACTATTCAACAATTTTATCGGGTACCCATTCTCTAGTAATATGTCACGAAGTTTAATAAGATTTACTTGGTGGAAAGAAGGATGTGATATTTCAATTATTCGATTTTTTAACGCTAAAATTACGTTGATTTTCATCGACTTTGGTTGGTCAGATTTGAAATGAATATATCTTCCTGACGCCATTGGTTTTCTGTACCAATCCGTTTTCGTAGTACCATCATCACTTCTCATGACCAGTGTGTCTAGGATTGGGATACTCTTGTTGTTCTCTTTTTCAATCGTGAATTGTAATTGTTCATTGAAATTGTTAAACGTCTCCAGGATCGATTCATGTTTGTCAAATGGAATTGCACATATGACATCATCCACGTATTTCTTTATAAAATTTACTTGAAAATCAAGTTGGCTGATACAATGGTCCAGCAGGTAGTCCATTGTGTATTGAGCAATAATCGGACTGATTACTGCGCCCATTGGACTGCCCAGGAGCTGTTTATAAGAAACACTGTCATATGCGCAATAACAGCTGTCAAAAACAAACCTTAATAAGTCAGAAAATTCACGCAAAGAAAGAGAAGTGTGTTCCGAAACAATTTCCCATTTCTCCTCAATACTCTTCAGAGCCGTTTCGTAACTAATGTTACTGAACAACGATACAACGTCTAAACTAATCAATACGTAATTGTGAGGGATCTTATAATCATTCATGAATTCCGAAAACTCAAAAGAATCCTTGATAAAGTAAGGATTATTCTTATCATAGGCTGTTGACAGAATGTCAGTAAGAAATTTAGCGATTCTACTATTCGGAGAATCGATAGAAACTACGATGGGTCTTAAACTTAGTGTTTCCTTGTGAATCTTCGGAAGGCCATAAAATTTCGGAGCCACGGCATTATAAATCATCAAAGACTTGGCTAACTCAGGAGAAATTTTTTTGTTAGTTTTGAGTCCGCTAATTATTTTATTAGCTTTGGTTTGAATAGTCTGCGTTGGATCCCTGTCCAGCCCCACATACGAGCTCGTATCTTGTAAAATATTAAGTGCCAACAAAAAGAGTCGTATCACCAGTTGGCACTCAATATTTTACAAGATACGAGCTCGTATGTGGTGCTGGACAGGGATCCAACGCAAACTATTCAAACCAAAGCTAATAAAATAATTAGCGGACTCAAAACTAACAAAAAAATTTCTCCTGAGTTAGCCAAGTCTTTGATGATTTATAATGCCGTGGCTCCGAAATTTTATGGCCTTCCGAAGATTCACAAGGAAACACTAAGTTTAAGACCCATCGTAGCTTCTATCGATTCTCCGAATAGTAGAATCGCTAAATTTCTTACTGACATTCTGTCAACAGCCTATGATAAGAATAATCCTTACTTTATCAAGGATTCTTTTGAGTTTTCGGAATTCATGAATGATTATAAGATCCCTCACAATTACGTATTGATTAGTTTAGACGTTGTATCGTTGTTCAGTAACATTAGTTACGAAACGGCTCTGAAGAGTATTGAGGAGAAATGGGAAATTGTTTCGGAACACACTT